>OX419587.1:5409312-6034312 GCA_948473455.1 Teleiodes luculella | reverse complement strand
GACAGAACGCCGTCAGAAGAAAGGCGGGATTCCACATTTTCCATCTGGCAGCCCTTCGGCAGCGCGTATTTCCTCACGAAATGGCGGGAGATGTAACCATGTTCATCTTTCTTCTCTTCGTGCTTTCCTTCGACAACCACGTACCCGTCAGCCGTCTTCACGGAGATTTCTTCAGGCGCGAAATGCTGCACGTCGAGGTTTACTTGGAACTTGTCCTTGTCGCATTTGATGTTGGAGCCGATGTCGCGCGAAGCCAGCTGCCTCCACGGGCGGATGTAGTCTCGGGACAGCACTGGGTGAACAGCCGTCAGGAGGTCGTCAGGAGTCAGCGCCAAACCAAAGTCCTGGTCGAACAGCCTGCTGGGGAAGCGAGGCACGTCGTAGTCGAAAATGTATGGCAGTAGACTCATCTTCGTTGAAATTTACTTGAATGAAAGATAGATATGTAATCGCAGTTGAACAGTCACGAAATATCGCTTGAGTCAGAAGATTCACTTCACTTGTAACAGTTGTAACTTCGTTCGCAAGTTTCAAATTCTGTGGGCGATTGCGCGCCCGTATCCAGTATTTATACGTGTCCGCAAGACAGCGTCATCTTGTGGAGAATAGTAGAAAATTCTCGAATGTTTATTACACACTAGTACATACACATCGGCATAAGTACCAAACGCACACAATCAAATAGAAAATACGAAGACTGTGCCATCTAGTGGCGAGTAGCACAAAAAACATAGGCCTCTCTTTCATTCAGTGTGGTCAGCTTTTGCACAGTTTGTGAATTAAAGTTTTGTCATTCGGTTTTGCACAATAGGCAGGCCATAAGAGGTTTTAAGCGGGCGGGAATCGAGAAAAAATGACGAGTTCACTGTTTCGTCCTTTTTAAAATTAGTTTTTCATGGTAATTAATTATTATTGCTGTGTTCATATGGTGGAATTAGTGCGATAATGTGCTGTTAACGAAGAACTATTCAATGAAAGTAAGAAATATTGGGTTTTTGCTGTTTCTGGTTTGATACCCCGCGTTAAACTCCGATGTTATTGAAATGTGAGGACTAACCAACCTTGCATGTCAATGATCCCGTGACAAGACTACTGAAGACGTTCAATATTATACGTACGTACGTACGTACGTACGGATGTTGTAAGAAAAGACTAAAGACGACGAAATGAAACTGAAGATCATCTATTATTACTAAAGACTAGGCTGTATGGGCTTTGAACTCTTTGCCTTTTCCATAAGAGATAAATAAAAGTGAAAAATAATCATTTGGTTTTGGGAGTTTTACGCGGGAATTGAGAAGAAAAGGCGGATTGAATGTTTTGTCCTTTTAAAAATTTGTTTTTTATGGTAATTGTTGTGTTAATATGGGATGCTAATATGGGAAAAACAATTCAGTGAAAGTGAGGAAATAATGGGCGGTTAGCTGTTTGCTGTTTGTTCGGTTCGATACTCCGTCCGAGATTGCAAGAAATAAAAGTTACTGGAGACTAGGCTGTATGGGCTTTGAACCCTTTGCCTTTCTCATAAAAGATAAAAAAACAAAAAAAATATTAATTTGGTTTTGAGCCTCGTTGAACTTGATTGAAATTGTGTAATTTTTCGCAAAATAGGCACTGTTTGATAACACACGAATTCTTGGTAAGTTCCGGCAAACATTTTAAACAAGTCCGCTTCAAACACTGCAATTTACAAACTTATTTTTCTCAACATTTTCAGTAATGGCTGACGATGAATGGCAAGAGAGCGAGCCGATAGCTGTTGCAACGCAGCCGAGACCATACCACAACCGCGTGTTTCGTTCTGGAGGCTCCTCTAGGGGCAGAGGATTCCGCGTCGATGACTCCGGTCCCCGGGACACCAGCAACTGGCGTCGAGATGACAGAAACAGTAGAGGTTCAGGCAACTTCAATCGGAGCCGCCGTAACGATGACGGTAACAAAAAAGTTATCACCATACCTTCTTCAAAAGTTGGACGAGTGATCGGCAAAGGAGGATCTAAAATTCGTGATCTAGAGTATGAGTCAGAAGCTAAAATACAGATAAACAATAACTCTGGTGGTGATGAAGCCGAACTAACCTTAGTCGGAACCGACGCAGCTATCGCTAAGGTGGAGGATATGATAAATGAGCTTATTGAAGATAGACCACCTCCACAACAAGAGAGAGCTAGTTCTAGCAGTGAAAGCCAGCCTACTAAACAGTTCTTCAAAACAAATGAACAGGGTGTTGAGGTTATAGATTGGGACAGGCTTAATAAACACTATGATGAACAGCAGAAAATTAGGTACGATCAGCTCCCACCCATCATCAAAGACTTCTATAAAGAAGACCCTGGTGTGGCCGCTATGCCCCCTGCTGAAGTGGCCCGCTGGCGTAAAGCTAACAATGATATACAAACCAAAAGAACTTTTGATGATAAACCGGGATTGAGACCTGTACCAAATCCAGTATTAACTTTTGAGCAAGCTTTCCAGCACTATCCTGAGATTCTTGAGGAAATCTACAAACAAGAGTTCACTAAACCTTCACCAATTCAGAGTCAAGCATGGCCGATTCTTTTGAGAGGAGAAGACATGATTGGTATTGCACAAACTGGGACAGGAAAGACTCTAGCTTTTCTACTACCAGCTCTGATTCATATTGATGGTCAAACTATACCAAGAGAGGAGCGTGAAGGCCCCACTGTTCTAATCTTAGCTCCAACAAGAGAACTCGCCTTGCAGATTGACAAAGAAGTATCCAAATACAAGTACAAAGGCATTAAGTCAGTTTGTCTCTATGGAGGTGGTGATCGCAAAGAACAAATTAAAGTGGTAGCAAAGGGAGTTGACATAGTAATTGCTACTCCTGGGAGGTTGAATGATCTGATCTTAGCACGGCATTTAAATATAATCAACTTTTCCTACATTGTTCTTGATGAAGCTGACAGAATGTTGGACATGGGTTTTGAACCCCAAATCAGAAAGTCTTTATTTGATGTCAGGCCTGACAAACAAACTGTTATGACATCCGCAACCTGGCCTTCTGGTGTACGTCGTCTAGCAGAATCGTACATGAAGGATCCAATTCAAGTTAATGTGGGCTCTCTAGATCTTGCCGCAGTGCACACTGTCACTCAGCAGATCAAATTTGTTGAAGAAGATGATAAAGAAGCTCATCTCATGGAGTTCATCCAAAACATGGATCCAACAGATAAAATAATTGTGTTCTGTGGAAAGAAAGCAACGGCTACTCATGTTACAACCGAGTTGGCTATGAAAGGTATTGAATGCCAATCATTGCATGGAGACAGAGAGCAGAGTGACCGAGAGGCAGCTCTGTCTGAAATGGTTGATGGAACAGTTAATATTCTAGTTGCTACAGATGTTGCATCGCGTGGTATTGACATTAAAGATCTTACTCATGTAATCAACTTTGATTTCCCTCGCCACATCGAAGAGTATGTCCACAGGGTAGGCAGAACTGGCCGTGCAGGTAAAACAGGGGTGGCATTATCATTTGTCACAAGAAAAGATTGGGCTCATGCTAAGGATTTGATTAAGATACTTGAAGAAGCAAATCAGGAGGTACCACAAGAGTTGGAGCAGATGGCTGAGAGATTTGAGGCTATGAAGCTGAGGAGAGACAACGAGGGCGGCGGCAGGGGGAGAGGAGGCAGGGGGGGAAGGGGAGATAGGTATGGAGGGGGAGGGGATAGATTTGGAGGGGGTGGCGACAGATTTGGAGGTGGCGGTGGCGGCAGAAACCGATATTAGAACTTTGAAGAAAGATCTACAATCAATGTTTCGTACATTATGTATCATTGTGATAACATTCCTTAGTACCTACCCACCCAGTAATCGCGCAATTTGTATGCATCTTATTAACAGAGAGGGGTTTTGCCCCTTCTAAGGGATCTTTCACACAGAGAGCGGTCACGCGGTCAAGCGTTCAAGCGGTCAGTTTTGCGTTCTCTGTATTATATTACGTTACATAGACATACTCACACAGGAAGCGTTCGACCGTTCAACAGCGAGCAAATGGCACGCTCGAACGCAAAACTGACCGCTTGAACGCTTGACCGCGTGACCGCTCTCTGTGTGAAAGATCCCTAAAGACTGACTGTGTTTATTAAGTAACTGCAGTATTTAGTTACATAAGGTTTTCTATTTTTTTTTAGTCCACATAAGAGTTGTTGAGCAACAAAGTTGTGTACAAACAATAAACAAGCCAGTGTTTATCTATCAAAAGCAAGTTGACAAGTCCTAGCTTTGATAACATCTAGTGAAGTTATTGTTTAGCATAAGATTGTTTTTTTGAGTCTCAAATTCTATTGTTAATTTCAAAGCAAGGATTAAGTGTCTACTTCTGCATGATTCAAAAAATATCATGCAGTATTTTTTTAAAAATGATTCTCTTTGTTATCTCTTGAGAAGGATATTGACAAAAATAAAAGCTGTATTAAATTTAAATGAGTTTTATTTCAAAAATAATGTTAAATACTTCTAATCTTACTTATCAATCACACAATACTTAGATGACTAATTGCATGGAACAATAGCAAATCCCACAGAATTGTTTACAAAATTTGCACTTAGATAATAATTGCATGAAATAGTAACAGATCTCACAACTGTTTAAATATCTAGAAAAACAGTAATCACTAAATTGTATGTACCTCACGTATCTATAAAAACTAATCTTATTTCTCTACCTAAATAACAATACCTCCAGCAAAAGTAAACATTTCAATGACTTCTCAACAATTTGATACACTATCTCACAATGTGTAAAGAGAAATAAAAAAAAAGAACAATGCACATGCATTTATACAATTATTACAAAAACAAAAACTGAGAAATGCTCTTCCTCTTAAATCTAATCAAATCAGAAACAAAAATGTACCTTATTTTAAACCCTAAAGCTATTTTTTTAAGGCTGCATACCTACAGACTTGGGAAAAGTGGTCTGCGGTACAGAATCTGGGTTTATATGCTGTCTGTCACGGAGAAGTTACAGGCTACATACACACTCGGTTAACATCCTGCAGACCTCATTTTTCCGTGTCTGTTGGTTCACTTCTTAAGGCAAGCTGTCTACTGTGTTCCTGTAGAACCAAAACCTCCATCTGACCTCTTGGTCTCAGTCAAATTGGCTACTTCTAATAGTTCAGGGTAGTATATCTTCTCACAGATGAGCTGGGCAATTCGGTCCCCTTTCTTAACAATGAAGTCTTGGTCGGAATGGTTGAACAGAACCACACCAACATTGCCACGGTAGTCTTCATCGATAACTCCAGCTGAAATTTATTAAAGTAGATTTGTATCATACAATAGAAAATGATCTTGTGGTGTTATACAGATCAATAAAAGAAATGAGACAGAATAAGCACTATTCCGTCTTTAAAAATATGCCCTGAAGAACTATTTGACCTGATCCAATTCAGGTAAATTGTATATTGAATAGTAGGTACTGATGAAGCAGACAAAATTTATATCTTAGCTACACTGTACCTATCAATTCAAGTAATATGCAAGGACGTACATAGTAACATAGTAATTATGTTGTATTAATAAGGTTAGGTAGGTACATAATAAGAGGTAGAGAAGAAAAGAGGAAGTACATAAGAGCAGCTTACCTCCAACATCAATAAAGTTCTTCACAGCCAGGCCAGATCGAGGAGCCACCCGCCCATAACAGCCCGAAGGCAGTTCGATCTGCAAATCGGTCTTGACCAACTCCTTGCCTCGTGCTGGCACGACATAATCGTACGCGCTGCAAATAATGATAATATTGAGTCCATAGCAATAATTAAGATTAGATAAAGATGGGGGGGCAGTAACATACCTTTTCAGATCAAAACCAGCGGCCTTTTCAGAGCCCTTCACCGGTGGAAAAGCGTGCTCGCTTAAACGGGTGAATTTCAAAGTGGTTGATTGCGATACAGGCATCTTGGTTAAATTCCTAATAGAAAATGTTATAAAACGCGAATACAGTTTGAAATAATGAGGTGGAACTAGCCAATTTATTAATTTTCAGCTTCGCCCGCGGTTCGCGCTCGTTCCTTCTTCTTCTTTTCAAAAAAGCGGGAAAAGCGACAGTGACAGTTGTGTGTGACAGGCTGTGAGGCAGCTACTATGCGTGCCAAATAAGAATAGGATCGCGCTTGCTGCTAACGTCACGAGACAGATGTCAAAATACGACAGAAAAGTACGGTCTACAAAAAAATCTAATGATATGAATATATAATAATTAATTTGAATTAAATGATAGAGATAACACAAGCACAACAAACAGCAAAATAGTAATATTATTACTGGGCGCACCGATAGACGCGTCTGTGTTGCCAGATTATGTGGATTTTTGTGATTAAGGTTACCTCGAAGAGAGTTGGCCCCACTGAAAATTCCTAATATGATTCTAATATGATTATTTTGATTATGTTAATTAATAATTTAGGTATGCAGGTATGCATAAAAATCACGAAAATTCACATAATCTAGCAACACGGACGCGTCTGTCGGTGTAGTAATAATATTACTATTTTGCTTATTGTTGCGTTATCTATATGATTTAATTTCTTGAAATTAATTATTATATATAAAAATTATTTCATTTTCTTGCAGACTGTACAAAGTCATTTGGTGACATTTGTCTCGTGACGTTAGCTGCAAACGCGATCCTATTCTTATTTGGCACGCATAGTATTTCACTGTATTCAATCAAAGACAAAAGACATCAAAAATCAAAAGACGAAAGGGACGCAGTTATGCGCAAGAGTGAGCACGGTGTATTTGTATCTCATTCTAACGTATAACTGCGTCTCTTTCGTTTCTTCTTCTCTCTCACTCCCGTGAAATAAAATAGGTGCCAACGAACGCCTACATGAAGTCTTGCCGGTAGATAGAAAACTCCCAAAAGTTTGGGAAAATGTATAAACATCATCATAAACATACTAGAGGGAAATTCCGAACATTACACCCTGACTGATGAGTATGAGTTTTAGTTTTGGTTAAGCCACCTGCCCACAGAATCGGGCCATATGCGGCCGGCCGGCGCAAACTGCGAAGAGAATAGCAGGTAGCGCAGCAGACTGAAACATAACTGGTTTTTGACGTGACAACGTCTTATAATTCGATGGAGCCGGATGCACGCATGAAAAAACATGACGCAAAGCGGCGTTACCGTGCGGCTAAGGCGTTCCATTTGAGGCTTGAAGTGGAAGCGAGAGCGCGGAACGAACGACAAAGAGGCACAATCGTTGTCACGTTCATTCAACTATCGTCAGTAAACCGACTTAACAGACAACCGCTTTTTTTATTTATTTAGGGAACTTGGTATATCAGTTCTGGCAACGCTAAATTAAAAAAAAAAGGAAATGAAATGACAGACGTCAGAGTGACAACTGACACAAGACGTACTACGGTGTTTTTTTGTGTGTGTTTGTCTTTGTTTGGTTGGATTTCTCAATAAAATCTGATACTGATCAATTTGATTTCTCGAAATAAATATTTTACTTACATTAATTTAGTCCCACAGTTCATGTTTGTTATATAATGTAGTTGGTAAAATAAAAGGTAAAGTTGAATTGCGTGGAAGATGGAGTCAAGGGGTTTCCAACATGGCTCGGAGTCGCAGGATTCGGACGAGCCGGCGCCTTCGGCTGCTTCGTTCGACGACAAGGTGCGAAAATATAACCTGCCCTCTAGATTATTATCTAATAAACGTCCAGAGTGAATTATACTTGAGAAACTTTCTTGAATTCTGTTTAGTTTCACTATCACTAACCTGCTGAACCAATTTTGATGTAATTTTTTTATTATTATTTCAAGGACAGGCAGCAATTATCCTGATAGGCCCTAAACATTGTTAGTTGTTTTTAATGAAGTTGACTCTCTGACCAATTTATTATTATTATTATAGTATTTTTAATTGAAACAATATTAGAATTTGGAGCAATATAAAATTTATAGCATTATAGGATGCATAAATTATTTTTCTATTTCTAATAATATGTATAGTAGTATCTTCAAATGCGCAGTGTAAAGGTATAGTATAGTAGTTTTAATAATATATATTTTAATGTTTTGAGCACTAACCTACGGAAATTATTTTTATAACATTTTTAGGCAGTGCTGTCTCCCTCTACGTCCCTGTCCCCAGGGCTAATATCGAAGGGTATAGAGAACGCCAAGAAGAGGCTTCGGGCGTTTTCAATACAGAAGAAAGCTCCCGTTGGACCTGTGACCGTTGTCAAACCTGTGTGTACTGGAAGTAAGGATCAGTATAACTATATTATAATTGTTATATAGGCTGAGTTTATTTAGAGAAATATTGGGAGACTTTCAGCTGATGATAACCTTTTATGAAAAATGGTAACATGCTTATATCCAAATTGCTTGCTTCTTGTAAAATAAACATCATTTTATTTCATGAGAAGAAGTCTGTAATCCTGGCATTTTGGACTCTTAACAAAAAAAACTGACAAAATTATGTATAAAGTTACTAGTTGGTCACTTAGATATAAAGTCACAGAAATAATAGTGCAGTAAAATTTAACATTCTACAATAATGTTGATTTTGTTTATCCTAATATTTATAAGCTTTCTCCATTATCTATATCAGAGGTTCCCAAAAGAAAAAAATTTAAAAGCCCCCCCTTATTATTAGCTCATTAAAAACCATTACAACTATGAATTGAAATAAATCATTGTGAACTAGGTATTAGCGGAAATTAAACATTTACACCGCAAGAGTTAACTTGGGACCTGAGCGCAGTAGGTTGTGCCTGCACAACGGCGCTCTGGCCTCAAGTTACCTAACTCTTATGGACTTTAGCTGCCAAACAATTAAAAAATGTAAATTTAATAATCACTTTCATTTGTGTTGTCTTTATTTGGTCTGAATTAAAGCAGAGATCAGCAGGTTTACTAATCGCCCCCTTAGCCTCTATAATGCCCTTGTAATGAGGTACATTGCATGCTACCTCGTTGCCTCTTTTCTACTTCATTTCTCATCTCATTTACCATTTCCTTCTTAAAATTCGAATATATTTAATTTTGGAATTCATTCAAAAATCATCCGTCAATCATCCATTTTTTATGATTCATTCCTTCTTTTACTCCTGGCCACGAACTACGTGGCCATCCTCCAAAATGTACCCAAACATAATAATTATTTTCTAAAAGTATGTGTAATTAATTAAAGTGTGTGCCACCGTGAATATAATTTATGTGACTTTAGTTCCTTCTTTTATTTGTGCATCTTCATCTATTACCAACACGTAGTTACCCCGCAGGCTCGTCCAGGACCTAGACGAGCCGCGGGTGCGACACCCTCATTTTTTTCTGGCTCTCTTACCGCCCCCCTTGAGGCCTTCACCGCCCACAAGGAGGCGTTATCGCCCACTTTGGGAACCACTGCTTTTTGCAAAACCCAATAGTATTAAATGTGAACCATTACATTTAACTCAACAAAACAACAATAACAAAATTAAATAAATTAAAGAAACATGAAAAAAAGCAATCGTGACTTTACTTTTAAATGTTTTTACAACTTGTAAATTGTAACTCTGTGGTCGTCTTTGTCATAATTTTTGTTCAACGTTTTTGTTCAGACACCACTGTGCTGATTGGCAAGCTGTGTAGCTCGAAGGTGACTCCGAAGCCAGAGAAGCCTTGCGATGATGAGAAGAAACTCCCCAAGCCACCCAAACCAGGTGGCACCAAGAAATATTTGAATGGTACGTATTTGAATTCTTTTAATAATTTTATCATACTAATATTATAAAGGAGCGCGAGGCACAGGACAGGAAGGGGTGGAGACTTCTCACGAAGGCCCTCTGTACCACTGGGGTACCATAGGACATCAACACACACAATATTATAAAGCAGAAAGATTTGTATTTTAGTATGTGTGTATGTTTGTTATGAATAAACTCAAAACTACTGTACCTTCTCCTTCTTTCACCATTAGAAAGCTACACTACACTCACCCTGAGTAACATAGGCTACCTTTTACCGCGGGAAAATGCCTCATTCCCACGAGAAAAACTGTTAACGCGGGCGGGGCCGCGGCGGAAAGCTAGTATGTGAATAAAGTAATCATCATCATCATCATCATCATCTCAGCCGTAAGACGTCCACTATTATTATTATTTACTTTGATTATTTATTAATTGTAGAGTCCCACTCGGAACTGCAAAAGAAGACCCTCACGGAGATCGAGGATATGAAGCGGAAGATGGAGTTGGTGGAGCTGGGCATTCCACTGGGCCTGGTCTGCCCGAGCACCAACGCCTTGCCCGTTAAGGCCATGCCCACTAAGGCCATGCCACCGATCAAAACCTTCCTTGGTGAGTCATAAGTGCTGTTTATATGCAATTCGACACTGAACTGTACAGTAATACCCCTCTTTAAGCGAGAGATGCGTTCCAGAGAAATTCGCGCAACGCGAACTTCGCGTATAACGGGGTCTGTTAAGCCTGTTTTAACATCAAATTCAGAATAAAATAGCTTTTATTTGAAAATAAAGGCCGTTTTCCTTTCGAAATTACTATTTTTCTTATAATTTTTAACTTTAACACTAAATTCAAGCTTTTACATTCTTTTTTCTTTTCTAGAGGCATTTTGATTTTACTCAAAACTGTATGTAAATAAAAAATAAAAAATTAATAAATTCTTTTTCACTATCTAGGAAAAAAACTCTCAAATCACTAGTATTTTTTTTTTTTTTAATCTTTATTTTAAGAGCTTAGTCACAAAAAGCGACTATGTCGCTCTATACAGCCACAGTACATTAAACAGGTCCAGCCTGAGACCAAGGACCGACCATCATTGATCGATTCTTGCTCTCAAACCCAACCGAACTAATTTATACAGTGCCTTGGCTTCCCTCGAAAGAGGAGACGCCAATACACTGTTACATCCGCCAACTTGCCTGAGGTTTTTACAAATCATTTGTAAGTTAAATCTACTAGATTCGTTCCGGACACACTCCATCAAAATATGATACACATCTTCAATTACGCCACATTCAGAGCAATTCGGTGAATCCGTCTTACGCATCAAAAATGTAAATTTATTTAACGGAATGTGACCGGAACGAATCCTTAATGCTAAAACTAGATCATGTCTATTCAAGCAGTTATTAATCCAAGGAGAACACAATGGTTCCGGTTGAATTGTCTTATACCAAATACCAAACATTTTTGACCTTTCATCAAAGTATTCCTTCCAGAATGAAAAACATTGTTTTCTCACTACCTTAAGACATTCAGAAAAAACAGGACAACACGAACTATGAATGCCGTCTGTGCATGCTTGTTTAGCCAAACTATCTACCTTTTCATTGTCCACTATGCCACAGTGAGAAGGTATCCACTGCAAGAACACATTTTTAAATGATGATTGTAATTCAAAAGTCAAGCTAAGTATAGTGTAGGCTACCGGTAGACCTCGAAAATTCGAGACACATCGAGCCAGATGGTAAAGAGCACTTTTGGAATCTGTAAATATTACAAAGTTGGTTCCAGAAACTGACTTAATATAAGACAACGCCTCAGCTATGGCTAACAGTTCAATGTGCATAATGGACAAATCAGAGGTGATTTTTAATTTAATTTTAATATTTTGTTGCGGATCATATACGGCAGCACCAGAACTATTAGTATCCTTAGATCCATCTGTAAAAATTCTATAAAAACCTTCATATTGCGACACACACATTATGTTAAAGAAATTGTTTAGTTCACTAGGTCTGTAGGAGGATTTAGGTTTATCTAAAAATATGATAGAAGGACGAACAATTTGTGAGATATTGATATAACTAACCCAAATGTCTAAAGAGAACATTCCAAGAATGGAACTAACATGAACCGGTAATTGCAATGAATAATACGTTTCCACTAATAATGGCATTTTCCGTCTCCGCCACCGATTGTTCCTACACAAAACCGATAACTCATTAATCGCTGACAACACTGGATTATTTTCCAAGGCCTTACTTTTTAAAATAAATTTACCAGCTAGATACCTTCTACGAACTTGCATAGGAGGTAATGTCAGCTCACTCTCCATCACGTGAATAGGTGTGCTTTTAATGAACCCTCCTATAATTCTCATACATTGATTCTGAATTAAAACCAACTTTCTTAAATGTGTGTTACACGCGTTATCATATAAGAAACTTGCGTAATCTATACGACTACGAATAATGGCAATGTAAATTCTTCTCATATGTAATGGATGAACTCCCCAACCTGATCCCGCTAAAACTTTTAGTATATTTATAAATTTAGAACATTTAAAATGAATTTCGTTAATATGTTTACCCCACAAAAGTGAGCGATCTAACCATAAACCTAAATACTTTACATTTTGAACAATCTCAATAGAAATATTATTAATTTTGAGTTCCAAAGATCCCCTATATGCCCTTTTTTTAAAAATACAAAACTTACTTTTCTGAGGAGATAATTCCAATCCTAATTCAGCCAATAAATTTGATAATAAATTAAGAGCAGATTGTAATTCAAATAAAGCTTGAGAAATATCTTTTTTGGTAACGTATAACACAAAATCATCAGCATATTGAAGAATATTGACATTTGAAATAATTTTGCAAATATTATGTGAAACTATATTGAATAATAAGGGCGATAAAGGATCGCCTTGTGCTAAACCTTTACCACAATATCTAACTAACGAAGTACCATCAACTTGTATACAAATACGACGTTCTTTCAAAAAATTCCAAATATATGTACACACACTGGCCCCAACTTCAAGACTTTCTAAAATGGATAATAAGGATGACAAATCAACATTGTTGTACGCATTTTCAATATCAACAAAACAGGCTAATGTGGCACAATTATTGGCAAAGCCGTTTTGAATGTGAGAAACTAACAAACTAAGATTATCTAAACATGATTTAGATTTTCTGAAACCGAAAGTTACACTAGAAAACAATGACTTTTTCTCTAAAAACCATTCCATTCTTTTATTTAGAATTGTGTGAAAAATCTTGCAAATACATGATATTAAAGAAATAGGGCGGAATTTCGAAGAGGCTGACTGACTATCACGACCTGGTTTAGGAATAGGTATTACTCGAATATCACGCCATTGTACTGGGACATATCCTGAAGCTAAAATAGCATTATACAATTTCACTAAATATAATTTTCCAACCCTAGGCAAATTTTTAATCATAGAATACGAAATGTCATCTATGCCAGGTGTTGTGTCTTTAGTTTTTATACTATTTTCTAATTCATCGAGCGTTATAGGTATATCCAGCACCGTATTCGAATACCTGGTATTCCGATCGTGCGTACTGACGAAGTCAGGACAGAGATTATGTAATAACTTGTAAGCCGAATCATAATCTATTTGCTCATACGCAGTGAAACGCCCCTTAAACCACTTCATTTTACTCCACATCTCAGCGGAAGACAGATTCTCATCAATAGAATTGCAAAAACTTTGCCATCCCTTTCTCTCTGCACTGCGAATTAGACGTTGAGATTCTTTGATTTTATCTAATAAAATGTCATGATTTTCAGGAATAGGATTACGTCTAAAATTTGCCAAGGCCAATCTGCGTAAAGCAACAGATTTTGATAATTCGGGAGTCCAATATGGTTTCGGTTTAAAGTTTTTATCCGGAAGCTGGCAATACTTAGTGAATGGAATAAACTTATCAGCAGCGTGATTAATTATATTTATAAAATTATTATAAGCATCCTGAATATTTGTCGAAAAGGTAGTTTTAGAAAATGATTCCTTTAAATATGACATATATTTACACCAATCCGCCTTTTTAAAGTTACGTTTCTTTTGATATACAACATCTACCTCAAGTTTAGCTCGTATTTTCAAAACAATATGATCACTACCTAAGGTCTCGTTAGTAGTAGACCAGTTGAGCGCACATGCCATATCAGAAGTAACTAGTGATAGATCGGGGGCAGACAGCCTCAGATTTCCTTGAACCATTTGAAACCGTGTAGGCGAACCGTCGTTTAAAATAATAAAATTATTTTCTAATAAATTTTCAAAAATTTGTTTGCCTCTTGTGTCTGTTTTATCAAACCATGAAGCGTGATGTCCATTAAAGTCGCCTAAGATAATTGATTTCCTATTAAATAAGGAAAACAAATAGTCCCAATCTGCAGACGAAGTACTAATGTCACTAGGACAATAAACACAAATTACATTTTCGATTAGAGGGCAGTTTAAAATTTTCACATGAATTATTTCAAAACCTGGATTCCTGTGAACTAGTTGAACTTGTTGCGATTTAATAGAACGGTGTACTAAAATAGCAACCCCACCCCCGTCTGACCTATGGGGAATATCCCTATCCTTTCTATATATGTTAAAATCCCTAATCTTAAAAGAGTCCTCTTCATCAAGCCAAGTTTCAGAAATCGCCGCAATATGAATTTTCTCTGATATTAATAACTGCTTAAACGAGACCAGTTTATTTTTAATACTACGAGCATTCCACTGACAAAAATTAATATTCGCGATTTTTTTAAAACTATTAGTAGCCATTTATGAAAGACAACAATATTTTCACAAAAGGCCAGTCCGAAATTGTACTGCACATATAACTTATAACCCAATCACGAATCGTTATAAAACCTAATTTGAATTTTGTCCACAAATCTTTATCACGCACACATACTAATATTTTCAAGTAGCTGATCAAGTCCTTAAGAGATGTTATATTCTGTGCGCGCCTTTCCTCCCCACCACGCTCCCCACTGCCACAATCGGATGAATCAGTATCTGAACTCTGCTGTTTATGCGCTACATTCTCACTAGTAAACATCACATTTTGCGACTTATTAATAGCACGCTTTGGGTTAGGATTGCCTGAGCGATTTTTATCTTTGGAAGTACTCGACGACGACGACTGTCTCTGTGTGCGTGGCAGAGGCGGCATAATGGATTGTACTGCCTGAGAGTAGGTGCGAGACGGAGTAGCAAACAACGAAGGGGATCTATCCGGATTATTATTTGGATCTGAATTTAACAGGTTGAATGAATTACTTGTGTTAATTTCCGGCCGTGAATTTTGACCAATCTGAGGCGATAGGGGCACATACATGCTCAGAGCCTTTTTATAGGTAACCTTGAACTCGCACATTAATTCGCGTATCCTTTTTTCTTTTATATACATCGGACAAAGTTTCGCCAAAGCCATATGCTTTCCACCACAATTTACACACTTGAAATTCGTACTCTCACAGTTCTCGTGAAACTTCGTGCATTTTGGACAGAAAGGCTTATTGGATGGACATAATTTTTTAACGTGACCAAAACGCCAACATCTAGAACATTGTGTGACCGGAAATATATAATCATCAACCTTTATCCTGAGATCATGTAAATAGATGTACGATGGTAAAATGGCTCCAAGAAATCCCACACGAATAGATTCGCTAGGTACCCATCCATCCTCGCACCGTCGGTTCAGTCTTTTAATTGACACAATTTCGACAGTACTTGTAAACAAGTTCTCAAGTTCTTCATCTTTCAGGTCTAAATCGATATCTCTAATCAAACCATAAGATATTCCAACTTCCCACGTCTTCTGAGATTTCCAGCCTAAATTCTTAAACTCCATGCAGTCCAGAAATTTTTGAGCGCAATCTTCAGATCGAAAATTTATAAGAAATTTATAAGGATTTATAAATTTAATCCTCATAATGCCAGAAATGTTGTGAGATTTCATTAATTTAGCCAGAGCAAACTGCTTGGGTAACTTATCTCTACTAGTTACACTTAATTGTATGTCCTCTAAATATCTTTTCTTTAACCTCCTACTTGATCTCTCTACTTGATGCCAATCCTCTTCTTCTTCTGAATCTTCTTCTCTTCCTCTCTTATGTGGATTATTTGAATCCGAATCTGACTCCATACTTATACAATCCTGTAATCCTTGATCTCGCTCTTTCCTTTGTACGTTCTCCTGCTGCTGAATGCTCTTAACGGGTGCATCATGATTCAAGCCATTTGGAATCATTTCTACGGCATCAACATGTACATCCGCCACAACAGTTTCGCGTAAAATTGAATCATCCGCCATCACTAATAAGAGTCATAATACCGGAGACTCGAACGCACGGCACTATCAATGAACACGTTACGTAGATCGATCGCAGATAAAGATCCCGATAAATAGAATAAAGGGCTCAGTAACAAATCGATACACACGTCCACGCTTAATGAGACTTGCGGCCGAACTGATAAACAACAGTTAAACGCGGTGTTTATGGTTTGTTTCATATTAATCCGGACAAAAGGTCATCGACGCATGCATACAATACGCACATTTTTTTCAAACGATACGATAAAACTAGGAAATTATCGCAAAATACGTAATTTGGCATACCGTAGTTGAAGTCGGGGTGAGCGTGTGACCTTGCCAGACATTTTGGCGTTACATTATTTTTAATAACTTTCAAGAAAAGGGAGAGGTCAATGAACTTTTATCCGGATTTGTATGAAACAGACCTTTTGATGTTGGGATGTGACCGCAGGTGATGAAGAGCGAGCTGCAGGCCGTGCACAGAGCGTACGCGAGGATGTCGAAAAGCGGCAAGCCTGAAGTACTCTTCCTGCTCGTACAGAAGCGGCATCATACCAGGTAACTATCATTTACTTATACTCCACTAGCGACCCGCCCCGGCTCCGCACGGGAAAATGGTTATTGTGGGTTATCCTTAAGTATATTATGCATGTATTATACATATAAACCTTCCTCTTGAATCACTATCTATTAAAAAAAAACCGTATCAAAATCCTTTGCGTAGTTTTAAAGATTTAAGCATACATAGCGACATAGGGACAGAGAAAGACTTTGTTTTATAATATGTAGTGATTCCATATAGGATTGGAAAGAAGTAAATAAAGGTATTTAAAATTCACACTTCGTGACACTTCGAGTGGTACGTATTTTTAATATTCATGCAAAGTGTGGCCTAAAAAGACCTAAGAAGACAGTGGTCACAAACATTTGTTTTGAAACGTACACTGTCATGTCAACTGTCAGTGATTGATAAATTCGAGAAAAAAACGAAAACGTCGGGAGTGTAAGGTAAAACAATGTTTTGTTCACCTTAAATCATTAAGGTGCTCCCTCACCGGGAGCATTCGCGTGTAATGTAACGTTACAGATTTGAGCATTACATCAGTGAAGGAGGAGAACCGAGCATTACAATGCGCACCTTGTAATGATACAAAACGAGCATACATCAGTGAAGGAGGAGAACCGAGCATTACAATGCGCACCTTGTAATGATACAATGTGTAATATCTTGATACAACTTGTAACATCAATGCGCTTCACTTCCCCTAGCCCCCCGCCGCTATGAAATGCTCAAAGTCGAATCTATAATGTTACATTACACGCGAATGCTCGTCAGTCAGGGAGGTATTATTGTAATGTAATGCTCAAAGACGAATCTATAATGTTACATTACACGCGAATGCTCGTCAGTCAGGGAGGTATTATTGTAATGTAATGCTCAAAGACGAATCTATAATGTTACATTACACGCGAATGCTCGTCAGTCAGGGAGGTATTATTGTAATGTAATGCTCAAAGACGAATCTATAATGTTACATTTACACGCGAATGCTCCCGGTGAGGGAGCACCCTTATATCTTGATAAGACCCGTTAAAACATAAAAAAATGTGTGAAAATAGCAAGAGTTTTTAAACCTATCTATCTAACTAAGTTAAGGGAAAATTATTCAGTTACAGGGATAGGTTCCTCTCTTAAAATATTGTGTGCTCGCTTAAAATATTGTGTGCGTAACAGATTACACGCCAAAACCACTGAACCGATTTGGATGAATCTCGATACAACGATAGAATAGACTTTGAGAAAGGATGTAGGCTACATTTTACCACTTGAAGCGATCACAAATTATCTTAACTTTCGATGTTTCACATCAGCCAGGCGTCCCGTGACGGCTCACCATTTTTTTCCGTACATCTGTGGCCCTATGGTAATGAATGTTGTTTCCAGATTGTTCCACCCGGACTCGCGCCAGGCGAGCTACAACGTGGAGCCGGGCACCGTGGTCGACACTCACATCGTGCACGCTAGGGAGCTCGACTTCTATCTGGTAACACATTATTGCAATACAAAAAAGCTGTAAGAAACCCGCCAATTTAAAATATCTCCCAATAGGATAAGAGGCGACAATATTATGTCTGTCACTCGTGAAGGGATCCTAGGGGAGCCGCTTCAAGAATGCGTGTTTTTAAGTAAAATGGAAGCCTTATACTATAGGATCACTCGTGTGTCCCTATCTGTCCGTCCATCTGTTTGTTAGCGCTAATTTTCTCCAAAACTACTGGACCGACCGAGACATCTATGTAAATTGTTTCATACTTTCGATGTGTGTCGGTCTAATATGAAATTAACTTTCTTTTCATAATTTTCAGTTAGTTTAATTTTGAAGTCGATATAACTTTTTTGAATTTTTATTGGTTGTTAATTGAACTTCAAATGTTTGCTGTACATCGATTGCCAGTTTTTTGTCGATTGTTGCATTTACACCGTCTATTAAATAGGTCTCAGTTATTAAACGTATCGTAATTTTTGTAGGTGTCCCACCAAGCCATCAAAGGCACGGCCCGGCCCACTCGCTACCACGCCGTGTGCAACGACGGCGGCATACCTCACGATGAAGTGGAACAGCTGACTTACTACCTGTGCCATTTATACTCGCGCTGCATGCGCGCCGTGTCCTACCCCACGCCCACTTACTACGCGCATCTAGCTTGTCTGCGCGCCCGCTCGCTCACACAGTAAGTATAACAAGATGAAGTGAGATAGCTGACTTACTACCTGTTATGATATACAAATAATTTCTTTTGATTTTAAATAGGTATGTTTTACGATACCTTATGTCTTTGTCTTACTTCTGCCACCGAAGAAAATAATAGTACTAACCCGTACAGAAAGGACACTCACCCCCCCGCACCGGCACTCGTTCCCCGCCCGATATAGCGCCCCACGCCCCGCACCCCGCAGGCGCCGCGGGACTCCGCCGGTGGTGGAGGGGGTGTTTGACATAGCGCCTAGCGCCATTGACTTGTAGTTGATATTCAGTTGTTATTCAAAAAGATGTAGGTTGTCAAAATGCGTTTTTTGTATGGAGTGACCGCCCAGTGCTTCTGCTACAAAATGTTTGCTCTTTAAACATATGACTTAACGAATTATTTACACAATCTAATAACTTATAGTTTTGATTTGACTTTAATAATACTTTTTTGTTGCAGTGGAGAAAAGTTTAACAACCAAGATTTGGAGAGGCAACCCAAACGCCTCAACGTGCTCGATAAGATGCTGGAATTCAGCCGCATGTTTTTCGTTTAAACTTTATTTTATTATATACGATATTATTGAAATACGATAAAAAACTAAATTGTTATGTATCAATTTGTGTTATCAATCCATATTTTAGTAAATATCTTTAAAATACTATATTTTTTCGGTTTACCAAACCATATTTGAAATATTCATAGTTAAGTCTAAAAAAATAAAAATTATGCAAAAATAATAATGTTAGATCATAAGTTGACGTTGATGGACTGAAATATGTTTTACATTTTGATCAGTTTTTCTGTAGTTGGGTATAGTTCTTGGTACTAGATTAATTTAGTTAGTATATTGGTTAAGCGTTGTATATGAAATTTTCGACGTGTATTCAAAATCTGATTGTATGAAATGGGACCATGCAATAAAAACTGCAGAAAAACTGATCAATTTGTATTGAATCGGATACAGGGTATTTCTAGCCCAGACAGAGGGACTAAATATACCTTGGTTTTGTGACAGATTTGATGCTGGCTTAGACTAGATTTACGTATATAAAGTTTACTGACTTTTGAGCACAAACTTTTTTATATTTGGCATCTATTATCGATCGGGGATTTACAAACAATAGCTAGCGTCTTGATTTTTTTTATTAAAAAACTATTTAATAATACACACACATACAATGTACCAGTTGGGTTTAGAAACTGTAGGTACCTAAAGCTACATTTAGTGGTCGTGCATGAGTTTCGAATGGTAATGAATTTTTTTTTGTGTTCGAATTGTAAGTAAAAAAGGTGTACATGACAAAATGTATCCAAGGAAAAGGAGATGTAATCCGTTTAAAATCTGGACTGTTTAGTGTGCTATGTTCAGTCCTAATCATTAAAACGTTATCTAGATTTCAATTGATTTAATTTTGTCTTTAAAATTAAACCTGCTATGACTGCAGACTGCATAGATGCCCTACATGAAATAGATATCGTTGTGAGACATGAACTGATCACTTTGTAATGGGGATGTACAAAAAACGAACTAACCGAAATCACACACATAGACTAAAAAGACGAAAAAGCTTCCTAAAATGCGTAAAACCCCCCACGGACGTGGCCTCTCAAGCGAGACGCAACTTGTGGCGTGCTCGAACACCACTCCCAGATCCATATGTTCCGATCTCTGAGAGCCTCCCGGCTGGACATAGACTGCCATGGCCAATCTGGAAGTCTTTAAATAGACTTCGGACTCAGGTTGGCCGCAGTAAGGAAAATATGTTCAGGTGGGGATTTTCGGAGAACCCAAATTTGGAGTGTGTGTGTGGGACGGTGCAGTCTATGGCCCACCTAGTGTCCTGCCCTGCTTGCCCTGCCACCTGCTCGCAGCAGGACCTGATGGATGCCACAGATAATGCAGTTGAAGTAGCTAGGTTCTGGGCCAAAACTATCTAAGGAATTTGTCATCGACACGATAAGAACAAGAACTTGCTTTAAAGCAATTTTGAATTAATTAGGGTTTCTTATTGCAAATCAAAGTTAAATACAATAACACCCAATCAAAAATATTATTTACTAGCTGTCCGTCCGCGGCTACACTCGCGTTGTTTTTACTTTTCTGAGCTCAGTTTCATTATATAGATAAGGATATGACAAAAGTTTGTATTCCCTTTAATTTTCCATATAAAATATTGTTTTGACACGTTTTGACCTTTATAAAAGAAGCCCGTTTGACTAGCTTATAAACATCCCATTTATGTGTGCATCACTACACAGTCCACGATATTATAAGTAGGTAGGTATAGTAAGAAATTGAGGAAGTGCATACAGTGTGCAATCTTCTCGGTGTTATAGTTTAAGTACTGTAGCAGTTGATCGCAAAAGCTACGCGTTTTATGGTTTATAATAGGCCTTCAATTGTTGAAGAGGTGATGTATTAGGAATTCACTATACCTCTTCATGCTGATGTGGCTGAGGTTTAGCACTATTTTACTGGGTGTACTGATGGCTCTAGTATAACTTCCCACCCCATCATAACTTCCGTGGCTTGGCTTAGCTCTTGCGATTATCGATCCGTCTATATAGGCAATTATATTATAATAAATGTTAGCATTTTAATAAATATTCCAATCTGAATGTGCCAATGTCTATTTAACAATATTCCCCCAATAAAATAAAAATCTGTGTATTATAATACTTCTGTTTAACGCACATTTTGATTTACCTTGTGTTCATTGCTTTTACTGTTTGTTTTTGTTTGTGTTGTGGGATACCATGACATGCTGATTATTCGTAATATTTAAGTCTATTGCTTCAATATTTTATTTCAAACTGGTTTAATGTATTCTTAAAGTATGTTTCTTTGCTAAAAATATAGTTAATAAAGTTCCTGTAACAGTTTAGTCAGTCTAATTGATATTTTCTTATAAATATCATCTAAAATGTATACGAAATGAAACTTCGAAAGTATGCATGCGTATAAATTAAATCAATAAAATTAAATTTAAAAGAAAAACATGCTCATTTCTTGTTAAATGTTATAATTTTCATATACTGTGGAGTTTCTTTAGCCAGTTCTTCTCCACAGAAGTTTTGTTTGGAACTGGCCAGTTTAAGGTGTCTATATATTTATAAAAGTTTATAAAGTTATTTGTTGTAAAATGTCTGTAGTCCAGTATAACTATAAAGAGATTGTAAAAGGTTATTTTTAAAGGAATTGATCCGTATTAAACAGTTTATTGTTTCACTAGTTTTAATAAATGTAACACACTTAATAAAGGGAAAAATAAAATGGTAGGTAAGAGAAAGTTTGTGAAGGGTAAGCATAAAAAAATATTATTTATGTAACCATTATATTCGAATAAGTTGTACTGTGAAATAAAAGGTATTTTACAATAAAGAGCTTTATGAATGAAAAGCTGTTTGTTTTTGCATTTCTATCCTTTATTTTAGACTTCACCAACATAACATAACATCAACAAGAATCAAATGTGAGTAATATACACACATAGATATACAGAGTTTGTTTATTTAAGTCCTATCATTTTACTAATTTTTACACAGTATTTAATTAAACTAGTATTATAGTTGAGGAAGGTATTTCTTTCAATTCAAGCCTCATTTGCTTTATTTTATTTTTTTATTATGAGTACCCATACCAGTACCCATCCAAACTTGATAAAAAAAGGAGCACGGAATAAACACATTGTGCAGAGTTGGAAAAAAGTAAAACCGGCTCTACATTCTCGACAAAACTAGAGAGCCGAAATAGACGCAGTTATGTGCAAGAGTGAGCGCGGTGTATTTGCATCTCATTCTAACGCATAACTGCGTCCCTTTCAGCTCACTAGTTTTGTCTAGAAGTAGAACCAGCCCCTTTAACAATCCCCAGAGAGGTGAGAGTCGCTTCGCTAACAAGCCCGGTCCACGCGTGACAGACATAATTTTATCGTCCTATTGAAGTATATTTCAATATGGCGGATATTTTAACAGTTAAATGTGCGACAAACTTTTGTCATAGCACTGCACGTAACAACGTACGCAGTTTAACTCTCTGTACTGTCTCGTCGCAGGCAGAACGATTACAATCAATTAACTAACTGATAACAGTTGTTAACGAGAGGTGCCAAGGAGAATAAATTTGTGCTAGTAAGACGGGAAACATTGTCTGGAGCTCAATAGCGCGTTAAACTTCGATTAAATGGATTATTATTACGTGTTATTAGCCTTATCTCTTAACAACGCGTTTATCATCACTTTAAACAAGAATCAATAAAAAGGTGTTCAATTAATATTAACAGCCACATTAAATAATTATCTACTTAACGCATTTATTTTTTAAGTTTTTTTACAACGCAGAAGGCAACAAACGAGTTATTTTCTTGTAAAAAGAAACTAATGGAAAAATATCTCATGAATAGATCACGCTTATTTAAAGGCCCTACCTAAGTCTAGCTTAGATTTGATTAGTCTAGTCTAGTTTAGATTAGTCAATCTAAACTCAACCATAATATTCTTTTTACAATTTTAGCTTCCTAGCGCATTGGGCTAGCAGTAGTCAACATCAGTCTTTATTATATAATTATATTTATTCCAAATCTCTTTTCCAACTACCGCAATATTCTTCAAAACAAAATAAATGCAACCAGAATTTTTCGTGCCGTGTAGACAAATTCAACCCTATCTCCATAATGGGTGTACTGGCGGCAGCAGCCGAAAACAACTGCGATCCCCAACAGCCGCACGCGTAGGCTGTTGTAGTTTTGTAATCCCAATATAATCATACTAATATTATAAAGAAGAAAGATTTGTATTTTTTGCGTGGGTGTTTGTATGTTTGTACCTAATGAATAAACTCTAAAACTACTGAACCGATTTCAAAAATTATTTCACCATTTGAAAGCTACATTTACCCTGAGTAACATAGGCTACCATTTGCCGCGGGAAAAAGCTTCATTCCTACGGGAAAAACTATTATCGCGGGCGGAGCCGCGGCGGAAAGCTAGTTCGTAATAATTCGTATGGCTGATCACCTGAAATGCCAGTATTGGCAATGTTTTGTTTATAACACGGCGACGATGGTGGTTATATTAACGTGAACACTGAATTTCTCGGTCATGACCACACGAGCCTGGTCACGTAACCATTCGGTTTTGCATGTCCGCTCTGTGGTTATCATTATCGGCCTAGTGGTAGATGCGTGCTTGCAACAATGAAAGAAAACTTACTTGGGATATACGATTTGGTATTGCATAACCACTAGTACATTATAATATTTAATTTATTCTGTGGCATAACATAGCCCACGGAGTTATAATGGTGGATGAGTCTTTCGAGAATAGTTTTAGTCATGAATACGAACAACTTTTACTATATAAGGAATTAAGTAGGTATGTATGAAATCACGAAAAATATCGACTTTTTCATGCAAAATGTTGATTATACATATATGTAAGTACTTACAAAATGCACGGTACAGCCTTTGGAACACCGGATAATTTTCGCAATTTCAGAGTAAGCGGAGTGTTTAATCGCTGCGTCAGTTATCTTTGTTCCTCTTCACGACAAGGGGTACATAATGTATCTACCTATCATCGTGAAGGTATGAGGTAAATAATGTACCTATCTATTACTGCTTTATGTACATAATACTGCTTTAACAAAGCTTGTAAGAATCTATTACTGGAACAAATAGGTATAAAGAATCGCCACTCTTGGCAGATGGGTGAGAAAGAGATTCGTTGGTCCAATCCAATGTGAACCTCACAGTTCATAGTTAATCGGTTTTTAATAAAAAACTGATAATCAATGGGTAGGGAAGGAGAACGTGTTTGTTTACATAAATATTTAAAAAATCTTTGATTCGTAATTTGTCTAATTTTACTTGTAAAACAAGCCGTTATCTGTGCTACCAGTTTAAAAGCGTTAGTTCCGCTCTAACTGCAGTCACGAATTATTCAAGTATGTAGAAAAGCAATAGTGAAACATTATTATGCCACTGCATTGACCGATTAAGAAATAAATAAATCATAGGTTCTTGCAATAAACTATTTAAAAAAGTAAAGGTAAAATAGCGTTAAATTAACGCTTTTCGCCGGTCCCTCTTCAATTTGATGATAAATAAATATGTGGGGATATCTCCCACCGCAACTAGGCAGGACTTGGTTTTTTGGACAGCAGATACTTTTTTTTTTAATTGACCTATGCTTGTAAGTGTCGAAAAGGTACGACCAATCAAGCTTCACCGGACTTGAACAGCAGATACTTATATCTTAGTCTATTTAGACTTGAATATACAACATCCAGTTTCAAGGCAAACACATGTGCTCATCACACGAATGTTTGTCCTGAGCGAGACGAGGTTCGTAACTCGCAACTCTTTGCTTCGATCGAAGGCCCTGCTCTACCGAAGACGTCCTAAAATTCCATAGATTTAGGGACAGTTAATGGTCCAAGAAAACAAGGTCTTGCAATTAGACCATGTGACTGACACGAGCCTACGTCATTTCTACGTCATTTTGCCTATTCATCCTTGTCGAATGCCTGTAATGGCATGGGACAGTTATAATTGGAGAGAGAGATGGAGATTTTTTATTGCTTAGACTTGTAAGTACTTACATTCGTTTAAGACGAGAGCCGGTCTTAGTTTGAACAAAGCTTCTTACTTCTGATATGATATCATTAATTGTTTAAAAAAAAACCATGATGAATAAAGATGTACGTTAACGAACTTTTGGTTCAAATCCGATACTAATTTGGCCATATTTTCTAAGAAATAGATAATATTTTAAATAGGATACGAAATTATAGAGACCTTCAGAAAATACCAGGAAGTTCAGTGACGGGATGATGATCTGAATCACGAGTTGGCTACTGATCCGAGACATGTCATGTGGAATTATGCGTACGCGCCACCGCCAAGGTTCGCCGTCAATGTGTTCACGATCAACCTTTGATAACCGGAACAGAACATATCCGACACCTCTGGGTTTAGATTTATACCCACATTAAGCTACTTAAGTATTGATAATTACCGGCATATCAAGATTAGGTTGGATTCTATTTAAAATATTACCGGTGTTTTGGAAAAATGTTTAGAAAAAAAGAACTAAAACAACCAATGTAATTTTTTTTGAACTTCAATGTTCAATGGCAAATTCTTAGTTAGGAAGCTCTTTTTAACGCTTGAAAATATTTTATTACCTCTCCCTTTGCAGCGTGCAAAAACAATACATTCGCAGAAAAGATAGACAGCTGAAATTTAAATGGCTTAGTTAAATCTCCTTTTGTTTTAAAACATATTGAAAGCTGATAATATAGGTACTCGTACTATTCAGCGAACGATTTTTTTCGAGTATTAAAAAATTTTACAATAATCAAGTGATTTTCAAAAAAGTTTAGAAGCTTGACTTCTTATCTAGCAGGTAGTAATTATTTCTACTTTTTAGCCTTTCTATTTTATATATAGTTTTTTTAGATAAAATTTAAAGCTATATATTCGTACATAGACTGAACTGAAATACAGCTAAAACTTGAGCAAGGTTTCTCCGGTTAATAAAAAATTGCGGTTAGCCTAGCCTGCGCTTATAATTATTATATGCTTACATAGCCAGCTCAATGTTGACAAAATGGCATTGCTTTCGTATTGCTTGTTTTAACGATATCGATTCATTTATTCGTCATTTCATAAATTTATAATTAAGATAAGGTCGAATGTTGAACTAAGTTCCGAGTGTTCTCATATGGTAGGAAGTCGATCAAGGTCTGTCTCCGTCCACATCCTTCCTTCCGGCGCGATTATCTTGTTCCGAAGTAGGTGCGTTACCATTACTTAGTTTAAATGTAATTTTTATCTCCGTTTTAAGTAGTTATTTAATCTGTTTTTGATCGCATTCCAAGCTAAATGCGTGATTGTTCTTGCGTGGTATCGACCGCCTTATATTCTATAGTCATATTTAAAATATATAATGTTTTTGTTTGTTTGTTTGAGGCTTTCGCACTTTGTACAGAAGCCAGCACATGCGGTTGGACATTCGCACTACGAGATTTACCCCTACCGCTATGGAATACGGGCCCTCTAAAGGTCAACATTTCCAGCCGCATGTGCGGCCTACTGTACACATTAAAACATATAGAAGTGTAATCGTATATTTTTATATAATAGTTTATTTTACCTTATACGAGTACACTCACAGAATATATAATAATATATACAGTACTAGCATTCACTCTAATAAGTTAACTGTGACTACTTTTTATAATATAATAAAACTGTAGAGGTGAAATGTCAGTACATAGAAAAAAAAAGCTAAAAACCGAGTTGGGGGATATAAAAAGTGAGATAGAACAAATCCAGATTTATGTGTTACTCTGTCTGCTTGTACAGGCTAATCTCCGAAACTACTAGACCGATTTAAATGAAACTTTGCATTGTGCTACCTTAAAATCTTAGATACTTATTACTACGAGAAAAGTCTCATTCATACGGAAAACTGTGCACGGTAAAGTAGAAAAACAACGCGGCCGTAACTGCGAGCAGACAGGTAGTTGTATATAATATGCTCTTATCAGAGGTCTAATAAAAAATCTATCTTTGAATATTCCGTATTCAAAAAACTCCTTTCCTTACTTTACTTGTTCTACGAACTAAGCTTAGCATGTAAATGTCAAGAGTATATACGTGGTATATACTCTAAATTCACGATTATTTTGTCGACAATACAGTTCGGGTCTGTATCTATTGTGGACTGTCAAGGCTACCACCACGCTTTCCCTTTCCTTTCCTCGTATAGGAAATAAAGGGTATTAACAAGTAATAATAATATTATATCTTTTGAAATTTAAATAATAATTTACTTTCAATACATACGGGTTATAATATTCGTAGCTATCAGACAAGGATTAAAGTGCTACATTGGCTACGGCAGCGTAGCAACCAGTTTTTCATTATATTAATTCATAACTGAAAGATAATAGTTTTCTACGAGTTGAGCTCAGCCTTTATTATTTTTAATTGTCAGTACCTAGAATAATTTATGTACCTCATTTGTAAATATGAAAGCTTTGATTATATACTTGTACAACTCGAAAGTATGTTTCAACCTCATAGGTCTTAGAGGTAGAAAATTTTTTTTGCTTGTAAACAGACTTTTGGGAAGTAGACATTTCGGGAAAGTAGACTTTTTCGGAAGTAGACATTTCGGGAAATTAGACATTTCGGGATATAGTCATTTTGAAAAAGCGGTCATTTTGGTAATGCGGTCATTATGGTAAAGTAGATTTTATGTACCGAAGGGAGAAAAAAGTATCTTTAAGCTCGACTGCAGGCTGCAGGACTATAGTCACAGAAGCAAATAATAGCTATAGTTTTATTTAGCCAAATTCTGGCAATGCGTAAAAATAACTAAATTAACAAATTCGTAAATACTTACCTATATTTTTTCGAATTTATCTTATGTTTGGAACAGCCAGACAGTAAAAAGGCTGGCGATATAACAAGATAGCACAACCAATATGTAATCATCTATCTTATAGACCCCTCGCACTAGCATCTTTCGAGCGTAGTCGAACGTCGCGTCGTGCGTCACGCATACAATCATCCGCGTTTGTATGCATGCGCGCCGCACAACGTCGACGCCCAAAAGACGCTAGTGTGGGGTCTCTTACTAGAAAATACAAAGCAAGCACCCTTTATTTGGTGCATAAAGTAGACAATAGTAAGTATAACAGTATTCTAATATCGATTATGAAATAAAATGAGTGACAAGTGCGTTACGGTTTCCACTGTCGCATGTCGCCCTAGTTTGTTTGAAATTAATCGACTTTTCAATTGCACTGCACCTTTCGTTGCATCACTATTTCGACCTCTAGAATTTTAATGTGCTATTAACAGAGTTATAATAAAGCTAAAAAAATAATGTTACGATCTATAGGTACGAGTACTTACATAAAATATGTTAAGCCGGAGTTAGTCTGTGAAAAGTATCCAAGGATTTAGCTGTATATAATAACATCTTACTAAATATGCTTACATACTCAAAACAGAAAATCCTAACTGGAATAGTTTATGTCATTAGTCAGTTTTTTGTCAGGGAGGTGTAGTCGAGCCTAATAAGTAGTAACCACTGCGCAATTTACAATAAATTAAAAGGCGTCTTTAAAACTGTCAAAAAATAAATAAGACAAAGTACAATACAATACAGTATACTTTATTGACAGAAAAAAGCATAAAAAGACAACCTAACAAAGACACCTAAATCAAAACCTCCTTCTTTTGCAGTCGATAAAAATATTCCGACACCAGGGTTTGTGAGGTAGGTAAACCTCGTAACCCATACGATAAGCAAGCAATAAAGCATGACAATATTTAGGTAACTTATAATTAGCACACACATTAAAAAAATCGCGGAAACTTCATTAAAGTTTAAGACCTTTCGTTTAAAGCAGCCAAAGAATTTATTTAGATTACACCTAACAGAAAGCCCTTCTGGTAGCGAATACCCTTCAGGTTACAATTACCCTTTAGGTAACAGTACCCGTACCCGCCGGCGGGGGCGCGGCCTAAACCAAAATCAAAATTGTTAATCAGAGACGGAGCCCTTCAGGCGCCGGCCGTCTCCTTCACGACGTTTTTCAGTATCAACACGCTAGGCCGAGGTCCGAGGCTCCCTCGAGCCGCCCCTAGACGCGTTGGTATATGAATTTTTTTGGGGTAGAGTCTTCCGCTCCTCCGCAAGTCCGGTGAAGCTTGATCCGTCGAGCTTAAGTCAATTAAAAAAAAAACCTGTCGCCTCGGATCTAAAAACTATCAAAATCCTGACACCTTTTAATTACAACTATACTTCATTGTCCTCAAACCGCGGCGCCTTACCATTGTCTTTAAACAATTAAACACACGAAGATCTGCCCCGCTGAACTTGACCTAAATCTGTGACTATTAGGTAATAACTCCGTTTTTGCAGTAGCTTGCTTCACGGTTGATTGAAACTATAACTTTGCAAGGTGAAGGTGTTATAGAGCGAGATTATTTTGAATAGGTATTCCGGTTGCGATACGGATGGTGCAGATTTCAGTTTTTACTGCCAAATTGTTACAGTTCGACACATTTCCTTCATGGATGTTACAAAGATT
Organism: Teleiodes luculella; assembly: GCA_948473455.1. NCBI lineage: Eukaryota > Metazoa > Arthropoda > Insecta > Lepidoptera > Gelechiidae > Teleiodes > Teleiodes luculella. Next base: position 6,004,365 of record OX419587.1, on the reverse strand, counting down.
TCGGTGTACGAGTTTCCAAACAGATTCGACTTGTGTTCCTTCTATTATGGCTCTGCTACACCTGTTAGGAAAATAACGCGTGTTATAATTATGCTATATTGGTTTTATATCAAAGTGTAAACTCCACACAACTAATAGTAATTTTTAGTTTTTCCAAATCTTATTTCTTTAATTTCAGTCAATATTTTTTTTATACTCGTACATACTCATTTTTGGTGTGTTTTATATAGAATACAAAAAATCATAAACAATATTTGTTGTGACAAAATATTTCACAATAAAAATTCAGAACATTTAATGTTACAGATAAAGCTTGATATTCCAATTTTATTGTTATTATGGAAGCAAGATGAGTAAGTAGGCAATACATTAGATTTACTACGGGATAACCACATTTACGGCGGTTATCCCGTTGTCGAACAATCGTTACAGTTTAGCTAAAAAAATCTCCTGTAAATAAATAGGGCGGCATTTTCTTTTTTCTTGCTATCCTACTCACACTACACAAAATACAATCGACAAAACTTCACCTCACCTTCACCGTTTAGATTTTTCCTAATACCATGGTCTAAGAAAACAAGGTCTTGCATTCGGACCACGTGATTTGACACAAGCTACGTCATCATGCTGTTGACGTAGGCTTGTGGAATGCGTGTTAACAGACAAGGATGAACAGCATGATGACGTAGGCTTGTGTCAAGTCACGTGGTACGAATGCAAGTCCTTGTTTTCATGCTTAATACTATTCAGTTCATACAGCAGACAGACTTTGCATTTTATCACTATCACTACATAGTATAAAACAAAGTCGCTTTTTCTGTCCCTATGTCCCTCCCTTTGTACGCTTAAATCTTTAAAACTACGCAACGGATTTTGATGTGGTTTTTTTTAATAGATAGAGTGATTCAAGAGGAAGGTTTATATGTATAATACATGCATAATATGCTTAAGGATAACCCACAATAACCATTTTCCCGTGCGGAGCCGGGGCGGGTCGCTAGTAAGATGTATAAATAGAAACGTAAAGAAATACCAACGTGTATGTATCATAAGGTGTTGACCTAGGTCAGTTCACTCACCTCACTATACGGAGGAAGTGGGCTTCATGAAAACAAGAATACAAGTTCAGTCACGTACAGTTTAGAATATAACTATTTCAGATAATTTTGACGACATGGACATTTTAACACAATGTGTTCGTTCATACTTTGGCTGAACTACGAGTGCTATAGTAAATATACCTATATTTAAGGTTTTCTCTAGCGTCTTGACTTCAGATAATAAAATGCCCATGGGCCCATTGCATATTGCACACCACACACGGGCCGCTTACTTATCTTTCATCATCATCATCATCTCAGCCGAAAGACGTCCACTGCTGGACAAAGGCCTCCCCCAAGGATCTCTACTTATCTCTTATCTCTACTTATCTTTATGTTAAAATTATTATTAGGTATTCTTTATGTTGTGATAGTAACTCAGATTTGATACTGTATTACTTTAAAGCTTTGTTATATTTGTTTGTGTGCAATATTATGCAATAAACTTATATTTATCTATCTATCTATTTTCAGTAAATATTGTTTTATTAATTCTATTCAATAAGTAAGAAAAATTTTTTTTAATTAATATTTTCGTACATCTCATGTCACTAATACTGTAAATGAGAAAACAACTTTCGTTTTTTGGTGCCACAAAAACGTTTGTTCGGTTTTTCGCGCTCAAACTACTGATCAGATTTGGATGAAATTTTAAATGTAGATAGTTTTTACTCTAGACTTACCAAAGGCCGAGATTTTCGCGATTCTTAACTAAATTAATAGCACCGTATGTATATACCGATATTTATAATCGCGTGAATTTGGTTAATAATATGCACAATGACATAATGCAATTTTCTCTGCGGGGCAATTCTAACAACAGGCGGGAAGCTACAAGTTTACATAATAAAATCTTTATCTTTCAATAAGATTTATCAGATTATTGAACCATGGATGATATTTGGGTCAATGTTACAGTACCAAGTTCAATGTTCCACGAAGGAAAATGCCGAACTGTTATATAACGTGTTTGTTGCATAACTGTTGAAGCGAGACTTTCTCTAACCACGTTTTGTCGTATAACAGATTTATAACAGCGATTTAGGATTATGCAAATGTTGATTCTTTTGGTAGGTTCGATTTATCATGCTGTATTTTAAGTTAACATCACTATCACTACATAGTATAAAACAAAGTCGCTTTCTCTGTCCCTATGTCCCTCCCTTTGTACGCTTAAATCTTTAAAACTACGCAACGGATTTTGATCTTTTTTAATAGATAGAGGGATTCAAGAGGAAGGTTTATATGTATAATACATGCATAATATACTTAAGAATAATCCACAATAAGCATTTTCCCGTGCGGAGCCGGGGCGGGTCGCTAGTAATGAATACGAGTATGTTGTGATTATATTGGATATTGGAGTTGCTTGCTTATCGTGTTGGTTTCGAGGTTAACCAACTCACAAACCCTTGTGTCGGAATTATAGAACCGCCTTAGGCTTCCGACATGGCTCTAATAACGACTACATACGTCAACGGCCAACGGTTTTACGTGCCTTCCGAAGCACGGAATCATCTTTCTTTTCGGACAATCAGGTGATTCAGCCTGCAATGTCCTAACCAATCTGAGAAAAGTCTTACAAAGTCACATATTTGTTCGACGAGTCCCTACCTGAATTCGAACCCGCAACCTTCGTATCGTCAGTGAGCTTTTTGACCACTCGATCATGGAGGCTGTTATTAGAGTGTTATGCTGCAATATATTGATGCCGAATTTTTTTTTTAAGTAGAGCTGGTAGATTAGGTCCTTCGCAACTGTAAAATTATTTACTTAGTGAGTAACAACTAGTGACAAACTCGTTTTCTACATAATTTTGTTTACCATAAGGATGGTTTTTTTTACAGGAATTTGGAAAGTGTAGTAGTGATTAACAGCTGATGTCTCCCGGATAGGAATCAACGGTTCCATCTAACAGCTATTACAAAACACTATCTTTACTTTAAACCCCCAACTCCCATGAAGACGTCACTCACGCAGTTATATATCAGTTATTTTTCTTTAATTTACCACAGACGAAGATGTAATATGTATTCAACATACGATTTAGCTTTGGTAAGCTAGGTCAGAAGTACGTAGAAACAAAAACCTAATAAGGGTAAAAATTATATTGACTGTAGTAATACATCTATATATATTCCTAGAAAAATGACCTAGAAATATACACCGTGAAATTTAAATGCTTGTTTATCCGAAACATAATGATAATGAAACTGAAAAACTTTTCTTAAGGAACATAATTATGTTGAAAATTTAATCGAAGGGTTGAAACTTGAGTCACGTGGCCAATTTGCGAAAAAATAAAAAATAAAAACAGTTTAGTTTCACGATAGTGACTGTGCGTGCATATTATATTATAATTAGTATATTCTACGTGTGTAACGGACCTACATTTTCGATTAAGATAGTAAAACGGTAAATAATCTATTATAATGCATTTATAATAGTTTTTTCACTTATCATAAGTAAAAAAAAACCGGCCAAGTGCGAGTCGGACTCGCGCACCGAGGGTTCCGTACAAACCTGCAAGGTTTACAAAGTTCGTTCATTACGACAATCGAGTCATAACTATGGTAATCTTATTGCAAAATGAAATTCATAACATTACAATGGGGAAAGATGGAGGAGCATAAATTTAAGACAAAGATCTCTTTATCGTTTAAGTAATCCTTTATTTTATATTAACACATATCATTTATCTATAATATAACTGAAACACTTATACTAGCCTTGCAGCAGACTTGCGAAAGTTCTTTTATTTTAGTTATTTATTTACTAAGTTTTTTAGTCACTATTTAGAAATCTGGTTCAAAAATATTAATTAAGTATTAAATTTGAACCAGACCTGTAAATGGTGACTGAAAAAGTTATGAATAGTACCACATTGAACATTGAAGTTCGAAAAAACGTTATCAATAGTTGTACAACTTCGTGTAGTGCTACTGTTTATTAACGGAAACATGTTTATAGATGAAAAATATGTGAAAATTCCATTTTGGGGATTCATTCTAAATTCTATATTGAAGTCTCCCACAACAATCAGACGAGAAGATGAAGTGTACATATTGAGGTTGCTGCCGAATATTGTTGTATTTATACATTCTATTGCAACATTAATTTGACATTGTGGTGACCTATATACAGTTATCACTCTGATATTAAACATTTCAAAATGCAAGCAACCACTTCTTCTGCTTCTTCTTCTGCTTTTTCGCGTTCATGAGGAAAAAAGTAATATGTGTTTTTTAATTTAAAAAGATGGAGGAGCATAAATATAAGACAAAGATCTCTTTATCGTTTAAGTAACTAAGTACGTATGTAACTAAGTATGTACGTAAGTATTTCAACTTGATAGCTCTACGCGTTCATGAGGAAAAAAGTAATAAGTTTATATTTATTAAAAAATATATATTTTGTAATGTAACTAAAAATTTAAGGTTTTCGGAATTTTTCCTTTATGTGTGCTATAAAACGTTGCTTCATGCCAAATTTCAAGATTCTAGGTCGACTGGAAGTACCCTTTAGGTTTTGATTCCCTTGCGAGTACTTGCGAGTTTCAAAATATGCAGCTTAAATTGCTGTTTCTTTTGATTGCGTTGATATAGAAGTTTGATTTTGTTACAGCTTAAAGGTATTATAGACCTGAGTATTTGGTATGAATTTCCATTTAATACCTCTACGCGTTTATGAGGAAATGGGTAGTAAGGTTAAAATTATTAAAAAAATATATATTATGTGATGTAACTAAAAATTTATGGTTTTCGTAATTTTTCCTTTATCTATGCTATAAGACGTTGCTTCGTACCAAATTTCAAGATTCTGAGTTCACGGGAAGCACCCTGTAGGTTTTGATTCCTTTGCAAGTGTCGAAAATTTGCGGCATAAACGGCTGTATCTTTTGATTGCGTTGGCTTAGAAGTTTGATTTTTTCACAGCTTCAAGGGACAGTAGACCTGAGTAATTGATATAAATTTCAGCTTCATACCTCCACGCGTTCCTGAGAAAAAGGGTCTTGACAGACGGACGGACAGACGGACAACAAAGTGATCCTATAAGGGTTCCGTTTTTTCCTTTTGAGGTACGGAACCCTAAAAAACTAGGCTAAACTTTTATCACGAGATTCCTAGTAATTTAATATAATTACTTTTTCTTCTAGAAAATCTTCAATTTAAAAAGCAATGAGTTTCTAAGTATTGTGTTGAATTATCTCTATATAGAGCTAGTTGATCATTTATAATGATTTATCTATCAAGCCATTGAAAAACAATATCGAGGTCAAATTGTTTTAAATTATTCAACATCTCAGCTGAAACAATTTTGTGTTAAAAAATAATCTGTTCATAATCACTTAATTAACTATTACCCCTATTTCTGCACCTAATGCACGCAACTCACTATATACAATCTGTGTATGAATCAGTTAGTTGTTTAAAAATATTACATGTACTTAAAAAAATCTAATATTAAAGAAAAGTATATTTGTCAATTTGTCTATGTCGCTTACACGCTGAAATGTTTGAATTGATTGTGTATCGATTAATGTGTAATCTTTACCTCACCTTGTCGTTTCGGGGGAAATTTTATTCATTATTACACGCTTTATATTAGCTTCACTTGTAAGTAACTATGTATCTAAAAAAATCTTGGAATCTTAATTTGACCCACTTCCCGGTCTTCGATTAGGATGAAATTTTGCACACGCTCTAAGTTTTGATGACAATGCATGACCACAGAATACCAAATAGTAGTAGTAGTCCCTACAGAAGCTGCACTAGGCGACATAATTCAAATAAATTGCAACCCTAGCAACGTTATAATAAAGTGCAATTAAGATCGCACGGCGCTAAGCGAATACAAGTACTTGCTGCATCTCTTTCTCTCGCGTATTGCGCCACTCTACTAAAACCTTTAGGGCTGTCGTCTTTGAGAAAATAAAACATCTGATTTATTAACCTATAAGGTACCTACCTGTTACTCGAACAAATGATGATTCAAATAAATAATAATAATAATAAATATGTGGGACATCTCACACACGGCCATCTGACCCCAAACTAGGCAGAGCCTGTACTATGGGTGTCAGACAGCTGATATACATACATATATAAATATACAACATCCAGACACAAGGCAAACACAAGTGCTCATCACACGAATGTCTGCCCTGGGCGGGATTCGAACCCGCAACCTTGTGTTTCGTAGGCAGGCGTACTACCAACTAGGCTACGAGGCCGACAAATACACCAAATACTATAAACCAATGCTACTACTATTTACTAAAAAGCGGTTTAGACAGCAGCGGCGCGGTGGCGCAGGGGCTAGTCGAGCGGCAGCGTTCAAAACAAAAATATTAGTTTTTTGGTGTGGAAAATGAATACTGAAGATTTTAATAATGAAATAATGACTCGTCCACTTATTTAAATGGCAAAACTTCTTCAACATAAGTTTAATTAAAAGGTTGTGTGTGTGTGTGCTAATTTAGGAATGATCTGTTGTACCTCAAAAATCAAATTATTTTTTCGTAGTGTGGACACATCCGAGTATTTTAGTAATAAAATATTAAAATACTTATTAACTTGTAAGATCGCGCGGATATACTCGTAAATGGATTATTTATTGATGAATGTGAATGTGACCGCCCGGCCCGCTAGAATTATTTTGAACTTAAAATATGCTAATTTAATTATGTGATAACGAATTTTGCGGCAGAAATATGTGTAAATAAGTTTTGTGCTAATTTAAGAATGATAAGGCACCAGACGGCATCGTAGGTACGCGTACGAACGAATGGCGTTCCAAAATATTGAACAACGTGCGCGCGCTTCGCTTGCCGCAGCCGCACTGAATTGGAGCCGCAGACGGCCTGAGACCGCTCGGCCGAGCGGTAGGTAATTATAGCGCGCAAGTACATGGAGTGACGGAGGCCTGGCATGACTAGCTAAGAAACTTCATTACAAATCTAATATGGCGGCCTCCCTAAGATGGCGAACTGGCTGTTTGAAATCCACCCCCATGATATGGGTATCAAATGAAAGGGTTTGCTGTCAGGAATACGAAAAAAAAAGTCACGTGACTTAAATCCAATATGGCGGACGTCCAAGGTGGCGGACAGAAAGCGTGTTTTTTAGTTTTTTAAACTATGTTTTATTATTTTAATCAATATAATGGGATATCTCACACACTGCCTGAACCTAAACTAGTAAGAGTAAAAGCATGTACAGAAACCAGCACATGCAGTTGGACATTCACACTACGAAATTCACCCCTACTGCTACGGAATACGTGCACTCTCAATGTCAATATGTCCAGTCGCATGTGCTGGCTACTTTAAATTAAGTATTACAACCTAATATACATTATCATAATTACCATCGAAATTTCAGTCAAAAAACGTCCACTGCTGGACAAAGGCCTGCTTCAAAGAACAATATAATGTTTATGTAAATAAATAATTACATAATTATGTATGAAATAGATCTTCTTATATATAAAAATGGATTGCTGTTCGTTAGTCTCGCTAAAACTCGAGAACGGCTGAACCGATTTGGCTAATTTTGGTCTTGAAATATTCGTGGAAGTCCAGGGAAGGTTTAAAAGTTAAAAAAGAAATGAAAAAAAAAAACTACGCGGGCGTATAGCCGCGGGCGGACAGCTAGTAATTAATAATTAATTATACACAATATTCAGACACTGCAAAAGTGTTCATTACAGGAATGTTAGCCTTGGGTGAATTTCGAACCCGTGACCTTGTGCTTTGAGGCAGGCGTACCAACCAACTACGCTACGAAGAAGTATCTTATAAAAATCTTATTCAGAGTGAGTTCGAGATAAATTTGAAAGCATATTGCGTGACTTTAAAAGGGTTTTTCCACAAAATGAAGAATCGCGTGATTAATAGAATTAACCCTTACAAGGGTTTTCCCTTAAAGATCATCGGTATTACTTGAAGGAAAAAAATACATAAAGGATAAGTTTGATTTCAAATGGCAAGATGATCGTTAATCGTTTTAAAATTAACCTTAAATCTATCAATTCTAGAAAAAAGTTAGAAATCCCTAAGATTCGAGGAAATTCAAAGAAAAACCAATATCTAGACTAGTTACAAAAATGTAACGATTGAGATATGAACACATTTCATACATTCATCTATCACACACAATACATACTCGTGTTACAAATTACCAATTTCTGAACAACATAAAAAAATTGCTTGGTTGCATTTCATATACCTCACAAAAGCTATTGTTAGAATCATTGAGCCGGAAGTACGAGTAGCTTAACGACTACATAGATGTAGTCATTACCAACGGCTCATCGTGCCTTCCGAAGCACGGAATCATCATTCTTTTCGGATAATCAGGTTATTTAACCTACATTATCCCAACAAATCTGATAATGTGATATACATAATATATTCAACGATACCCCAACGGAATTCGAACCCAGAACCTCCGTAATGTAAAGCGAGCTAATTACGACTCAGCTACGAACGTCGAAAGCTGAAAAGAAATCGCATGCCCAGACATTACATAATAACGCCTTCTGAAAGGCCAGCAGCTTTGGCCGCTTTAGACTTACATATTTATTGAAAACAATATTAATGTGGTATTAAAAGACAAAGAAGAAGGATATCGTCCATTCACTGGCATTGCGCGCGCGCAGCCGGAGGGCATTCACCTTGTGTGGCTATGCGGAAGTGTCGCGTCGGTCTCGTCGAGTGTTGTCCAGCTGGTTACAAGTCTTTTCCCGTTCGCTATAAAACAAAAAATAATAAATATATATGAATATTAATATGCAAATACTCGTAGTCCCAGCTCCTTCACATTTCGTCGCCCTAACAGGTTACTGGTTTGCTGAAATGCGCGAGCCGGTTCTAAGTGGTTTCCATTTCGCAAAAAAAAATAGTTTTTTTTTATCCATATTTTCATGATAGTTTTTATATATTTTTTCGCCATAACAACCTGCTGATACCAGCAGACCTTCTGATGCCACGTGGCATTTGGCAGTCCCACTGGCATAATTTAAGAGCCCTTCCCTAAAAACATATTTCATGGCATTTCATTGAAATTGTTACAATTGTCATTTGTTGATCTTCACGCTAGGTCCACATTAAATATGGCATTTCATTCAAATGTTACAATTGTCATTTGTTGATCTTCACGCTTACGTTTACGATATACACAATGAAGTAAACAGAACAATGATATTTATTTAAAAATAACATAAACCGAAAGAAAAAAAAATAAACGTAATGAAGTGTGCCTTAATTACTTCTTCAAGTTCTCTAATATATACATACAATCACGTCTCTTTTCTGGAGGGGTAGGCAGAGACCAATTTAAAATATTGTCCTTGAAAAGACCTTTTTGAACTTTTTCAAATAGATTTACAGATTAATGTATGTAGAAACTAGAAACAACCCATATCGCGTTTTTGTCATAACTCTAGGTATTACAAGCTAAAACAAAGTACCATAATGAGTGATATGTACCAGACTAGTGCAAAATTTTTGTTACATAGCCAAATTTAGTTATCTAATTAATCAACAAGAAAATATACTACCTACCTACTTAAATTTATGAGATGGAATGTTTCAGCTTGCTTGATTATCATGTGGGTTTCGTGGTTCATTTACCCCACAAACTCGGGTGACATAACTTTAGCTTAGCAACAAGATTTGTCTATTAAGAATGAAAAAATAAGTACCTTCAATATTCTCCGTGAATGAGATGATCTCGTCAATAAAAGGAATCGAGTGCTGAGAGCGCACAAGCTTGCCCCCCAAGAAGCCCGAACCTTAAATCCTACTAAAACCGTCAGCGTCTTCAAAGTTCTAGGTTTGGAAGAGGCTATGTAGCCTATGATGACTACAATAGATCCATAATGGGTCGCAGTGCTTGGATATTTGTTGCCCTTGCCTCTCCACTCAAATCATAATCATACAATAGCATGCATGATTAATAATTGAACGGCAACAACCCATCTATGTCCCCACCGAGGGGCTCGAGCGTACAATCAGAATGCCGAAAGTCAAAACTGTTATCTTCGCAGATATGTCCAGGTTTTCTCACGATGTCATAGGAACATATTATGATTAAAATCTTCACATAATAATAGTTTAAAATAGTAAGAGCAAGTAAAGCAAGAATATAAGGTTAGTCAGTGCTATATGGGTTAAGATAGAAGTGTAATAAATCTGGCACTTCCGTAGTTTACAGCGTATTCATAGCATAACTATTTATTAAGAGACTTTTATGCGATCATTTTATGGCACATTATTTATCATATAAATGATCTGTTGTGGGACTCTATGATTAATACCGGTTTCAACACATGCCTCTGAGAAATTATTTGTTAATCAGTAGATATCTCTTTGTTGAATAAAACATTTTAAATATTTTTTTAAAGTAGATTACACTACCTTGTTCCTATGGGATAGACTTCGTACGGACAAATATTGAGAAATTTCCTGTCTTTTCATATCATATCATATCATATCATTTATTATTGCCATTTTCTGTTTTTACAATAGGTCTTATATATTTATTCCAGTACAGCAAGACCCCGTTAGGGTACTGCAATTGACAATTCAAATTGATTACAATTTTAGTTAGTTTTTAATTAGTTGTTAAATAGGTATGTACTATTTATAGGTTTATTCAATCCTTCGCTTATGCACGAACATTTTATAAAGTAGGCAGCATATGCGGCTGGACATATTGATCTTGAGACCGCCCGTATTGGTAAGGGTGAATATCGTAGTGTAAATGTCCAACCGCATGTGCTGGCTTCTGTACATACACTTATTAATCCTCTTTGTAATCTACCAAAAAACTACTAAACGCGCCTCGTCAGTATCTTGCAATACAAAAAGTTAAGTTATAAATAATATGGTTATTACACCTTAAATTAGGATGATGCAATATGCATTACTTCCCATAGGAAGTAATGCATATTGCATTTACATATAATTCTTAAGCGAAAATCATCCATCAATTACCTTTGACATGTCCTTCATATCATTATAGTTGAACACCTTTTGATGCTTATTATTTATAGAATAACCACAAAAAAATCTACCTGTATGAATAAGCATAACTTCATTTAACTGACAAAGAAGAAATAGTCTCTAAATTTACAGGTTTACGTTATTTAATAAAAATAATAAACCTTCTAAACTATTGAACATTCAGTTTCTTTTGGGTAAATTACTTGGAGCAACAATATTAAAAAAGTGACTTTTGAAAACAGTTTTTTTAGAGAAGCCAATTTTTTTACGGAATAGGTTCCTTTGCCGCTGGATGCGAGGCGCGGGACCAATCGTTGTGAAGATCTTTTGGAGAGGCCTTTGTCCAGCAGTGGACGTCTACTGGCTGAAATGATGATGATGATGATGATGAGGATCCTTTGGAATGATTAATCAGATCCATTGACTGAACATGTTCATTCAGTATTTGCTGAACCATCACTTACACACTGTATTACTAATCTATAAGGTGACTGAAAAAACCTATGATTAATATTCAGGTGTACTTAGCGACTCATCTGGGAAAAGTGACTGGTTGGAAAAATTCCAGTCGTCAGGATATTTTTCAGGAAACGTTAGTCTTTAACCTACTAGTATTTTATGCGCAAAGTTTGTGAGTACGGATGTATGTTTGTTTCTCTTTCATGCAAAAACTACAGAATGGATTTTAATGAAACTTTACAATAATATAGTATACATCAGAATTCACATAGTGCCTTTCTACCGCGGGAAAATACTTCTTTCCCACGGGAAACCCTGTTAACGCGAGCGGAGACGCGGGGCGGAAAAGTAGTTATAAATAATTTAAATCATCATTAACAGCTCATATAGTATGCCACCACCGAGGTGGTCGAGCCTACCCTGAAATCGGGGTGAATAGGCCTTAGTCAACCACGCTGGCCCAATGCGGGTTGGCCAACTTTGAATTACTTCGCAGGTGTGTGCAGGACTATCACGATTTTTTCCTTCACCGTAAGAACGTCGAATAAACGTACATATGAATACGAAAATCGAAAAAACATAGCTACGTGATGAGGCTTGAATCTGCTTCTTCCGAACGGAAGTCAACGGCCCTAGCCACTTGGCCACCAACGCTCTAATTTTAATATTACAGTAATAATACATGTAATATGTTGACTATGAGATTTGAAAAATAAAAAAAATATCCTTTATGTTTGCATGTTCTAGGAACGATGAAGACGCCTCATTTTTCCTTATATCTTGCTGTGCCCTTCAAGAGAATTGATTAATCTTACCCAGAAAAGAGGACGTTTTAAGGATCTTAATTAAAATTAAATACTTGATAAAAAAAACATGTTTTGTTGACTTTTCCTTTTTAATTAGACATTTTCGAAATCATTCAGTACAATTTGTAGTGCGTTGATGTCTTTTGTATGATAGCCTATTTACCGTACGTTGCACTCAAGGCTTCTTGGAGATAATTATTTAAAAAAGCGATACATTTCTTTGATAGCAAGGTAAATTTTGTAAGATAATTAAAATTAAGTTACTGTATTAATTGATTATCAAATAAATGAATTGAAAATATACAGCCCCGTAGCCTAATTGGTAGTACGTCTGCCTTCGAGAGAGTCGCGGGTTCGAATTCCGCCCAGGGCAAATATTCGCGAGCTGAGCGCTCGTATTTGCCTTGTGTCTGGATGTTGTATATATATAATGTATGTATATCAGCTGTCTGACACCCAGAGTACAGGTGGGTTAGTATTATTATTTTCTTCTGTGGTACAGGCTCTTCCTAGTTTGGGGCCAGATGGCCGTGTGTGAGATGTCCCCACATATTATTATTGTTATATTTATACTTTATTGAATTTTTTATTGTATATTATTATATTTTATGTCATTTGAAAATATTTATTTCGTCATTGTAATTTCAGATTAAATTAAACTTTTAGGACGCGAAGATTATTATCCCAAAATCAATTTTAAAACTTGTATTTTATCATGTAAGACTGATTTAAGTGCAGTGCAAATAAAGCTAATAAATAAATAAATTAAGTGTTCCAAAGAGAAACTATTCCAGAATAAAGAACGATGTGAAATAAGCAAATAAATAATAACGAATTTTGCTGTAAGTCCGGTGAAGCTAGATTGGTCGTACCTTTTCGACACAAGCAAAGGTCAATTAAAAAAAAAAAAAAATTTTGCTATTTAAATGTAGACCATAACTTCAAATTACTATTCTATTAAAAAAAAAACTGTCTTCGTTTAATAAGAAATGGAGCAATCAAGGATCGTCAACTCCCTGCGACACGTGGTCAGTAAGTTCCCGCGGAGGTCGCCCGCGCACCTTTAGCCTATATAACTCGATCTCTCCGCTTCAGCATTTACTCCCCAACTCTCGCGCCAGCCGCCAACACCTCTATAGTACGTAAAAAAACCTCCAACAGAAAAAAAAACGCAGCCGTGTCGCGTACACACGTCACTTATAAGTTTAACTGTCAAGGTCGCCTTACGAAAGTTTGAACATTTACGTGATCTAATATAGTTGAACGGCATTGGTTAGTGTTTAGTGATAACCACCACCGTTTGGTTGCAGCGTCCAGTCAGCTGCTTGCATCAGTCAGTCCGAACGCATCAGCCGCCGGTGCGCGTACGCAGTGCTAGTGACAGTGCCAGAATCTAAACACACCAACATGACCAGTTACATCAAAATTGTAAGTGTTTTTACACACACACCAATAAAAATATATATTAAATACAAAAAATAAAATAAAAAAACAAATAAAAAATGAATAAATACATTCTTTCAATTTCAACACTTTCATAACAATGTAAACTATAGAGAGTAATAAAAATTAAAAAAAAAAAACAATAAGCCACTTACATAAAGTTTACTCTGTAATTTACGACTTACGATAAATTATAACAAAATTATGTTCGACATTATTTGAAATTGAAAGTACGAATTAAAATTATAAGCAACATAATGTAATGTGTAATAAATAACATTTTCCGTTAAGCTTATGCAATTAATTTGTATAATATAGTTAAAATCGCGTTACGTATAAAAAGTCGTCGTAACAGATGGTTAAGTTAACATTAACAGTTAGGTATTGAGGTTAAACTAAACACATTTTTATTCCGATCATTTAAGGAAACAATATTTATAACTATTAGGTTTAACATAAATATAGTCTATCGTACCTAATCATACAATTATTTCGAAATCCATCTTTGTTCAATTTAAAATTCACAATTGCATATCTACCACCTTGATATTTTTACATAAATTGTTAAAAGATAAAATACAAAATAATGTTCAGGGCTAAAACCTATTAAAAGCGACTTATAAAGCAAAACAATGGCTGGAATATTGCAACAAAGGGAGCGCCTTACACGGTCAATTCCCAAACAAGCATTTGACGAAGACCTTGATGACACGACTTGATAAAAACCAAATTATCTCACAGTTATAACTGCTTACACTGAAATTGAAAGTGGTTTAGTCACTTATACTTGTAAATACAACCGATAAGAGAATATATTTATTAGGTATATTTAAACTGGATAACACCTTATTACACTAAAATAAGTATGAATAATTACGACTATTGATATGAACTCTACTTTGCAGAATCTACAAAAAATCGACTAAAATATTAAAGTAGATACTTATAGACTATCAATGATACTCATTCATGATTCAATAACGACAAAACGGCTTTCAAAAATGTTTTCGTGTTTTCTTTTATTAAACATAGACATAATAAATACGAAACTATTAATAATTTAAGACAAGCCCACCTAGCCCAGTATATTAAAACGATCAAGCAATAAGCACAAAACTAAAAGTGGGCTAGACTCTGGCGAAATTCTTTATCCGTGTACCAAGATTAATTGCCGGTAAAACAAAGACATAAAATAATTTATTGCGGTCTCAAAGCAACCACTAAAATGATCATTAGCAATCGCAGCCAAAAACAAATAGTCTAACTTATCTTTTCGACATCAGTCAAAATTGGAAGTCTTAACAAATGAAGAAGTGAAAATTTTGTAACTGCTACCTACTTTCGTTAGAGCAGATATAATTAATTTACTGACTTTAAAATAGGGATTTTTTTTATTCGAGAATGATTTCTGAAGAGTAATATCATCTCAAATCTCAAGCAGTAAAACATCGATGTAGTTTATTGATTTATCAATATCACACATAAAATTGATCAATAATCCAATCCGATCACATTCATTTTTAAGCCTAGATAAATATTTATATTGCCGGATGAGGACACGTGATGAGGATCTACATAATGACGGATTTCTGATAGAACTAAATATTGCTAGAAGTAACCATGTATAATATACATATTCATACATGTACGTATTCAACAAAAAAATATTTATAAAAAGAAAGAAGAAAAAGAAAGAATGATATACACACACGGACGGAAGCAACACATCCAATAATAAAAATAAAATATTTATGCGCTTTTGTTACAGTTAGCTCTCCCGCCGTCACGGTCATGGCAAGAATAGTTCAGATTCCAATTCCAAAGTGTACTTACAATTACGCTATTTTAATTAGGTGAACCGTTAGATAACTATCACCTCTGTTGCATTGTCTTAATTTATTTATAGTCTTTACTTTGTTATTTAACTTAAGTCGTTCTAAACATAGATTTCCTTGAAACCGGTTTATTTCTGCACTTCAATCAATTTGATGTAGTATTGTGTTAATTTGATTACTTCTTATCTTAACTCGCTGACAATTTAGACAGTTAATTTATTGTCATTTGAGTCTTGTGTTGTAAATATGTCTTTTTTGCGAAAGCGTTGATTTACTCCTCTGATTTGAATACCTTAACAAAATAAGTTTAGTAAAGAAATTTCCAATAAATATGCGAAATGTTGTACAAAGTTTAGTCAAAAGTACATTTGAACATACAAAATGCACAACTTAATTTGAATCGATAATTAATTGAATAAATTGCTCTGTAACGTGTAGTATAAATTGCAATCAAAACCTCCACATCGGTCAATAATACCATAATCAACACTTTATTTATCATGCGAAATTGTTCGGTACTCGATAATAAATGTTGTTCCGAACTCGAAAATAAGAGCATAAATCGCTCTAGGTAGTAGTACTACCTATTACTATTTCTCCTTTCGATCGTATTTAGATCCGATACCTCGTGACTGTTCAGAAGCGGTTTATATTTACGACATAATAGTTATAATATTCGTGTTTCACTATTGGACTTAGAATCATCTTTATAGGATAACACGTTTGATCGATTGGCTAATTAAATATTGGAACTAACTACACATATGAGCATAACGTCCTTTATGTTACGTAGTGTATGTATTAAGAATTTATTTTACAAAGTTTCGGAAAAATCAAATCGGGATTTCAACGGGAAAATCTTGAAATTTTGTAACGTATTACCAAGTAACATAACCATTTTTTGTGGGTTTTATGTTTACTTTATACCATGCTACTTTCGTTTCTGATTCAATCAGATGATTTTAAGATGTCAAATATCCATTGACCCGCTTTTGTATATGTATAATATCTTTTGTTTCATTAAAACTTGCTTAATAATATCGTCTCTACAACCCGCCTGTATACTCAAAGTCCTGCTAAGCGTATTGAAAGCTCGTCGATTATGTCTTAACTTTACTTTCAAAATTATCGCAAATTACAGGGTAGTGTTGTAATTGAAACAAAAGGTTTATTATCTCTGTCTAGAGCCGCCAGGGGCTTACTTCATGACTTTACAATTTACATATAGAAATTGGTGTTCATTGCCTCGCCAATGAGTCTCAAATATGAACAATTCTATAAATATCATATCGGCTACGTAATGAATTTCGAATTATGCCTGTGGCTATTCCATAAGCTAGCCGCTAGTGGTAATAGTAGATCACATCACATCGCCTTTTCAATATATCTCACTGATTCACACCTACTTTTATTGCTTTGGTGGATAAGTGTGTAAGTAAAGTTACGTGATTGTGCAGAACTTCCTCGTTGGGCAATGGTACCATCTAACTGATTAATTCAATTTGGTCTCAATGAACAGTTTTCGTGTAGTTAAGTGGGTCGGATGGCCAATTCGTTAATCAAATTCAAATTTATGACTAAAGATAATTCTAGGTGCTTCATATCATAATTATTTGATTAAAGTTAACTTTTTTAGGTTAAGGCAAATTGCTTCCGGTGCACTATTTTTAATCTTACGATAATAGTTTTATTGTTATGTTCAAGTTTTTTGTTTACTTTATTTTGATGTTCATGCCTCTATTAGCACTGAATTAATGATGATACCGTAAAAAAAAATCACTTTTTGCTTGCATATAAAAATAGAGACAATTAAAAATGACGCGTAACATTGTGCGTCAAACGTAACGTACTTATTTTTTACGAATTAAGGTCAAGAGCGCATTGTATTATAATCATAAAACAATTGCAAGGGTGGGTTTGAAGTTCACATGGTAATTGCAAAAAAATTTTTGCGGCTTATTTGCAATTAAGCCTCGTTTAGATGATGATCAGCGGTCGTGACCGAGGTGCATGTAAAAAGCGGCCGTGAGCTGGCCTCCGCAGATGCTCGTCGAATGATTAGTAACATTTTGTAACGAAACGTGTTACATGGGTGTAACAGAAAAAGCCAAGTTATGCCATTAGATGTACTCGCACTCAATTTCGTGACGTAACACACATTTTTATGGCCAGTTTTCTTTTGACAAGGTTTGGTAGGCGGTTCTATTTTTCAATTTCGACGTTTCTTATCACACGTCTGAATCTTTGAATATTATGAATAGACAGTCGTGTTACGTAGTAAAATTATACTCAATAACCAACTTCAAAAAAGGAGGTTCCAAATTCGTAAAAATCTTTTTAAAAAATACAACACGAATTCAAATTACCTAAACATGCAATAAGATTAGCTAATAAAGATGCAAAATAACCTGTGCAACTAATATTATGCATGCAGTAAAGAATATAGTAAACAAAACCGAGGGATTGAATGAACTCGTGTGACAATTTAATGTTGCCTTGGTGTGGACAATTACGAAGTTCGTGTTGCTGAAAATAATAGGAATATAATGATAATGATGGTTTGGACACTTTGGACTATGTACAACCGCGAGCCATTAAATAATGACTTGCCGTTTTAATAAAACTACTTAGATGTTTGGAAAATACCTATAGTTCCACGTTGACAAAAACATTTAGTTTTTGTTAGAGTATATGGAATTTATGATGAATTTGCCTAATGCTGTATTATAGTTGTCTATCTACTGTAGCTGTTTTTGTATGCAATAAATTATTTAATATTGTATTTATTGGTCATTACGTTTGTATATTTATAGAAAAGAATATGACTGTTTATTTGCTAGAACACGTGTGTAAAATGTACTAGACTTAAATTGTAATAAATACATCGATCAAAATAAAAGTGCGTCAAAAACAAACTGGCATTTTTTGCTCATAATTTACAATATACACGATGTGACATTTCAACTAAAGCTGAAATCCGGTAACATTGTGTAACGTAGTATAGTAAGTAAGAGTAGTAACGGAAAATGTCCGAGAATTGGAGCATCGTTATTATTGCCATTTTATCACGAGAAAGCGATATTCTGAGTATTGGTGTTTTCTTAACTTATATAGTTATAAACAAATCGTTAATGTTACGAGCCGTCCAGTTTTTTTTTAAATGGCTTCATGTCAGTTTTATAAATATTGCTTAATATGGGGACTTAAATTTTACTGACGACCGCTTGACTGGTAATCTTTGGCATGTCATAGTAATGTAGCAATATACATATAAATGCTGGTTATTTATATATATTACAGTTGATTTATCTCACAAGTGCAGGCGAGCCTTACTTGTATGCTTGTAGTGTAGTGCGTATAGACACGTGTTATTGTGTGCGTACTACTAAACTGAGCGCTACGCACACAAAGACAATATGCACACACACACAACTATGGCTCGCCTGCACTTGTAACATCTGTAGTCTATCCATCCCAAAGATTCTATCATCTTATTGACTAGGCAGGCTCTTTAGTGGGGAAGTGCTATGAAAAGGTAACCTATTTTATGCCTATTATTATTTTATTATTATCATGATATGTATAGACGATACTATTTTCGCTACTAATATTTCATCAAATAGTAACTTAATAACAACAAAATTATATGCTCGTTTGGTTTTTCTACAATAATTTAACAAATAACACGTAATTTATAACATTTTATGATTATTATTTTGTGCATTAAAGCTGCAAGACGATGCACATACTACAAGGTTAGTGTGATACTTAAAGTTTATTTCGTTTTTGTTTCGTCAAGTTAAACATAATTTCAATTTCATAATAGATCATTTCAGTTTGTTCAAAATAAAAATACACAGACAAAAAACTCGAGTTTAAATAAATAAGAAGTAAATATTGTTTAGTACGTAGTACGTACAATAGAAGAACGTAATTTTCAACACGGTTTTTCTAAGTCTTAATAGAGGCATCTTTCGTACCCACATACTCCATTCTATATAAGATTAGAAAGAAGTAAAAAAGGTATTTAAAAGTCACACTTCGCGTAGTACGTATCTTAAATATTCACGCAAAGTGAGTCCTAAAAAGACCTAAGAAGACAGGGGTTACAAACATTTACTGTACTTAGTGTACTTTTACTTGTATTAAAATAATAATAATAATAATGTTGATTAAGAAAGTGCGTAAATATACGTAGAGTATCAAGAATCTCGATGTCACAAAGACAAGACAAGTGCACATTAAGACTCACCTTGACACTAGACAAAGGCCGAGAGTCGAATTAGAGGAAGTTCGGTCATCTAAAGTACTTACAATGGAAAATTCGACCATTCACGATTATACGGTATAGTGTCATTGTGCGAAGGTTGACACCGGCTTTGATGACATAAAGAGCGGTATTTCTGACTTAATTGCTTTGGGAAGTTTGGTGATCTTGGAAATAAAAGGTACAATGAAGGTACCTATCCGATTTTCCTGTATTATCATCGCCAGAACATCACTTTAAAATACGCGGTGGATTTAAATTTTATAGAATCTTCTTAGCTTATCTAAGCTACTTAATTGAAGAGACGTCAAAAGTTTTTTTTTTCAAATATTGGCATTTTGTAACAGGTAGGATAAAGGGCTATTTACAGAAAACAGTTGTTTAATGTTGACGAAACCACATAAGAATGTCAATGTGTCAAAGGAAATGTCAAGAACGTGTCGTAAAGAACTAACATTGTCATAGGACTCATGTACCTAGGCAGGTGCCTTTATTTATTGCTTGTGTTTGAAGTTAACATAACGGAATCTTAGAGCTTAGGAAAGCAAACTGGCACTGTATCAGCCATTTCACGGAATTCTTTTGCAATTAATGTAAAAATAAAATGAAATAAGTTTTTTAAAGTATAGTGATCAAATAACCGCGGGACCGATCGTCGTTGTGGAGATCTCTGGGGGAGGCCTCTGTCCAACAGTGGACGTCATTCGGCTGAAAATGATGATGATGATGATAATGATGATGAACCAAATAATCACTGAAAAAAAATACAAAAAAATTGTACTTATAAATGAAAATAATTGTTTACAAACACATATTACGCGGCTACCCAATTTAATTCACATTCTTCTTACAATTACTGTGCATACAGATGTCTAGACAACTAACATGAGATTGTCAATAAATATAAATTGGCGGAGTCACGGAAGACGGAAGTGGATAACCGGTCGTAACCGGTTTGTTTGAACTCGGCACGCGATCAGCGCATGCGTTGCGATACACAGCCTCCGGCGCCGGAGTCGCTGGCGCTTCCCGATGCATGTGACGTCACATGTGCAGCCATTTTTGGCTTGCAGGTGTAAATCTAGGCGTGGCAGGCGGGCGTAGTATCATAGTTATTGCTTTCTTGTTGTTGATGTTTGGATAAAACCTTCTTCTTTTGTGTATGCAAATGATTACATATATTTCGATTCGATATGTATTGGAAATTTAGTAATTTTTGTTCATACATACTTAAAATTCATTTATTAACAAATAAATATGTATAAAGGTACTAAATTTATTTACTGATTTTATTTTATTGTATACAAGCAATTTACAGAAACGAACATTAAAAAAACTGACACAACAGGCGGAGCTTATTTCCCGCGAAATGCCTTAATTATTTATTTATTTATAGTTTTTTATTTATTTTGCATTTAATTGTTGTCACTGAAATCTCGCATTCCCTGAATATAAGTTGATTTTTATAACAAAAATAGAATGAAATATACAACTGAATTAATAAGAGCTCCTTACTTTATTAAACGTAATACCATGTTTATACACATATTTATTTAAATAAAATTTAACTACATTCCTATTAACAAAACTAGATTTTGTACATTTTCCATTAGGTATGGTTACTTACAGCTTAACCCGCAATCAATTGGCATTTTAAATAAAAATAATTGCCTACCAGTTAAGTAATAAAGCAAGGCATACATTTTCAATTGAGGTCTAGATTGAGTGTTTCTATACATAACGTTCAATTTCACTGTATATGAAACATTTTGGATCTAAACAGTACAAAGTACTGTAGAACGTAACCCAGATATGGCAGACTAAGATAGGATCAGATTTTTGAGAGCGCTTTACCGGATTTTATTATAGACTAGCTTTCCGCCGCGGCTCCGCCCGCGTTTTCAGTTTTTTTGGGAATGAGGCATTTTCCCGCGGCAAAAGTTAGCCTATGTTACTCGGGGTGAATGTAGCTTTCTAATGGTGAAATAATTTTTAAAATCGGTTCAGTAGTTTGAGTTTATTAATTACAAACACACACACAAAAATACAAATCTTTCCTCTTTATAATAATAGTATGATAGAGCGTACTAGAAATTGTTTGACAACGGCAACTATACATTTTACATAACTATACATTTAACACATACAAGGAATATAACAATTTATAGTAAACACAGATACAGTCAAAATAATCTTAATAACTAAAGTCAAATCGAAGCTACGTTAAAAAGCCTTCCCGCACCGTGTCCGACGGCACCGTGCCCATTATGCTTGCAGCGTTGCCCCTCTGGATCGCCAGAGAAATTCTTCGCACCAAATAAGCCTCCCATTTAGTGTCAGCACCACACCTCCTCATCCTACGCCCCATGGTCCAAGAAAACAAGGTCTAACCGTTAGATCACGTGACTGACACAAGCCTACGTCATTTTGCGCTGTTCATCCTTGTCTATTACAAGCATTCGACAAGGATGAATAGGAAAAATGATGTAGAAATGACGTAGGGTCGTGTCAGTCACGTGGTCTAATGGGCCTTGTTTTCTTAGACCATGCTACGCCCCAGTTTCCTGATTCTTTGGCGTCCCTACACCAGGGCCCTGAAATGAAATGAAATGAAATATGTTTTATTCGAAGTAAGATTTTACAATCACTTTTCGACGATCCACCCTGCCACCTCCACCTCTACGGCGAATGGCACAAACAAGTAAGTGTTAGTTAGGAATTCAACTAATTTTAAGTTATTGGGGTATTGTTAGTAGCTACTCAGCATATAACAATAACAATTTGTCAGCCTTAACCATTTGAAGTCACGCCAATTTATGATCACTTTAGTCATGGCTCATTTGGAGTTCCGTAAAACAAGAATGTAATCATAAACCCAACATTCTGACATTCTACCAGATTTCTACAATCAGCCGGATATTAATTAACGATCCACCGTAAAATTAGGATCAGTCGGATCTTAAATTGCAATAAATTATATTGTTATTTATGGTGTCGTAATACCATACACAAGTTTATTTTAATTAACGAATATCATTTGTCTATGATAAAATTAATGAAATTCAGAATATATAAAAGTTAGAAGATCAATGCATTGATATCAATGAATAGACTCTAAAAAAAACTAAATATAACTTATAATAAGAGACCTGTTGACAAGGAAACAATCAACACTTAGCGTTCTTTGTTCTTTAATAACAGCGAATAGAAAAAGTGACAATTGCACCAAGCTTGTACTACCTTGAACTCTGCCATTTATTATTATTTTTCTGTAATTTTACAGCTTCCTGTGTTTTTTTTTTTCAATAATAATATATGGAAAATTGTTGTAAATATCACTTGCATAATTAGAGGCAAAATGGTTCTTTTAGGACAATATATAAGCTCTATGACTTATTAACAAACTTTTGGTATATGAAAACCATTTTTGAGTATGTCTGCCTCCTATGTACAGGGTTGCAGATTTAAATTAGCTTTAAATAAAAACAAAGTCTGTAATGAGTACTATGAAATCACCTTTTATCTGCTATGTGTATAAGATTGCATATTTTTTTAACAAAACATTAATTGAGGCACGTCCAGACTATCACGTTTCATCCTAATGATATTATATAACAATCCATTTAGATATAACTAATGGATTAGTTACAACACAATATGTCGATTCGATGGGGATTAGGAGTTATGTGAATAATATTATGATTCGACTAAAAATAGTCTTTGTCATAGTGAGAGAGCGAATATCAAACTTTTTGCATAACTTAGTACACTTGGCAAAAAAGATGACCAAACTAGGCATATCAGCAATTAAAAAAAATACAAAATTAAATGCTGTAATATAACAAAATTTTGCACAGGTGGTTTTTGAGTCCTCCTTACTAGATTATAAACATCACTTGAAACTTCATAATTACATTGAGTCTTCATTGGGTTAAGACTCTATAATTGTATAATTTATTATAGCAGAAAGTCTACTACAGTAGGCGGAATTAAAATTATGGTAATTTTACTCAAAATTGCTTTCGGATGCTTAAACGCCTGGGGGAGATTTCTACCTTAGCAGTAAGACCGCCTGTTGACTTAACTTTCTTACCTCTGTACCTACTGTAAAATTTATGTATTTTCTCTCTGTGTCGAAAACATTTATAATTAGTTAAGTTGCACCATTCAATGTATCTGTCTGTAGCAATAGCGAGCCCATATTATTTTACTTGTTCACAATTCCGAACGATTTAAATGACTCTTAATTGTGCTCTTAACCTTCGGAATCCAGGCGACAACGAATATACTTCCAGTTCACAAGTACTGTACTGCCTTAGAGTCACGTTTACATTGAGCCAGTAAAGCAGGACAGTAAAGTAAGTTTGATAAAGGCATAATACTGTTTCGGTAAAAACGTTACTTGATCGTGGTTACTTTTAATGTTTATGGCCAAACTGGAATTTGAGAATTTGTTATATTTCGCGGTAATAATCCCCTCATTAAAGTAATTTATAAAAAAACAGTAATTTTTTAATGATTTTGGGAAATCACGGCTAACACCAGTTTGTGATAATACTTGCCTAGTTAGTTTATTTTAACCTAATTGTCGTTTCATTTGTTACTGTAAATCCTGACATTATGATTACATTATTACGGTATTAACCTGCAATTATTTGTAACGAGTCAATCAAGATTTTAATTAGAGTCTCCAACTGCTTACGAGTATTAGTAAGAACTAAGTATACTTGCATAATCAGCTGCCATAGTGAAGACTAACCTTAATGATATAAATATTGCATTTATGTATAGTGGTTGTGTTTTCTTATTATAAATATTTACTCTGACCACATCCTTCAATTATTTGCTAAGTAGACAGAGGTCGGAAACTTGACACTGGTAATTATCTATGCCAATAGCCATGCCAGTGCTAAGTCTGACACTTTATGTTTGGTGTATTCAAATATTTGATGTTTTGTTTAATAGTGACCATAAGATGTTCGTTTACAAGGTTTGATGGTAAACAAAATGTTTGAGAATCTATGTCAAATTTGACTATTTATATTTTAAATTTAGAATAAGTATGAAAGCGCGCTTAACCCAGCTCTCTTACATATATTTGCTATTCTTTACCTAGATAAATATCTGTTTACACATGCGTAACATAAAAATATATGTTGTGTAAAATCAAACATTCCGTTAAAAAATTTACAAAAAATTAAAACACGGAATGTTTGAATTTCTTTCAAATTATTAACCAATTAAATAATTAGATTAATTAGGTGTACTTGCAGATTAAGCAATAATAAACTTGTATAATTATTTATATCTCAGAGGATATCCGAGTTGCGTGATAAAGATAAGGAATGTTTTGACCTACTGAGTCTTTGATTATATACACTCTAGATAGAGCCTAGGAGTACAAAAGCGTCTAAAAAATAAAGGGGCAACTGTTACCCCTTCACTCAATTTTCACCTGTCAGTCCGAATGGAGACGTCAAACGAACTGCTAGTCCAAAGCATCGTAAATAATTTTCATTTTTCTTCGACAAAATGACATCTTTCACCATAAAAGTGTGCCGGAATTATAGAGGGCACTTTAAAATGTCTAAAGGGATATTCTTCCATCAGTAAATAATGTTAAAACAATAAATTATAAATTTCAACAATTTTAAATTTACGTAAAGAAATTACGACTCCATCTTGTATTTTTTTCTCGGGGTGGCCATATCTTAATTCCATGTTTTCCCAGAGACTATCAAATTAAATTCAAATACACCAAATAAGCTTTTAGGCGAATGTACCAATTTTTATTCAATACTTACGTATATACTTTGAATACTTTAGTTTGGATAAATATTTAAATCGTATATCCTTAATGCACTCATTAAAACGATAATAATAAATTATTATGTGATTCTATGAGGTCTTTTTAGCTTTTGATTAATTTAGTTTGCGTATGACGCACATTAATTACACAAACTTTTATTTTAGGTTAGACAATTTTCGTTTAATACCTATTCTCAAGAGGCAAGGGAACCAAAGATTATGCAGCCTAATCTTTGGTATGCTACTTCAAACCATTAAAATGGTAGGTATTCCTTAGCAACAAAGTCAATCCTCAACCTAAACCCGTTTTTTTTTTTCGCTTACGGAATATCTTCTTCTTATATATAAAAATGGATTGCTGTTCGTTAGTCTGCTTAAAACTCGAGAACGGCTGAACCGATTTGGCTAATTTTGGTCTTGAAATCTTCATGAAAGTCCAGGGAAGGTTTAAAAGGTGAGAAAAAAAACGGAAAAAAAAACAACGCGGGCGTATAGCCGCGGGCGGACAGCTAGTAATAAATAAATAAATCACATTGAGTTTTTCAATATTTGTGTCCAACTTACAATCATCCAATTTTAACGTTTTATTTTATCCGATTTTGCAAAAAATAATTAAAATACGATATAGCTATGGTATTTTAATTATTTACTATTTTGAAGATTATACACTTTTATAATAATCACTAATAAATAATAATAAAATGTTTATAATCAACTGTCGTGGACGTCTTTCAACTGAAATGATGATGATGACACAACTTTGTGTTTGCCTTCCGGCTTCGTCCGCATTTCTTTTTTCAGGTGTAGAAACCTAGTTTTGACAGAATAAAACAAAAAGAGTCCATTAGGAACAGCCGTTCTGAAATTATGCGCGTATGGTAATTTTTTATTAATAAACGAAAAAAGTTGGATCTTGATTAAAATCTTCAAAAGTTGTTAATAATAACATTATTTCAATACTACTAGGTACATCTCATGAGTAGAATTCTTAATTTTCCCGAAATATTGGGAAATAGTAATACACGCTATCTCTATACACGCACACTATGATAGATGACATTTGTGTCAGACATAGCTGTCACGCGCACATTCATGTAAAAGTCGGCCTGTTTTTTCTGTGGGGTTAATAAGGTGACACTCCATCTAGTACTACTACTAGTACTTGTATATAATCAAAGTACTGAGTATTTATCTCGCAAAAACTAGTCTAATTGAATACAGCTTAAGTATTATGTTTGGCTTTAAAAGGAAAAACTTCCTCCCTCTCTTGCGAATTATTTAGAATTATCGATTTTTTGTAGATTTTCGTAACATTTATCTAACTGATTTGATTTGATTTGTGTGATTAGAATTAAGTAGATTTGTTTACAAAAGTACAAAATTTAGAAACTGCACATTTTTTTTCTTGAAGGTAAAACATAAATGTGATATTAAAGATACATAAATGTGCTTTTTCAGCCTATAGACGTATCGAAGAAATGCAGTACTGAAAATAAAATTTGCTTTTTTCATTCAACTATATATCTCAATCTAGTCTAGCTATACATAGTTCGTTATTAGCCATAGTATGTTTCTAACAAACAGTGTTAGCCTAGCCTAAATTAGGGTCTAGTCCAGTTATATTCACTTTTAAGAACATTTAGAGTAGTCACCAAATAAGGTAACATTTATGTAAGTGCATTCACTGACTAGGCATTTCGTCACTGCAATAAAAGTCCCCTTTCATCTACCCATTCAATTATTTTATGACCCATTACAAATACAACTTCCAACTAAGTACATTGAGCCGTAAAATCATAAATAATTACATAACAAATAATATCTTTTAGAAAAGGGTACTACTAAACTTTAGATTAATTTTACTTACTTATCTATACTGTTCTGTTAGTATTTTATGTAGAGCACACTTACTTTCATGGTAAAAAAAAGAATTTTTTAATCAAAATTTTGATCATTAACGGTGAAGGAAAAGATATAGGCCTTTGCCCAGCAATGAGACAAAAATCACTAAGAAGATAAATAAATAAATAAGTTTCAAATCTCATCCTTCAGGCTTCGTTGCAAATTTTTACTTGTCTGTGTTTAAACGAAGAAAATACTTTAGATTTATTTATATCTTTGAAACAGGCTTCAACCTGCCATATTATTAGAACTTTAAACCACCTAACAGAAAATGCTCCTATATCTAACCAAACGTTTGTTTAAACATAAAACCAAACACTTCTTAACTTTTGTCCTTTAGCGTGCCAGTATTAAGTATTATAGCCTAGCCGCAAGTTCTGCGGCACAAATGGCCGTTGTTCAGTTGCGTCACGCGCCGCGCCGGCGCAATGTGCGTTTACACTTGATACGGTTTCGCCGCGTTCCTTTCACGTGATTCGGTGTAAATATGAATATAATAGGAAAACGGTTTAACTGACTTAAAACAATATATTTTTCGAAAATTTTGAATCGCCATTCACAAGCGACGAGCTTGTTGTTGGTTTTAGTTTCTGTGATATTTAAATTCTTGATTATCTATATGTACCTATGTAGATTCCGAAAATATTAATAAGTATTATAATATATCGACAATAAATAAGATCATTCTAAGAACTGCATATTTATTGAAAACGCTTTTTAACTAACCGTGATAGATTCTGATCGAAATCGCCATATAACATTATTGCAATAAAATAGTGCACTAAAAGTGCATAAGTAAAGTTAGACCTTTGTTCTAGCGAGCCTGGGATTGTTTACAGGCGGCTGTGGTCACACTAATGGACATTGTTGTCATAAGTTTCACACTTAACTACGAGTATAAACAGATTTAGGTCGCGCGTTTAGATGGACACGGCCAGATAGAAAATGGACAAGAGTTTTGAAAATGTTGTTATATCATAATCATGATGTGGCATTCTTTTGGTTTAGCGAAAAGTAATTTGAGTGATATCAGTGAAATTTTAACTGCTTTAGTGTTTTTAGGGTCTTAAGTCTCCAATTTATATTTTTAATAATTGCTAGCTCCTTCTAAGAATTAAATGGCAACGTTCTATACCTACTAATTAGTATATAATTTTCAGGATGATCAATACAATTATCTGTAAGAATGATAAGTAAGAAAAATGCTTCAGTTTCTGAGTCACAATTTGCGAAGTTTGGCTTTAACTTCATTAACACTTTATAATGCTGGCATTAAAGTATCTTTTCCTATGTTAGTGTCCCAAGTAATAAGATTAATGTGATCAGGATAATATGTCAGAAATTCCGAACGAAATAGGATTCTGATGGACAGTTAATTGGTTTTATGAAGGTAATAACAAAATGTACTCTTCTGCTAGTAGGTATATTACACACACAGAACATTTAGTGGTACCTATATTAGGTACTAGTAGCATTTTCATGATGCATTTTTATTCGAAAGTTCGTACTGCACCTTTTGATTAACACCGATAATAAAGTGGTAGTTTTGTTAGAGGGAAAAATAGGTGACTAATTTAAAATTTGCATCTATAGGTTTCGTAACAAATCCTTGTCTTGATGTACTTGATTTGGATTTATTTACTAAAATCACTTGGCTTGCTAAGCAGCGGTTTCAACACAAGATGCATGGATGCATTACAATAAGGGATCGCTACTAGCTCGGTAATATATTAGGCTGAGTAGCAAAACTAGTCCAAGAACGAACTATAAATTGTCATCGCTTAGATACGACGTTTTAGCAATAACGCGTAAAATTGCGTTTTTTTTTTTGTAATACTTTATGGTCATACCGTAAAACCGCAAACTGCCCTTACTCATAATATTTTTGAGTCGTATGAAATAATTTATAATTTGTACCTACCTAACAAAATTAAACCAAACATTATCTATCAATTTATGTGAAATCTACCAGCAAAACCACCTTCCAGTAATGAAAATCGATATTAAACTAAACATTTGGGATTTATGTGCGTTAGCGCAATTCGATATATAATAATAGATTGTTTAATAAGGTGGCCCAAAAACTCGTGTAGCTATTTGAAGTTGCTTCTGTGAAAGTTTATGGATCTTAAAAAAATACTATTTAATCTTTTTTTGTACAATTGTCAGTTTGGTCCGATACTCTTAAATTGTTCTAGTCAAGTAGTAAGTAGACATGCCAACAACTTGTTCAAAAGTTGGGTAATAATTTGCACCTACATTTTCCGTGGCCTAATTAATGAATAGTGGCTTACACATTCTCTGAATACGCAATTTGTTCCATCTTAGTTCGTTGAGATAGTAACTTTGTACCAGTAACTAGACCACTAGACTAGATATGGCTAGTGTAGATGGGACTTCCTCGATTTATATTATGTTTTATAATCGAGATTATTTTTAATTAGTACGTTGCTTAGAATAAAAATATTGTAAACTAGCTTTCCGCCGCGGCTCCGCCCACATTATCAGTTTTCCCCGTGGGAATGAAGCATTTTCCCGCGGTAAAAGGTAGCCTATGTTACTCAAGCTGAATGTGGTTTTTAAATGGTGAAATAATTATTGAAATCGAATACACACACACACACAAAAATACAAATCTTTCCTCTTTATAATATTAGTATGACTATTTTGTAATGGGAGAAAACTACAAAAATGTATATTCGTTAGTTAGAAAAAGTAAGCTATGGAGATTCTTTGAGGAGACTATCATTCATTCGAACTGCATGTTTTTCAGTGTCGATAATGACAAGCAAACAATCGATTTTTTTTAGATTATGTTTTTAATCCATTAACTCAGTGTTTTAGCTTGACCAATAAGTAGAACATAAATAGGTACATGAAACAGAGCAACCAAGCTTCTATTGCTGTGTTGAAACACCAAGTAAATGATGATAGGCTTTGACTATCTTGACATCTTTATAGTGCTCGTGAATGGTGTTTTATGGTTCAGAGGAAGATCTTAAAAACATAAACATTGACAATGACCTAGCAAGTCTCATCTAAGCAGGAAGTTTGTCAGTCAAATTTGAATACAAATTGATACTGATGATCTTGAATTTTTAGTGGTTATCAAAACAGATTTCATAAGTTGTTGTTTTGTAGAAAATTGTAATGTTGATACTTAACACAAAAACATTTTGTTTTATTACTTAGATTACTATCAATGTACAAAGTAGTTATGACTTTAATCTACTAAAAATATTTAAGTATATATTTTAGTTTAAATAATTATTGAATTTTGTTGTTCTCTAATGCGTTATGTTGGAAGAAACAAGTAATTTTAAGACAAAAAATATTATGACTCAATATAAATTTCTTTGTTATAAAATTATCTTTTCCGACAGTTTACCAAAGAATACCAAATATTAGTCCCTGTATTTCGTACTTTTAGAACCAGTGGGTATGAAAGAACCGTGTTTCTGTCTCTTTTTTTTGGTAAACCTTTGACAATGCTCATGTACAGTTACAATCAACTACTATGTTATTACTAGGTTAGGTACGTTGTCTAAACGCATAATTGCGTAATTGGCCTTGACCTATGCTGTGACAACGTTTGACGTGTATTGTACAATTCACTATTTTAATATTATGTGTCCATAATACATTTATAATGAAAATTGAATTGCTGCATTATCTATATAATACAACTGTAGAGGTCGAAAATCTGTACATAGAATAAAATGCTAAAAACCGAGTCAGGGGATGTAAGAAGTGATACTCGTATAGAACATGTAGACATAGATATATATTTTTTTGTTTCTCTGGTGGTTTGTACCGGCTAATCTCCAAAATTGTCTTAGATACTATTAATCCCGGAAAATTAAAAAGTTCCCGAGGGATAGTAGATAGAAACTATAGTAACTCATACGGCTCACCACATTGATCTCCAAAACTCTTAGATATTCTAATAGTGATATCTTATATCTCCGGTCAACATCTTGAAACTTTTTATCGCGGAAAAATATAAGATACCCGTGGGATAGTTAAAAATTACTATGGAAAAGTCCAAAAACAACGCGGGCGTAGCCGCGGACAGACTGCTAGTTCATAATGAAAATTAAATTGCTGTATTATAGTAAATAATAGCTTAAATGGCGTCGCCGCAAGGGCGAGTGTTACTTACTTGTATTAGTTTGTATTTTAATGTTACCATTGAGTGTCTTAATCAGAATATCTACAGTAATTTACTATTAAGCCGGAAAGTGTTTACTGCGGAACTACTATTTGGTATTCTGTGCTGCGGATTATAAGACTAATATGATTGGGACCACAAAATATTGTGCACCCGCGGACGACGATTTTTATGATATTATTAAGATTCGCAATGGTTGTCTACCTACTTGGTATAGTTTGAACATTCACCATAGATAATACCTAATAAGTATAATAAATAATAATTTAATTGACTTAACTACGTTTCCTTACCACACACATGTAACATAAGATTTTTTTTGTTCGATATTTACACCTACCTTAGTCTTGAGATATGTTTAATGGTTTTGTTCAGATCAAACTGTGAATTTAGGATTAGAAGCTTCAGATTAGACAACATAAAAAAGGATAGTTTATATTCTCTGTTCATTCTTTTACTTGCGTTTGAAATGACAAAAAGGAAATTAATTATGCATAATTTATTTATTTGGACTTTAATAGTTTATAGAAATAATTGTAAATATCTAGATCAGGGAAATAACATGCCAATATTATTGCGTATTTATAACGCAGAAGGCGACAAAGCTAATCGGTGGGCGACAGTGGAAAGTTGCGCAAACGATCGCCATTGCTCATAAATTCAATAGCCACGGGACTAGTTACAGGATTGGTCAAACATGAATAATTGTGCAGTTAAAATATTTTGAATACTTCGACGAGGGAAAGTAATATTGACTACCAAATAAGCAGCCATGCTGTAGGTATTACCTTCAAGTAAGAAATCATCCAATAAGGGGTTTTATATTAAGTTCTTATAGATCGGAGGGTCGTTAGATTTTGTGTATAGGCTAGAAATGTAAAGTAAATGAAAATGAAATGTAGACTTTAATATGAATACAATAAGAGTCTTTTACATAAGCACTGCTAATTTATGTAGCAGCATGGCTATCCGGTTGAAATACGTAAGTTTATGAAAAAAATGTTTTTAATGATTTTCATTTTCCTACCTTATTAACACATTACCTGCATGTAGCTTTCATCGTACATTTGTTACTTATAAAAATTACACCAGTAGCACAGAAGGACTAACCCGTACAGAAAGGACACTCACCCCCCCGCACCAAAATGAGTTTCCCGCCCGATATAGCGCCCCACGTCCCGCACCCCGCAGGCACTGCGGGACTCCGCCGCCGGTGGTGTTCGGGGGTGTTTTACATAGCGCCTAGCGCCATAACTTGTAGTTTTTTATTATTATTCAAAAAGAAGTGCTTGTCAAAACGCGTTTTCTGTATGGAGTGACCGACCAGTGCCAGTACCTAGACACGAGACTTTAATATATGAATTTATTCACTTAATGTAAATAATAATATTGCAATACTTAAATTGCAAATGTACCCTATAAGTATTATATTTAATTACAAATTCCGTGCTTGCTTATTAAACGCAAAATTGTGGAACTATTTAGCAATACCGGAATATAGGAACGTTTAATCAGAGGACTGATAGGGTGACAACAAAATTGACCATACTTAATGCAAAAATTTACAATTATTCAAAATATTTTTTTTTTAAAGTCACTAAAGAGCAACAGTTCCTTTTTTATTTATCAGTTAGTAAAAAAATTATAAGTACTAAATAATAAAAATAGAAAAGCCATTTAAAATAGATTTTGTGCAAACCGATCTAACTCATTTAAAACTATAATCTTTAATAACTCATATAATGAAATAACTAAGTAATTGAATAAATCTATCTTGATTGCATATTCAATAATTTCAAAGTAAATAATCTTTGTGCTCTATAATTTAACTTCACCACTCTGTTATTATTTATCAATGATTATGATATGATTCAATGCAAACATCTCATTTGAGCTTAACGACTTTATTGAATATTATTTCTTCAATCAAAATATGTATTTCAAAACTACTAAATACGTTGCAAAAAATCTATCGTATAAAAAAATATCTGTATTCAAATATTGAATAAATAAATATAGTGTTTAAAAAATATCGCAATCTAAACGTAAACGTATTCTGGGGAGTGGGAGAGCATAGCTCGGGATAGGAAAAAGTGGAAGGAGATGAGAGAGGCCTTTGCCCTGCAGTAAGACAGTACGGCTAGAAAAAAAAAACTTTGGCATCTAAATCATTTTGACCCAAATGTAGGGATTCCTGATTCTACAGATTTTCGATTCAACATTTTTTATCTCAATCACACGTCAAGAAAGAGTCACCCGTTTCCGCATTACGAGTATCTTGACGAAATCCCGCGCAGCCAAGGCGAACCGCCTTGCACTATTCGCACACACGTGGTCTCACACGGCGCGGGCGCAGGGCGGCCTCAGCTGAGGTCACAAGCCAAGTTCAGCCACCTGCTCTGAGC
The DNA here is from genome assembly GCA_948473455.1 of Teleiodes luculella. Lineage (NCBI taxonomy): Eukaryota > Metazoa > Arthropoda > Insecta > Lepidoptera > Gelechiidae > Teleiodes > Teleiodes luculella. The sequence continues at coordinate 5,970,160 of OX419587.1, read as the reverse complement.
CAGTTCTGTTCGATATGTCGTTTACATATCTCACGATTACGTCACACACCTTCCGTGGTTTCTCTTCCTGGCTGAGATAGGGTTGCGCCGATAACCGTTTCTGGAATTTCCATCAGCATTTTTTATTACGAGTACATCTTTCTCGGTTGTATAACAGCCTTCGTAGTCGCACGGTGGAATACTAGTCCACGTTTCGTTTCTGAAGATTTAGGTTTAATTCTTCAAAAAAGCATTCCTCATTTTTATTACAACATTGCCGGCTGAAGGCTAATGAGCTCAGTCGATAAACTACAACACATAAAAAACTATAGTGACTATATTAAAATTTTTAAACCATCTCTTCACTTAAAATATATGTAAATAAGGAACCTATAAGTTCTAGGCTAGAACTTGGTTTTCTTGAACTGAAGGCCCTAAACAATTATTTTGAGCAATATGTGAACGGCACCTTGCACGCGGTTACAAAATGCTGTAATTGTTTTACGAGGGCTTAGGGCCTACTTTATTTGCATGCTTTACTTAACTGCCGCCGTTTCGACACGACTCTACGAAGAATTTGTACTATGAGCGGACACAGTAAATAGGAGAGACTGATTTTATGACTTCTTAGATAACTCTTACTCTTTATAATCTGTTGAACTGAATTCTAATTTCATGTGTTTTTATAAAGTACTTAAAGTAAATTGTATTGTATATTTAAATGATAGAGTATCTTTTTGTTTGATGCGTTTCTTTCACTTCGAAATGAAGAAAAAGAGGATATTATACTTTTTATTGCGAAAAAATATTATTCTCGAATCAATCAACGCTGAACCGATGTAGCCGCGGGCGGACAATCAGTTCAAAATAAATGGTGTGTGCAAATAAAGCTGATCCCTTTGTCCTTCATTAAGAACTACGAGTATCAGTACATTCTCTTAGATTAAGAAACGCGTTACCGAATAAACATTTCAACAACTACGAAACATCAATCAAAATCCGCATCGTGCTCTAATACCCGAAGTCGTTTATTTTCAACAAGACTATTATAATCTATTTAATCATATCTTTGTATCAGTTGTATAAATCGCACAGTGGTCGGTCTTCCGTGGCCTTAGTCCACATACCTACTTTCGGTCAGTGTCTAACATTGCGTGTCGTACGTTAGGTTTAATGTCCTTCTGGGGGCTATAATAACACAGTACGTACATTATTTTGTACAATTGTGTAATTGTCGCAAACGGTTATGGTAGTGTAACTAGTATTATATTATCTGTGGTTATGGGTTTATCATATCAGTCTAGGTAGTCTAAACATAAAAATAAAACACCTACATATAAAATATCGTTATTAAACATCTATTAAATGACAGAGAGGAAAACTATCAATAAATCATTACAAACAAAATAGATTATGATGATACCTAAATAATTTTATTTTTATTTTAAACGCTGTCCATGTTTTATTCTCTTGCTTAAAATTCATGACTGAAACTACAAATTAATTGATAGTTGGGAGAAATGTTTATACATGCAATATGAGAAATCAATGAGTTACCACAGCGCTGTACTTTCTTTTGTAACAAAATTGTATTTTTATTTGGGTAAAATTCCTTAACAAAATAACTTATCTCCATTTCCTATTGTTCCAGGCTCTGGTAGCATGCGCCTGCTTAGCAGTTGCGTTTGCGCAGTTCGACTATGATTTCGGCTTCTCCGACGGTTACATTGGAACGAACTTCGGGGCGCCCAGTTATAACATGATCTCATCGGCGGCAGCGCGAGACCCTAGAGGTAACAGAGGTGAGATACATTATTTTATTAACACGCTTATAATAGCTTCACTTGCATGTCACTAACAGACTAATTTACAATAGACACTAAGTAGTTCACAGTTAAGCAGTTCCTGAGGCTTAGAAATGGATGAACCAAACCCTTTGGGTTTCGCACGAGGCGACTAAAGACTTAAAACCCAAGAGATGGATTGCAGCATTCACGTGTATCAAACAACAGCTGCGATCTAAGCATGGGTAAAATGTGTATGTTGTCTAGCAGAAGTGCAATGGAAATCGAATGAAAAAATTGAATCATGGCAATACCGCTCTGAAATGACAATATAGAGCCAAGAAATTTGGTGGAGGTAAATTTAAAGTAAAACCTCTGAATCTGGTATCACTTGATTCGTTTTAAAATTGGTAAAAGATGGCTGGTTTCAAAAGTCTTATAATGATAGAGCTGGGAGGTGGAAAACATAACACTAAAGGGTCCCCAAAACGATCATTTAAAAAACACAATATTTACGTTATTGATGCAAAATTGACCGTTTAGTAAAGACATTTTTACGTGAAGTCATTTGTAAATGATCATTTCGGGGAATCTTGATAATTTTACCTCCATTCTGTCTGACTATATTGTACTAGTACCTACTAATACTAACATAGTATTACACCTTAGAAACTAATGAATGATGCAAATGGGAGCTGGAAAATTGCTTTTTTAATGAAGAACAAATGACCTCCAGTGGGTAGTCTAGTGAAACAAATTATTGTAAATATTTCACTAAAGTAGGTACTATTCTACCTAGACTGAAAGTGGGTTATTTTAGCGAATCGTGAGCTAAACAAACAATTCATTGAACAGAACCTTGATACGACATGTATCTGACTTGTTGATGATTATCGGAGGAAGCGATTATACTTATTAACTGCAGTAATTTGCACTCGCGTAACATTAAGAACGAGGATGAAGGTTTTGAAGAACAATGCCAAACGATCTTATCGCGTGGTAAAAGGTGTGAAATTACGAAATTTTATATTAATTTTAATAAGCGATTTCCGAAATCTTGTAATGTTTGAGTTATAGTTTCTTAATATATTTATTATGTATGTTATCTAGCAAATTATTTGGTTCCTTTTGATGATTATAAAATTTCACAAAAAAAATGTAACTAATGTAGCTATATTTACTGACTTTTTAACCGACTTCTGGAGAGGAGGTTCTTTATTCGTCTTTATGATTATTTTGACTTATTTCTTCTCTATAGTACTGGTATTGGGTAGTGATCGATCAGTAATCGATAAAATATTGATTATTATTATTTAGATTGATTTGTTCAAAACATTTTCCATCCTTGAAACAATAGATCAAAATATCAGTCACTATTCGCGATAAGCTATTGTCGTAGTTTCCTAGTGATTATTTCGCAATAGTGGTCAAATTCGTACCTACGGCCGTGGAGCTGACTGCACTGATAGATATCTTGATGCATTAAACTGCTTTGTTTCTTACGAAGTCTTTCGTTGCGTATTAAAATAACTGTCAAATATTTACTGTTATGCTCGTACAGAGGCGTAAGTCGTAACCACCTTTTATTTGCTATTATTATTTATTATATTTCAAGTAATGTACGTATTAGATATTATATAGATTAGAAAAAAACGATTACTAGTATAATTAAAGGGTTTTTGTCAGAGGGCCTTAAATCTTAAATTAGGTTTATTATTTGTTTGAGCCGTCTTTCTAATACGTTGACCAGGTAAAATTAATTCATGTTACCTACTTCTATAGTATTATAATGCTGTAATTATTTTTTTCTTCGTAGCGTCAAACTATACCCTGTCATTTTATGCACATTAATATTAATTTAACTTGCACAAGAGTCTTGAGCAATGCAAAGTAATGGTTAAACTGACATAATGAGAATGATAAGATTTTATAATTTGACATTGTGGGAGGAAGTAAACTATATAGTTAATCGCCTGTCCCTACTCATACGCATTATGGTTACGACAATGGACATTAAAACAATTTTATTTTAGATCAAGGGCTCGAACATTACTTTAGTATTTAATAATGTTGTATCTGAATTGATTTATACGGCTATTATATTGTTAAATGTTGCGTAATACTACGTGTATGCATCTTGCGTATCCAGTCAATTTATTCATCAATACAAAGGTCATGTTTTACGAAAACGATTCGGACTAACCGTTATACCTGTAAGAATTGTATCTTATAGTTCAAATAAAAAATGTTATAAAATTGAAATTTACGAATATCGTAACCGTAAAGATAACGAATACCGTAAAGTACAAAATAAGGCATCAAAACCATACAAACCAACTAGCCTGGCTAACAAAAACAATTCATCATCGACAGTTGTACTATTTAGAAATAATTACTTTTACAAGGCACATTGCATGGGACACTCAACAAATAAGTAATGAATACCTACTTCAGATAAAGATAAAAGATATTTAAAAAATACGAAAATCCGCAGCTTTTTGCCACTTTTCTATCTGTACTCGTAACTACATCGCAGTATAAAAACAGAATTGGCTTGTGCAATACACCATTTTCAAAATTAGGTAATTAACGGGTTAATTGGTTCATGAAGGGAGTTAGTTTCGCTATATTATGGTTTCGCTATGGCACCCTCTCAAAATCCCTACAAAAACTCTGTTCTTTTCAACATTCCCATAAATAAATTGAAGGGTGCCATAGCGAAACTATACCATAGAGAAACTAATCCCATGAAGGGTTTATGTTTGAATTCAGGTTGTGTTTTTTTCTAAAATGTTTTTTTTTTCAGTTTCGAATCCACTGTTAGACTACAGACTCAAACGTGAAATGGTTTAATGAAACAAAGCATATTGACTTGTTTATCTATAATCTATAACGAGTACCATCTCGTTCTCATTTCAGATGCACTAAATCGAAGCACGCAATGGTATCGTTTGTTCTTACGCAAAGAAAATGCAAATTTTCTAGAAATTGATTTACCTTCGAGTTAATTTAGACTGGCTTGTTATCCAGTCCAGCTTACAGATCATTGATTACCATAGAGGAGAGCCTTGTAGGAGTAACTTTGAATACTTTGCACGAGTTAGCGAAATAACTCTATCTTATCTCGAGCAATTACTTACTTATTTAATAACGTTCTTGCGTTAATATTACAAAGTATAACAGAGAACTAAGTAACACGCGTAATACAAAGACGTACCTATAACATATTTTTCTCTTTCACCAATAGGAAATCATAGCGTTTCTATGAACCTTCTATTGCTTATACGAACTAGTCGAACAAAAATACAATTGCAATTTATTTATAAAGTACCATTAAATTTTTTTAAAGCTTTTTTTTCTTCATTAAAATATATAATGTGAATAAATGACTATAAGTTTGGAAGATAACAAAAGTTGCCTTAAAAGATCAAACATATTTTATACATATTTATTCACTGATTTAGGACTTTTCATTCAAATGCCAAAAAAAACGAACAAACAACCACACTTCCGCATTAATACATATTGTGAGACTTCTCATAATCATAATAGATGTTATCTTAAAGGAATAGTAAACAATACAAGAAGTAAGGCGCATGGCGAAGTTACGTGTGGTTCATCAAATTAGTTTTGGTTGCATTGTGTTACGTAAACTGATCTAATGGTGAATAACTGGGACATTATATTTGCTATTTTGTAACAATAACAGTAATAGTAGCAGCTATTTGTTCCGTTTTTATCATGCTGAGAGCTTTATTTAGTTTGACAGTATTTTTTTATTTTTTATTATAAATCTTATATTTTTGCACGACTAATGCAAAGTAAAAAATGCTCAAGTTGTGTGTTGTATTTTTTTTAAAGAAGGTTAACTTGTGGGATATTTAAACGGACTTATCATGATTATTTAATTCATTGATATTTATTTACTTTGATATTTCATTTCAATTGGCCATCTGTTTCGAAAACTGTAGTCAGGCATAAGATTAAAATTGTTATGAGTTACAAATAAAATGCAAATTTTACGATAAGTACGCGGACACATTCCGAGAATTGCAGTTTAGTTATGAAGAAATGTAAATTATTTCAGTTATATTAATTAGTATAATTTTATGGCTCAAATAATAATTGTATTAAAAATTACGAAATTAATTTACCAGTTTTCAAATTCTTCCTTTGGAAATTTTAGCATGAAATGAGATCTTAAAATGGTGCATAAAAATTTACATTATTTTTAAATAGGTTATTCTTGTTATCAATGCATCTGACACCGGTCTGTACATTTCGTTATGACTTCTTACAGAAACAGTTTTGATATTTAAAAGGCTCACTCACTTAGCGTTAAGATGTATGATAAATTACCTAGTTGCCCAACTGCCGGTTTATCTGATCACAATTTTCGATGTTATCAAACAATTAGTTGTGTCTAATTTAATTGTTTTAGTGGATATTGCACGGACATGTCAATCTGGGCCGCGTAACTCGGTGCTAATATTCTTAAATTACAAAGGCAGTTTGAAAGTACATTGCGAAGTCGATGTGACAAAAAATTAATGGTTCACTTTTGAGACTAACTGACCAAGCAATGAACAAGTAAATGGTAAATTGTTGCTAATTATAATGGCCCCCTGAACGATCTGTTTAGGCTCTGTGAGTCGCATGATTCAATGCCGAGCACCGTCACGATCGAGTTACATTTGTACAATCGATATCGACGTTGCGATCGATTTTACAGAAATCGAGATGTCGATTCGATTTTGTTTTTGCTTTGTTGTGGCAGTTCAACAATACACTAGGAGTGAGACAAGAAAGATCAATAAAACATTTTAAATGAAGACTATACTATAAAAGAAAACTTCTGGTAGGTTTGTTTTTTTTTTTTACTTCGAATGTATCACATAACACCTCAGAATAACGATATTAGCGCGACTATCCCACCTCTCTGCAAAACACTATAACTGCGCAGGAATAGATTCGCTCATAGATCATTTCAATGTCAAATATATTTTTTTTCTATATTCTATTGTGTTTTTGTGTATGCAGTATTATTTGTCAGTATTATCGGTCAATGTTCAAGTGAAGTCATTCATGTTACGGCCCTTATTAACTGGGGCATGCGCAGTACACGACTTGCGTACGCGTCGAATTCCTAGCAACGAGCTACGCACTCGGGTACTTCCCTGGAATTTTAAGTGTGAATTATGATCTTGTGTGAAACAATGTAGTAAGGGTTTGTTCACCACGTATAGTATGGAATAATTGAAATGATACTGATATTATTTTAAATTTTGAAACATATTATTGTCCATTTGCGAATATTTACAATGTTTGATTTCAAACTTGTGAAAAAATTAAAATGTAAGAAAAAAATAATAATAAAATATTCCATTATTTACATGATGAAAAAATATGCCATACTCGTACATACCCAGCCTGAAATGTTTGGTTTCCAAGTTAAATGTGAGATTTTAAAATAGGATAAGATCTATTTAAACAAAGATGTACTTTTTTCGTTATTGAAATTAAAAGTTGTATGCAGCCTTCAAGCTGAAATTGATATTTGTTACATTTACACTACTTACTTTTATTTGCTATTATTTAAACAATAAGTGGCATTTCAGTGTTCCAATTGTCTTGTTATCGGTACAAGAATCAAATAATAAGTATGTTGACGAAACGAAATAAAACTGCGAGCATACGCCTCGCAAAAATAAATGATGAAGGCTTGGTGTGATATACAAGGTCTTAAAGACGTGATCCCACAAACTGATAGAGTAGATTAACTCAAAAAAATCTCCACTGTCTTTATTTTTTTCTTTAATTAAAATTTAATGCGGGAGTGTTAGCGACGCCTTTTTTCGATGACATGAATATGTCAACCAACCGGTTTATTTCACCTTTCGTCGTCATTATACGGTTTCGTTGCAAAGTAGTGAGTTTTCTGATTTCTTAAATTCCTTATTGAGTTCCCGATATTACTATGGAAAATCTTTAGTAAATATGTTCCTTCAAGATTTTCATTACAATTTTAGCCAAAAACATCCAATGCTGGCGAAAGCCTGCCTGATACAAAGATATATAAAGATCGGTCCAGCGCTACTGCCCGCATTCAGCGGCTTCCCGCGACCCTCACCAATTAACACTAGCTGTCCAAAATTACAATAGTATTAAATACAAAGTTATTAATCAGACAATCAGAATTACTTTCAAGTTCCTACTTCTGTTATTAAAGTTTGAACTTTGAATTCTTTCTCGAGATCCCTTTCGATAATGTACTCGTATTTTATTAATTTACTAGCTCTCCGCCGCGGCTCCGCCCGCGTTAACAGTTTTTTCCCGTAGGAATGAGGCATTTTCCCGCGGTAAAAGGTTGCCTATGTTACTCAGGGTGAATGTAGGCTTTCTAATGGTGAAAGAGTTTTTGAAATCGGTTCAGTAGTTTTTATGTTTATTCGTTACTAGCTGTCCGCCCGCGGCTATACGCCCGCGCTGTTCTTTTTTTCCTTTATTTTTCTTACCTTTTAAACCTTCCCTGGACTTTCATGAATATTTCAAGACCAAAATTAGCTAAATCGGTTCAGCCGTTCTCGAGTTTTAAGCAGACTAACGAACAGCAATCCATTTTTATATAAAAGATAAACATACACACACACTCACACACAAAAATACAAATCTTTCCTCTTTATAATATTATAAGTATATAAGTATAAGTAAGTATGATAAGTGCGATTTCAAATATGTTGCACTCTGTATAAATAAACAGTGACTTTGTAACGTAATATTTATCTCTATCAGTTACTCCATATACTTAATAACATAATAGTCGTTGATAATTATCTAGAAGAATTGTTGTCATTAATTTCAGCGTAACAATTAAACATGTTGGTTGCAAAATGAGATACACATTTTAATATTGTATTTTATAAGTAGGCTCTTAGGAAAGTTTAATTTAATAAAATATGTTAAAGATATTATCAGTGACAGCTTCGAAAGTTTATTAAAAAATAATAGTCGATAGCAGTTTAACATTATATTTTGAAAACTATAGATTTTTTTAAATAGTTTTAATCTTTTCTTATTAATAAGAACTGTAGATAATATTTAGTTCACGAAAACTTCTTATTTTTTAATTAATACTAACATAAACATACATTTTAACGGGTTTTCTCCACGATTTAGTTTTAAATTCAGCTTACCGATAGGTTTAGTAAGTGTGTTTTTGTTCATTTCGCTCGTGAATATGTGTAGAAATTTATTCATTGGAATAGTTCTGTCAAATTATTGACGTGATTTTAGAAAACTTTATTTAGTTTCGTGTAGTCGGGTAGAAAATTTAGTTATGTCAAATTCCAATACTACTTATATACTTATAATAGATTATATTAGAAGGGTTTCAATCATCAATTTAATTATGAAGATGTCACTAGATTTTAAATTGGCTGATTTTTTTGGAATGTAGTTAATTTTATATATTTGTTACATAATATTATCAGAGTTGAGTATCATATTAATATTGAATACACAAAAAAGCTGTACAAAAAAATCATACAATTATCATCATGACTGATACAGTATAATGAGATTTTCTATTTCATACCTATTTGAATTTGCGTCGAATAATTTTATATGTTTATTATTGTTTATTATTATATCATATACATAGTAGATACTGAAAGCACATGTTCTGTCAATGGTTTTGAGCAACTTTCCCAAAGGAACGGGGAAAAAACGTCAGTCCCATTCGAATGATTTTTTTTTCAGGAATAATATTCTTTGGTCAAAACAATCAGATCCAGTAATAATGCATGTTCTTTCCATTTTTTCTAAGTTGCCATTTGACACCCTGTATATAATATCATTATATCATTAGTAATACCTTATTTACTTGTCACGTTTCTTACACCAGTTACATCAATTCATCTTGAATGGTCCAGAAACAAGTTTTTTATACGTTTCTGTTTATTTACATATCTGTACTTGTTTTCACTGTTTTAGTACACTTTCTTATTGCGTATTACACAACTGTCGGTAATACCAACCGGATCAGAATCGGAAGCGCTGAAGATCACAGTTAACTGGTTATAGCCAGTTATTGCATACTATTAAATGTTAATTACTGACCTGGTTATTGGCCGGTTAGAGATGAAGTTTACTTACCTACATATTTAGATTATAAGTAAAGATACTTTACAAAATAAAGATAAGATATCAATTACAAAAAAAAGATTAATTCGCGGTTCAGAATTTGTCTACCCTAACTCTTTCTTTAGATGTCATAATTGACGAAACGACTGAAGGTTACATAGCCCGGGGAATAGGCAAAAACGTTCACCAGTCTAACCAATCGAACCTGAACCCATATCCATTATCCAATCCAATCCAATAAGCAATAAAATATTGTTATTAGCAATATTCATCAATGTACAGAAGCCAGCACATGCAACTGGACACATAGGCACTATCAAGGTCAAAGTGTCCAGTCACAAGTACTGATTACTGTACCTTCATACTTGCGCAAGACGATCTAATAAATAAATAAAGCTATAATCCTAAACTAAATGCCATGACATGAGGTCTCTACAAATTTATTTGTCTTTTACGAGTTAATTAATTTACTATCGACCGTAATTAAAATTTTGAACATTAAATTAATAAACTATTAAAGTTTGAAACATTGTTACTTATACGCTTTCATTGACCTAAATACCAGATGTTATGTATATTTAATAATAATTATATACTATGGAGCGTCAGTGGCACAGTGGCTAGGGCCGCTAACTTCCATTCGAAAGTTAGCGGGTTCAGGCCTCGGCACGTACCAATGTGTTTTAAATTTTCGAATTCATATGTACGTTTATTTCACGCTCCGTAAGAGCTGCGGAAGGAAAACATCGAGAGAAAATCTGCACACTCTTGCGAAGTAATTCAAAGATTGTGTGTGAAGTTGACCAACCCGCGCTGGGCCAGCGTGGTCGACTAAGGTCTACTCACCCTAATTTCAAGGTAGACTCGAACCCCTCGGTGGGGACATAATATAAGCTGTTATTAAAATGTACTAAATACATAGTAAATTATATAGTCCACGACATTCCGCCTTATGTCCAAGCTAATTAAGATGTTCGGTATATAATTAATGACTCGACAAGTGGGTAAGAATAATTATTATAGACCCACCAAGGATATTTTAAATTACCTATGATAATAATAATGTAGCAAATTATTGAACAGTTCAAATCTATTATCGGGGTAGTAGACAACTAGATTTTTTGCACTATTTTTTTTTTTAGTTTTTACTTCTGAAACTGTTCAGCCAATCATTGATTTTGCTGAAAAAAAAAAATCAATTTAATTACTTGTCTGAATGACTAAGTGCGGGGTACGCTGAACACGCACACCAAGATTGGAATTTTTATGCTAAGTCTAAAGTCTAGCTTAGCGTGCTCTGGACTGTACTAATTCTCCGCTCTTTTTTATGAATTTTACATTTGAATGGATTACAATTATAATTTTTAAATGAAGGTATATTCAAACATTTTCGAATAAAAGAAAGAAAGAAAAAGAAAGAATGAAATATTTTTTCATCTTTTTTCGGTTAGGTTTTCGAAGAAGCGGTGGCGACGTCTGCTTTTTAACAATTACTTCTTTTTAAGTGATGTGCCTCATAGGCAGTCCTTTTAACACTATATTCAACTTCCTTTTTTCTATTTTCCAGGGCCAGTAGTGTTCCCCCCCTCTCCCCCCGGCGACCCGTCCCAGACCAGCGGCGTGGTGGTAGGCGCCTCGGGCTACGGCTTCGTGCCCCCCAGCTCACAAGGTAACCACTACCGCCGGTGAACCCTGCTGCCCTGGTACCCTAGTCCTGCGTAGACAAGAGGTTTTCTAATCAATCATACTTTTAAAGTCTTTTTTTTTATTGACTTATGCTTGAGTCGAAAAAGTACGACGAATCAAGCTTCACCGGACTTAGCTGCACCGGACTTAAGTCATTTCACGTACTGCTACTGGGCAATGACAGTAATGTCTTTAAAACCATTTCTCTCTTCTTCACTTGTCGGTGGAGTCTACGATTTTATGTTTTCTGTTTGACCTCCTTATTGATTGAATAGACTATTAGAAAAATGCTTCAAAACAAAGCAAATCTATAAACGAATGGATTCTGATGAAGCCTTTCTTACGGCTCTTCAATAAATAATTTGAAAGTATGATTAGTTAGTTAAAACCTCTAACAGTAGTTAGAACTAATACTGTACAAAATGCAGGTGACATGCTGTTCTGAGATATTTCTGTGAACTTCTGAAGTCTTGGTATGCTTTGTGTGGAACAGATTACTTGCTAACTAGGATTATTTAAATTATTTAAATAAAATATCGATATAATTTGAAAGATCCTGCCTGTATATTAAAATGCTGGTAATCTGTTCGATAAATTTCAAATATCGAATTTCAGAAGTCACACAAATTGTTCTTTTTATGCATTTTCCTACTTAAATTTTCAAAGCTCTCTTAATTTAATTTTTCAAATCTATGTTACCTTCGACTGATATTTTCCTTATTTTATAGTTATTCTTTTCGTTATTGTTGACGTTATTTATTCTACTTTTATCTCAGAACAACACAATTTACTTCCTAGATAATGTTAGTTTAAAAATAAATGCATGGGTAGTGTTTGCATGAGTTGATTCCTTTGTAATATTTATCCCGGAAATGGTTATAATGGTCATATTAATTTCCATAGTGTAAGTCACTGGATTTTGAAATAAGAAAAAAGAAAATACAGTTACTGCCAATTTACAAAAGAATATCAAATCCATCTATATATTATTTAAAAAAATAATGATATCCAGTGACATGTGCTATGAAATTTAATTAAAAATAGATAATGTACTGTATCTGGGGTGAGAAAAGATTTTTTTTCAACTGTGATGTAAACAGAATGTTAAGTTAAATTAAGCTGTAAATAGGCCTGTGTAAATATTTATAATTGAACAAAATAAAAAATAAGAGTTCGTGCCTGTTTTATTTATTCCTTTATTTAATACTGCACCAAACATAGCATGCTTGCACCAAATAAAATTAGTGAATGATAGATTATTGCACTTAATATATAAAATAATAGAGCTTACTGGATTATATAAGTGTAGATATTTTAGTATAAGTAATGTAAATAGATGAGGATATCTAATGTGCAACGGAAGTTCACAGGATGAGTATAAGTAAGTATCAAATCTATGACGTGATAGTTTAAAAAAAAAAAAAGAACTTCAAGTACCTCGTTGTAAAATCGTTGACTAAGCATACCCCTTCAGTATTTACTAAGCCGTGACTTATACAGTAAATAAATAAAATTCTTTCGAGTATAAGGCTCTCACGGACAATGATAACGTGACGGCAATGACCTTCTCATACTCGGAACAGAAAGTCGCCATTTATATCTCTTCCTCGTACGACTATCTATATATAGATTGTATATCATTATTATTACTATTACCGGCGAAATAAAAACTAAACTCGTTCGCTAATGATCCGTAAGATAACTGGTATTATTTTACATAATTACGTATTAATTAACTAGGAAATCCATTAAATTAGTTTTATAAGACAGAACCGTAGCGTGTTTACAAAACGTACCTTGTGGAGACGCCAGTCACCAGTGACGTCACGAGCTTGTCTATCCTCGGGTACAGTTAGGAGGAACAACTTTAAAGTGGCTACAACTAAATATTTACCTCTACAAGACACGCCGACTCGACCCGCATCGGGTATAGATAGTAGCACCAATTAGAAATAAGTCGTTACTAAACATACAAACCGAATTATAAAAAATAAATAATAAAAATAAAATATTCTTTATTTCATTTTACAAAAGTGTTAAAATACTAGTGGCAGGTGTCTCCTATAAAGCTCATCGCCTGAGTTAGGTGGGATATTGATATAATGTATTTTGCATTTCTTAAGAATCTGTACAGACGCATACGCCTCAAATAGATGTCGCTATCTTTAACAACACAAACATTCTATGTAGTAGGTTAATAAAAAGCGTAATATAGCCTAGTAAAAGCGCAGCAATCAAAGGTTTGGTTCTTATAATGTCATATAGTCTCAACGTTTTTTGTCATCTGCAGATAAGATTATTTTTTAGGAAAAATAGTTCATAGCTCACGCAACAAAGCTATCGTGAAGCAAAAATGAAAAAAAAAATCTGGGCAGGGATTTGAACCCGCATCTTCTTGCCTTTAGCTTTGATTTAAAATAGTAAAGTACGTTATCTGTAGAAAAATGAATTTATAAACTTCCCTTAAGAGGAAGTTTAAAAAAATCAAGAGGAGCTAAATTGCTTTTGTATGAAATACGAGTACAATAAAACAGATAGAGGCAGGTCAGTGCTCATAATACCTAGATGCCAACTAGCCATCGTCAGATCAAGGCAAGCTTGATTTGGCGACAAACAAACTAGCCAAATGTGAATTAGACTCACGCACTTACGCTTCCGTACCCATTATCATCTTGTCGTATGGCGATTTCTGCGTTTCATCCTTTACCTTGTTAGGCCTTAAATAGGCTTCTGTATCAACTTGAAGGTATGTAAAAACTTCATACAAAATATACTAAATTTTCTTTAAAAATTAACGAAAGGAAAAACTGGATTGAAGTAGGCACTTTACTTTTGATAAAATATAGATAGGTTGCACTAGGTCCCAACTAATTAGGAGTCAAATTAAAATGAAAGGCCGAAAATGGTTGGAAAAATCAAACGGAATCATACTAGTCATACTAATAATTATACAGAGGAAAGATTTGTATTTTTGTGTGTGTATGTTTGTAATGAATAAACTCATAAACTAATGAACCGATTTCAAAATTTTTTTCACCATTGGTAATCTACATTCATTCTGAGTAACATAGGCTACCGTTTATCGCGGGAAAATGCCTCATTCCCACAGGAAAAACTGATAACGCGGGCGGAGCCGCGGCGGAAAGCTAGTCCTTTATAAAAGGCACCGGGCCGACTGGTTAGAGCATAGATACAAAATATATGTGGCGGCAGGGGGCAAAGACCTAAAAATTATTTTGCTGCGCTTGACTACAGTCATTGTCCCGCTGATCATAATCCGCTGTCATTGTCACCCAGTTTTATCGTCTTAAGGAAGTGTTACATAATTTTGTATTTTGTTTCTATAATATTTTGTCCCTCGGGGGGGACATTATATGAGTTGTTGACAACAATCAAGATTTTGTCGGTAAACCCCAAATCCGGTGTCAATGCGTTCCGGCTTGATGCCGCGATAGTGAGCTGCGTGAATAATCGACCTTCGGTTGTACTGCCGGATCAGAAAGTGACACGTTTCCCTGTACAATCTACCAATATTACCTATACCTATACTAGCAGATATAACCGGCGTGGTAGAGTGGTAAAGCGCTCACCTGCTTTGGGAGGGTTCCGGATTCGGATGCCGGGCATTCGTAATACAAAATGTAACTTTGTAAGACTCTCCAGTTTGGTTAGGATAATGCAGGCTGGAATTACTTGTATGTCTGAAAGCAAAAATTATTTCAGTGCTTCGAGAGGCATGTAAATCCCATGGTACTGGCTATTATCTACTGATGTAGTCGTATCGAGCCATATGTCAGAAGCTTTAGGCGGCTCAATACTGACACTGACACCAGGGTTTGTGAGGTAATTTAACCCCGAAACCCACACTATACGCAGTCTCTAATACAGTCCAGATAAAATTATTAAAATTATTTGCCTGCTACAGATTTTGAATACGAATCATTCCACTGAGTCACTACTTTTTAGTATGTTAATGATACACGAGTACATTAATATATGGGAATAATATCTAAAGTCGCTTTTATGTGTTACCAAGACTAATGAGATAGGTCGATGATCTTATAAACCACATGAAAACTAAGAAAGAAAAGTTGGTACACATTCAATCTACGGAGACAGCAGAATCTTAGATAACCCAGAAAGCACAGTTTAAAAAAAAACCACAGATGTGTTATTTTATTTCACAAACAAAGGGTCTTCCGTTTTCCCGCAAACACAGTGATTTAAAGAGTGAAGTAAAGATTGACACCTGCATAATTAAAACTATACCTATTGAGGGTGTCAGTAACAGTTTAGTGAAACACTGAAATGATAAAGCTTAGTCAATGTATATGATCAACTTTCCCATAGAAACTTCTCACGGAAACGAAAAAAGATATTGATTTCTCATTACTAACTGTCCGGTTAAGGACTATTATTACATAGGGAGTGTCGCAGTTTTCGAGTTTAGTTTCTTAAGGACGATATGAGAATGTTCTTTCAGTATTTGCTTAGCTTTACTTACATCCTGTATATAAAATACTAGTTACGCCGCGACTCCGCCAGCGTTAATATAGCGTATGTATGTTATTCCCGAATGTCTATTTCGTTTTGATCTCTGTACGAGTAGCAAGTTTCATTAGATCGGTTTATTCGGAGCCTATTTAGTAACAACAAATAAACAATCGAATCTTTCTTCTTTAAAATATTAGTTTAGTCGAACATTTTCATATTAAATAAAAAAATAAAGGCGCAAAGAAGGCGGAGTGTCCGACCCTAATATGTCTATCATAATTATTCACTCAATATAACCGACCTAGGTCTTACAAATTGGTTGCAAATGGATCTGTGAACAAATTATCGGCTAATAGCTGTTAAGAATTGGATAATTTGCCTAAATCAGATCACGTTTCATGCAAAATTACATTTCTTGAAGAGATGGTTTCATAAAGTAAGATAAAAAATATGACATTGTGTTGAGTTCTTTGCTAATAAGTGAAGATTAAAATTCCTTAGAATAGATTCGTGTTTGTTTCTAGGAATTACCCAATGAAGAATTTTCTTTATGCCTTTGATGGATGATAAAGAATATTCATACAAATAATACAACCACCAGATTCAGTCAAATCGTTTCCAAACGATTGTTACCTAACCTAACCTAACAACATTTACAACATAACTGAAATTGAAATGTAATTGTTCTTTTTTATAAACTTGCTTCGTCAAAGGATTGCAGTTTGAATAATTGATTTGTACTATCATTATCAACCCAATCTGGACAAGCGCACATTTATATTTATTTTGGACGAGATTTCAATTATTCATCGTGAACCTTTTTAATTGTGTTTGTTGAAATTTCTCGATGACTTCGTTAATTCCGGGGAGCGGCTCTGGGCGCCAAACGAACATTCAATTTGGACCTCACTTAATCCCGCTCTGTACGGTCAAACGCATTTTAATTATGAAATTGACATATCACAACTGTGCGATGAGAAAGAAAGGGGTGCTGTAGATACTCTTGAATTAGGGAGTTGAATCAGTATCCGTAAGTACTAAATATAATTGTGTATATTTTTAATAAAGTACCTACTTTTAGACATTATAGAAAGATTTTTTTGAGAGTATACCTCAACATTTAATTAACTCGTTTTGATCAAAGAGCACTTTATCCTTAGAGATAAATTGAACGGTATTTAGTAAAAAATAAAATCTGACCAACAAGGCAACAACTAAGTTCATCGTAGCGTAATCCATGAACTTAGTAACATACTTACAATGGCGTAATCAAACTACAACAACAGAAAAAAATAATACAAAAAGAACATAAGAATCGAAAAAACGGTATAAGGATATAAGAATATTTATTACGTCAGATCTGTAAAAAATACTTATAAGTATATCTACGTTACGTTCAGATTTCCAAAAAAAGCCCAAAAATATAAGTAGAATTAATGTTTTGTACTTAAATCCCTAGACTGCTTTCACATGAATAGAGTAGGTACGTGAACTAAATTCAATCCCCGAGTACAACACTAGTAAGCATTTGTCCGTTCATTTTATGATTTAATAAAAGAGTTTGGACTTACAAAATTAATTGAAGCGGCCTTCGCCATTTTTAGCCGGACCTTTTGATATTTATCTAATGCATATTTATGTTTGAACACAAAGGGAGCTGTCATGTGCGTTTGTTAAATTAATTTGCAGGAATATTTTGACCTGAGTGGGGCTCTGTATAAATGATCGCCGTTAATTACGATGGCGCTTCGGATTTTTATAATATATTGTTTTGTTGACAGTTGCAAATGAACTTTGCTACTTATACCAGTACCACAGACTTATACTTAGAATTTCATTTTGAATTCGGAATAAATTTATAAATACAACCACTACCTACCTCTAAGACGAAGATTAATAAATAAATATTTGTGAAGAGGGAAAGCTTATAGACCAGGTAAAGTAGCATTGGGCTAGCGCATGGTTGACATGGATCAATTACTATTTTTTTCTACTTGGCATTATTATACTTTGTCTTCTTTTTGTAATTGACCTATGCTTGAGTCGAAAAAGTACGACGGATCAAGCTTCACCGGACTTGCGGGGGAGCGGAAGACTACCCCAAAAAAGTCATATACCAACGCGTCTAGGGGCGGCTCAAGGGAACCTCGGACCACGGCCTAGCGCGTTGATATTGAAAAACATCGTGAAGAAGATGACGCCTGATGGGCTCCGTCTTTGTCATATTTCGTATAGTCTATAGTCGCCAAACTCCTTATTTTATCATATATGTATATGCCTTGTCTAGAAAAAAACAGCATGCCGTCTCTATCACATAGGTGTATATTCTTGCAAAGTAAAAGCGAATTGTTTAAAAGGAAACAATCAGAGGGGTGGAAAAGGATACGTCTTGCGAACTTTTGCCAAGTTCCCGTCGGTTCCCAGCAGTGACACTTTCATAAGCTTTTTTGCTGTGACAGCTTAGACGTGTATTCTTCTTTATAAAGGAAAACTGTTTTATTTTGTTTTGCGCTTCATAAGATTTATTGCGACGGATCTTTGTGCCGCCAGGAAACTGCAAGTTTCGAGTCTTGGTCTGCGGAAGCGCCTGCGAAAATTGTAATAGTTATCGCGTCGCGTATAATATTGTTGTTGCAAACTTTGCTACGAATTGATATTTTTATTACAATGAATGGAGATAGAATGGAGTTATTTTTTAACGGGAAGAAATGTGTTTATAAGTAACAGTACTTCTATTTACCAAATTAGTTTTTTTTTCGTCATTTTACTTTTAAAATATTTTGATGATAAGCTAATAAGATGTTTATAGTTAGTGTGTTGTGCGAGGCTCGGTATATCGAACTATTATAGTATTATTATACTATGCATGTTTCTTTTTTGAACTGACATACGCGTTTGTCGCTAAAACTTCACGGCTTATGACCTATGAAATAAATTCCATATTCTGAAAAAAAAAAACCCGTCTCAAATATTTCTCTCGTAGAACACGTTGACCTAGTGCGGGATGATCGACCTAAATGCAATAATTCTATAGTAATTGAGAAAATAAGACCATTATTGTAAAGCGGCTTGAATGCACGGTACCAGGGTCACAGAAGTGCAAGGAATGTTCCCCATTCCCCGGATGTGACGCGTCTCGCCACAGCGGCGCCTCACCGGAACCGCCCAAACACGATAGGGATGATACTACAGCTGAAAACAAAATATTAATAAATAAAATTGAAAAACATTAAAGTAAACCACCACGATTGAAATCAAAGGTCTGAATGGCAGAAGGATGATATTTATTTATTTTAATAATGAAACATTATAGTATGTTAATCAATAAAAATTCCGCAAAACCGCAACGCAACTGTTTGTCTGCGGAATCGAACTCCGATTCTGAGCATAGCTCAACAATATTGTTCGACTATAAGCGGCCAAGGATAGAAAGAAAAATAAGAAGAGGTTAAAAACTACTTGTAAAACTTCTAATGAAGACTTATTCTAATAGGAGGATGTTGTATTAATAAGTGCTATGAACAGTCTGCTGCCTTTGCACATAGATTAAAAAGTTCTGGAGCATCCAGTAAATATCATACAAAAGTCTATATGAAAATTATAACTTTCATTACTTCTCGATAGAACGATATGAGTTATTGATAATCTTCTTATCGTGTAGGTACTATTGTAAATTTGTAACCCTGGAACTACTCGGTAAATGTATTAAGGAATTTTAACGAAACTTAAGCTGCAGATGGCGTTACATGAAGCTAGTATCACTGCTACTATTCAAAGTTAGATATTCGTTCAACAGCCGATATACCTATGTCCCCACAGAGGAGCTCGAACCTACCACGGTGTTAGCTATTATTCAAAAAATAGGTCAGTTAATAATAATTGCTATGTGTGTCATACATGTCATAGAAAATTCACCTTGAGTTTCGCAATCTTTTGAAGCTAAAAGACCACCATATGAATAAAAAAAAGAAGAAGAAATAATGATAATGATGAGTCTAAATTATGTGATCGTTGTGTCACATCACTAACCGTGCACTAAAGGGTTGCCATGTCACAAATCAAGTTATGAGAACGCCACAAAAGGAAACTCCGCGCGTTTCCGGGCAGGCGAGCGTGAAATCCGTGGCAGCCGCGCGATTCTATTCCCTAAAGTTAACTCAACAAGCGCTCCTTTCGCATGAGTGAATACCGCTTGAGTATTTAAAAAAAAACTATTTTTCAATCTTGCGGTTATGATTTGTGAGATGAGTTGACAAACAATGTTAAATTAACCAAATACCACACCATACCAAATACACTACAAAAAAACATTCATTCATTTATTCATGCACACAAGTACAAGCTAAAGTTCTTATCTTAAATTGGCGGATAAGTACATTTGTACCCTTGAAGGCATCGCATAGGTATGAAAGCATGCAGCCGAAAGTCAAATTAAACATATTTAACAACTGAATAGCATCGTAGAATACCTACTATTAAAAATAATCATACGTCAATAAAAAATTCAAATACATAATTATTCTTAACAATATAAAATAAAATAAATTTAAATGTTCCAATATGAGAGAAGCAATTCAATTTGTTTGATTAGATTAAAAATATTATGTTTGTCTATTTTAATTTAATACTGTTTTGTGCTGTTCATGACTATAAAAGAGACCAAAGCCGATATTCCTTACTTCAAATCCTGGCTTCTCCTTTTCAGTTTCCTTTGACTAAAAATTACTGGACTAAAAATAAAACAACTAAAACATCACTTCATACCAGTGAATAAAACTTGTGGAACGGTGCTTCGGCCCATGCTCCGTCAGTATCAGAAAACTAAATATTTTTGTTTATACATTTTTGATGATATTATTAATTTAACTTTAAATCTTTGTGTAATGAATGTGTGATGTATCCAGTTGCGTGTGACCCGTCAGGCGCAAGTCTAATTTAGATTTAGTGCTTGACGATAATAATCACAGATAATAATTTACTGAACTTTTTTTTTAATTTTTCCTCCTGTATTTCCTTATGTATATATATACTTACTCATATTTTATTTCTCTTTTTACAGGCCCAGCTCTACCCCGATATTTCTACCACGGATTTTTCCTGAGATAGGAAATCTAGTTCGAAATATAGTATCTGGCGTGTAAAGTGTGTGTATGTACAAAACGTAACCTCTATTTTTGCAGACACAATAAAAGTCCTGTCATTTTCGTTCCTCTTTGATAATTGGAAGAGAAACAAAAATGGCATATTCGAAACTGAAATAGCGGTTTAAATTTTCTAGTTTTACATCCAATCAAAAGTTTTACGAAATCCCGACTGTACACCTATTATTTCAGGTATAGAGATTTTTAAAATAAACATATTGAGTCTCTATATATAACTTGATTGTCCAGAACAGTTGTACTTATTTGAGGAATCAAAAAGCAAAATTGTTCTGTGAATTGTGAACTACATGTTGAATAATAAAGCTCTCTACGCACTAAGCGGTCAGCCGCGCGGTTAGTCGCAATCAAAAATATGTATGAAAAGCTAGTTTCCATACGTACTGAGATGCGGCGGGCTGCACGGTCCTACTGACGACTGAGGCGCCGCGCGTCTAACCGCCACAGTAACCGCCTCCTGCGGCTAACCGCTCATTGCGTATGAAGCCTTATTTGTTGACTATTTATTTATTTGTTTGACTATAAAGTGTGTTTGCAGGAATTGAGGCAATCTTATTTAATGAATCCACAAGTACCTTTCAATCTGTTAATTTTAATTTAATAATAACTATTTTAAAATAATTGACAAATAAAGTATAAATAATGTTATATTAAACAATTTGTCAACTGTATAGTTAGATATGTAGTAAAATTATTATCTATGTTTGCAAATTAGGAGGCTAAAAATGTGATTGGTTTAGTTTTTAAAAATATAACCTAATAATGTTCATAAGTTGTAATTTTTATGTGAGAAGTACAAGCATATTATTTTCTTAATTCAAGGTAGGCTCGAGTCTAATGTATAGGCCGAAAATCATAGTCGAGCAAATTGTATACTCTCCAATAGCGATTCAAAAATACAAATATAAAACAGGCAAAGCGAATAAATTATAAAGATTAACTGATATATGAAGGTTATAAACAAAGTTATATTCGAATACATTTTGCTGAAATCTGCTGAAAACTAACGATATAGTATAAAACACAATGCTCCCTCCCATATTCGTTATGGGGTCAGGACCACTCGATTGTCGTAGCACCGTAGCATCGTTCTACGAAGTGTAGCTGTTCTCGTAGCAAGTTGCTACGAGAAGTTTTCCAAATTCGTACTCGAAATAAAATAGAAAACTTGTACAGATTTATTTTCATTATTAAAATTTATCTAAGCCGCTGAGGTTAAAATAGATTTACGTAGGTACCTAGTACCTACATGATTATCAATAAAATGAATGTATATGTGTGGTTTTAAAAAATATAAACAAAAGTTGTTATGGTATTTCAGTATAATTACATAATTTTATTAATGTGGTGTGATAAATGTTAGCAAGAATATTAATGTGATTTGTCAAGTTACCATGAATATACCTAACATAACTTAGTTCTATAACGAAGTGCTTTGCAACCTCAACGTTGGGAGTCAAGGGGAAAACTAAAGAAAAATGGACGAGAATGACGTATCCGTTGCGATGAAGGAATTCCAAAATTGAATGTTTGAATTTAGATGAAAAAGAAATGGAAAATGGGTTGGAAATGAGGTTGTAAAGCACCTCTTTACAGTTCTATTTAGCTCATCAGCTAGTCTGTGGCATGTTTAAATTTATTTAAGTTAATATAGGACCAATTTAAATGTAAATAATACGTTTATAATAGTACAATTCTATAATTTATATCAAACTGTTGTCTTTACCTTCATTCAATAAATTAAATTTAAATAAATTAAACCCAGTAAAATTTTTAAACTATTTTATTATTGTGTTATTTTTAATCCAAGTATTTTTGGTAACCTGCTATACCTGAGTTTAAACAATTTGATAATTTATGTTGTAATGTAAATAATGTAATCACAAGAAAACTTAGTTAAGACGATTATGATGATTACCAATAATATTCCTTTGGTTTTTTTCGTAGAGAGTGCGCAATAAGTTAAAAAGTTGATACGAAGAACTGCAAATCTGAAAATTAACGAAACATAACAGTAATCCTACTAATAATGTTAAAGTATCTGTAAGCACCTGTAAGTAAGTAACTACTGAAAGGATTACGATTACAGTAAGGAGGGAGTCTGGGTAAGATAGATAGATAAAAGTTTATTTAACACACACAAAATATAATAACAAAATAAATTAACCAACAGGCAATTGTTTTACTGCGAAAAATACCTTAAAAAGAGAAGAAAAGACAGAAATACTATATGAATATAATATGAAAAATTCTAACCTGGCTAAAAGTGCTCAAGTTCATAATAAGATATCCCTTTGCAGTCAGTTTG
The DNA here is from genome assembly GCA_948473455.1 of Teleiodes luculella. Classification (NCBI taxonomy): domain Eukaryota; kingdom Metazoa; phylum Arthropoda; class Insecta; order Lepidoptera; family Gelechiidae; genus Teleiodes; species Teleiodes luculella. Next base: position 5,946,608 of record OX419587.1, on the reverse strand, counting down.
AATGGAGTCTGGGTCCTCATGATCAGCATCAGTAGGATTTTTTTGGTTTCTGGATCAGCGTATATCCAATCGGAACTGTATATCTTTTCAGTTATAGAAGTGCTCTGAAATAAACCAATATTTATTATTACAAATTCCAATATACTAACCTGGAACTATCGATGCATAGATTTATCTACAGATTAATAATTTATTTAGTTTAGTCCATAACATAGTTACAAATTATACATTCAATGTCAAATAAATACAAAATAAAATTCTTAAAAAAAACAAATGTCGAAATACATTTATTGAAGGAACAAAATTGGTCCGATGATGGTAAAGAAGGTTATTTTCAGTGCCTAAACATTTTCAATAGCAAATTACAGTATAGATATAATAGAGACCTTATGTTTTATCAGCCAACAAAATAGTTTAACAAACAATATTGTAATACAATAAAAACTTACATGATCCAAAAGAACCTGTCCAATTATGCATTGGTTGAATAACTCAAACAGTAATGATACGAAAAATGAAAAGTACCGTAAAGATTTGTAAAGGTCATCAATCACCTGTAAAATACAGAAATAAATATATATTTTTTTATGTATTGTTAGTAGTTGTTAGTAGCTATTAGTGGGTAGTTATGTAGTGTGGGCAGGCCCCCCACGAGGTGTACCGACGATCTGGTGAGGATCGCGGGATGCCGCTGGATGCGGGCAGCGCAGGACCGATCATTGTGGAGATCCTTGGGGGAGGCCTCTGTCCAGCAGTGGACGTCTTTCGGCTGAGATGATGATGAAGATAGTTATGAGTACAACTGAAAGAAGGCGACCCTGCCCCGGACGACGATGGCGAGACCAGCTAGACGCCTTCAGCAAAACATGGTAGGAAGATGCACAAGAAAGAGAGTCATGGAGAGAGCGGAGAGAGGCCTTTGCTCAGCAGGTGGACACACGGCTAGTTAAGATAAGATAAAATGTATGTATAGTAAAACAGTACGTATTAATTAATATGTAAGATATCAGTTTTCCACTCCACTGCTGCACCCGTGTTATTTGTTTCTTCCAGCGGTAAAAAATAACTTAAGTTATCTATGATGCAATCACTCTACAATTTTTTTTAAATAGTATATTGAAAAATATTTTGTACAAGTAATTAACTAGTCGTCGAAAGGATTTTTGTATCACTCACCGTAAAAGAAAAAGCTGTCAAGCAAATAAAAACAGTATCAAAAACATACGCAAGAAGCATTGCGTTGCCTAAGACTTTGTCTAAGCCGGAAGATATCCTGAAAAATGCACAGTTAATCTATATAATAAAACTGTGGAGGTCAAATGTCTGTACATAGGTAAAAAAAAGATGAAATCCGAGTCAGGAGGATGTAAGCAGTGAAATAGAACATATCCAGACAATTTTCTTTTTTTTTGTTTCTCTGTCTGTTTGTCTGTTTGTACGGGCTAATCTCCGAAATTATTAGACCGATTTCAATGAAATTTTGCATAGTAGTTCTTTACATCCCTGGTCAACATCTTGGATACTTTTAATCCCGGAAAATTAAAGAGTTCCCGTGGGATAGTTAAAAATTACTACGGAAAAGTCGGAAAACAACGCGGGCTAGTAGAAAATAAAATCAAAACTCCTGTGTCAGAACAAAAAGACAGGTAACAAGTAAAATATTATTACATTTATTGCTGTAAAAAAAAAAGGTTAAATTTAAATTTTTGTGTATGGATACTTAAAATGTTTATAATTACTCGCTCAGAAACTCGTATCTCTGTATGATAAACTTCAAATCCTTCTTTATCTTGTTATGAGTGACACAAACATTCTTCCCGCGCACAATATTTCTTACATCACTTTTAACGATAAAATTTTGTACCCAGTTTCCCAAGAGCTCTAACTCCATACAAATAAGGGCTACATACGAGAGATGTACCAGGTTAGCAAATGCGTATAGAGAAATAACAACGGCAGTAATTAAACCCTCCCATATGTATGCTACCGAGTACCACTTTACTTTATCGAAAGGATACCATGCGTCGAACGGGTATAAGTAAGGGGAATCCATCCCAAGGACCCGAGTCTCGTAGGTCATTAACAGCCATGGAAACGAATCAACCACTATAATAAGAGACCCCGAAAATACAACAATGATTTTATTTATTAGCTGCGTGAGTCTTAAGAATTTACTGTATATGTGAAAATTCCCCGGTGAGTTTCCAGTGGCGTATATCCATACGTCATTGTAAAAGTGTTTGAATATTTTGTTGTAAAATTCACGGTTGTAATGAATAGTGAAGTATTTGATGACGGACATGATACAGGCGCCAATGTTAGGAGCTATGTTAACAATTTCTATCCAATCGCTGAATTCAATGAGAAAGAGAGTAAAGAACAATTGTATAGTAGTAAAAAGGACCAAACCAAAGATAACACAAAATAAATTGTTTTGCAGCCGCGATTTATTAGCAAAAGGACGCACGAACAATATTTCACCCATTCGTTTTATGAAGTTCATTTCTTTATGAAAGTCGCTTTTTAGCGTTTCAACACTCATTTTTAACACGTTTCTTTTTCAATTACGTTCGGATTGTTACAAAGTCAAGCTAAAAGTGAAATTGTATAAAAGTCCTAAACGTTTTCTAGTAATTTAATCAATTCTACCAGCCTTGTAGTAATCATTCTAAAGCACATATTGCTGGCTGATCAAAGAGTCAACCGTCCACTAATTTAATGGACAACTGTAATTTCAAAATTTCAACTAGCTCCCAACGTCATACGAAATTCTACACTTGTGAAGCTAACGAAATCACTAAGGATTCAGCGATATATAGCAGTCAATCTTTATTAGAAAGCATTAGAGTTGACTTTTCCAAAGCGGATGTAGTAATTGCGATTTAATATTGACAGAAATGGGTCAAGATAAGGAGCACTCAAAGGTAGCGATTGCTTATAATTTGCGTGTATTGTTCGGAGTGGAATCAGAGGAGGGCACTCGGAACCTTTGATGCATCACTAATTCGGGGATTAATCCTATGAGCATGTCATCCACTCAATGCTAATGTAAAATGGCTTTTGTACGGCTTTGTGATTCCCTTTGCCTATATTTGAAATGAGAACGCAAATTTAATACCGCTTCGAGTTCGTAACAACGGGTTTAAAAAATATAATTTTTTAATATGATTGGAATGAAGATAGCGTTCTATAGGTAAATAATGCATTGCGAGTAAATTGACTTGTTACATAGGTTTTTTATTAATTTTTTTAATCCAGATATTATTCGAGGAATCTTTAAGCTTCGATATAAAATTTACTTCTCACCAACCTTTTTCCGGCCTTCAAATGTATAAAAGAAAATAACATTATAATATGTATGAAACTTAAAACAACAACAACAGAGACGTAATTTTTTTGCATATGTACTTCTTTATAAGAGAAAATAGAAAAGCAAGCATAGGTATCCACTTATATTCTATAGTTGTCCACTTATTCATTGTAATAGGTAAACCTTTCTTCAGATTGTATCAGGAAGAAGATTCTTCCAACATTGTTATTCTATTCGCAGAAAATATTACCGTATTACGAATGAATAAAGCACCAAATGTTCATTCAAATTGCGAATCCAAAAACGCATTCGTCTTCAAATTGTGTTCATTTGTGGAATGCCCTCAGAATCCATATAAATGCGAACTTACACGCTTACCGATCGTCCTATACACAAACCAGTTTAATCTGACCTCCCCTATTTTAAGTGGGAAGGGAATTGAATGGGAATTCAATAAACTAAAGGAGATCTTTTTACATTGGTAGTATAACAGATGTGAGGCGTATTTGAGCCTTTCATGTGTATTCTTTATTCACACGCAATAGGATACGTTTTCATATAGGCAAATATTTATATGAAGTTCTTTAAACCACCCTACAGATAACGTACCCTTTAAAGTAAATGTCTTGCACATATGAGCTAGTTTTAAATATTCAAAAATATTTTAACAAGTACAATGGTAATACAAATACTAGGCTATAGTTAATGATCAGTACAGTATAGAATCATGTTGTAGTACTAGTTAAAGTTAACTACGATCTATCTTCTAAATAATAAAATAAGAAGTTTAAAGACAATAATAATAATAAATTATCATTAGTAGTTTAGCAAACGGCGTAGATTTTTACTACGGCGGCGGCGGCGTAGCGATCGTAGACACCTCGTAGCACTTTGAAAGAGAATAAACATAAATATAGGTACCACTACGCACTACGCTACGTTCGAAAAAAAAAACAACTCTAACATACCACTAATTTTGCTCAGTTGAAAAAAATCTATACCTATTAATATAAATCTTTTACCTTTTTAGAAATCACATTTTTTTCCTTATTATAATAATATCAACGCAGTATTTTAAAGGGTTTAAAGTTTTATGTAACATCTCTATATCCATACAAAATTTCCATCAAAATGAAGACGTCAGGAAGAATAATAAGGAATCTCAAAGGTTATGAGGTGGATGTGTTCCATCCACCTTCGCCGAAGCACAATGGCGTTTTATTCGGAGGTCTTACACGTCAAATTTCACATCCTGAATGGGTTTCACCCCACCTCATTCCGTCTTACGTTTTGTGCTTCGTGGATACTTTTAGTTTCACGGCATCGTTATAGAACCAGTAAATATTCTACTGATATAATAACAATAATAATAATATTCATTTACTTCCAATAAGGGACAGATACAAAGATAGGTTCCCTGGCACCTAAACTAGGAGGAATCCTGTATTTTAGGTGTCAGTGATTACAAAAAAATGCTCTTATTTAAGTTGGTCAGTTAGAGTTAGTTGCAAGCCGGTTCTTTGTGCTAATAGATAAATAAAAAGAAGACAATTATATTTAAATAATGTAATAAACTAACAAAATACAGAATATATAACTTTATGAAATATCTTTACTAACATTAACTGAACTGTAAGAAAAAAAAAGATTTATTGAAGATATTTTCGAAAACGTCTATCACAATAATACCTATCAAATAAAATCCAACATTGCTAACAATCCACTTCTAAACCTACTTACTAGGTTTGTTAAAACGACTAGAAATTATCATTACGGATTATTTAAATGATATTTATACATTTATATTTTAACAAAAGTGAAGAGGTTTTGTCCAGCAGTGGACGTCTTTCGGCTAAGATGATGATGATGATGAAGAGGTTTTTCGATACCGTGTTTATTAATTTTTATTTCAGATATTAAGTGAGTCCGTTCCGTTCCCGTCCCGCGTGTATAAAGCACTCTCTTCTCTTTGCCCTCGGCGCGGAATGAGGAATCTTTATAAATAGTTGTGCTTAATTTAATGGAAATCCGTATGGCGTGCCTCGAAGTCAACGGATTGCGAACGCGTCACGGGCGGCCATTAATTGAGTCACAGAATACCAAATAGTAGTCCCTATTGAGTCCCCGATCTGATTGTGATTCGATGTATAGGCGTAATTAGATTTAAGTTGATAGCAATACAGGAGATGATACACTGACAATTTATTTATTTATATGACATTGTGTGTGTCTTAATTTTATTGTAACTTGTAATAAATACACTCGTATTTATTGAATAATTTTATTGCCAAGAAAAAATAAGCTAAAAAAATATATATTCTAATATTATAGATGAGAATGTAACGTATGTTTGTTTGTAGAGACTTGTTTCATGCTAAAACTAAATTATTTACCAATTGAAATACTAATATAAGTATATCAGTTTTCAATGTCGTACGTAGACAAACTGGTGAGTCTCATAATGTAACATCTATCAGTGACCTTACAGTAGTAATGTGTCGTCGTTCGATGTTTTTAAACATTATGATGAATCTTATACTATTGAAAAAGATACAGAAAAAAATTAAGGTTCTAAAATAGTTTAATTTTGCAAGAATATGAATATATATAAAAAATTAACGCGACGCCTTAAAAACAAAATATAACATGTTTGCTTATAAAAACATCACAGCTTGTTTCATCTCAGTCAAACAATTACCAAATCGCTAAGTAAATACAACAAAGTTCCACTTTATAAAATTAATTAAAAAAGAAAACGGTGGAATATGTAAAAATAAAAGGAAATATTAAGCTCTTTAAAGCGAGAACACGGTTGAGTAAGCAGGCGAAGCATCGTCGACCGAAGCAACAATTGAGTTCAAGTCATTGAGGAATTACGTACAACTAACTACTAGAGAAGAGACCTCGAATCCATGGGGAGTTTTTCGGCCAAAATATGGAACACACTGCCTCCGCCACTAAGGAAAAAAATTAGCCTTCACACATTTAAATTTCACGTTAAGAAATTTTATATGGATCTACAGAAAGAGCCGAAATAGAGTAAACTCATTCAACTGTGAGACAGCCTGATTATTTTTTATTTATTTTTTCCACTTAATATAATTTTTTATTTTGGTTTTGTAGATTAATTTTTTTTTATTATTTACATTTTAATAAATGTAGCATGGGTGCACGTGGTAAAAGGGACGCTCTGAAACAGCACTGCTCCAGATTAGGTTCTGGAACAGTATTTAAGCCGAGAGTTATAGCCCTATTGCCACAATATTTTTGTTGATTTATTTTGTAAATGTTTTATTGTGGCAATAAACGTTTTATCTATCTATCTATCTACATTATATGCGCCAACATGGCGGCAGGAATGCACGGCGAAAAGAAAAACAAAAGATAAACGCGATAGAAGTTGGAGGTCGCGGCCTCTATTTCATATCACTATGAGTGCGGTTCGCGGGTGTCGTTTCTATATACGCTAGTACAATAGTAGTTCAGAGTGGTTCAAGTATCACATTTTACTAATTAAAGAGACGTACTTAAGGACCTTTGCAACATTACACAGGAATACTTAATGCTCTCGCTGCAACGATGAAAATTTGTTGTTTTTATCTTTTGTGCATTTTTGTTTACATTATTATAACTCTTTGTTGTTTTAATTATCTTTATTTTGTATTGAAGTGTTTTTTCAACAGCTACAAAACTTCATCGTACCGCATCATTAATATACTTAGTCGACCACGATGGACCATTGCGGGTTGGTCAACTTTACACACAACCTTTAAATTACTTCGCATCGGTATCGCATACAAACATGTATGAATGCTATATTAACATAAATTTTTCTAAAACGTAAATTTAGGATATTTTCAAATCTTAAATAAGATAAAAAAAAAAATTGTAAGTATATTTCTAGGTTTGTAAGTTTGTTCCAAATTCACTAGTAAATTACTGAAATTATTTGGAAGACATTTTTTTCTTCCAAATCCCTTCAGTACTTTTATGTGGTGAGCATTGTAAAGAGTAAGAAAATAGTCTCCTCTTACTTTTTCAGCAAAATTGCCAAGGATTTATAACCTAAACTGGTTTTATTGGTCGAGTAAGTAATATGGCGTATATAATGCCAGCATGGTTTCATTAGTTATTTTAATACCCAATAAAGTTGTCTCAATTTATGGGAACTATTACGTGCGGGGAATAGACCGCGACTTCCGCGTGAGTTATGAGGACCTCTAACTTTAATAGAGTCTGTCCACTACATGCTTCCAACTTATATTTAGTATACAGGGTGTTACTTTGTAAATACAATACAATGCTAATATGCTTCATTGACATCCAAAGGAAAAAATACAGAAATAAAAAGATTTCATCAAAAAAATTTTCCATCAAGAAAAAAAAGATAAGTATTTTAAAATAAAATTAATGATACAGAAATCAACAGTTGGCCTTATTTATTGCTAGGGAACCATGTCCATTTAGTATTTGTTAAGCTAATAACACCCTGTATATACCCTTGAAACCTGCCTACACTTACACTGGACTATGAACTAAGTCATGGAGAAAGTCATCTGTAATATGTGTAGTAAAAATTGAATATTAGAAAATATCAACGAATAATCGACGAATAATCACGCTTCAAGCTTAGATAAATAAGCAAAGTATAGCATAATAAACTTCCTTGGTATTATTATAAGGCTCAATTTTATTCTCTTGTAGTGATTTATTCTTCGGTTGTATCGCAGGAATGATTGCCGGCATTACAATAACGAATTGCTTTAGACACTGAAGCCAGGTGGATGAACTTTGGGTTATAACTCAGCTGATATGTAGCCATGATATACCGGTAGTCTTGTAGCATTTTGTTTGAGTCTTTTACAATTTTGAATCGAAATTTTACCAAAAAGCCTAAAACAAACTGTGACTTGAAGAGAAGAGCAATATGTTGATTCTTTTGGTTCTCAGTAGTAACTAGGTCAATCTGAACTCTTTCCAGATTTTTCTATTTTGATTTCATTGGTCAGCTCAATCGGAGCTCTAAGAAAGAAGCTTGAAGAAACCTGCTCACACCTGTGAAGAAGTTTAAAAGTTAAACTTGACGTAGAATAAAAACATTTGATATTGATTTGACTAGCTTGTACTGAAATAACGCGATTAACTGAAAGGCATTATGACTTGAATTAAATAATTCTAATGAAAACATAGAGATGTTTTATGTTTAAAACGCGCTGAAAAATGACATGTTTTTTAACCGACTTCAAAAAAGGAGGAGGTTCTCAATTCGACGCGTATGTTTTTTTTTTTTTTTTGTGTGTTTGTTATAAGATATCTCCGCCGATTGTGAACCGATTTTCAAAATTCTTTTTTTAATCGACCAGGTTTGCTTGCAGGGTGGTTCCATAAAAATTTCGCTAAGATCGGATGATTAAATTTGAAGATATGAGGAAATAACTCCTCAATTGACGATGTCGTTATACCCGATCGGTAAATTGTTTTGGCAATATCTCGGCTTCTTATCAGTCGATTTCAATATTTCTTTGTTTTATAGATAGAACTTGTACTCAAAATGGTTTCATATAAATTTTGATTATATCTGATGGCGAAGTAGAAGACCAGAACGAAAACTCTTCAATAAACAACAGCACACTCATTGCGTTGCTTTTGTTATAATTGAAACAACAAGTAATATGCGGTATTGGTTCATATATTCTGTAAACTAGTCATAGATTAAAGATTTGAAAACCCCAAGTAAAGACAACATCTTAAGAATTTTTCCGCGGACTAAACGGGTTAGCGTCTACGCTATCGTAGTGGTTTTTTCAGTTGTTCGCTATTCGGAAAACTTAGGTTACAGTCCAATCAAGTAGGTATAGCAATGTTTTAGAATTTAAAATTCAAACGTAAGACTAAAGGAAACATAGTGAGGAAATCTGCATATAAATTATGTACTAAACAAAACAAATTAAAGTTTTGTGTGAGTAACTTGTCATGATAAATTTTCACTAAAAAGGGTAAAATAAAAAGATAATTTAAAAAATATATAAAACCGCCTTCAAGGTCCTAACCTACCCTAAAAAGTTAAAAATAATATATAAATCTAGCTGAAAGCATAGAAATTTAATATGGCTATTAATATTCCTTATTTACCTAAATTGTAACATCATATAAACATGTGTAGACATTGTTATACACTTCATCTTGGAGTCGGTGCCAGCTAATATAATCACCATCATTTCGACCAAAAGACTTCTACTGCTAGCAGTCATCTATAGAGGGCTCAGTACCTAGTATTCTGACCGCGTCTTTTAATATTTTATATTCAACGATCTGAGCTTTTGAGATCAGATGTGGTTCCGATCAAATAGGTAGCTAGCCTCAACTGGCACCGACTTCAAGGTGAAGTGTATAACAATGTCTACACATGTTTATATGATGTTACAATTTAGGTAAATAAGGAATATTAATAGCCATATTAAATTTCTATGCTTTCAGCTAGATTTATATATTATTTTTAACTTTTTAGTGTAGGTTAGGACCTTGAAGGCGGTTTTATATATTTTTTAAATTATCTTTTTATTCATGTTTAGAAGCGAATTTTTCCACATTTAAACGAACTTTCAGGCGTTTTTTGTTTCTAACCTAGTGCGTTCTTGTGGGCTAACTTTAGACTAGTAAGCTCTATGATGCTAGCTTCAGCTAAACTTATTTCTAGAACTAAAGTTTGTTACTCTATTTGTATCTATGCGCATTATACTCTATTTACAATTTTACTAGGTATTTAATTATTATAAAGGACAAACCCACGTAGAGGACTACGGCAGTTATTCAACAAATTCGTGCCACGCTCAACTTTATTAGGCAGAGGCGTTGCTGTTAAACAGTTATGTAATAATTAATAGTTGGCCACTTTCCCGCTACCCTCGGGATGGTCAGCAGAATTTATAGCGGAATTATTATATTGAATACCACCCCCGTTGGGACAAATTGTTCTGTTTTAAGAGAAATTCGCTATTTATAGGATATTGTTGATATGTTATAAGTAAACCTACGTCTCACTGTAATCTCCTTTAAGTGAAAGTGTATGATTGTAGGTTTTGTTTGCAGTTTGTTATACTTTCAATTTTGAATTGCTAAAATGATGAATTAGGGCGAAATTTGGTAGATATATAGTAAGCAAGCAATGCATGCTGAACACTCACTACATATATAACATAAAAGCATTGTAATAAAATTACCGCGGTAAATCATACAGGAGTGTAGGTACAGTAGTGCCAGAATGATGACATATTGTTTACATTATGATCGAAAGGAAACTAATGTTACGGATCAGCAAAAAGATATCATCATCATCATCATCTCAGCCGAAAGACGTCCACTGCTGGACAAAGGCCTCCCCCAAGGATCTCCACAATGATATAAGTGACAAAAAGATATAAGTTCGAAATAGTCGACAAAAAAAGAATAAAAAAGGTACACTATATGCCACTTCAGTAATTATTTATATGTTATGTAAATAGTTTCTCGACAGACAAATGAAATAACGACAGGTAAATGAAATATTTAAATATGCACTTGTGTATTTGTTCTCATTGAATATCAAATATTGAGCAACCCTCTTCCAATCACAAAATCGGACACGCATCCCTGACATCATTAAATCATACCAGATACCTGTTACACAGTTACACCCTAATCAATGTCCGTCCGAACAATAACGTGTGGTCATCCTCGGAGATTCAATAAACTCGCTGTAGGGTGGCCACGCGTTCCCGCCGAGCGGAAACTTTTGAAGCGCCGTCAGCGTCGTCCAGGGGCAGTCTTTTGTCCACGAAATTGCTTATTTCGTGGACCTAATAAGGGTTTCTGTAACTATCAATTTGTAATTGTGTGCGGTCTGCTCTTTTGATGTCTGCATATGGCTGGTTTCTGCTTCGTTTGATCGCGCAAACTTCAATTTATGATCCAATTTTCAAGTTTTCTTTGTGAGCATGTCATTGACAATGACCTGAGGGCAGTGAAAGGAACGATTGGCTAAAAATGAAGTAAGTCAATCTCATGCATGCCGATATTGTATGGAAAATGTTGAATTGCTTTCAATAATACCAAGGATGCTATAAGTACTACGGTAGTCCTTGTACATTATATAATATAGTCGTATACAGGAACCAAATACTACATAGTTGTTCATCTAAGGTTGATTTCGCGTGGATTTCGGTTCCTTATAAAAAATCATCAAAAGTTTTAAGTAACGACAGTGCTTCTATGTGTCAAAAGGAAATTATTTTTATTACTTCGGCAGGATTTTCTCCACAACAGCGCACACATTGCGCGAACCTGCCAGTTCTATTAGAACTAATCAGCCTTTTTAAATTTTAAAAGTTTATTCTTCATTAGTGAGATGAAAGCCAGCCTTGGTTTGAGATACATATATAAATATACAACATCCAGACACAAGGCAAACAAAGTGATCATCAAACGAATGTATGCCCTGGGCGGGATTCGAACCCGCCACCCTGTGCTTCGAAGGCAGACGAACTACCAACTAGGCTACGGGGCCGTCTAGAAAAAACACAAAAGTAAAATAAATGAAGCGAAAGATATAAATAAATACTAATAATATAAAGAGGAAAGAATTATATTTTTGTGTGTGTGTGTGTGTGTGTATGTGTATGTTTTTAATGAATAACTCAAAAACGATTGTGCCGATTTAAAAAATTCTTTCACCATTAGAAAGCTACATTCACCCTGAGTAACAAAGGCTAACTGTTAGCGCGGGAAAATGCCTCATTCCCATGTGAAAACCTGTTAATGCGGGCGGAGAAGGGGCGTTAAGCTATATAATAAATTAAATTTAGGTTTGGATTTCTTCCGCTTTAAAGCCGGAGGATTTGCAAGATTTTATTATGAACATGGAATTTAGTGTCGAACAATGGGAAAACCATATTATGTCCCTTTCACGTTCTTAGAAACGTCAAACCAGTTAGAATATGAGAGAGTACGCTTTCTCTACCTAGTACTATTATTTATTCTGTAGTCAAACATCGATTTTACGCGTAGTTCGCACTAGTTTAGCAGGCATGCGAAAATATCCCATACTCTTATATTAAATATAATTCATTCAAAATTTTATTCATTCATCTCCCATCCTTTTCGGTTCCCATGTGAATGCAAATGACCAAGAACTTAAATTTAGAGATTTTAGCGCCAACGCCAGAATAGATACGCCCAATACCTCCTTCTCACGAGGAAAAATCCGTTGGATTGCCGGCATTAATAAAAAAATTGCTATCTAAACAAGTTATTAGCATTCTCTTATCATAACCTTGATTTGCGTGGTAACTAAATTTCATCATCCATCGGTTATATAATTTATAATGATATCAAATTAAAAATAATGTAAATCAACATACATTATTATTTCATTTGAACTATCGTTATCGGGCTTTACCTACCAATAAACTTAAAAACATATTTTGTTGGTTCTTTAACAAATGATACGAGTACTCTCTATAATATATCTTATCATTTTATAAAAAGCTAAATAATTTTAAGGTTTTAACACTTAAACGTGAAGCGATAAATAAATAGTATTAAAAAACAAAAAAAATACACGCTTTAATAGAAAATAATTTTTGAACACAAACAAAATGATTAACAAAATATGTAGGTATTATTTAGAGAAAAGCGTGGGGTAAGTACTCAATCAGAGAGGTGGGACCACTAACAAACAAGACAATCAGTTAGGGTCACTTTTTCTTGTTGATAAGCTGCTTGATAAAGAAGTTATAAAGTTATGAAAAAGTTGAAATAATTATTTAATTTTTTATTCATTTTAGATACTTTGTTTCATTTACTTACAATCGATATCTGAATAGAAATTGTGTTAGTTTAATTTTGCTAAATGTTCGTGTTTGTGTCCCAAGATGACTACAAGTTATTTTTAATTTTCTTGATATAAAAATTGATGAAATGAATCTTAGGTTAATGATTCATATCTTCTTATGTCTTATAGTTTTTGACTTTCCCATACCTACTGACCGCTCTTAGTATTAGATCCTATATACTTGTAATAAAAGCGCGTAATCGCTAAAGCAACGGATATCTTGGTCTTTAGAGTAGCGGGAATATTTTCTTATCAATTTCGACAACTATATAAGGCGTCAGACATTTGGAATAAATATTCAGTTAGACAAGTACTTCGAAGCAACCATGTTGAAAGTATTAGTTCTTGCAACGCTTCTGGCTGTTGCTAGTACAACCGAACTGGACTTCTTCAACGGAACATGGACCGCGGTCAAATTGTGGTCATCAGACAACGATTATCCTTCACATACATCTTGTATGGATAAATTTACTTTTGATACGTCTAATCCTGAGGCCCTCAAGTGTGGAGGTAAAGATGTATTTATGATAAACTATCATAGTGATGGCAGCAGGAAAATTTATGTCAGTGTCGTAAATGGCCACGCTCTTGAAGATGTGACGGGCACGTTGACGGCAATGGATACATGCAGCGAATTAAAACATGAGACTAAAATGGTGCTCCGAAAACTCAACGAAAACTTCGGGATCTCAACTGTTATGGGAGGACCCAAAGGAAACATAATGTATACGGGCGTCTTTACTAAGAACATTCCTTCTGAAGCCGAATTGGATGAGCTTGTCAGAAATATTCCTGGGTGGACCCTCGGATCTGGAGTAACTCGTTGTACTAAAGAGATTCAGGAGACTGAGCAATCGCAACAGAAACAGTAAAATAAAGTTGTAACCGGAGATCGGAAAGTAAGAGGCGGTTTTATCAAAACTATGGATATGACCTTGAATTTTAGTTTTTCGGTAATACCGGGAATCGTCTTTAATACATAATATATATTTTTTACCTTAACCCTTAACACAATTTTTAACTTCGGAGAAAGGAAAATTAAAAGAAAATATTGGTGCATAGCAAAATTAGGTTAGAAAACGGCCTCCTCTTTCCGACCACTAGTTGTAACAATGAAATTCTTTTTTATTACGCAAATATGTATGTATAGTAGCTACATCATATAAAATGAACATCAAATATTTTTTCTATATTATTAATTATTTTTTTAACTGTATGAAGTTTGCTGGATTGTAATGTTGTCACTTAATAATACCATTTAAGCACATAGAATTCATCTAATTTTTTTTTAGTAGCATAATAATATAACAGCACATTTTTTTTTTGGTTGTAGATGTTTCGTGTGGAAAGAAATAAATGCATTTTTGATTATTCTGTTATTTAACATCCTGATATTCTATATAATAAAACTGTAGAAGTTTAGTTTTTGTTTGTTTGCATTGAATAGGCTCCGAAACTCTTGAACCGATTTCAAAAAATATTTCACAGTTGGGAAGCTACACTATCTACGGGTAACAAAGGCTACGTATGTAATTAAAAAAATGAGATCCTTGCTAAAACCACACCTAATATTCAAATAAATAATGTAACCCAAGGTATAAAAAATACCTAATATATCTATCTAACCAGTACCACAGAAGCCAGTACAAAGAAAATATCTATAAATCGAGTCAAATGATATAACAAATATAAATCCATTTATTTCAGGAAATATTTAAGGCAATATACGAGTAGATATAAAGGGGCCCATATCATAAATACCTTATAGACTATCATTCATATTTTATACTTAATCTAAACAATAAACCACACTAAGCTTCGGCGTGTGAGAGAGGTCGGCGGGCAAACGTCCTCGTAATTTCCGAAACACGACACCCTGCGGCCAGAAAAAAGATTGGGAGGTGATGAGTGGGTACCTACTCTCACCAAAAACAAATTAAACCTCGTCCTATGGTGAGGCCCCAACAGCTCGACTTTCAACCTGAGGCAAGCCCGGCGCACTCCGCGCCAGAGCTTCAGGATTACCTACGCTGCCGGGCGGCCGCAATTTCGCGGCCATTTAGTAGGAAAAACGCGCGCGCTTGTGAAGACGCTATTATTTAGTCTGTGGTAATACGGACTCTCGCGGTGCGGTCTTAAGGTGCATTTTGTTTTAATACGAGCGCAACGACAAACGGTAGGCTATTATAGCCAGGGTCACGTTCGACGCGTTCAGTGTAATTTGAACGTTAGTTGCGTGGTAGCTAGATTTAAATTCGCACGTTTGCTATCAGAGCGCTTTCTGTACCTAGTACTATTATATATTCTGTGCCTGAGGTTAGACTTCCTCTGGAAGTAGTTATCCGACTACGACATCCTCTGCCTTCATAGACCAGTGCACTCGGGACACATACAGCGGCGTCGAACACCCAGAGAACCTAGAGTTTTTTTTCATATTTTTTTCTCTGTTTGTCTGTTTGTACTGTCTAATCTCCGAAACTATTATACCGATTTAAATAAAATTAGTATGGTGATACGTGATACCTTATATCCCTGGTCAATATCTTAGATAGTTTTTACCGCGGGAAAATATCTCATTATTACGGGAAACTGCACGGAAAAAAAGAAATACAACGCGGGCGTAGCCGCGGGCGGACGGCTAGTTCCTAATAATGGAATAGGCTTCGAAATTACTGAACCTATTTTGTTGAAACTTGGCACAAAGATAGATTAGACTTTGGAAAAGAACATGGGCTACATTTTATTATTAAAAGAAAAGATTTTGCTATGAAACGAACAACAAACAATACAGTTAGGGTCACGCAGTGACTTTTCCTCGTTGTTGCTTGATAAATGCTTGGTTTGATCATAGAATGTTGCAGACAAAATCCGAAAGCTAACATGGGTTTTCAAGACGTTAAGGCACATTGCACCAGGAACCAAAACTAGTAATAAACGTAATATTATGAGAAAAATATATACATCTTTGGAGCAATTAGTCTTGACTAGTTTACTTTAAAAAAATACGTTACTCTACAGAAAGCCTCTACCAAATAAGTGCCCAAATACTTTCTTCACACAATACATAAGAAACACAAAAGCCTAGGTACTATATTACACAAACTATAAAATAAATAAACGTAGAATAGGTGATGTTGCTGATAGTATAATTACCATTGTCCGGATTATCTTGATGCAGATGTTAGCAAAAGTATTGATACGACTTTTTTTCGGATAATGATTAATATTTTGCGGATATTTTTGAACAAAACTTAGTAACTTCATTAAAATTTGACGTCGAAAAGTGATTTGTGTAATTTTATTTCTAATAAAACAATTTTATTTTGATTTTTTAACAAATATTACAAATTCATACATGCAATAAGAATATTCCGAAAAATTAATATTTATAATTTTATCAACGGCCAAAAAGGAAACTATTTTGATTCCTTTCCCTAATGACAGTAACAATAAGATTCACTTCTATTTACCAATATAATTCCTAATTCAAAACGCGGTTGGGTTTATGTAAATCGAGAGCCATTGGAATATTTATTGGGTGCATCGGATTTGTAATTAGATATCTCGTCTCGACGTCCTCGGGGAAATCGTGCCAGAATTGATGTCAGACCACGCAATGCTCTGCATATATTTGTTGACGTATAGAGGTAACTAGAATTGTACCTATACATGTAATAGAGTATTGGGTGATGGATGGGTAAGTATTGATACTCCCATACCAAATAGTCATTTCTATCAGACAGTTCCATCATGGAACTCTTCAATGGAACTAGTGGGAACAAACGGTTTGTATGGAGATTCGAATATTTTCTATCGTTTTCGAGAAAAGAAGAGATAATTTATTATTTGATACGCATAAGAGTGGTGATTGTAAGTATTTACTATCATCATCACATAATAAAGACGGTTACTCGCATTACGTAAGAAGTTATTTTAGAAGCAAGAGGGTGGCAATACTTATATACTTAACAGGAATTTTAAATTTCTAATCCTAATGGAAAATCATTAGCTATTCTGTGTTGAACATTGTCACCGGTTTTACTATGACTATTTAATGCATGGCATTACAATGATAATTTGTTTTTCGATGAAAGAAAGAAATGAGCAATAAAGAAAAAAACATCAATCATGATGTTAATGATACTGAAGGAATATTTAAAATCTATCAAAGCAATGAAACCGCCTTTTTTTCTTGTTTTTAAAGTCAACTTATCCCAGTCTAAGTGCCCAATTATAAAATTAAGAGGCAAACCTAACCTAATAATAAAAATGTAGGTATAAACACAGATTATACATACATGTATGAAAACCAATTAGTATATTTATCATATGTAGTATACGTAGATATTACTCCGATGTAACAGTGTCTTCCAAATGAACAAAATAATAACAACCATGAAGGGATCCTTGTTAATTAAGTAAACTATTCAAAATTTGATATAATTGGCCGGTGTAGGGCAGTCTAGTTAATGAGGGCCTTCTATTGACTTGTCCAGAGGCGATTGTGACTGACCGTTAGTCCTACACACGGTCGTTACAAATAGCAAACAATTTGGTTAAATACATTTAAGTGGTGATATAGCATTGTCGTTTATTAATAAAGTACCTTACTCCTACGACTTTGAGACTATTGTGACAGTTGTTTTGTTTGTAAAGGGGTCTAATGCAAGGATGTTAAAAAATCTTAGCAGATGTCTAGTTGTCAATATGTATAATTTGCAAATATTAAGACCAAAGTGTTCAATGTTATAAATTGGTCAGTTAGTCACATATTTTACTCTCCTTATTCTGTTTCTTACTTATTCTTTTTAGTAAGAATAAGAATAAACAGAAAGATCCGTAGATTTAGTTTACATTTAAATCAACATATATCCTACTTTATATATCCTACCTTGGGAAACAAATATCTTTTAACCCTGACCGGAACGAAGAAGAAGTAGAAAGAAGAATCGGTAATTCCTGGAAAAAATATTGGTCACACAAAGAAATATTAAAGGGAAATTACAATATAGAGATGAAAAAAACGGTAATGGAAACATGTATACTACCCTGCCTCACTTATGCAAGTCAAACGTGGGTGTACACTAACAAAGTAAAAAACAGGCTACTCTCAACACAACACGCGATGGAAAGAAGCATCTTAGGACTAAGAAAGATACAAAAAGTAAAGATCAAAGACATTCGACGAAAAACAAAATTAACAGACGCTCTTGAATTTGCTTTAAAGATGAAATGGCAATGGGCAGGACATGTCGCTCGGTACACAGACTCAAGGTGGACACTTAGAGCTACGGAATGGACAGGCCCCCCAGGAAAAAGAAACAAAGGCAGACCAAGAAAGCGATGGAGAGACGATATAGTGAAAGTGGCTGGGAAGAACTGGACAAGGAGGGCAGGGAACAGAGAGGAATGGAAAGAGTTTGAGGAGGCTTTTACCCGGAGGGGATCCAAACTGGAATGATAGATATAATTAAAATACATACTAACCTAGATTAAGATTAAAAAGTAAAACTAACCACACTATGTTAATTTATCTATTTTATTTTTGTATTTTTTAGTTTGGAAATAAAAAGCTTTATTATTATTATTATTATATCCTACTTACTTTTCTATAACTTCTAATTATTATATTTTTAATAGCAATTATCGAATCGCTCTCTTTTAACGTTAGAACAGTGTGTAAAATTATAATATTTTTTTTAAGGGCGATTCTCAAATCTCGCTCTTTTAACGTTAGAACAGTGTGTCCGCGCACGCACGATGCGTAAAGCGAGCATCGCCAAGGTGGGGTAAGTGGGCCCGTTGTTACTCAGGGATTTGGATCTGATATAATCCGAGATGAGAGGCCTTCACGCCGCCAGCCACCGGCAAATCCATTGTTAATGAGCAGGCCTGCAATATCGCTGAGGCGTCGGAAATAAAATTTTATCTGCCGATTTTGGGCGCGGTTACCCTATTTATAGTTGTAAAACTTGATATGTATCTTTATTGTATTGTATCTATCATATATAAGGAGTGCGTTGGGTTTTACGGCGCCAGGTAATTAATTTAAATTTCGCTGGAAAAATACTTCTTCGGACGTTGTTCAGTTCCGTAACAAAAGAAATAATTTTGCTGCTCTGAAATATTTAGCATTAGGTTAATAGGTAGGCGACAGAAATGATCTAGATATATAAAAATAATTCAGATATTCACACGAAACATTTTGCAAGAAGTCAAACAACGATCTCAAAAAGAACTTATTTATTACTTATACATGTATTGTATGTATATTCATATCTGCCTTTGGCTCGGTTACTTGCGTAAAAAATCGTCTCAACCAACAAACTTCCTCATTTATAACTCCAATAGCAATGTTCCACGGTCAAACCGGTACGGCACGGGTACCGTATTTATCACCACCAGGCCCGTTTGTTAGGATATTCGTAAATATTTCAAGCGTTATTGCCACCATCAACATAATGTTATGGGGAGGAATTTTACAAAACGGAAACAAGAGATATAAAGCCGCGACGTGGCTCGCCGTGACCGGCGACTGTGGGATGGTGAATGTTAGGAAAGGAATTACGAGTACGTTGATAGCTATTTTATCGACTAGCTTTACAACAATTTTCCCTTGGGAAAAAAGTAGCCTGAATTTCAAGTTAGAGATTTTAAGTTAGACATAGACATAACTTTACACCACAATATAATAAAAATATAACAACATTATTTATTTATATATTTTTTTGTTACATTTTTAGATATACTCCTGTATAGCTTTGAAAATTGTATCCAATTTATTTGCGGACAGAAGTGGCCCCATCTCCTGTCGTAAGTTTTAATTATAATAAAATAGATAAATCATCATTTTGACTGTTGTGCTTATATGCAGGATGAGTGCAGAAGTGCTTGTTTTGGTGTGTAACAGAATAGGTAGATTTTTGTGTGTCTTCATGTGGGAGCAGAAAACTTACTGAATAAATATGCATGTAATAAATATAAAATACATTTACGAAGTTCATAGGTATTAGTATAATACATTATTAGTAATTATAAGTAAGTATTTATCTCGTAAATAACGCCTCAAATTATTTTGATGATTTTTGGGAACAATAGTCAATGGATATCAAACCTTCGAGGTAGTAAAGTTGTCGCCGTATTTTTATTGAGTAAAAGCTCAATTTCTGTTCTCTGTTTCAGTATTAATGTTGCGGAGAGAAATGATATTATTTACAATTGGCGCGTTTTAGAAATATCTCGCGCTTGTTTTGGACGTAACGCGATAAATATGCTAAGTTTCAGACTATAAATATTGTGTAGTCGAGTAATACTTACAGTGAGGGTGAGATTTGTTCTTAAATCGCTTTAAAAGTGACATAATTTTTTTTTATACTGTATTGTATATTTAGATGTATTAAGGTTTGTTTGCGTCTATTTTTAACCCCCGACGGTAAAGAGGGGTGTTATAAGTTTGACGTGTGTGTTTGTCTGTCTGTCTGTGGCATTGTAGCTCCTAAACAGATGCACCGATTTTGATCTAGTTTTTTTTGTTTTGTTTGTTTTGTTTTTGTCACAATCGAGAGTGTTCTTAGCTATGATCCAAGAAAATATCCTCAACCATTTGAAGATTATCAACTCTTTTCTAGTTGTTGAAAGGATCAAGTAGCGGTATTGTGGCGGGGGTTTTTTAAATTTTAAATTTAGTTTTATCTAGGATGATTTTTTTTTGTCTATCGCGCTGGTATATCAAAATACTGCAAGTGGGTTAAAATTATAAAAGAAGAAAATTATGTTCAAAATGTTTTTTCTGTGGTTTATCGAGAAAAGATCCCTAATAGCCGTCGGGGTAATTTTTTTACATACCAAAGGTAAATATTATGTTGATTAAACAATCTTTAGTCTGAAAGAGATTTTCAGTAAAGCATTGGCACTAATTATAAAAAAAATGTTTTATAATAAGTCATTCATGGCGAAAATTATGGACAATTAGGTGTAGTGTATAAAATAATCTATATCATATTAATTAGAAATATAAAACTAATGCACGGCTGGGCAATAATAACAAGCAAATACTTTTACAAACCAACATCCATTAACACGTTCCCAGCGGCACAGATTTGTCTGTACATTCCATTACTGCGTTACGGGGCGTTTTAAACCTTGTCCTATACCAGAGATTGTGGCGGCACGAGGCATATTAAACCCCACCGCCCGTAGAAGACCAAAATCCTTTTTTTTGGCGCCAAATAAGATGAAGTGGACGTCTTTTGTCGTGATTATTATTATAGTGAAATTATTAACCTAAATCTACCGCCGCCCGTGGTTAGATTAGTTAGTTTAGTTTCTATAGGTAAAATAAAATGTGGGGCCTAATATACCTTGTATCGCACTGAAAAATGGCAGGTTTTCATATTATTTAGTGATGGGAAAATAAATATCGATTTTATTTAATTGTATTTATTCACCAAACTTATGGATGTGTTTCTAGTGTTTTTCATTAAAACATGTCAAACAATAATATTTTTTGCAACTAGTGCATTCTGTGAAAATTTTCTTCACTTTTTTGTCGGCTTCACGACTCGTTAAGAAGGTGCGGAGTTTTTGTAACATCCTACACAACTCCTCTTCTTATATTCTGATTTTGACTCAGATTCTCTACCCGGTTTTTCTTCATCTTCCTCCATAGTTAACTTTTTTTTGCAACGTTTCGACATAATCGGTAGCGGTCTTACTTCAACGCGTGCGAGCCTCGAATGCGTTGCACAACACTAACCGCGTGAAGCTAGCGTAGGGTGCGGTACGAGGTGCGAAGGGGTACGAGGTGTTCGCAACCTCGTTCCGCACTGTGTTGGAATTATATTCGTTCAGTGCGGCACGAGGTCTAACAAACCCGGCATTAAGATTGTTGTACCATCGAACTAGGAATCAATAGCACATCTCAAATATATAGTTATCTCTCTCCTACTCTGAATCAGCTAGAAGTTATGCCTCTCGCACGACAAAGAAGTTTAAGTTTTTCCTTACCGCTCTAAAGACGAGACACGGACAAGGTCTTTTAAGCCCTGTTTCGCACTTAACGTGTTAAGTCTAGAAAAATGTTTTCGAAAATTGTGCAGCGCCGTAAATCTTTTTTTAAGTGCACGAGACGAAGTGAAAAAGACACTGGCTGCAGCGAAAAATGCATGTGAATTTAAAACAAATTGCTGTAGGTGCAAATGGAGCGAGAAGCATTATTGCACTGCGCTCTATAGCAGAGAACAGAAGGCTCAAAATCGGGGAACAAGAAGTGACATCACTAAAACTTTAAAAAATAACTCACTAACTGTAAATCACTCGTATAATCTTTTTAACTGGTGCCGAAATGTAGCCCTTAGCTTCTCCTTATTACATTTTGCATATTTTCAGAAACCAGACGTATACGTATAGGCAGATAAGGCACAAAAGAGGAATTAAAACAATTAAAAAAAATCTACTATTCGCACAGTTTACACAATTACCCTGTTATTATAGACCTATCTCATATTACGCCTGTGAAGTATTATTATTATTCATATTTCTCCTTTAGGCGATGTTGGTCAATTTCTCACTTAATAAAAAAAAATTCTTCATTAAATATCACAACAGGAAATCTTATGACTAAATCCTGTAATACTTCGATTATTTAGAAGCGTGGCTTTCTCAATTCTCTGGATCATTTCTTTCAAACGGAAAAAGAGACATTTCTATTTGATTTGACATACACTTTCTAAGGGCGCAGTACAAATGAGTCGAAATTGTACCGATACAACGACACCTGAGCAAGGACACTGCACTATCGCAATGGCTTTGCGAATAAAATAAACGGTACAGACGTGCGCCCAGATTGCTCTATTGTCTAAAGGAATGTCCCGAACTGCACAAATAGATTCAGATTCAACTATACATACACACAGGCCTTTTTCCCGGAGATGAAGGCAGAGACAACCTCCTTTCAATTGAAAAAAATATATATTTTTGCTACGCTTGATTTAACGATTGTAGAAATGGGTGTTTTCTAGAATGGTCCTGTGAAGCTTGATTTGTCATTTTTGTGAAAATGAAGAATTAGTGTTTTATTCTTAACTTATTCTGGATTTATCTCTACATTTCCCCACTTCTTTACGATGATGTTGATACAAATACGAAATAAGCATCCCTCGTATGCCTATTTAAAAGTACACCACCACCCCTTAAAAATATACTACAAAATAAATTTCTAAACTCATAACGGTTAAACATAATGAGAATAACCATTAACCGTAAACTTTGGCCGGCGGTAACCGCAAATATACTGCTTATTTGAGGCCGGAATTTCGGCCCAAATTAGATGTTATTGAGTGAGTTATTTAATACAGTCCACGTGCATTTTTGGTTATTATTATTGGGGTAAGTAAGCCCCTAATCCAATGAAGTCTCATTACAAAGCGTTTTGGGAGTAACTTTATTTGCTCACCGGCTCCACTCTAAGCCTCAGTACACCCTCCCTTAATAGCAAACTCTCTACGATAATGTTAAAAACATTTCGGCCATCCTAACATAATTATATACGGCTGCTTTCAATATTGAGGAAAACAATTTTTACGAAACTCAATAACATTTGCTTTGTCTTCTATTACTAGCCTTACCTCAAAAATAAAAGATTAAAATTAAGCTTAAAACGTCAGAAAAATACGTCTTAAAAATATTGTATCGTGCTTTTAAATTTCGCTTTCAAAAACAAAACGGTTTTAAAAATTAAAACTCTAATTTATACCGTCTAATGGACAGGGAAGCTCAACATTTTTCTTTTAGAGACTAGAATAAATATGAGCTCGCCAGGGGCGGTAAACCTCCGGTCTGTTACATGTTTATGGCTTCTATAGGGAAATAGAGCGACCATGTTACTGTTAAAATGGAAAAACTTTTATTCGCACACATAGGTGCAATATTAGGGGTATTCGCGCGTTTTTCTCGGTCGGAACCGATGAGTTTTTTATGGTTATGTGCTCGTAAAGCGTATAGTCGTTGCAGTTGTCGCGACGCTCTCACTAAGAAGTGTTTACTTCCAAATATAGAATTTTCAATGAACGGGTACTTTCACAAGTTTTATGGTTTTGAGTAGTATTGAACATAAAGTGTCTGCTACAAATATATTAAAGTGAAAATATGTATTTTATTCACGTCATTATAATTTTATATTAAACTAATTGAGCCGACCGACCTACTCCTGTTAAGTTCTCATGCAGAATTAAAAATAACATCCATTTTAATGTTTCGATTCGAATAATGTATAATTTTCTGTTTCTTAAACTAATTCAGTATTAGAGAAAACAAAAAAGTATTATTTAGATCGTTATGTAGTAAAGTTTACCTCATAGTTAAGTTCTTAGTATTAATTTAATACTAATACGTACATAATACTGTGGGGGCTATTCAATTTAAATGACACACATATCACGCAATCATCTATTTCGCTTTGACTCAACAAAAGCTCCTTTGAGATCGCTCCATCCATTGACTCGACCGCGCCACTTCTAAACTAACAAGATTTTAATCAATACATCAAACAAACTTGCCCACTGCCATAATAATTAAAAGCGCATGATTGTATGGAATATTTGCGGAGGACCAAAGGGTTTAGTGACAGGGCTGTCAGTTCAAATATCTACTAAGTTTTGTGAACCCCTGACGTGTTTATTTTGAGTATTATGTTCACAAACTTACTCAACTACTTTGTTTTTCATTATTGAAATGGGTGATTATTTTGTTATTTTAAGAAATAAATTTCAGATAAATTTTACGCAAAACATTAAACTTTAATACTACTCAAAGAGAAAACAATGTTTTAAATTGCGATAAATATTTGTCTAAAATAGTAAGAACACAAATTATGTAAAACTCTATCGTTCACTTGCTAAAGGGTTGTATTATTCTATTAGAAACATTTGGCGCTCTGTACAAGTTTATTTACTCTCCTCCACAAAGTTTAAAAATAATAAATTGCATACCAAAATTAATTTAACGGTTGACCGATCCCGCTATTGGTCGATGGCAAATGACTGCCGACTCGTGATAAACCGAAGCTATCAAATTGTGAGTTATACCGGTATTGATATAAATGATTGAAAACATAAGTTTGTCGGACAAACTTAACTCAGTTTGCATTGTAGTAAAAAATTGTGTCTTGCAATAATTTCAATTACAACAATGATTACTTTTCTTACTTTCAGTAATAGTGATATATCGTTCGCAAACAGCTCATATATGTGATAAATACAAAACTTGAGATAAGTATAGAGATATCCTTTATTCGAAGCCCGTTAAAAGTTTTATAAATAAGTACTGTCAATTCGAGGGAAACTAGACACTGCTCATGGGTGGGCAACCCTACCAAAAACCATCTCCCATAATGCCTCAGGCCAACCATTGCATAAGCAAGACATAGTTCCTGTAATCCCGCCCTCATAATCCTGAAGATGATGATGCCGTCCCATTTTAGTTTAGTTTAGTTTAGTTTACAAAAGGTAACTAATCCTTATAGGGAACTCTACTAATATTTGGGAACATCGTTTGATAGAGTCCATATAGTTAGTGTTTACGATGTAAATTTATCTGTAATATCATAAACCTCTTTGATTGGACGTTAGAAGTTTGGGGATAAGAACTTTGGGTTGCCAGGCGTGCTTTGAATAACCGTGTTTAAATGTTTATGGCTACCTAAAGGCTCAGCGAAGTTTGTTGCGATAACTATCGATCCTTTGGTATGACGACATTAATGATTTGGTTATAATTCAATGCGAAATTCCTTTTTTGAACATAACCGGATTAGTACTATTATTTTCTTCTGTGACATAACATCAAGTTTTGCTAGTATTTTTTCTGCACTCTTTTCCTTCGGTCAAAAGTCTTTGTGCTATTTTTATCGCAATTCGATAAAAAGGATTGATGTGAAATCGTAACATTATTTAAAAATGCATTGCCAGCTCTGTTGTGCCCACTCAGTGAAGAAATTTCAATAAATGTTGGAACACCGTTCTCGGTACATGCTTGATACCTTAATAATCAAGACCGGTATAATCGATTACTCTATTAAGTATTTTATATAAGCGTTAATTTTTCACACGCTTTTTATATTATTACATTTTTTTACATTTTTGCCCTTCACCTTTTCCGGGTAAATTGATTATAAAAAAAAATTTAAACAGCCTGTTATTAAAATTATTTAAAAAGATCGGTTAAATCAAAACCATAATATAACGTAATTTATATGTTTAAAGAAGACAATAAAGCAAACTTAAAAATTAGCTTACAAGATTAGACCTACATCCTTCTATGTTACGTTTTAATTAACAAGACAAGTTAAATAAAATATTTAAAAAACGAGA
This sequence comes from Teleiodes luculella, assembly GCA_948473455.1. Lineage (NCBI taxonomy): Eukaryota > Metazoa > Arthropoda > Insecta > Lepidoptera > Gelechiidae > Teleiodes > Teleiodes luculella. The sequence goes on along the minus strand of OX419587.1, from coordinate 5,920,066 downwards.
CGGTTACCTATAGTAGATACCTATCACTTGAATATATGTCCGTCCGTCTGTCATTCCATTTGAGTACGAATACAAATATATTTTTAAAAAGAATTTCCTTTTCAATTTTCGTATATGCTATTCAAACAAAGAACTGTTATACCAAAAAGCTCTTCATTGAATAAACTTGAAACGAGTTGAAAAGTGTTACTGTATCAAAACGCGTATAATTGTCTCAACATCCTGAAGGGACCTGTTTTCGACGGTCGGTTTTCGCACGAAGGGTAACTTGTACTGTTATGGGACCTATAAATTAGTTCGAAAAATGTTTATATTTGAGTTTAAAGAAAAGCTACCTATTTTACTTTGGTCTATTAAATTATTACATTGTCACGTGCATTCTGTAAGGATTATAATCGAAAACATTTATTATTTTGCACCTGTTATAATCTAGTTATAATAATTTATGAAGCCTGTCTGAATGCGGAAAAACATATCAGATATTACTTAGTTACTTACTATACTGTATAGGCGCCGCCTTCGCATATATTATAATCAGTCACATAAACGGTATTTATAGCATTATGTAAAAAAAATACATTATGAATGTTTAGAACAGCTTGCTTGCTTTCAGTGGAAGTCTGAAACTGGCTCTCCTACCCTTCTCTCCAGTATAAAAGAGCATTCAAGCATTCATGATGATGAAGGGTAAGTTAAAAAAGGCTTTTTTCATATTTTCGTTACATTGGCGAACACTGTATTTATCCTCTAAAATTTACTTATTTTCAAAGAGGCCAATGAAAGTAAAATTGTAATGGAATAGATTATCAAAAAAAGAAAGTAAAAAAAAAATTATTTGGATTAAATGGAGATTTTAGTTCTGGAGTGGAAGTTATTCGTCTGATTATGGTGTTTATATAACTGTCTGCTAACGGGGAATAATACACAGTTGTGTAATAAGAATAAGATAGTACAGTATATATTTAGAATCAGACTCCCGGACTAAATTGATAAAGTTGGTTTAAGAAAGCTTCGAATATGCGTGTATATACATGTGTATAAAAAATGTTCACTTAATATTTTCATGTTTCAATAGCAGGAAACGAGTATTTTGCATAGAGGGAAAGCGCCGGCGACGCGGCGGGTGGTTTTAATATCCCTAAGGAATATTCTGCAATTTCCCAGCTCTAAGAGGATGCAAACAAAAATATAATAAATAAACAAGCAATAAGGAAATTCACTCGCAACGGAAAACGCTATTGATGCGCTCTACAAAAATAATCACACAAGAATTACCATATTTTTTTACGGCTCCATATCCTCGTTAGCGGGATCGAAACCGGTTTTGAAATCCCTGTTAATATCGTTCGAAAAACAAATATAATTCCGTTCCCCAATTAACTGGAAATAGATGGAACTTAATGAAACAAACCAAAAATATTCTGGTTACCCGGTTTTTGATAAAGAAAAAGTTTTGTAATTATTAAAGTACCTAATTGTTTTTGCGGCAGGCGAAGGCCAGGGCTGGCGGTTGCTTTGCATATTATGTTCCCCGCAGGACTAAACCTACCCTTAGTGATCTTAGTTAGAGCTATAGTCGGATAGGGTTTGAACTAGCGTGATTTAACAAGTGTATGAAAAACCGGTTCCGATCCCTGGTAGTAACCTTTATAACGATGTTACCGAGGGCCTCAATCCTACCCCGAATCAGGACGAATAGGCCTTAGCCGACTATAAGCCGCCTAGGGCAGATCTTAAGACTTTATCGATCAATAAACATACTGCCACTGGGTCAACTCTATCATACTGCAAATATATTATTGTAGTTAAGTTTTTTTTGTTTTGGACATAAATATTTTTTTGCACGGCTCTTTAACCACAGCAGCGGTATTATAATATAATAACTCCAAAATCGCCTAAAATTTGACAGCTCCCATATAAATCTTATATATAAAATTCTCGTGTCACAGTGTTCGATTCCATACTCCTCCGAAACGGCTAGACCGATTCTCATGAAATTTTGTGAGCGTATTCAGTAGGTCTGAGAATCGGCCAACATCTATTTTTCATCCCCAAAAAAAAAAAAAAAAAACAAATAAAAAAAAAACAACGCGGGCGTAGCCGTGGGCGGACAGCTAGTATATATATAGATGAAAAATAGATGTTGGCCGATTCTCAGACCTACTGAATACGCTCACAAAATTTCATGAGAATCGGTCTAGCCGTTTCGGAGGAGTATGGAATCGAACACTGTGACACGAGAATTTTATATATAAGATAAGATTACGCAAGCCCGATTTTTGTACAGGGTATCAAATCCACATCCGAGGTCCGATATTGATAAATTATACCTCATTAGCTTCGTCTTATCCTGGAGGGGTGCATAAAACTCTTAGATTTTTAAGTTTTTTAACAAAATACCAATTAAAAGAAGGTAAAAATAAAGCAAGGATTTGTTTACATTAAATGACATAAATGACAACCACTCAAATTTTAGATATTTTTTTTCGTATAGATAATGGCGTTGGCTTCTAGGGCACTTTGCAAATGTCAATAGACTGAAAAAGAAATAGCTAGAAAAAACCAATCCATTCCAAGCCTTTTCATTTCGCATTAAAATACGTAAAAATAAAGCAAGGAAATCCATATCCATCCAAATCCAATTCGAATAAGAATAGGTAAGGGATATTTCACATTAACGCGCTATTCAACGGGATTCCAAACTTATGGCCTGGTTTAAGTTAAATGAAACTGATGACACTGCAAGGCAGTATAGATACATTGACATACCATATCACTTTGTTTGGCAAGCATCTACAAAGACATGGCAACCACGGAAAAGGGGTGCTGATAAAATTGTAACTAGGCTTAATGCCGTATCACCAAAGGACGTTGAACTTTATCATCTTCGTCTTCTTCTTCTCCATGTTAAAGGAGCCAAAGATTTGATTGCACAAGAGGAGAATAAAGGAAGATTTTTTTTTCTTGCTAGCTTAAACTTCGTCAAATACACGGTTTTATACTATTTATTATACCTCGATCTTTTCCTACAAACCTTCTTTATAAAAAAAATTAAGAAGAAACTTGACATTAACCATATCGGATCGTCAACAGCAAAGGAAATAACTATGTCAACAGAAAGCAATCGAATTGGTGCTGTGGTTAAATTATCGATGATGATAAAAAAACGCGTGATAGAACCGTAGATATCTTATACATAATCTAAGAAAAATAAACTACCTCTATAGATAGAACCGATCAAATTAAAAAAAAAATATTTGAATTTATCATCGTTATATATGCGTATTTAGATTATATTCAACTACGAATGAGTATTTTATACTATAATAGTAAAAAAATAACACTAGTAATCGTGATAAAAACAACAATCTGGGTTTTGTTTGCCATTGATTTATGAGTTTTTACGTGTAGTATTTAAGCGCCTTTTTTGTTTATGATGACTTTAAGATAACACGTGAAACAATATCCTGACCAGTGGTAAAATCAGGAGCTGGTCCAGAAAGTCGATATAAGGTGAAAACTGTCGACAACACTATTTTCAAATTATTGGTCTTTTTATGTAAAAAAAAAGTAACTAGTTTTATTAAAATTATTTTTTCTTTGGTTTTATGTGTCCTGTCCTACTAAAGGTTGGGTAGTTATTTTGAAGCAGTATTTTAATTCTAGGATAATAAGATGAATTTACATTGTTTTGTTAGTATAATTTTATTGATAATAATGTATTTCCGACAAAATGAAAGCTCTGCGCTATCAAAGTACTATAATTATGACCCCGAACAAGAGCCCTACCTAGATATAACGGATGGGCCCTACTACCTCCGACAGCTGAAGCGGCTGAAACCCAGACTTTACGAAGACCTGATGGAAGAACAACCTCATTTAAAGAAAATATTGCAAATGCGCCGCAAGAACAAAACACTAAATACATTCTACTTCCCACCGAAACTGATTCCGGAAGGGCTAGAAGACGAGTATGATCCAGAAATCGCATATGCTCATGGGATGGAGCGAAAGGTAAACAATCTAATGAAAAAGATGTTGACAAAAAGACATTCGACCTGGGATAAGGTGTTCCGTACGTTGCGTGCTAACAACTACACAAGACGGTGGATATATAACAAACATCAACAAGCGCTACTATCTTCAATAGAAACGATAAGATACGATGGACAATACAAGATTAGTTGTTATGAATGTGGAAGTCAATGGTGGATACCGCGCTCTAAGATTTGCCATGACATGTTCGATTCCCCCGATGGGAAAGCACGCACGCTAACCCGCTTTTTTCGATCCCGTTGTTATTACAATCCTTTCAACTGGGATATTTACACAATGAAGAATTGGTGGACTATGTCTGATCATCAAGACATTTTAGCAAAACCCCCAGAGCCAGAGCCCGATTACGATATTTTTCTTGACCCTAAAAAAATAATTGAGTCATTGTTGTCTCCTTATCCAGATGTACGCTTTCTCAGGGATCGAAGTAACCCTTGGTAAGTACATTGTATAACTTTAAACCACAGTAGAGATTTTAGTCGTTATTTATTGAAAACATAATGCGTTTAAGTTAATAACTGATTAGTCATTATGCGTCGGGATGGATCGAGAAACCCGGCCGGTATGTAACATCATGTATTTACAAGTAACTGTGTGCAACGAATTTATTATCTGATACTAGCTTTATGCTGCGCCCGCGGATTTCCCCGTGGGTGTGAGGAATTTTAAAGGTAGCCTATGTCCTTCCCCAAGCTTTATTATATATTTGTACCAAGTTTCATTTAAAGCGGTTCAGTAGTTTCAGAACCTATTAAATACAAACAAACAATCAATTCTCACCTCTTTACAATATTGGTGACAACGGCCTTATCAAATAATTTTATCCCTATGAAAAATATTTCATCCCACAGGTATAAGTATTACCACGGATATGTGACAGCGGGATGTGTTAAACGTTTCCTAGACATAGGGTCAGTCTACACGCAGCGTTTTTGCAAATCGTGGCCGCCGGCGTGGCCAAACAGTAACGATTACACCGGTTATCAAAACCGATATACGACAAATTATGCCAGACACCGCTTTAGGAAACTGGAAATGACATTGGGAAAGTGGAGTACTAAAGACCGCTGTGTTTCGTCTCCTGCCGCATCTCTGACGCCGTTTTCTCGGAGTATATCACTTTTTGCCCGTTACCATGTGTGCGCGTGTTTTGGTAAGAGTTATTGTAATAGTGCTGCTACACAAGGGCCTAAAACGTTGCTCATACTTTTATTGCTATTTATTTGTAGATTAACTTTTAACTTTGAATAGTAAAATAAATGCATTTGAAATAAAGACTTATTTTATTCTATGGCTTACGATAAAGGTCTGTTCTAGTTTTTACTTATAAAATTGAGAGTGTGAATAGTATGGGCAAATACTGAAGCATAAATAATTGTATTTAAAATGATATGTAACTGTTGTGGGTGGATAGAAATAAACTACTTAGATAAGCTATTAAAAAGTATGTTGATTTAGCGTGAGTAAAATTACTTCTTTCCAGCTTGAATAAAATGCTTTTGTAGTCCATGGTCAATTTATCATCTATCTTCCTTCTCTACAGGTCGTATTTCTCAATCAGTAAAAGGATGATGACCATTTTTATATGAGCCCCGTCCCCCCCCTCCAACAGATCTTTTGTATGTGTCAATAGGTTCTTATGGATCTATAGAAAGGCTAGTAACTAGTTTAAACTTCATGATCAATGGGATTTGAAAATTGAATGCTTACAATCTGTTATTTTGGGTATCAATATTAATAGCAAAACGTTTTTTTTTTCGGAATATCCCGCGTCTTTGAAAGATGTCGCCATAGTAAAAAGTAATCACATAGCTAAGACGCATTACTGAGATACATTTCAAATCTGTTGGTCGATGTTATTAGTTTTTTGTTTTTTGAGGGGGACGTTTTGACACATCATCCTTTTGTGAGCATATATTTTTTGTTGCTGCTTTGGAAAATGTTGGGTTTCAACGAGAATCAATTTCAACTGTAAACATTTTCAAGGAGATTCATTCTCAAACAGACACCAAATAATGTATCATTAGATGGCTACCAGCTTACAAAGTCTTCCTTCTGACGTTGTTTTTCTCCACAGATTTTTTCTCAACAATCTAGTGAAATGTTGAGCATGGGTTCGATAAAATTCTCCTTTCAGTATTTGCTAAGATAGTGGCTTCGGAAATACAATTACAACCTCTATTATTCGTTAACAGCTCACATATTTCCCACCGAGGGGCTCGAGCCGACCCTGATACCAGGGTGAATAGGCCTTAGTCGACCACGCTGGCCCAGTGCGGGTTGCTCAACTTCACACACAACCTTTGAATTTCTTCGCAGGTGTGTGCAGGTTTAATAAACGTACATATGAATTCGAAAATCGAAAATACATCGGTACGTGCCGAGGTTTGAACCCGCGAACTTCGGAATGGAAGTCAACGGGCCTAGCCACTTGGCCACCGACGCTCTATTATTATTACGAGTCTAATGTCTGCCATGGCTGCTAGTAATAGCAAGAAAGCTTTCCGCCCCGCTGCTCTGCCCGCGTTAATAGTTTTTCCCGAGGGAATAGAGTATTTTTACGCAGTAAAAGGTAGCCTATGTTTTATTCTGATGTATAAGTTATATCATTGTTAAGTTTCATAAAATCCTTTCAGTAGTTTTTGTGTGAAAGAGTAGGTAACAAAGATCCATCCATACATCCATCCTGACAAACTTTCGCGTTAATAATATTAGTAGGATATTTCTGTGGCTTTAGAGATCATGCTGATGCTATGCTTCTTATACTACGCGACCAAAACAATTAGGTACATTTCAAACATGGCGTCACGGCCGGTCACGGGGATTAGTGCTGGGAATAAGGGCGAATATTGTACAAACCGCATACCTGTCATGTGTCTAATTGTATTGGTCGAGTAGTACCTTTACATAGTCTCGTGGAAACAAATCCTCCATATTATCTAATGCATTTGGCATGAGAGCCTCTCAAACGTTTCAGGGACTTAAGATTAGCATACAATTATCATTTTTGATTCGCTCTTCTTTTGTGCAAATACTCGTCTAAAGGCAAGTCCGTAAATGACATAATAGAGGGAAAGATATGCTGAATTATTTATACGTTAATAAGCTCCTAACAGGGGCGTATTCAGTCAGATAAACCCACAAAAAGAAACTACCTCTATGGGTTAACCGGACTGATTCAATTAGAAATTTGTTGAGCATAATGAATAGAATTATAAACAAAAAACAAGCTATCATTACTTTTTTACGACTTCAAAACAAGCATAATATGTGCTTTGTCATGTGAAAATACGTCCATCCGCACATAACCACAAAACAGAAAAATGACAAAGTGTAACCACAAAATCACTATTAGCCACCGCCATTTCTAGAATTTGTCGTATGACTAGAAAACAGCACAACCTGATTTTTCTTGTGATTGTCATAACAATCTTTATCAACCGGAGTAGTATTTTTTTATGACATCACAGTTGTCCCAAATTCGTGCCTGCTTTTGCCGTTTATTTTACATCTTCTTTGAGTACGCTTGAATGGGTATTACTTTTGGGGTATTTTCTGTTGTTAAATAAATTATGGCTTCTTTAAGAGGACGTTTTAATGAATTTTAATAATACTACAAATTATTTTTATCAAGTCAGAATAATATCTTACACCGCAGCCCGTGATAAAATAATGCCGGCTCTGCCCACTGATGGGATGTTTTAGTTGAGTAAGTATTTATAAACCAAGAACATTAATGTGAATGGGTTGCAAGTTCATTGTTCATAGTTTGGTATTCAATTAAGTCAAAAAGATCCCAATTGTGGCAAACGTCACAGAGCGCATATTTATTATACGACATGTCTTTGGTAATAGAACAATGAGCAAAAAATGCTAAATACTTCATCGGTGAGATGCAATATATCTTCACTTAAAATGTGACAAAAATACTCAATAAACAAAAAAAAGAGAACTCGAAAACTCAGAAGAGTTGTAATAAAACGTGGAATCCTGGTCGCGTTTCCCATGAGCAAATTTTCCTTTCAAAAAGCAAATTTTTGGGTTGACACAGTACGTGTTACTTTTAACAAAGAGCCAATCCATGCGAAATGACATAGGCTGACAGCAGCCAAACGACCGTTGAGCATTATCGCAAAATACCCTTAACTCAATTCCTTCATATAACATTCATGACGTGGTGCAATCTTTCAAAAATTGACACTCTTGCTCCCCTACATCCACTGGGGTTCAAATCGTTTCGAAACCAGTAACGGGATGTGTTTCATGTAGCAGGTACTGGTAACAGTTAAGTACCATATCTTTACAAAATAAAAAGTAACTGTATCTATCTATTGCGCGTCAACCGTTAGACAGCTAATAAGCTTTTATCTTTTTAATTTAGCATATTATATGTATCATATCCATCTTTCACACTTACAATACACTAATACAGAAATGGATATCAAATTCGTATCGAGTATAAATAAAGAATAATAGTAAAAAGTTTTTTTTGTACCTTTAGTGCGATTTAAGCTACTATAGGTACAGTTAAGAGCACGCCAAGCTGAACTCTTTGGACATTGCAACGGTCTTATGTCTGTTAAATAAGGGAGAGAAATTATAATGAGCGTTTTCAGCTTACCATGCACTAGTGAGCGTACTTGAATAAACTTTTTGCCTAATGTTTTCACCGTTTTTTTATTTTACATTCCAATACAATGTTTAATGTCAAAGGAATTAACGAAAATAGATATATTTCACTCTGATATGATCTGACACCTTTTTGTAACGGATTCCATACCCATATACAAAATTTTTTTGGACAGATAACAAGTACATATAATAAGATCTTTTGGTCATAATTAGCTGTGTAGTTAGCGGCTTCGATTTTGTAAGCTCTAGTATATTAACAATTAAACTTTCCTTGTGTTTGTCGTAGTCGTACTAAACAACCAAAGGAATAAGGTACTTAGAAAATAGGGAGCAGCTTTTCCTGTGTGATTTATAACCGACTTACAAAGATTACACACGACCTACAAAGCATGGGAATTATAGAAAAACCTCCCTATAAAAGGAGAGTGGTTGTGCGGGCGAAAAGAAAATGGCGCGGTGAATTTGTGGACTGTATTTTTGCGTTTTGTTTAAGACTTTGGTTGATGTACGACACACGGAGAGGAGAACGACGAACTGCTGCGGGAAAGAAAATGAAAGAAGCAGTTCGTGTAATGAAAGGAGGGCACAATACCTTTAATCCTTGGTTACACCGCGTGGCGCGTGGCCGGCTGCTGATGGCCTGGTGGAATCCATGTCACCAGCACTTCACAAAGTCCATTCCAAAGTCTATAGGGGTACACTTAACAGTTTCTCAATATAAACAGCGAATAAAGTTAATTGTATGGTATTTATCCAATTTATTGTAAGCGCGCGCGCGTGCCGGCTAGCGAGATTCAGCCATCATTTTTCGTCTTCTTCTGATGCAATGTCATTTGCGTTGCGGGCGCCATTGCATCTTCTGTCTTGCTCACGCAGCGGTGATATAGATATGTGCGGGAAAAGGAAAGGTACAGGAAGTAGCGGTGTGCATCAACCAAATTGACAATCAATTAAAATTAAGGGCGTCTTTGAACATAGACCAAAGCGCGCGAATATTAAAATAAAAGAAACATTATACGGCGCAACCATTTCCCCCCGCCTTGAAGGATTTCCTTCAAAAAAAAGAAATAAAACTAGCTAAAACTAAAAACCCTAACCTAAACGCGATATCAATAAAGAACTACTGATTAGGTAAGGGGCAAAGACGTACCACAGGGCGTAAATACGAGCCAGTAGCAGTCTTAACACGGACTATACGCGTTACATTATCATTACCAGGAAATACCTCTTCAACAACCCCGAGAGGCCAGTGAAGCGGAGGAGTATTTTCCGTGTTAAGTATCACGACCGTTCCGACAGTAATCGGGTTAACCGGAGTATTCCATTTTTCTCGCGACTGTAACGTGTGTAGGTACTCTGCCCTCCATCGCTTCCAGAAGGATTGAACGAGCTTATCTAACAGTTCATGCCGCGAAAGAAGCTGAAGCCTATCCTCATCAATGCCTTTTGCTGGAAAGTACTTCAGAGGCGTAAGATTTAGAAAGTGTGCCGGAGTTAACGCGATAAGCTCTGTAGGATCACTAGAGAGCGTACGACAAAGAGGACGAGTGTTCATCACGGCCTCAACCTGTGTGAGAACAGTAGTTAATTCCTCAAAGGACAAAACCTGTTCTCCTATTACGCGGAACAAGTGCGTTTTAAGACTTTTAATATTAGCCTCCCAATTTCCTCCAAAATGGCTTGCAGCCGGAGTATTCAGTGACCAATGAATGCGATTTTCGGCCAACACATGGGCGAATTCCGAATTAAAATGTTTCGAGCATAAAAAACCGTGGAGTTCCGATAGTACACGTTTGGCTCCAACGTAGTTTGTGCCGTTGTCCGAATACATTCGGCTAACGGGTCCGCGTCGTGATAAGAAACGTTTGAAGGCTGCGAGAAAACTAGCAGTGCTCATATCACCAGCCAATTCTATGTGTACAGCGCGGGTAGTCATACACACAAAGAGACAAACGTATGCCTTAGTGGAGCGTATGCCACGTCCACGCGCAATAGTTACCTTAAACGGGCCTGCGTAGTCAGTACCGGTATGCACAAAAGGTTTAGCAGATTGAACGACGCGACAAGTTTTGTGATCGGACATTTCTGGGAAAGTAGGCTTCGGTCGAAGCCGGAAACAGGGAATGCATTTATGCACCCTATTGCGTATTAAATTGCGTGCGGATAATATCCAATAATTTTGGCGTAAAATGGACATAAGCAAATCGGGACCTGCATGACAATTAACCTTGTGGTGAAAATCGACCAGCAAATTTAGGATATGATCCTTCTTGGGGAGCACAATGGGGTGCTTATTATCAAAACTTAAGTTGGAGTTAGTTAAGCGACCACCGACACGAATCAAACCTTCATGTAGAAACGGCTTGAGACGTTGAAGTGAACGTGAGCAAGGTTTGTCAGCTCGCAGGTTAGCGATCTCGTTCGAGAAGTAAACGGCCTGTAATTCACGAAGAATTAGAAGCTCTGCGTGATTCAAATCTGAGGCGGTCACATGTTCACGTAGCGGTAATTGTTTTGCGAACCTACATACGTAAACAACAATTCGCAGAAGCTTCGACCAAGAAGAAACGCGGTTAGCTAAAGCAATAATAGGAGATTCATCCTGTGGACTTGATACTATCAAAGTATGTTTCCTCTCTTCCGGTGGCTGTGATACAGTCGACGGATTGAATGCGGTAACAGGCCAATGAAAAGGAGTTAAATTGGTCCAGGAAGGTCCATGGAACCAAAGCGGGTGATCTATAATTTGCGACGGCGTAAGACCCCGAGATAAACAATCAGCGGGATTGTTTGAACCAGGAATATGATAAAAGTTTTGCGGCGACAATAAAGATTGAATTTTGATCACTCTGTTTGCCACGAAAGTAGCCCATCTATGAGGCGAAGAGTGTATCCAACAGAGGGCCACGGTTGAATCCGAAAACGCGTAAATATTTTCGATTGGATGGCGGTTATTACAAGCGTCGACAATAGTGTCAATCAATGTAGCTAGCAATAATGCAGCGCACAACTCAAGCCTAGCTAGAGAGACGACTTTACTAGGTGACACCTTAGATTTGGCACTAATTAGATTGACAGTGACGTCATCACCGTTTTGGACATGAAAATAGACAACAGCGCCGTAAGCCTTCTCGCTAGCGTCGGCGAACCCAATTACGTTAACAACACTACCTTTAGTAATGCCAACATGGCGAGGAATCTCTATCTGTTTCAGAATTGGCAATTCTGCCCTGAAGCGAGTCCACAACTTGACAATACTGTCAGGCGGAACGTCATCCCAATCACAATCACACAACCAAAGATCCTTTATGAGGAGCTTGGCGTATAAAATTACGGGAGCAACAAACCCCATCAAGTCCCATATCCTTGCCACGCAAGACAATATGGTGCGTTTGGTACATTTTTCAGCGGGTGTACAAATTTTCAAACTAAATAAGTCAGTAGTAGGTGACCAACACAATCCGAGGACCTTGTGTATATCACTCTCATCGAATTCCTTTACGGATGAGAGGCGGTGAGACGGCGGAATGGAGTCTAGAACCTTTTCGGAGTTACTAGTCCATTTTACGAGGTCGAACTGGCCAGCCTTCATAAGTGCAATAACTTCTGAGGTGGTGTCCATGGCCTCCTCTTCACTGTCAACACAATAGACAAAATCGTCCATATATAGCCCAGACTCTATGGTATTCTTTGCCTTGGGAAAGGAATCACCATCGTCTGAAGCGAGCTGCTTAATAGTGCGTAAAGCGTGAAATGGGCTTGATTTCAAGCCGAAACAAACTCGGTTATACTGATAGACCTGGATAGGTTCTTCAGGCGAAAAGCGATATAAAATTCGCTGGAATTTGCGGTCGCACTCGCGAATACCAATACACAAGAACATTTGTCGTATATCGGCTGAGAGCGCTACATTAAATAGGCGAAAGTTTATTAAAATTTTATACAAGTTGCCCTGCAGATTGGGACCACTGTGCAAAATATCATTGAGGGATACGGACGTGCTAGTTTCAGCGCTGGCATCTAGCACGACGCGAAGTTTGGAAGTAAGCTTATCTTCCCGAATGACCCCATGATGCGGAATTATATAAGATGGCGTATTTCCTATTTCAGGTGGCGCGACCGAGAGGTAACCTTTATCAAGGTATTCATTAATGACGTCGTCGTAAGCTTTCCTTAGTTTCGGTAGGGATTGCATTTTACGCTCCAAGCACATGAAGCGATTTTCTGCCCTACGACGAGAGTCGCCGAGCGTTGTAACATCACCCTTAAAGGGGAGCGCAACAGTATAACGCCCGTCGGCGTCACGCACTGTAGTGCGAGCATAGATCTCTTCGCATTCCCTATCGTCGGGACTGAGAATAGGCGGCACGTTTATCTCCTCTATCTCCCAGAATTTACGAACGACGGAATCCATCGAGTCGACGACGGTACAACAGTAAGAGACTGTGGCGGAATTATTCATTAAAGCGGGCGCGGAACCAACAATAACGTACCCTAGTACGGTTTCTAAAGCGCACGGAGACGAACATCCGTGTTGACCTTCAATTTTGCGCGGTAACAGAAGGTGCGGAAAAATAGAAGCTCCGATCAACATATCAATGTCACCAGGGACGGCGGCGTAAGTATCATCAGCTAAAGGCAAATCCTTCAGGTGCGAAAGCGCGGAAATATCCACTGCGACGGTAGGTAGGCGCTCAGTGACCTTATCTACTACCAACGACTCCATATCAAAGCTAACGTTTTGATTAAGGCGCGAAGAAAATTTAATACTCACGGAACCTTGTATCGATTTACTAGAACCTCCTATCCCCTTTACAACGGTACATGAAGGTCTATCCGGTTTTATTTGCAAGCGGTTGCAACAATCACGTGTAACAAAATTACTTTGAGAAGCGCTATCCAATAAAACTCGAACATTATGTTCGTTACCGCTAGAATCAACCACTAAAACGCGCGCAGTAGCCAGCAACACAGTGCAAGGAACACGCGTGGCATTACTCGATAACGAACAAAGCGCAACATCTTCATTGCTGCGATAATTCGCGGGCGGAGATTGCGTTGTCACGGGCACAGAATCAACACGAGTGTTGTCGGCGCGGGCGCCAGCAGAGGCGGCGGCGGCGCGGCGGCGCGGGGCGCGGCGGCAGCGGGCTCTGATGGCGGCGGGGCGGGACAGTCACCGCGAGTGACGAGGGTGTGCTCACCGTGGATGCGGTATTTTTATTTTCGAAATGAAGCATAGTGTGATGCTTATTTTGACACTTGTGACATTGTAAAGCGGAATTACACGCAGAAGCGCGATGATTTTTGCTAAGACAATTAATACAACAATTGTTAGCTTTTACAAATTTAAAACGATCACTTGGCGACAATTTTTGAAAGCCAGGACATTTAAATAAATGTTCATGGTGCGTTTTGCATAAAGAGCACTCAGGCTGCGGATGCGGTTGCGGATGCGAATGCGAGGAAGCCGATGTGGTATTTACGTAAGTATGTGTAGACTTGGACTTTGATGGAATATCCATTTTCCGATCATTAACTTTCTTCGTAACTTCTTGTTTTACAGGTACGGTGCGTTGTAGTATTTTAATATGATCGCGTACGAATGTCACCAAGTCGTTAAATGACGGGATATCGGACCCACGGTTATCTAATTCGAAAGCGCGTGCGGTCTCCGAGTCTAGTCTTTTTAGCGCAATGTATAAGAACAAAAAATCCTCAAGACTGTCAAGCTTAAGATTCTTCAACGCGGACACAGACGTAGCGAGTTTATCGAGAAATTGTTCTAAATTATGAGTGGTCGCGCTTGCTAGCGGTTTAAGATCAAAGATTTGATCTAAGTATGAAGTAGCAAGAAGGCGCTTGTCTTCATATTTAGTTTTCAACGTGTTGTAAATCAACTTATAGTTTTCAGCGCACGGGTTAATACCAGCACACACAGATTGCGCTTTTCCTGTCAATTTTCCAATTAAATAATATAATTTCTCAGAATCTGACAAATACTCACTATCGTGAACAGTCTGCTTGAAACTCGCATGAAAAAGCGGCCATGACTTAATGTCACCATTAAACTCTGGTAGCTCAATGGGCGGTAACCTAGGCTTATCGCTTCTAGGTTGCGGAATGACGGGTTTCTTGTCAGACAATAATTTACGCAAGGCATGCTTAGCGCGACAGAGCAAGTCATCGAACGAGTTGAGAGCTTGATATGATACTGTATACTCGGGTTTTAAAGTTAATTGCAATGAATTTATTTCATCCAACACACTTTCAAAATCCGTACGTATTTTGTCAACCGTTTCCATCTCACATATAAACATTTCTCGTATGGTTTCATTAGAAAGACCAGTACAGCGTGCGGTGATACTTTGCATGCGAGAAAACAACAAATCTCTTTTAGCATATAAAAGAGTTAGCTTGTTCTGTTCATCGGCCATCGCGTAAACTTATAATGAACAAGAACGTTCAAATTAATCAAACAAAGTAAGTAACCTATAAAGGTGCGTTGCGTTGCGTTGTAAAATAATTATAAACAATAACCCAAAGGTGTGTTGCGTTGCGAAATAAAATAAACAATAACCTAGGGTGCGTTGCGTTGTGACATAAATAAACAATAACCTAGGGTGCGTTGCGTTGTGACATAAAATAATTATAAAGTGTATGTTATGTCGCGAATAAAATAACAAACAAATAACCCAAAAGGTGCGTTGCGGTTAAATATTTAAAATAAAGCGATGAGGACAAGTATCCACGCAGGTTACGTATCTGTGCGTTGCGGAAATACAAAATATAACGAATAAGAAATAAACAGATAAGTGGTTCCTACGCGGACTCGACTCACTCAAATCGGTAGTAAAATACTCACACGAACTTGCGGAATAAAACGACAAATAAAGTTCGGAAGTAATCCTACACCGTGCGAAATAGCTATGAATTAGCTCATAAATTGCTAAGTAGGTACGCAATGTACCTACACGCAAGCAATCTATATGTATGTACGAGCGAAGTTGATCGGACGATACAATCCGACAACGCGGTGCGTGTATGTAGGTAAGTAACTAGCTAGCTAAACCAAACGAAATCTATCTAGGTACGCGGGAATGTATCTACTTATAACAGCGTTATTGTTACGAATGAAATTACGTATATAATTAATTAATTAGAATAAAATGTACAAACAATGCGACAATAAGTAGGTAGTAAGATTCTAACAAGAATGCGTTGCGACTAGTTGCGAATAATAGGTAGGTGGCACCTATACTGTATTGTACTACAAATGGATTGAGTTTAACGAGGAAATACCGAAAATAAATCGAAAATACAAATGTTATTTGTATGCGTTATGTGTATGACCAAGTAAGTTACAAATCCGGTTCGATATGGACCAAAAAATGGTTGTGCGGGCGAAAAGAAAATGGCGCGGTGAATTTGTGGACTGTATTTTTGCGTTTTGTTTAAGACTTTGGTTGATGTACGACACACGGAGAGGAGAACGACGAACTGCTGCGGGAAAGAAAATGAAAGAAGCAGTTCGTGTAATGAAAGGAGGGCACAATACCTTTAATCCTTGGTTACACCGCGTGGCGCGTGGCCGGCTGCTGATGGCCTGGTGGAATCCATGTCACCAGCACTTCACAAAGTCCATTCCAAAGTCTATAGGGGTACACTTAACAGTTTCTCAATATAAACAGCGAATAAAGTTAATTGTATGGTATTTATCCAATTTATTGTAAGCGCGCGCGCGTGCCGGCTAGCGAGATTCAGCCATCATTTTTCGTCTTCTTCTGATGCAATGTCATTTGCGTTGCGGGCGCCATTGCATCTTCTGTCTTGCTCACGCAGCGGTGATATAGATATGTGCGGGAAAAGGAAAGGTACAGGAAGTAGCGGTGTGCATCAACCAAATTGACAATCAATTAAAATTAAGGGCGTCTTTGAACATAGACCAAAGCGCGCGAATATTAAAATAAAAGAAACATTATACGGCGCAACCAGAGAGCCTAAGGACTAAACTCCAACAGTAGAGTATTAATAGGCTGTTGTAGTAGTTGTGATTAATAGATACTCGTTTTATTTAATGAATACCCCAACCCAATACTTTACAGTTACAACATTTTAAATATTCGATATTATTAATCATCACGGCCCATCCCTATTGAAGTGTTTTAGACCCTCCGTCCAGAACAAGTTTTTTGTATTATAGCCAGTGAATAAATTAGACTGGACACAATGGGTACTTTTCCCTACGAAGTGCTAATTCGTTATATTTGAGGTGGAGGCAACGTAATTTAATACTGAAGTAATAGGTACGCAGGTCTTCAATGAGAATTGGTATTTTTTTTTGTCAAAAATCTTAGTCCAGGAGTGGACTGCCCGGTTAGCTTAAGGCTGTGCTTAAGGTTTGGTGATTGAGTTTTTTCGCGTCTCTATACTATTGTCATATTGCAGCTGTTTTCAATATGACGCATATTTTACAGAATTCTGACAATTAACTGTGACATAATCTAGTGCTTTGTATGTACCACGGACTTAGTAACATAATCCTCCATTCTACAGGCTGTCATAATAGAGCGATATTTATTTATGCTGCCTCTTGATTGAAAATTCTAGAAGAAAATATACGAGATGAACTTAATGCTACAAAGCATTTTCTTCCAGCAGGCAAGATTCTTCTTGAGTAAATCAAATCTTACAATCAAGTGGAAAAATCCATGTCCGCAGTACAAACAATCAACTTGAGTCACTCGCCCTGGAGTGACGAGGGAAATCTTGTTAGACAAAGAGGTAAAAGCGATTTGGTATTTGGTCTGGTAAAGAAAAAAATATCTCTTAAGTGAGTTAGTTATTCGTGAAGGTAAAACAAATATTTTTTTGTATGAAATACGAAACCTATAACACAAGATAAAATAAAATGAAATATGTTTTATTCGAAGTAAGATTTTACAAATCACTTTCCGACGTCGAGGCGAGTTTACAATTTGGCTGTCTTCTGAATTTTAATAAACCTGTACTTCAGGCATGGACCATAACATAGACATAGACATAGACAGACAAAGATTATTTAATTGACAGAACACAATACAACACAACACAAAAAAATGTGTGTGAATATAAAGCAAACTTATACATATCACAACACAAGAATTATTTAACTTCACTTTGACATGTGGTGAGTTGACCTTAGTAGACAATAATGCTACTAGATGATTCTTCTGTATAATTAGATGTGATTTATTTGTTGTCCATTAATTTTAAAGATAGTTCAGATCCAAACAAGGAGAAACAAACAATGTATAAAAAATATCATAGATCGATTTATTTTTCATTAAATAATTGAGAGGTAAAAACAGACTCTAGCTCTTGTACTACAATGCCGCTTACGGCCCCTAACTTATTTGACCACTCTTTGGCGGACTCTTGGGACGGCCATATTTGTTTTAAAGCTTTATTTACTAAGTAATGTGTACATAAGCCCCTCTAACAATTTGCGGTCTGTTGACCAATATTTTCTATGAATTTGACGTACATTTTTTAAAATAATTGCTGTTTTATTGAAATTATTATTATTAAAATATATTTTAATGGCCGATTTTTTGAATGACCGAGTGTGAGACCTCGTTCTTTCAGCTTGGACAAAAAAGCTGTCCAAATTCCAGGGTGCAAAATTAAATAGATAAAAAAAAACGATCATAACTTTTTTTATTTATTGACTTATCGCTCTCAGAGCCATTAGTTTTAGTTCTATGTTTAATTGTTTTGTTTTATGTTACCATATTTGTAATATTAATAATTATAATTGAATCGAAAGACATCATACGAAGAAAAATACAAAATTCTTCTTGCAGTTTAGAGGCCTGACTTTGAGAGAATTTTCTAATGGGAAACTAACCTATTATAATTACTGTACAACTTTGGACTTTGTAAAATTTTGGACTTTGTACCGTTATTATGTACATTGAATAAGGAACAAAAACTTTGTGCACGTGGTTCAACACATTTTCGCACTTGAACGTACACAAGCAAAAACTACCTAGAAATGCCTTCCGATAACGAAGACTATAATTTTACTCTACGTACCTAATACCTATCTAACGAAAGTATTAAAAATCCTTACAAAATGAGTAAAATGACATCCCCGAAGATATATTTTTTCGCGAAATGGTCTAGTGAAAGAATGGTGCGTAAAATCCGCATTATTTTTCTGTCAAGGCGATTATAGCTACTTTTCTATTAGGCCCCCTCCCCGTCGCTTCCTGACAATCCCGCGACAAGCGTCTCGAATCTCCGCCTTTGTCCACTTGTCATTACCTAAGTTTTTGTCTTTCCCCTATCTTACACTTCAGCCGTACGACTTAAGTTTACGGACACACTGGCATCTAGCTCAGTCAGCTTTTTACAGGGGCTGTATATAATTGTACCATCGCTTTTTTACAGGGATTTTATGTATTAAAATATTCGAGCCTCGCTCAGTACCCTGCCGGACGGTTTGATTTTTATAAAATACTAGCTGTTCGCCCCGCGGCTCCGCCCGCTCTCAAGGGTATGAAAAGTAGATGTTGGCCGATTCTCAGACCTACTGAATACGCTCACAAAATTTCATGAGAATCGGTCTAGCCGTTTCGGAGGAGTATGGAATCGAACACTGTGACACGAGAATTTTATATATAAAATATTATACAAATTGATTATATTGTAGGTATATAAATATAAAAAGATGAGTTAAAGATACAAACATTCAGTCAAAATATTTTTAAACAACATTTCGTGTCACTTACCCTGGTGAGAAAGCGCAGATAGTTTTATGCACTTTGTGTATTAAATAACTAACCTTTTTTGAATATTGTGTATTACTAAAGGTAACAAACAGTAAAATTGGTCAACAATATTTTTTTCATTAATCGCAATAATTAGTTTCTTTTTTCATGCAGGCTTTGTTAAAGTCAAGTGAATATAATTAGAATTCTGTTTCCTGCATGCCACTATTTCAGTTAAATCCTCTAATGCGTGTCGAACACCGCGACTGTATGTCACGGCTGCAAGACATAATGATGGAACAAACTCAACGACAAATGGTCTCGGATTGACGTCACATTTATTTCAGTGACAGCCGCTGTTATTGTTTAGATTTATTTGTATCCGACACGACTAGGAATCGCTATTATAATACAAGTTGTTTGGTAGAAATTAACTGCGGTTTTCTTGAGTTATCACTGTTTCTCTCTTCTTTCTTACTGATTTTCTTCTCGTAATTAACTGAAATATTTCATATCTATTTGTGAATATAAACTTATTTTAAATTACTAAGTTGCAAACTTTTGGATTCCACAATTAAAGACTTTACATAAGCTCCTATAAATTCACAATAGAACAAATATATGTAGAATATTATATTATATATACAATTTTAATGTGGTTCCTCGGGCTGAGGAGACTAACTAACTA
The DNA here is from genome assembly GCA_948473455.1 of Teleiodes luculella. NCBI lineage: Eukaryota > Metazoa > Arthropoda > Insecta > Lepidoptera > Gelechiidae > Teleiodes > Teleiodes luculella. The sequence goes on along the minus strand of OX419587.1, from coordinate 5,899,936 downwards.
GTAGATTTATTATTATACCATGTATTAATTTATTTATCATGCATATAATTTATAAGTGACTACGAATCATCAGTTTCCATTATAATACTACAATTGGCAACATGTTTTTTGAGTATAAAACAGTCATGGTTACAATGCACGTCGTGTGGCAGGTAATCGAGTTAGCCTCATCATTACTCGTTTGTACCAGACCACGTCCGACTATAATAGTCGGGATGTAGAGCACTGGAAGTGACTAATCTATAATAATCATAAAATAAATAAAATATCATCATCATCATCATTTCAGCCAGTAGACGATATACCAAACGATAATTTAAAACTTTTGACAAATTATGTAAGGTGAAAATAAACGTAAAAAGACGAGCCCAACTTACCAAGACGGCCATTTTAAGATCAAGTGAAGACTGATGCTTGATGTTGCAATTTATTTGTATGTGTATTAATTTTTCGTCATTCCACATAAGTTCCCTGGGAGATCTTGTTGTATAATATCGGTCTGAATACTGTGCTTATAATGATATTCAAATAAACTTTTATTATTGCCATTTCCACTGAAATACCTTTTAGCTAGCAGTAGACATCTCACGGCTGAAATAATGATGATGATCGCTTTTAGTCCTTTTGTCAATTTGAATAGCTTAGAAGTTCCATCTCATTTCAAAGCCAGGAATCACAAAGCAATTCCTGACGACCGAAGAACAGAATTAGCGTCCCGTCATCATTTTTATTGTCTGTGCATTGAAAAACCTAAAATTTGGAAATCGCTGAAACGTTTCATTAAAATATTAATAATTTAGTAGAAAGCTATAAAAAGTGTATGAGCTAGGTAGTATATTGACTTGCCTTACACACGTGACCTACGTAAGAACAAATTGTAATAACAATTGATTACCTACTTTAGTGCAATAAAGATGCTGCGTTGCTTTATCGGTTGGTTTTGTTACTTCTCTTGCAGCCTGAAATATGACTAATTATGTGGACTGGACCCCAGCTCGTTGAAAAAGTACAGTAGGCAGCACATGCGGCTGGACATGTTGACCTTGAGAACGCCCGTATTCCGTAGCGGTAGGGGTAAATTTCGTAGTGCGAATGTCCTACCGCATGTGCTGGCTTCTGTAAAAAAGTGTAGTTTTGAGCACATCTAGATTTACTAGTTCTATACCGCCGATTGCTTCCAGCAGGCCACGTCAGCAGTTTTTGCGAGCTCGAGATAATTCCGATCGCCCGGGATGGTTCGCCGGAGAGGTGGTTAACCAGGATGATTGCGAAATTCTCACTTGGCAATTTCCTTTTTTTTATTCTTGAAAGGTAAAAAGAAGATTTTTAAAATATTCTAAACGTATAGAAAACCGTCTCTTTGTTTGTTTTTCGCTTGTACTAATTTTTATCTGAGGTGAAGAATCAAAATTCGCCCCACGATACGATCATCATTTTTATTATAAAAATATATAAAGTATATTATCTTTATGGAAATTACAAGTACCTACTCTAGAGCACATTTCACTAAGAGCATCTTGCAAACTACTTCAAAATTAATATTTGATCTGAAACTTGGCAAGAACTATAAAATGGCTTCAAATATTGCAGTCACGTAGCGTTCATATAAAATAGAAAAGGTATTAAACGTCATGATTATTCAGGGGCTGTTTTTAATTAAACAGCGAGCCAAGTTCTGAGAGACATAAAATTTTACAACCCTTTAATAAGACGTAAAACTGCTGCTAGTCTCGTCGCCTTAACACGAATATTAATGATTATAGACACCGCAGTAAAGTAATTAAAAATGTAGATATGTATTTTGACAGCCAAAGTTAGAATATAATGGCCTTAAGCCCCATTTACTCCTGGGCAACAACATACAATAGTGTTACAAGCCACATAATAAAATTGATAAACTAATTTTACTTTGAGATGCTTTGAAGATTATCTAGCCACGATGTTGCCTCAGCGTAGAATAATAATAATAAGAAGAATAATAATTATATATGGGTATTGGGAACGTCTCACACACGGCCATTTGACCCGAAACTTGGCAGAGCCTGTTTATTTTTTATTTTATTTTATTTTATTTTTATTTATTAAGGACAGCCAGTAGAAGTTACAATAAAACTTACAATCTTTGTCAATCTATCTTGTTCTATGGGTGTCAGACAACTGATATACATACATACTAATATAAAAGACACAAGGCAAACACAAGTGCACATCACACGAATGTTTACCCTGGGCGGGAATCGAACTTGCGACCCTGTGCTTCGAAGGCATACTACCAACTCAACTAGGCTACGGGGCCGACAATTGGTTGTCGCATGCCGCAAATATTTTCTATTTGTAGCATACCACAATTTTTCGGCATGCTACATTGTTGCATATTGTTGCCTCGACTTAAAGAAGACGTGGCGTTGTGACTTTCCCATTCATAAATTTCTGAACATTTATTTTGCAATATTCAATAAGAAAATGTATTTTTAGAAATTAAACCTCACTCTATCTATCAATTTATGTATTTCATGTCTTTCATTTATTTTATTTAAAAACCGATTTAAACATAGTCTCATGCGTCATATTAGTAAATCTCAGATCTTTTTCAAATCGACACCAATTTGGAAGCATGCCTATAAATAAATCTGTACAGTCACCCCCTTAAAGTAACAAAGCCGGCGAGCACTCTTCAACAGTCGAAAATTGCGTACTTACGTGTCCAACTACCGGATGCTATCTTGCAAAGTATCGTTTGATGGTCGTAAAACAGCCCTCAACGACTGTCCGATCCCTTCACCCCGCCTACCCGGGTATACACGGAACAGGCGTAAGAATTCGTTGTGAAAAGCCAAGGATTAAGATTAAGTTGTGCTTTTTAAAATATTTTGGTGTTCAAACTTGTTATTTACTTTGGAAAATTAGATTTATTGTTTTAAAATTTTCCTTATTAATATTTATATCTAACCGTTTATATCTATTTTTTGTAGAATTAAAGGTAAGGTAAAAAGTTTAAATAGTTACGTTACGTATGCCTATTGAATAAATAAAGACGTACGTAAGATGACGTACACATGTATGTGTTGTATAATTTTAAACAATATAACTAAGATATTTCAATCAAAGGCCTTGATAAGCGCGCTTATCTCTGGTAATTTCAGAAATTGATCGTCAACCTACGAGAAAAATAATCCGTAAGGTAGACAAAATCTATCAAATTTAAAAAAATTGGAAGTGACAACAGAAAAAAAGAAAAAATAGCAATTATAACACAAGATACACTAACCCACACACAGATACACTTCCTAATATAAGGAAATTATGAAATGCGTCTTTGCTTAGAATTTAATCACATTAACTGCATTTTTGATTAAAACACTACTACTCTGAAATCTGCTTGTCTCACCAAGCCGAGCGTACCGTTTTACGGACAGGGTTGTACCGAACCCGGGTTTTATATCCGTCTTAACCCCAATAATAAAATGTGGGTTGTAAATAGATAATAAGGGAGGAATGGCAGACACATTTCAGGCGCCGTTCACTGCTCTTTAAGTATCGCTATCTAAGCGCACTAATCGACGAAGCGTTTTAATAACGAACTTATTACGTAGCATGGGTTGTCTATGAAAGCCACTATGATAGGAAGTAGAAAGTATGAAATATTATGTTTCCAGCTTTTGGGAGTTTTGGTAAAATAACACGTGTTTTTTCCCTGCATAAACAGCGTACTTACAATGTGTGTGTGTGTGTTTTTTTTTTAAAGATATCTTTTTATATTACTTTTTAAATACATAATTTCAGGCGTAATAGGTAGGACCCTAATCCTTTCGGTCAATTCATTTTTTTATTCGTCTGTGTAGTACCTACTACCTAGTATAACAATTATTTATACATTATTAATTTTTCATTTAATTGAATGAAACAACAGATTTTTTATTAAAATTATTTGTCTTTTCCAAGGTTCAAAATAGCTCACATACATTTAGTTTAAAAAAAAGAATATCAATGTTACAAAGTATTTTACAACATATAAAAAAAACCTACGTCTCATTTTTCTTCATAAAAGCAGAGTTTAGAAGTTCTTGACCCGACACCTTGGGGGAAAGTATTATTTAGTTTAAAAGTGGACATTAAAGCAAAAATAATGTTTTCCTCGCCGCCCGCGCCCTCACAGAGAGATCACAAACTTCGACCATAAAATCAACGAACCGGTAACAGATAAAACATTAAATACAAAGTCATACAAATAGTAAAAATTTTATGTTCATTTGAATTGCAACAAAGTTCTGTTAAAACTTAAACTAGTAAATAAAGCCGTAAAACATATTAGTTTTAAAAATAAAACCATTCGTTTATCATATTTATTTTTAAAAAAAGAAATCAGAAAGATTTTTTTGTAAATTTAAATTTTTGTATATTCTACGAGTATGTATATATTTAATTCTATACGTGCCGTTTGGGAAATGTTTTGTTCTAATTTTACATCGGTTTTTTAAATTTCTTTTTGTTCTTTTCCAGAAAACACTTCGTAATCCTTACTTTTACTTCGAAATATAAAATATATAGTGTGTTGGTAATACTAAAATTGAAACATAGTTTGAGTGGTGTTTGTTAATGTGCGTTCTTAGCTCGCAGCCATTAACGTCTGCCAAGAACTAAGTGAAACTTGAAATATACGTCACCGTCTAGACAACCCATTGAGAGGAAAACAAATTAATATCCCCTGGATTTTGGTAAAAGATATGTACTTAAGCAACGTGGCCCACTGACTGAATGTGTTATTTTAAATTTAAATATGAGTACCTACATTTTGCGAGGAAGAGGCCTATGTCTAGCGGTGGACTTTTTTCAATTTCTGGCTGGATATCATTTATTTTAGGCATAATAAAGCCTAATTTAAATAACAAATCTCTTTTCCTAAATATGAAACATGATTATTGGTAACAGCTCATATACCCTGAAATCAGGGTGAGTAGGAACTGAACATTATTGAAGGAAATAATACAATTTTAGAGAGTTTATCTTAATATCTAGGCCTCAGTCAGATACGTTAGTAAAGCTATTTATTTAACACAAGCTTTCCGCATGAATGAAGCATTTTCCCGCCGTAAAAGATAACCTATGTTACTCAGGGTAAATGTAGCTTTCTAATGGTAAAATAATTTTTGAAATTGGTTCAGTAGTTTTTAATTTTATTCATTGCAAACATACACACACACACACACAAATACAAATCTTTCCTCTTTATTATATCAGTAATGATAACAGATATTCAGGTAAGGACAAAAATATTACTATGTATCGCTTTCTTATGTTTCATAATAATATTTTTTATCACTTTACAAGATACCTAATTCTTTTTTCGTTATGATTGTAAGATATCTACATTGTTTTTCAAAATCAATGAAATTCTCCAAGCTTGGTACGTTAGAAGAAAAATACTCGCAAAATTTATGTTCTCTATTAAATTATAGCCAGCCGAAAATGGGAAAAGAGAGAATTAACTTGGCATGCCACACAAAATGTATTTCGAAACATTCCGAGAATTGTTTACCGAAAAAAATGTTTTTCTACCCTCGGACAAAACAGATAATTACACTTTAGCCCATAAATAGTTAAGAAGATCTAAAGTAAATAAAATAGAACTTAACACGTAATTCATGGCGATGTGATTAAAACTTAAGTCAGATTTGCAACCTCTTTGACAGTGTAAGAAACTTTTCAATTAGTTTCATCTTAAGAGTTTTATAAATCATGAATCAAAAATTACTTTTTATAACATTTCCATGGTTCTATTCGTCACCTAAAAAACAACTTTGACCAGTTTTACCGATCGACATTCAAAACACTCAAATTTAATCATGTTGAGTGCTAGTCACTGATTGCCGATATTTTACGATCACGTCCTTTCAAACATTTCCAGTTAGAGCCCGCATCCGAAACGAATATCTCTTGGAAAACATAAAGTAAAAATTAATTAATTAAATAAAATGGACGTGATATTTTCGCAGGCCGTCGAATACTAAAATAACTATCAGTGATAAATACATAAATGCTCATCATTGTGTTATGAATGAGAGTAATGCTGACATTTCTCAATCAATCATAACATTCATAAATTACAGTCTGGCGGTGGATTATAATTTAACAGGCTATTAGTAGTACCTATCTTGAATTTAGGGAATTTTACTGCGCACAACTTATCTAAAGATATAAAGATATAAACGTCACACAAAACATGAAAACTTCAATGAGAAGGATAATTATAAATTTGCAGTTACTGTTATAAGGTGAATTTGGACCTAACTATATTGTTAATTTTCATATGCACCTTCTCGCATCTAATTTTTAATGTATCCGTCATTGTAGATTTTCGGAGGAAATTGTTTTAAGCAATAAGGCCACCTTAACTGAATAAACTTCAATTCCATTCTATTCAGAACAAAACCCCTTTGACCCCTTCATTCTAATTAATTTACGTGCCACATAGTTGAAGTCGTGCAGTCTTACTTGACCCCAAGACCTTTGTCCATCTTAAGTCATTCATCGCGTGGACTCTTGACCACATTACCTTAGTACATCCTTATACGTCACACCCAGATCCACTTGAAATTGGCGGTCGAGACCCTCGTCAGTAATAGTAATTCTAAAGACAAGTGCATTTCTTATTATTGAACTCTAAATTGAGGCTAGTAAGTACTATAGCTATAGTGAACAAATTAAGGGAGGTATATTCGGATGTAGTTGGATTGTGTTTTGTGGTTAATAAAATGTTCAAAAATAAAACTGAAGGCTCTGTAGATTGCCAACTACTCGATGTCTCGTTGACAATTTGTGGGTTATGTACAATACACTAACTTAATATGAATCATTACTACTTTCGCTTACAGTTCCACGAAATAACAGTGCTTCAACGAGATAGCTATTATAAAATACGGTAACAGGCGTCATCTGTTAAAAACAGCAATAAACTTGGTAGAGCATAGGTTTTACGGAACTGAAATAAGTTTAGAAAAAAATTAAAAATTCTTTACAAGCCTCTATTTTAATAGCTTCCCCACACGGTGTACCTATCTATACGGATATCATATGCAACCGAAAAAGATATTAAGGGTAAGCGTCCCCGCACTATCACACTCTCAACGAAGCACTACTTTATTTATCGAATGGAAAACCCTTTTACACTTCGGCGTCCACTCGTAACGGCCATGTTTTGGTCGAAGCGGTGTGAGCGCGAGATTTTAATTATTTTCGTCCAATTTACGAGTGGCCATTAAAGGAACGGCCGCATGGGACCCATTAGGGTACCGCTTATTTGCGAGGTCCGAGTCTTGTTGATAACTTTACAACGTTGTATTTTATACAGGCCCAAAATTAGAGTTAATCTTCACGGGTTTAATGGCCGGCCTGATGCATGCGATATGTGCTGAAACAGCAATTCGAAATGGAAATTTAATGCGGCGTAAAATGCGTTTAATTAATTGATTTGTGGTTTGGATTCACCGATTTGATACTTTATTGAATTACGTGGCTTGAACAATATACATGTATTTTGTTTATATAATATACTTTTTAAAGCTTTCACTGTTGTTTTCATAGCTATTATGTTTTGAAACGGAATATTTACTGCGGTATTTGTTTTACTGCAGTTGCAGTTTATTTATGAACTTACAAAATTGTACGTATTTATTTAAAATTATACTTAACCTGAACTACGGTCAGATTTGTAGTGTATATCCCGGCAAGATTTTATGGTAAGGAAACTATAAAGCAAAACAACATATTCTCCATCAAAATATCTAAACGTTGTAAAAACAAATTGTTATACGAATCTAATTCAATACATTTTACGCTAGTAACTTTACCCCATAATAATCTTCTTATGCCATCAGAAAAAGTATCGAGTTCTAAGAGATAATCTGAACATGGGTAGGCAGGTACGAGTAAATAGCTATTACCCGCTCCGATGGCTGGCAACAGATAACATTTGACAAGCGTTCACGAGCTTTGATGGATGGATCTGTCAAAATGCACCCCAAGACGACAAGTTCATTTCATGGCTTTCGAAGTACAAAACCACGCATGATACAGCTTATACCGAAAAGATGGATCGTTGCGATAGAACGAAATTTTATAATAAGCACCACTTATTTCAAAATTTATTTATATTTAACGATGTTTTCAAAAACGTTTTTGGCTTTCTATCGCTGCACTTGAGACAACTTTCGATGTCTCGCTCATAAAATTTCATTACCCGAGCGAAAAGCGAGATGATACAACGAAATTGAAATTTTCAAGTATTGCAAGAGCAAGAAATGCAAAATTTCAAATGAAATTTTCCAACGAAAAGAATTAGTCTTCCAACAAGCTAACATGCTATTAAATCGGATTTTATATAATAACCTTTCCTTAGCATCAAATATACTTTTGCAGCAATTTGAAAAGCCCTACAGAATTTTACCATGCGAAATAATTTAACCTGCGACGAGACGAGAATTAAAATCCTCGCTGATTATATTGGTCACTTTTGAAACTCCTTTTTCAATTCATAGACATTATTAATTTAAATGATCCTCTAAACGACTCGCAATTTACTGGGACTTTTAAAACTTTGTCACAATTGGTAAATAATTATAATTATCACCGGGGTCCCTTTGGTGATTTCACAAAAAGGCGAAAGTGTGGAACTTTCTGGTGCGCCCTCCTGCTTATTAAAATTTTCCCTTTACAAAACTGTCCAAACACCAATTTGCCATTTGAATTTGAACCATAATTTTGGGTGGTTAAATTTTGAATTGGTATCGAGAGTTTCTAAGATAACGATCAAAGGGAAGTTTGATTTTGCGGCGATAATTGTGGTGAATCCTTAATTATTTTGAGGGTAAACTTCGCTAAAGTTAATTTGCGGTCGGGATGTTAGATTCCTTTTAATGGACACTCTTTTTGGTGACTTCCAATTTATTTGGTTCACCGGATTATTCATTAAAATCGTCGAAGCATCGCCATCCTTTTAACGGAGACTCCTAACGAAAATGCTTTGATAATGTAACCGGCAATTTTCTTTACATTTTATCCTCTTACCTCTAAAGATAATGTGATATTTTTGTGTATTTATTTTTCGAGGATCATAACATACTTTATTTAGAAAATTGTACAAAATATTTTGTCAAACTCAATCAAGCCCAACCTAGCAGACCTAAATCCCCCTTAGCACCCCTTTAGTATCTAGATACTTACCTATAGGCATACAGCCTCATGCATCACAACGAGCTCAGCCCTTCCCCTCACAAATCCCATAATATCTAGACTTAGGTATATTTATGCCTAGGGTAGGGTTAGCGATAGACCGCGACACTCGGGATCACCAGATTCTCGATTCATCCCACAAACCCTACACATCATCCTCGACTCTATATTACTGAAGTTTAGGAGCGTAATTTTAAAAGCACACCAATGTGAGTGTCAGAAGTTTTCACTTGGCAGACTTATTACTATGGCTAGAGTTGATACTAGGGTTTGAGGGGAGTAATTACGAGGGAAACATCAAGTGTGTCAGGGTGTAAGGACAAAAATGTAAGGGAGGAACGCATGAGGTAAGTGTGCCGCGCATCAGTTCACTGTGTCACTGATGATCTTTTGGCGACTTACTTTTGCATACTTCAAAGCGCAGCTGACTTGAAAATTTGCTGATGGTTTTCTATGTTTTACCTAGTAGCGAAAAATTTTATTTCTTCTCTCCACTATAATACGGATAGTCAAGTATGCATGCAGTATAATAAAAAAAGCGTGATCTGGAAATTATTAAAAAATGTTATCTAAAGATGAAAAATTGTTAAAAAAACGCTAGACATAGAATTACATACACTTTCTATTGTACTGCATAATGTCACATTCTATCTAATCTTATTTGAAATTAATGATTTGAGTTGTGCCTTCTCATTGACATTTACCTTTGCTGACTTCGATAGTAAAATAAGGAATTGTCTTAAAACTAAAAAGGGTTGTGTTTCCCTAAAGCTGTTTCTGCTGAACAACTACAATCTACAATCATTTTTCATATTCAACATCATTAATCTATAAAAAGTAAAAAAAATAATCTGTAGGACACATCTTGTCAAAATTATAACCATTTAGATACAAACAGGCGATTAAAGAACTGATTTAAAAAGTAATCGTTTCGGTTCCTTCAAAGCTGTTTCTATCGTACAATAGCCTCCGTGGTTGAGTGGTCAAAAGCTTGCCTGACGTGCGGATGTTCCGGATTCGAATATCGGTGGGGAACTTGTCGAACAAATATTGGTAATAAATACTTTGTGAGACTTTCCCCAGTTTGGTTAAGACATTGCACGCTGAATTACCTGATTGTCCTAAAAGAAAGATGATTTGGAAGGCACGTAAAGCCGTTGGTCCCGGCTATGATCTGTGGATAGTGGATATAGTCACAGTGGATATAGTCGTTACAGGAGCTATGTCAGAAGCCTTAGGCGGCTCAACAATTCTGACACCAGGGTTTGTGAGGCAGGTTAACTTTTAAACCCACACGAAAAGCAAGCAAGCATCGTTTAACTACAACCTACAATCAATCCTGATTATTCCTGATACACTAACAGACATTTTAAATACGAGCTAAGAATACTGATACTGTCCATCATATTATATCATCATACTATCATACTAATATTATAAAGAGGAAAGATTTGTATTTTTTGTGTATGTTTGTAATGAATAAACTCAAAAACTACTAAACCGATTTCAAAAATTCTTACACCATTAGAAAGCTACGTTCACCCTGAGTAACATAAGCTACATTTTACTGCGGGAAAATGCCTCATTCCTACGGGAAAAACTGTTAACGCGGGCTGGGCCGCGGCGGAAAGCTAGTCTATCTATAAAAAGTAGACATATCAACAGTAATACATCTAGTCAACATTGTAACAGTTTAGGTACAAACAGTATGGCGTGGTGTTGGAAGTATTCATCTGACTGTGTCGTCGTTGGGGTGGGGTGACGCAACGTTGTTGCTAGGGGGTCTGGACTTACTACCGCTACTGTATATTTGTATGATAAACCTGGATCTAAACCTTAAAAGCTTTGGTATGGATATGCTATCCAATATTCGATATTATTGCGTTCCAGTAAAGTAAAATATATATGGAGACATTTTCAATTTGTTAATTCTAGTTTATTTCGGTGAGAATATTTGGCGGCTTGAAAACTCTGACTACGAAAACGGCTTACTTATTCTGGTAGGGCATTTTTTTTCTTTACCCAGGGCAAGTAAATGTAAACACTAAATCATTTAGCTTTTGCAAGGTTTCATTAATTATATTTTTACGCCATGCATGCAAGTAACTAATTGATTTTAGCCTATACTTCTTCCGGTTCTATCCGGACTAACTAACAGCGAAAAATGATGTTCCCAAGTCCGGTGAAGCATATATTTATGCATGTCTAGTTTTTTTTAACATAACCTTATTTATAGTTCTAAATGCTTACACGGTTGTTTGCGTAACAATTTTGACTTAAAACGGAATATCTGACGACAAATACCACAGCAAATATACCGTTTAATATCATAATAGTTAAGTATAACCTTATTGTCAAATAATAATAATAAAAACTTTATTTAACGCAAAATTCTTACAATATCGCTATCGTGGTCACCAATATTGTGTAAAATATTTGTAAAATACTAGCCAACACAATCAGGTTTCGAGATCCCCGCCAAGTATCTCAGTGGACCTCTATTCCTATTATTATGACTAAGTAAAGTTTACTACATATACAAAAATGCACCCTCCGAAAAAAGAATTCGTACATTCGGAATCCAGCTTTATAGACGTCCTATAGGTATAATTGTTTGGAGATCAGACTAGGGGATCTGAGCGTTGCTAGGTTACGAGGGACCTATCCCCAAGGTCAAATGTTTTATAGGCATAAGTACAGGCAAACAAATTGCAGACGCCCACATACAGCCGATCAAATTATTGGGGGAGCCAGTACTCTGTAATCGATTTGTGTCAAGCCCAAGGAGTCCGTTTATGGTTTAGTAGTTGCATTTTGGAGCTGATCATTTATAAGTATTAGAAACAAATAAAAAGTCAAAAAGGTAATGTTACTGGATATTATAAAACATTGATGTTCGTTTTCGTTACTTAGTTCAATCGTTCTTTGTATGCACATTTTCTGTTAGCTGTCTTTTATGTCGTATTGTATTTTATGTTATGTTGTTTCATATTGTAGACGTGTCTGAGAAAAATAAAATAAAAATGATGTAACGTTGTAAGGAAAGTAATTTACTTTTTCTGGATCAATTATTTTTTATTTATTTTTTCTGTTTAAGGATCAAATCCAAGTGGTTACTAAAATTACATTTTTCTAAATCAATGTTTTTTAGAAGATGACATGGTAAACTCAACAATTATTTCTGGATATTTTCTCTTATATATCTTGAATCTGTTTTTAATTTAAAACGAAAACTGAAAATTGTTTAGCATCATAAAATATTGTAACTGTGGAGATTTGGTTTTTGTAATAATTTTTAAGCTTAATGTATACTGTATGTATCTCAAATAAAATAAAATAATACTTATACTTTTTTTTTATATCAATATACAGGGCGTCCCACGGCTATGCCACATGGAGTGAAAGTACCTTAAATATTGTAGATAGAACATTTTACTGAAAGAAGACTTTATTTTATTTCGAAAAACTATTAAAACTACATTCATACATTTTTTAATAATTACATGGTTGAACCGGGAATCGAACCCGCTACACAAAAAAAAAAATACCCTGCAGTTTTATCATACCAATCGAAAGGCTTCATCATAAGGATTATTTTTTGCTAAATAACATAGTGTCATAAATAAAAGGAAGACTATGAATTTTATCATTTTTAATACAAAATGTATCAATTTTATCAAATGCTCAAAATGACCCACGCTGTTGAATACAAAGTCGAACTCTTTTGATTATTTCACTCCCTAATGTCGATTTTTTTATCTTATTGTGGTAGATATATTTAAAATAATACGTCTAAGTTCTGTTTGTAGCTACTTTCATACCGGTTCTTGTAAACTAATTTTTTTACATAACCCCATAAAAAATATCTAACGTGGTTGGATCTGGCGATCTTGGCGGCCACATCAAATGTTAAAATTCATAGTCTTCCTTTTATTTCTGACACTATGTTATGTAGCAAAAAATAATCTTTATGATGAAGCCTTTCGATTGGTGTGATAAAACTACAGGGTGTGTTTTTTTTCTCGTGCAGCGGGTTCGATTCCCGGTTCGACCAAGTAATTATTAAAAAATGTATGAATGTAGTTTTAATAGTTTTTAGAAATAAAATAAAGTCTTCTTTCAGTAAAATGTTCTATCTACAATATTTAAGGTACTTTCCCTCCATGTGGCATAGCGGTGGGACGCCCTGTATAGCTTTAGGAAAACATCTATAACCCTAGTCTCCTTATAATACAAAATCTTTACTCTTTATAATAATAGTATGATTAAATATTAATATATTAAATATTTTAATTATATTTATATAATATACAGCAAGCTTGCCAGATTAATAGAATTTCGTTGTGTCACACGCCGTTGTGAAACACGCCGACACACGCATGCAATATTAATGACGATTTTGCGCACGGCTGCACACGATCGCATCGCACGCCCATTTGTGAGAGGACTCTGATTTCATTAGGTGCGAGCGCTTTTTTTTTTTCATTTCCCATTCGCAATCGAATAAACCCCACTGCGGTTCAGTTAATTAATAATTTAAAGATGCGAAAGAAGCGCGCTGCGGTAATGGAATAGGATTTTAAGAGGAGTATTAAATAGATTACCCTTTTCAACACGCAAGTCAATATTTTCTGATAGTCTGATGTATGTGCCGAAGTAGATGTCCGTATGTATTGTAGAAAAGACATTTTTTTTCTAACGCTATTGTTTTTGCCTTAGAGTATAAATAGAAAATTTTCTGGGAGGGATAGAGTACGCCTAATCGAGTATGAACCGTAAGCACGGATATGAACAGTCCGAATATCTTCAGCGCGTTCGTTTAGTATCAAATGGATATCGCTGATTGCTTTTCCCGGTGAAAATAAGTAATTTAATAGGAGAACATTTTGATAAATTGCAAACATGACTCGAGAAACAAATCCAAAAAGAAAAATGTTATTGATTTCACCGCCCATAAACATCTGCTTGACATAAGGCAGCGGAGCGGTGCGCGTGCTCTATGTATAATTATTCTCTAAGGTTTTTGCATTTAAAAAATTCTTAAAATGTTTATATGAATTTAAAATTGTACTTATACCCAAGGACTATATTATTTTCTTTATTATCCATAAACTTTATAGAAAATTAGCATATTTTCACGAAAACTTTCCCTATTTACAATGCAAAACTAATTTAAAAAAGTTAACAGTTCAATTTTACTTCATTCGTTCAGTATGAGATAATAAAAACAACTCGAAATTGCATTTTCAATTCAACAAACTTCTAATTGCGCCTTTAATCCTAAACGACGGGCATTAAACATAAAAGGGAAAGCCATAAATTCTCACTTTCTAAATGAGTAATTTTGCTTTTTTCAAATTGCTGCGCTGTGACAGTGCAGTGGCGATTGCCCGAGTTATTTACGAGTCAGAATAAAGTGGACCTTAAAATTGTTAATGAAAAGGTATTAAAACGGGCGGGGGGCCGTAAATAACCTCGCGACTGAAGCCGGCAGAAAAATGTTACTCGGATTGAACAAATTACAGGCGGTCACGTGACTCGCGAGCTCGATGCGGCCATGTGGCGCCATCTGTCTCGTAGCCCGGTCACGGACACGTATATTTTAGTATTTTATCCGTTTGAAAGATTCTTTGTTATTTTGAAGTTTCTAAAAAAGATTTTGTTGATACTCTTATGTTCTCTCCCGTACGTATTACCACAAAAAAAATGGTATTATTACCTCAATATATGGAAAAAAAACTTTTTTACGTTATTTTTTTCAATTCTCTTATGGTTGTGTTGTACGACCAATCAAGCTTCACCGGACTTGCGGGGGAACGGAAGACTCTTCCCCAGAGGAACGGCCCCGTAGTAAGGTGTCATATTTAATTTACGTGGTAAGTTTGCTAGCTAGCTGTCCTATAATTAATGTTATAAATAAGAGGCTTTCGTGTTTTTAAACGACTTCAAAAAGTGACAAAAGTGTAATAAGAGACTTTCGTGTGTTTTCAATTTTGTTCAATATTGTTTGCAAATTATCTCTTTTTCTTATCGTGTGTGTTTAGAGGTTAACATACCTCACAAACCCTGGTTTCAGAATAGGGCTTGAAGATAGTCCCGTGCTTCGTAAGGTACGTCAAGCCATTGATCCCGTACTGCTATCAAAGGATGTAATCATTATGAACCATGTCAGAAACAGAATATTTAAAACTACACAAATCAATAGGCATGAAATGAAGCAAAAGAAAAAAAAATCGTATTTTCGATTGTTTTTCAAAAACGTTCCATAACGATAAACAGTTAACTTCACGCTTGAAGATTTCAATTTCTGCCGAAAATAGAAAAGTGCGGAATAACTATTTACTTCTGTTTAGCATTCATGAGACGAAGGTGCCGAAGGCTGCAACTGGCCAGCAGGCGGTTATCTGCAATTATCGACGCTCCGCCAGGCTCGTGTGGGGAATACACTGTAGGCTCCAATGAGATTATTATTTTTCTATTTGATTTGAATTAAGAACGCTGCTAATTGATGGCCAGATGGCCAGGTATGAGACAGATAGAGGAGATGGAGACAGAGCCATCGAGAAATGTGTGGAGTTAGAATAGAACGACAGTAGTTGGCAATAGACTGAACTTTATTGAGTAAAATACAAGGCTTTTTATATTAAATCCACATGTCGTTGAACTGTAGGCTTTAACCTTGACATTTACCATATTTAGAATAATATTAGATTACAAAGATATTAAATACATTGTTATTATAAACATCTTAACTAGGTTTCTACATATAAGTCCATTGTTATTGTAATCTGATATTCGATGTTTATCTAATAAAAATTTAATTCATTTTCCTTATCATTTTCCTTATCATTTTCTCAAATGTTTAATACACATCGCCTACGGGTTTCAATTGCATAATACCTAAAGTTAGCTTTTTGCTTTAGAAACTCTACATTGCTATTATAATCTTAATTTTACATCCAATGAGGTTATTATTTTTCTGTTTAAATAAAATTTCGAATACATTTAATTGATGGCCAGGTACGAGTATGAAGAAGAGACGTCGTAGTTTGAATTTAAACTAATTCGATCCGTTGGTTCCATTGCTATGGAAATATCTGTAAGTGTGAGAATTAAAAATTCTCTTTATTGCAAAAGACTACGAGATAAAATCAAAAGGTGTCATTTTTATTATTCAAATTGTTTTGTCTTTCAGTGTAAAACCTTCATAATGTTCAATTTAAAACCCAATTCATAAAAATTTAATTCACCTGTCTAATCATATTCGTCTCCAACCGTCTTGCAAGACATAGCCCACATATAAAAGAGGACTTTGATTTGTCCAACAGTGGGTTGTTAGCTGTGTTTTCCTTTCAATTCCTATTATTCTTTTCAGGTACATTATCAAATTCAAAGCATGGTAGGCGTGCGATACGGAAAGCTACAATAATGAATCCCCTTGAGGATAATAAGCCAACAAAAGAAAATAGGTAGCTATTTGTTTTCCGTATTCTTTCCCTTCGTCATTATTCAGCTCCTCCGTGTAGTAATTAAAGATAAATATAATACAAAATGCTTCACTTCACAGAATCTTTCGGCTTTTGTCCCGACAAATTGAGTCCTGCTCATAGATTGTCGTCCATTGTTTTCTTAATCTTCGACTAGCCTCGGGACACGATAAATCATTTATAAGTTTCGCTGTCTGGGCGGACAGTAGAAAAATAAGGATTTCTTAGTGTAACTCGTATCATAATATATTTAGACTAGCTGTCCACCCGCGGCTACGCCTGCATTATTTTTTTATTTATGTGCAGCTTCCCGTACGAATGTGATATTTTCCCGGGGTAAAAACTATCTAAGATGATGACCGGAGATATAAGGTACCACCATGCAAAATTCCATTCAAATCGGTCCTACAGTTTCGGAGATTAGCCCGTACAAACAGACAAACAAAGGAACAAAAAATTTGAAAAATGTTTTATATCGCTTCTTACATCCCCTGACTCGGTTTATAGCATTTTATTCCATGTACAGATTTTCAACCTCTAAACTTTTATTATAATAGAGAACTATAGTTACAGGCAGAACACTCGAAAGAACCAACGCAATTTTAAAACTTTGTAAGACTTCTTAAAAAAGAATTGCCAACTATTTTCAACTTTGTGCAACTTGAATAAGTATAAAAACTTTTACTACGTTTGTGTGATCTTCTATTTTCTAATGCTCCATATTAATTAGAAGTCATACAACCTGTAAGCAACTATATTTAGCCGACTTATACTCTGCTGGGACAACAAACAACTCAAATATATAGGCCTTATTTGGCTCATACATTTTTTGATTTTCGTGGCACACCTACACTTAATTTACATAAAATATCATTAAAGTTTTTTTTAATGTAAAATTCAAAAATCTTTTATTCATTACTAGCTGTCCGCCCGCGGCTATACGCACGCGTAGTTTTTTTTCAGTTTTTTTTTCTTACCTTTTAAACCTTTCCTGGACTTTCACGAATATTTCAAGACCAAAATTAGCCAAATCGGTTCAGCCGTTCTCGAGTTTTAGCGAGACTAACGAACAGCAATCCATTTTTATATATAAGATAGGCTTCCTAAGAACACTTAATGACGTCATTATAAGAAGCTAAAAAGCTTTGCAAAGTTTAGTAAGCCCTGCCCCCCTTTTTTCTTATTTGTGATAATACGTTAATGTTTTTTCTCACAACATAAAACATGTCTGAATGCATCAAAATACTCATATAACAAAAAGTGAAGTGTCCATTATTTGTAAAGTAGATTTTAAATTAAGCTCGAATACCCTTCACAAGTCCGCCTCAAACAAGCGAGGGTAGCGCATCAATCTTCTTTCTAAGCATTATTTCGATTTCCAAAAGAAAACTGTGGAAAAAGTAACGATTTACAAATCCACAGACAGACCACTAATTTATCTTCTTCGACGTTTCTAGAAGTAAAATAAAAAACAAGATGAACACGGCACCAGAATAATATAGTAGTCTGAGAAAATAATAGATACCCAAGTTTTTAGGGTTCGGTGAAGTAAGAATAACACGATCAAATTCAACTTTCGAAAGTTTATAGAACATACTCATTTGTAGCTATTATATTTATTTGATTTGGAAAAATAATGAGGCTTTACTTTGTATTTTTTCTTAATTATGTTTTTTCTTAACAACAGGAAAATAATATC
This sequence comes from Teleiodes luculella, assembly GCA_948473455.1. Classification (NCBI taxonomy): domain Eukaryota; kingdom Metazoa; phylum Arthropoda; class Insecta; order Lepidoptera; family Gelechiidae; genus Teleiodes; species Teleiodes luculella. Next base: position 5,881,522 of record OX419587.1, on the reverse strand, counting down.
TTATACTTTCGTAATTTAGACATAGACATAGACATGATTTATTTGACAAAACACAATACAACACAACAAAATACAATAATAAATAGTAAAACACATAAGACACAATATACGTTATACATACAATATACAGTAATTCTGTAATTTGATCGTTTAGTGCATTTAATAGTGATGTTTCAATGATCGTAGTTTAGAAAGCTTTAACACTGATTTCGTCTTTCACTATCACCACAGAATAACTAATAGTACTAGGTACTATTATTACGCTGAAAATTCAATTGTAATGTTTCCAAAAGTAAAGTCAAGACAGATAGAGTAATTTTACAAACTAAGGACATAAGTTGGAATAAGTTCTAGAACATACTGATGATCAAGAACCGCTAGTACTGTACTGTCTGCTGCTCACCAGGACCTTGGCGAGCCGTCAAGAGCGGCTGAAGATTGAAGTTTCCCTAGACTCCTCGCACTAGTAGTAAAATAAGAACGCCACGAGGAACGGTCTGGGCTGAACTGGTTTATTTACATTTTATTCACATGAAAACAAATCAAGTTTGAACTCAACTAATACGGAACTATACACATTTTAAGAAACACTGACCGTCAACGTTGGAAGTCAAGGGGTAAATTGAAGAAATATGGGCGAGGATGACGTATGAATGACGAAGGAATTCCGAAATTAAATGTTTGAATTTAGACGAGAAACATTTGGAAAATGGGGTGGAAATGAAGTAGCAAAGCATACTATTACATATTATGTACAACCAAATATCTAATAAGACTACTTGCGCTTGGCCACCCTCTACAGACAAAGTTGTGAAAGGTGATAGAAAACGGACTGTAGGGACACGCATCTGTTTTATCCCAGGTTCGTCGGTTACAAGAACTGGACAAGTTTCAGTGTCCAGCTGAGAAATTAGTTAGTAATTAGGAGACAGTACAAATAAATAATAATAATAAATAAATAAATATGTCCCCACATATTAATTTATTTATCACATCTCACACACGGCCATCTAACCTCAAACTAGGCCTGTGCTATGGGTCTCAGACTGCTGATATACATACATACATATATAAATATACAATATCTAGACACAAGGTAAACACAAGTGCTCATCACACGAATGTTTACCCTGGGCGGGATTCGAACCCGCGACCCTGCGCTTCGAAGGCAGACGTACTACCAACTATCAACTAGGCTATATAGGGATGAAAGAACAATGTGAAGTAAGATTGGTAATTTGAAATTAATGATTAAGTCAACAGATGGAATTATTGTTTGAGGTCAATATTTCTTACAGGTAACTTTATTTTTGCATATATTTCATCATTAACAGCTCATATATGTCCCCACCAAGGGGCTCGAGCCTACCCTGCAATCAGGGTGAACAGGCCATAGTCTGTATATTATATACGTCTACACATATTTAGCTGTATAAAATAAATTTTGAATTTAACCTTAAGAAACGAATCTTAGAAAGCCCTTTTATGTTTTTCTACTACAAAAGTATGGTGGATCTTGTTATTTATCTATATTTACAGTAAAACGATAAATCCTTTACAATGCTGTAAACTGTAAAAATACCTATGGTCTGTTTCACATTAATCCGGACAAAAGGTCATTGACGCCTACATACAATGCGCACATTTATTCCAAACGATACGATTAAACTATAGGAAATTATCGCAAAATACGTAATTTGGCATACCTTGACCTTGCCAGACATTTTGGCGTTACATTATTTTTAATAATTTTCAAGAAAAGAAAGAGGTCAATGAACTTTTGTCCGGAATTATATGGAACAGACCATATAAATTTTTGCCACAAAGAAGTCGACGTCACACCCTTACTTGCAACATTGCAAGCAACAACATGATTAATCATTCATCACCACACTTCAGCCACATTTAGTAACACTCACTGTTCTCGTAAAAGGTTTATTTTCAAACGTGTAATAAGAACGAGAATACCGACCGTTGACAAATGGAGGTGAGTTTGCATTAAGCTAGTAAACTATGCTAGTTTAATAACCGATATGTTTTTTATAATGAAGTCAAGTTTTATTTGATTTTGGAAGTTTTGGATCTGCATTGATTGATCAATTAGTCAATCACATGGTCCAAGAAAACAAGGTCTAACCGTTAGACCACATGACTGACACAAGCCTACGTCATTTTGCGCTGTTCATCCTTGTTTATTACACGCATTCGACAAGGATGAATTGGCAAAATGACGTAGAAATGACGTAGGCTCGTGTCAGTCACGTGGTCTAATAGTTAGACCTTGTTTTCTTAGACCATGGTCAATCATAATATTCACAACACACCCTATTTTTTTTAAAACTGTTAGATTCTGTACACATTTGTTTTACTTTGCACGTAAGCAAGTACCTAATTTTTTTATTAACATACAAAGAAGGACAAGAAATATGGTACTTTATGGAGTCTATTCAATTATAATTAATAGCAACCAAAGAAAAAATAAGTTATGTGCTTAGCTAGATCTGTTTTATAAGTATGTAAACTAACCAAAATTGCCCAAGAAAGAGGTCATAGCCAAGCGCTGGCTGCGACAATATAAAAACAAAATTGTATTTTCTAAATTACTGTTCCTTCTGCTCACTGTCCATACAAAACAAACCTTAAAATAAGCAATTTCCTTTTGTATCAGCAAAGGTGTTCACGTTGTTTATGACTTTAACTTTACGATTTGTTTGAGAATAACTCCAGCGGGGAGGTTTTAAAATCGAATTTTAAAACTACTCTCAATAAACGCTGCTCTCAAGTTTTCTACTTTCGCCGAAATGTAGGTATTGTAAAAATTTTGCTGCTTTCTCAGGGGTTTTACTAAAACAAGATTTTAGGAGCTTAGCGTAATAACTTCATTATGACTATCTTTTGTTGTTGGAGATAAAAATATTGTGGTTTCGTAGAAAATGCTGCCAGTCCTTTGGTAGGTCCAAATTTTTAAAGCGTAGGTATAGGTACACATTATAAAAACCTATTAGCTATATTTTAAAAGGATAACATATAGTGGTTAGCATTATTAATATACTCCCATTAGAAAAATATATTTTTTTAACCATAAGTTTCAAATTTTCTAGAACCTAGAAAGATTTAACGCTTTTTAACACAAATTATTTCAAAGATTTGAAAGAAGAAAAGACGTAAGGATGCAGTGATGGCCACAGATTCCAGATATATTTTTATAGAACACTTTTACTTTTGCCCAATCATGTTAAATTATTAACAAAAACACTATGCAATATGTCGTACACTTTTATACTATATTCGGAGGATTAATCCAGAATGAGGATACTTAGAATTCCAAAGACCCTACCGTCATTTTCTACATGAATTTTCCACGGAGCATAAATTTTGTCGCACTCAAACAGCCGTGGACAGTCGGCCGCTAGAGAATAGGTAAATCAAAACATGGACGTTGAAATAACTGTTATTTTAGTCCGCGCACATTCCAGGGGACTTTGGAAAAAACCTTCGAACGTGTGCGGAATGTAAGGGGAGTGGACTTGGAATATATTTAGGTGGGGACAAAATGGAATAGAAACATAGTCTATAGTCGAATATGCTGAGCGTTTGAGGTAACAAGTTACTACTCGTAGAATATGACAAATGCAACAAATATATGCATTATTATGACCAAATTTCAATTGAATAGGTATCAGAAATGAATTATATCCAGTATTGGACTCTATAGGTCAAACTGCTTACAACAAAATAAGATTTATGGCACCAAGATGCCATTGAATAATTTTTCGACATAATTTAAACGGTTAAGTTTTATTTTTTTAATAAATAATCAATTTCAATCAATCAAAACTAAAGTAAAAGATTCTTTGATCACAAATAGTAAAACGAGCAAATGCTCAGGGCATGAATAAAAACTGTTTAATAAAGTTATTTCAAACTAAATGTATTTGGAAAATAATATTATAATTCTAATAATAACATCTTAATACCAAAAAATACCTGTAGTGTGAATTTAATAAAGGCCGTGTCACACTGGTGCGGTATTTTAATAATGTCCTGTCGCGTCCCGCGGGAGGATTTATGACCCTTAAGGCTATGCTTAATAGACTGTCGTTAAAATACTAGATTAAAAGGATTAAAGTTTTAATTTGCATTCGGTGTCTGGCCTTAAATTAAATACAGACGTGCGATTATTTCACGAAATATTACGTTAGTTGAACCAGTGATTAAGTGAAGGAATGAAATAATTCAGTGTGTTATTGACATTGAAATAATTTCTGCCTTATGTTTTTATCCAATGCTCTAAAACTCGTAGCAGTTCTACATAGACATGTCTACTACTTAGATAATTTCAATATTCATAAATTAATTTGGAAGTTTTAGAAATCAGATAATTGATAGGTATAGGCTTTGGGGTAAGAATAATTAAGCCGCCTAAAGCTTCTGACATGGCTCGTGACATGGCTCGTAGGAATGAATCATAAATACATTGATAAATCGCAAAAATGTGTGTAAAGGCGAAAGCCTAAAACAATCATTTATTTAAATACTTATGCTTTAACGTGCTATTTACTGCGTATTATTAAATACTATTTTCAGCATGTATCAAACTACGAAAAAAGCTTTCAGCCTTCTTTGGTTCATAGTACATGGTGTACACAAAGGATTTACGTCTGAGCAATAATACGGCGGCGTTCACAATAGCTTCACTATGGCAACTTTTATCGCACGGCTTCCTCGATAACGTGCCAGTCACATCTCGAAGCTGTCACGCACAATGTTACTATGAACACTGCCTTACAAGATTCGACGGTCTTTTCTATAAGGCTGATGGAGCTAGATTCCTTAAAGTATATTAACGTAAAGATTCTAACTAAATCCGATGTGATTGCTACGTCAGTTTTGTTTTCCTTCATACCTACTCTACTTTGTAAAGTTACTGCAACTTATAACTAACATAATATTATTATGGAAAATAAACTAAAAAATAAGTTTTGTTATTTAAAATATGTAACTTACTACTAGGAAATTTTTAATTGTAACTTATAGAAAGAAAGTGATATTAGGATAATTTAAGTATTTTCCAGAAAAAAGTGACATGCATAATAGCACTAAAGTACCAAACTTACGCATTTTCATCAACTTACTTTCCAGTAGCATAGTAAACAAAAATCCCTCATCAACTCAACAAAACCATACTCACCTGATAATATCAACTAGTGTGTTGGGCTGCATCAAACTAGTATACTAACTATAACATAGTATAACTCCCTATTTGGGAGATGATTGAACCTGATATAGGTACGCCCCGTGATTTTTCACGCTACAGCATGCGTCAATCGTGAATAGAACTGTAATAAGATTTCCATTTCATCAGATCAGATTATTTAAGCAGGCATACTATAAAGTAACGTCAGCAACAGAATCTGATATCGAAATTGCATTTAGTCTGTTTAGATTTTCTTATTTCAAATAATGTAATTTGATCTTGCGTGGTTACAGACTCTTAATAAGGCATACCTAGATTATCTTAAAACCAGATTTTTTTACACACTGATAAAAATCATCATTGTCTTTTCAGCCGATTGACATCTTTCAAAAAGATAAAAATATTACATCCTTAATTATTTGTAGTGAAATAATTTTATAATAATTTTTAGTATTCGTCATGTTGTTTCGTCAGGGACAACTAAAAATAATATAATCCTACCAACAACTGCGATCCCTAACCCGAACGCTAAACGTAGAAGTTATATCAACGTCCCGAAACTCCAGAAAATTATCATCAGTTCTATAAATAAGAATTAAATAAAATTTAATAACATCTAAAGAGCATTTCAACCATTAAATCACAGACATTGGCCAAATAGCTGGGGCTGTTGACTCCCATTCAGAAGTTCGCTGGTTCAAGCCTCGACCCGTATCAATGTGTTTTCGATTTTCGAATATATTATGTACTTTTATTTGACGCTCTAACGGTGAAGGAAATCATCGTGCGGAAACCTGTACACACCTGCGAAGTAATTCAAAGGTTGTGTGTGAAGTTGCCCAACACGCATTGGCCCAGCGTGGTCGACTAAGGCCTATTTCACCCTGATTCCAGGGTAGGCTCGAGACCATCGAAATAGAAATAACTATTTCGATGCTCGAGACCCTCGGTGGGGACATAATATGAGCTGTTAACATAACTGTTGTTCACATAATTATAAATCTTACAATTTCAAACACAACATAGAACAACCCACAGTGAAGCAATAGAGTCAATTCCTATTGAAGTTGTGGTTCTTGGACTATGCATTTACCTACTGCCCGCTCTGACCCCTTCAATACCTCACATGGAATTTAATTCTCCAATACCAATGTATTTGCGAACAATCAGACTCCTAAATTGCTGGCAACCGCAACATTGTCTAGTGAATATCCTTCGGTTGTTATTATTTCATTGGATTGTTTGTAAAATGAATTAACTGAAGAACGTTTCGGATTTTTTTATTTTATAATAAATGCCGACACGCGTTTTTCATAATCCTTTGAAAAAAACACGTTTCTACACAAGCTTTTTCTTTAAATGCTGTAAAAAGAAGAAAATAATTTCTAATAAAATAACGAATTGAGGTAGGATTTTTCATTCTAGACTCTAATTATAAATTCCTCAAGAATAATAATGGTTCATGATGATCAAGGAGTATTTCAGTTGGTTCAATTTCAATATTTTCAATCTTATTCCATTGTGATAAAACAAATTAATCCCACGAATTCTCCCCAGCACACCACAGTTTATATATTTTGCTTCAAAATATTATAAGCTCTATACAAATATGTAAAGCTGGTAGTAAATAGCTTAATGTTTCCAACAAGGTTTTAACATAATTACATTATAAGTATAGCTACGTACCGCAAGCGAGACTTGGTATGCAGCCTGTGCTTAGCTTAACGTATGCTGGTACTAAAATATAATTACCGAGTTCGCTCCATACGAACACATCCAGAATACAGAATCACTATGATGCAGTAAATTTACAGCAGTAACCTAAAATATATATGAAAAAATCATTCAAACGTTTTCATTATTTAATTATTATTATAAAATGTTTCGGCTATATCAATGACAAAGTTCCTAAAAATACTTCTATCATTATCATTTCAGCTAAAAGACATTCAAAATGCCTTTTGCATACGAAATTTTAATGTTAAAGAAGAACAATCAAACATTACTTAATGAATCCATATTTCGTAGTCAGAAAACTCGTAGACATTTGCTACGAAAGCGTAGCACTTTGCTACAATAGTTTTATAATATTACGGACTTATTAAATAGAATCTATCATTGCCGTTACCGAAGAAAATAACAACAAATTCCACATTTTAAAAGTAACAATAAAATACCAATGTCCAAATAAATGTAATGTAAAAGAAAAGCACTAGACATTTCCTATTTCAAGAGCACTTTCAACGTAAACATAATACGAAGTGAAAACCTTTCCGTTACATTACGTGGTTTCATTAAAGCCCCACAGAGGTAGCGTCTCGTCTACCGCTATTTTATATTTCATATTAAACTTCAGAGAAACTTGCGTTCCGCGCGCTTAATAAAAGCAGAAGCAAAAGGAATGGCTTCTCAGATCAGGTGTTTTGTATAATATTCATACTCGCTTCTTGCTTCAGCTAGTTCAGGGAATAATTTTCAACAAATTTGAATAGTGATATTGAAAAAATAGGTATGTTATTTGAGTTTATATTGCAAGTTAAGAAATAATATAACATTTTGTTGAAATATTTAAGTAAGCGGCTTCTTGAATTTCATCATATTTATATAAATAAATTTATGTTCTGACTAGCTGTCCGCCCACGGCTCCGCCCGCGTTGGTTTTTTTTTGTTTTTTTATTACCCGTGGTAAAAAGTATTTATAGGATATATTTCATTAAAATCGGTCCAACGGTTCCAGAGATTAGCGTGTACAAACAGGCAGACAGACAGACGGACAGACATTTTTTTAAACTTAAATTGTTGTGTTCAGACATGCCGATACTTTAGTGTTATTAAGTATAGATAGAAGAACATAGATGATTCTTCTAATTTGATGTAGCAGTTTTGAAAAAAAAGGAAATGTTTTATTGGTAAACTTATTTAAGCCGAAATACGCCCACTGCTGGACTCAAGGGTCTCCAAAAGCGACCGGTCCTGCGCTTCCAACAACCAATGACTCCTCGTTAATATATGTCGATTCAACCTATGACGTCATCATCTCACGGTGCTTTTCTTCAATTGGTACTCGTCTAATAGTCGAGAACTTTTCTGCAGTACTGAAGAAATGTGCATGTGTGAAGTGACTGTGCTTCACCTACAATCTTTGTGATTCTTAGGACTATTTAGTTATGTATAAGGATGGATATCATATGTATATAAAATCAATAATAATTATATATTTTTTAAGTCGGTAATAGATTTTCTGGTTCGTCCTATGGCTAGGCTATATAGAGCTTTAAGTGATAAATGGTAAGTCATTGACCCTTTATTCTAAACGCGTGGTAACTAAATCCTGCATCTCTAATCCTGTGGCTAGTTTTTTATGAAATCAGTGAGAAGTTTTATCTGGGAATAGGTCTGTGAATATCCATAATTTAAGCTGTTGTAATTTATTCGTCATAAATATAATGATGTCAGAATTTAAGTCTCGAATCCAACAATAAATAATTTAAAAAAGAAGAGATGCGATATTAGTTTGAATTCAAACAGTGAATATGGATGGATGTTTTATTTCAGAGTACTGTAGTTAATTCCTGAAACTGCAGTAAGCTTGCTCTCTAAAGTAGTCTTATTAAAAGAATTAAATTAAAATATTTCTCTCGGAACAATAGTAAATTCTGCTAAATTAATATGTACGGAGTGTCCCGACTAAATGTGGGCAGTATTAAAACGGGGTACAAATAGACCCCCTGTTTAAAGGGGGGTTCGAACCGCAGACTTTATGTTTAAGAGCGGTCTAGAATTATTAATTAACCAATGCTGATTGCATTCCTTGTTCCTGCGGTCTGGAGTAATGCTGGGTTATAACTTCTACCGGTTTAATATCTCTCTTGGTCCAAATATTTGTTGCCCTACTGGATGTCTTAGCTTACTGATACGTGGAGGTTTCGAAGTTCCAATGTTTGTTTTACTTCAAATGTGTCAAAATGTACGAAGTTCGTCTGTAACTCCTTAAAAATATGGACTGGGAAAATTGGACCCCTAGACTAAATAAAATATTTTAATAATTGCAAATTTAAAAATAAAAATACTACAAGTACTTCTACTAAGTTTTTAATTTTTGTTTAGATTTGTTAGACATTAAATTTGGCATATTCCTAGATTGACACGCATATCACTTTTAATTCCGGATTTTTTTTAAAATAACCAACCACAATAACAGCCTTAAGTGAAAGAATTCCTTTAAATTAAAAATAAACTTTAACAAAGATAAAAGCTTAGCATATTAAAGAAACATTACAAAAGGCATCCAACTATGGTAATAATTTTGCCTAATTTGCATTAATATGAGTTTTCTTCCTCATTCAGAATCACGTTGGCGCATGAGTTCATTTCCGGCCCGTCAAACAATTCTTAAATTACGGGGTGTGCCATAAACATCTGCACTTTATATTCCAATTTTATGCTCTGCTTCTAAAGGTACCAAGGAATGTTACAGTATTCAGCTGTGTAACCAACACACCCGCCTACATAAAGACCACTCGCGCCATTCTTGAAAATTATGACGTAAGCTATTGCCGTACTCTTTAAGGGTGGGGAGGGCAGTATTGTCACTGACGAAGAGATTTGCGCCGCGCTTTCGTTATTCTGAGGTCACTGACTTAGTACGCTTGCGCACGTTAATATATACTGCGCATTTGACCGCTTCCGTCTTTACTTCACTGCGCCATACTGCTTTTTTTATTTGACGTCCCACCAAAATTTTTTTAATTTGTTGTTCTTGCTTTTTATTATGTTTGGTGTATAACCATGAAACGTACTTTAACCTTAATACAGTATATTACACTTTATGGTATACTCTTAGAGAATAAATAAACACCACATTTTTTTATTTATACTCTGGGTACACTAATCTCATATTTGTTAGTAATTTTGGTGTCCTGCCTTTTCGCCGAAATTTGGTTGGCCGATTATCACTTACCAACCAACGTTTCACCAATTTTTCACTTTGACAACTAACGATTATCATTTTTTTAGTAATTTTAAAACAAAAATCGATAGTACTTTCAAACGCACTCCGAAAGCAACAATAAAACGCTCGCGTGTTTCACATCCAACCCCTATATCTTATTAAAATTAAAGATTTGAATATAAATACCGCAATCGCAGAAGCGGATAGGTGAGTGGAAATAACATGAATATGAATGAAATCAGACATGGAGTCTGACGGCGCGGGTTCGAATTATTAACTTTTTGAGTGCACTTCGGTTCGCGAAGAGTAAGTACTTCGACCAACAAACCAGTGTAAAATGATCGCGCTTTGTGAATATTAATGTAAGCGTAATGGTTCAAATAATACTGGATAAACACAACTAATGTGGTCCGCTGTATACAAGAGGGGTTTTGAGAAACGTTAGACGTTCTAACAAGCTTGTCGTTTGCGGAGTTTAGAAATTTCATGTTATATTTTTAAATAGTTTAATAGGTTTTTGTAGAAAATTAATGTAACCAGAGAAGTAATTAAAGCCAAACAAGCAATTGTAATGAAGTCATTAAACAATATTCGCTGTATAAAACTGCAGATGAAACTTAGATTTTTTAAGACAAGTTTAATCCGACAGCGTTTTCATGAAAAATATTAAAGTAAATCATATATTTTTATGTCATTTTAAATTACTAATTTGGCTTAATGATATTAGATTTCAGTAAATAACGTTTCGACACCTACAAGAAGAATTTGAATTGGTCCTAAGCCATTAAAGTATTGAATGAAACAACGCTACTCTTACATTTTGAACCTTGTGGTCTCCTAAATATAAGCCATAATGTATTGTATGTTGTCAAAAATAATAGGTAAGCTGAAAATTACCTTTATTTGAACTTGGCGCAATCGGGTAGTACAGAATTGCTCATTAAAAGTTGCAAATCGCCGCTGCTCTACGATTTCAGACGACGTTTACGTACAGTCAGCAACGAAGGTAATTACAACCAGTAACTATACAATATGCACTTAGAGTAGGTAATAGGTATATTAATACATTTATAACTTACAGTTAATAATTTATTACAAATAAAGTAATGCGTTGATTTCATAAAAATGCATAAATTAATAGTAGAAATTAATATTGAAAAGTTGATAAGATTATATTTCTAGAAATACTTCCCACTTTAAAGTTCGAGAATTTATCAAAGCTAAGATGCTTCTTCAGCAACAATTCTTATTATGTTCTGGAATCTTATTATAAACACGCACATTGTCAAAAACGATTTCTAGTACCTACGTCGAATTTCTTCTTGGTTGCATTTTAAGTCTTTTTTTTTGCAGATGGTACTTCTTTACCTGGCAGACATTGTGGAATCAGTCCAGCACGCAGACAATTTGTCCAGGACGTGTAATTTGGGAACCTTTGCTGACCACACGCTTTGAATCACAAATCATAGTGGAGAGATAGAGGTGGAACTAAATTAAATCATCTGTGTATATAAAGAAAAAAACTGTACCAAATATTTACCTTGGTAAAGTGGACTATGTATATGTATAATTATTTTAGTTAAGACTCTAATTGGAAAACAGTGATTTTTCAGGCTTTCGCATTTTGTACACAGTGGTGGTAAATCTCATATGTCACACGCAAATTCTATTCTATTCTTAAATTTAATTTGCGCAACTTTTTCGTTTATGTAGAACTATAAAAGTACGCTAGATGAATGGATCGAATTTTAAATGAATGAAATCCTAGAACAAGGGCTTAGGTGTCAAATTAGGCGTAATAAGTCGAATTTTTTCGCATGCAAATGCAATATGTAAGTTTAGAAACTTACACGACGCGACGCGACGTGTCAATTTGATGTTTGACAGACAACTCGAAATAAAATTAACAATATGTAAACAAAAACAGATAGACCCTCTATAGACTTTTAAATTAATAGCTTGACAACTAGAACTAGCCTCACTATAGCATAATTTTCACGTTACTATTTGACTTTAAAAACTCAGTTACAATAAGTCTTAAAATACTCCAGTGACGAAAACTTACTAAGTAAAAAGAGCAAGCTTCGTTTTCATTTAATTCTCTTTCTTTTTTCAAGATAATATCATTTTTAGCAGACGGTCTTTACTTAAAAAGTATAAAAATGATATAAAAATACTATAACCACTAACAACCCACATTTAAAAGTTAAATCTACCCGCCGCCGCCGTTTAAAAGTAATTGAAACGTTTTGAAATTCGAATATTTTCTTTTTTAATTGCTTACGGCAACAAAGGAACGTCGATCGGCATTGAATTTTGATTTGCATTTTAAAAGAAGAATGCTTTTTACAAACGAATTCACGACACCGCTTTTGCAATATCGTGGTAAAAAATTGCATTTTCCTTTACTTGGGTGCTTTTTTACTCTTCATAAAATCTGCACGTAAGATTTAAAGACCATCTTTCAAAAACTCGACAAATTACTTACAAGGACAAAAGTAAGAATTTACCGATATATAATTTCTGCCGATAAACATCCACTGCTGAATAAAGGCAAATAAATGACTAAAACACAGGCACTCATCTTGTCAAGAAAATAAGTGTAAGTATGAAGGTTGTGTCCTATCAGGAGGTAAAACACATTAGCAATGAAAAGAAAAAACCTAAGCTCTTAAATTAAGAAAGAATAATAAGAAAAAAGTGCTGGTATATATTTTTTTATCGTTACTTTCCCCTCTAAACATTCGAATACAAACAGCCACGTACCAGGAGAACATATTCGAGAGGAGGTATTACAGTTTGCAGCTGCTCAGCTTTCGACCCGAGTTAATTAGAAGTCTTAGCTGCTGCGGTCCTGCGGTTTTAATAATTTCACCCCGTCCGACTTGGCAAATTGATATAAATGATTCGGTCGGACGACGGATCGGACCGTCCGGAGTTTCAAGTTGACGTATACTTACTACGGGGAATTGTGACTGAATTAGGAAAGTTTCGAATATCAGCCTCACGTTTGGCGGCTAACGATTCACGTCTGAGTTGGGAGTTGGTGCTATTTAATTTTAGTTGTGTTCAAAACTAAACATAATTTTGCTCCATGCTATCACAAAATATTTTACAGCTTTAAATGGGTCATTTTAATTTTATGAAATTTATACAAATTGCAAATTCTTCATCATTATGAACGCTGATGAAAAAGATAGTTTTTTGTTATTGACGCTATACAAAATAATTTCATTGTCAATTGACTGATTTCACAGTTAATTTGTATTATTACGTTCGTGTGAAACCAAATAGATAATTCGTACAATTTATATTTTTAAACTAAAAATAGCTTAAGCAATAATTTGAGTATCGCATGACGTAATATGAATGCAATTTATTATTTCTTTTGTACTTTTATGGACATGTAGTATGTATCTAATGTCAGTGCGTAACTTACTTGTTAACTTAATTTTAGTTTTCTATACGAGAAAACATTTGATTGTTTGCATTGAACAGGCTCCGAAACTACAGAACCAGAACCGATTTTAATGAAACTTGGTATAAAGATATAAATAGATCTTAGAATATAGGGAGTAACATAGGCTACCTTTTATCGCGGGAAAATTCTTCAATCTCACGAGAAAAAATGTTAACGCGGGCGGAGCCGTGAGGTGGAAAGCTATAGTATTTAATAAAAATATTTTGTGAACTATTGCTTTATTCTTTTAACAAAACTCAAGTCTAATTAATAATTAAAATAATTGTATCTTTTTCTAGCATTTTACTAGCCGTTTATTCAAAAACACGTCAAACAAAGGGTAACACCAATCACGGACCACCAGATAATAATGCTAAGCGACAGTTCACCTAATGACTTGTCGGAACAGTCGGAGACTCGGAGGAACTTCTCGCGGGATGTCAAACGAAGGTGGTTCGTTATTAACTGGCACGTCAGTTTCTAATTACTCCTGCAGTTATCACCTGCGACTGACGGGCGGACGACCAGTTTAACTTGAGCCCCCAGTACTGCAGATGCGTCTCAGATTTTAAGCTATAAAGAGATTGGGCGAGCAAAAGCGTAAAAAGAACTAGAAGATTTAATGTTTTTTTTTTTTCTTAACTATAACTCGTTGTGGACAAACAGTAGCTCAAGGAAGCTCAGGACTGGTGGGAATGGCGCAAAAAAGTAGAAATCTACATCTATGGCTATTTACCCCATATTTATTTACACAATATTTATTGAAGATGAAAAAATATAATAGTTTTAATAAATAAGCCATGGTATAATCCAGAGTTGGTTTTAGTTTGAGCTTATTAAAACTCTACACACCCCATTAGGTTACAATCCAGCTATAAATTACAGTTGTTTCAATTATGTTGTTTTTTTTTTAGTACGGAAATTTATAGTTAGAAATTAAAAGTGGGACTTAAGTACAGTACGTTATAAAGTTGTTTATTGTTAGATAAAACACTGGTGTGTAGAAATATGTTGTATTGTGAATTATGCATACATAAAAGCTTGCTCTTTTAACCTAATGGGGTGTGTAGAGTTTTAATAAGCTCAAACTAAAACCAACTCTGGATTATACCATGGCTTATTTATTAAAACTATTATATTTTTTCATCTTCAATAAATATTGTGTAAATAAATATGGGGTAAATAGCCATAGATGTAGATTTCTACTTTTTTGCGCCATTCCCACCAGTCCTGAGCTTCCTTGAGCTACTGTTTGTCCACAACGAGTTATAGTTAAGAAAAAAAAAAACAGTAAGGAAGGGGTCATATAAAACTGGCTTACACGACTTCTTGCCAGCGTGAATTCTTGAACAATTTGCAGAGGGGTCCATTACGTTACGTGTCAAATAGACTCGGTACTGCTGGATCCGCGGTGGAGGGATAAGTAGGCAGGTACTTACTACAATATAATAATGCTATTGATCATTTGTTCTCACAATTTAGATGTGTAATAATTTAAAACATGAAATAATAAATATAAGGCGTTTATTTTTTTAAATATAATCATTCTGATTTCATGCGGACAACGCTAAAGTCAAATAAAAGCCAGATTGTTTTTGGTGTTTGAAAAATAATACTTAACATTAATTTTATGTTTGTGGTAATTTATCGTCATCTTTTCTTCGTTTCTGCCAAATACTTCGGCTATTTGCCAAAGGTCCGAGGACTGTGGTTCGCACTGTCTGCAACTTTCGCCACATCTTCGTCCAAGTTGTGACGTCACCTGAAAGATTTTTCTTTCTTACCTCGCTGGCTGAACGACTCGAAGTGTATCAAGGCCTCTGACACAAGATTTGGTTGACTTAACTAAGTGATGTAAGTATCCTAAAGTAAAAAATATACTCTGAAGATTTTGCCACTTTGAGATGTTCAACCATGGACAATCTGGTCCTTGATATTTATTAATTAATTTATTTATTTAACGGTTTATTGTACATATAAACATACAAAGGACAATCACATGTATCTAGAGAGACGACAACAGGTCTGCTTATTTCTCAAGATAATATAATATTTCCTTCCTTTTTTGTGATCTTGAAATAATATTTGAATATTTATTAGCCAAGACGATGAAAAATGGTTTTGTAAAATCTTACCTACGATAAAACCCTTTAGAATTTGAATTTGCCATTCGTTCCTATATCCTGTGCCATTCGGAACTTGAATGTCGCGTAGATATTTTTACTTTTCACTTATTTTAAACAATATTAATAAGATTAAAATTAATTTACAATTGCATTGTCCTGATTTTGCGTAACAATACAAGCGTGTAATCCAGGCTTTGCTTAAGAAAGCCAATCAAGAGTTCCGCTTCAGTGAACCCGAGTGGCTCCTGACGAGATTTCACGGCCACTGCGCTATCCACGCCTCTAAATAATTATTAATTTGTATTAAGAAAATTAATTGGGATTGCCTTGATTAATCTTTGCTTAAGATCTTGAAGAGCGGTTAATATTTAGCGAAAAGATTTTAAAGTTTTAGAATCTTTCCAGAGTTGAAAGTGTTCTATTCGCTTGATTATTTTAGTTTAAATATGTATGTAAGTACACTTTGAGGATTGGTAGTTGTGAACTAAAGTGATTTTAAGTAACTGTGTTAAAGAATAAGGTATAAATTTTATTGAATTAATATCATAATAATTATGATAATAAACAATCTACGCCATATTGTTTTTCGAAAAACAATGATCATTAGATCATTCGTAATTATAATTTACGTAGCTCTAACTAATGGTGAATGGTCATCCTAATCTAACAATTAGTTACGCAAAATGTAATTAGAAACAAGACAACGTATAGTTTGGGTTTTGGCCGAGGTTCTTCGTCGTAAGCAATTGACCAAACCATTTGTTTGCTTACCCGAATCATTTGTCTCACTATGGCCTTTCAAAGCTTATTTCGCTTTCAGTAAATAAAGGAAAACTTTGCCTCTGTGAAACTTGAAATAATTTTTGAATCTTTTACTTCGGATTAAAAAAAATTACATACAGTAATGTATCTATACGTAATTAATTACATCAAATACATTTGAGTTACTTTGGATAACTGAAAACAAACTTTGACGCCTACGGTTTTGTCTCATTGTGGGATAGACTAAAAAAACTAAAAAATACACTACTTTTTGGTGTGGTCCCAAGTTACAATAAAATTCTGCTGTTACCCAAGTTAATCATACCAATAATAAGCTATTTAAAAATAAATTACAACCTCCTACAAATTTAGCATTAAAAAAATTATAAATATAATATCATGCTAGATAAGGGCACCAAAATGTTAATTAATTCTATTTTAATCCTATTTGTTGGGGATAAGAGTTGATAGTAGATTAATTTTGAGTAGGTAGAACGAGCATGCTTCAACGATGCTGGTCATATTTTTGGGTGCAGAGAACAGAGTCTTTGTTATCCTAAAGTAATCTAAAATATAAGAAACTAGCTTTCCGCCGCGGCTCAGCCCGCGTTATCAGTTTTTCCCGTGAGAATGAGGCATTTTCCCGCAGTAAAAGGTAGCCTATGTTACTCAAGGTGAATGTAGCTTTCTAATGGTGAAAGATTTTTTGAAACCGGTTCAGTAGTTTTTGAGTTTATTCATTACAAACATGAACACACACATACAAAGATACAAATTTTTCCTCTTTATAATATTAGTATGAAAGAACTACGTGACAATCATTTTATACAACATGTTATGCCGATATTTACAGACGTTGGCAATAAGTCGTCGTTTCAGCGCGCCCATACACAATCGTTTTAAACTCACTCCGCTCTGTACAGAAACATTCAAACTTTGCAGACAAATTCGATCTGTGAAGCGATTCGGACCAGTGCATACGAAGTACGAAACGCCACACGATTCCCGCCTTTATACTCAACCGATAAAGCCTATACTGCTTTGCATAACGAGTTGTTGGTATACGAACTTACGCTGATGATTGCATACCAAACAAATAACAAAGCGAAATCGGAAACTTCGATGAATGAAGCTCTAGAGTAAGTCAAGTGCAATTCTAGATAACTGTGTTTTACTATTTTTCATTATTTCATTACCATGCATGTTCCCCACTTTTTACTACTTAACTCTTTACAAAGCAGTGTCCAGTATACTGCCCCCTTAATTTTAACCTTATACCCTGTACATAAAGTCGAAAATGAATAAATTAAAAAAAAAATTGCCTTATAAATGGTTAACATAGAGGCGTGTTTACTAAATGTACCTTGTGGAGACTCCCCATGGGGTTTTGGTCGGGTATATTTAGCACGGCGCTTTCAAAATATTCGAACTACTAAATATACCCGAGTTGGGGTATCATGATCGGGTATATTTAGGAGTGAATGATGCGCGCCAAGTGTTTACAAATGTACCTTGTGGAGATTCCCTGTAGAGTTTTTGTCGGGTATGCTTAGTACAGCGCTTCCAAAATATTTTAACTATACCCGAGTTGTGATTTCATAATCGGGTATGCTTAGGAGTGAATAGTATTTTGAATGCTAGCATCGTATATCAACAAAATGTACCTCCCCCTATAGGATTTTGGTCGAGAATAAATAGCATGATAAAAATATTTGAACTACTAAGTGCACCCGACTTAGAATGCCATAAAGGGGTATGTTTAGTAATTAATTGCTAATTGTTACTTAAACACTAAGTAGTTATACATATGTGGTTAGTGATATGATATATGATGAGATGGACGGCCCCGTAGCCTAGTTGGTAGTACGTCTGCCTTCAAAGTACAGGGTCGCGGGTTCGAATCCTTGCCAGGGCAAACATTCGTGTGATGAGCACTTGTGTTTGCCTAGTGTCTGGATGCTATGTAATTATATACTCGTATGTATATCAGTTGTCTGACACCCATAGTACAGGCTCTGCCTAGTTAAGGGTCAGATGGCCGTGTGTGAGATGTCCCCACATATTTAATATTATTTTATTATTATAGTTACATATTAAAAAAAAACTCTTGATACAATGAAGATAAATTTGATAAAATCAAATAGTACATCAATCACTTTATTTAGCAGTTAATTCAAATGTTGATGCCTAAACTTACGATTCACTAACTTTTTAGTTATTCAAATCATTTAAACCACGAAAAACCAATAAACTTGAAGAAAAAAACGTTTAAAGTAAACAAACAAATAAAGAAGGAAAAAAATAGCACGCGAAGCCGGTGCGCGACAGAGACGATTAGAGTAACGAAAGCTACGAATTATGTTCGGGTATAGATAGTTAGTAGCTACCAATAAAAAATGTGCAGTCCTAACTATACCCGATCAAAGCCAAGCAGGCTCTTGTAATCTAAGCAGGGTATGTTTAGTAACGATTTATTTTTAAATAGTGCTACTAACTATACCCGATGTAGGTCGAGTCGGCGTATCTTGCAGAGGTATATTTAGTAGTAGTCACTTTAAAAGTTGTTCCTCCTAACTGTACCCGAAGATAGACAAGCCCGTGACGTCACTGGCGTCTCCACAAGGTACATTTAGTAAACACGCAACATAGAGAGGATATTTTAAGAGATTAGGTAGGCATGTATGTATAAATGCCAATTAATAATTAAGTGTTCCAATAAATAAATAAACGTTTCAGTATTCTTTGTCCCATCATGTCACTGATATCAGTTGTCAGTAAGTTTATTCCCTTTTCACTTTTCCGATTTGAATGAAATTATGTATTTTTGGCGTGGGTGGATTGCTAGTATTTGTATTGTTGGTACAATGTACATGTGTTCGATATTACTTGACCCTAGTTCCTACGCTATGCATATTTTATTCCAACGATCCGCTGCTATTCAAACTAGATAATATAAAATAAGTATTCATTGTTCACATCAATCTCTATGATATGAACCCAGCTACGTGGCTAAAGCGAGATAAAATATTAAAGATGGATTAAAATATACAAGCAAACGACCTCATAAAACCAGCAGACAATAAAAGCAGAACAATCGCTTCACACTCCTATGATTCTGAAGAAATCTATACAGAAAATATTAACACAATAATTCCTTTGTAGTACCTGCACGGTAGATTTAACAAAACAGGGCAGAGATTTTAGCCCCCTCAGTAATCTATTGCTTCTCCTTTCTCTGAAAACTGCAGGACTACCATATACGAAATTTTTGTGTTCATTGCTGCAGCAATGTAAAAAGAAAAGAGAACAGAATATTCTTTTACCTACTAAATTCTCTAAAAGGTATATCATAGTTCAATCAATATTTTTATATATAGGTAGGTATGTAAAAAATGCAGTCTTCTGAATGATGATAACGATTTTTCTAGTAACTACTTTTCCTGCAGTACGAGGATTTTACCGTGTTTAAAATTAATTCGTTGTCTAATCTGTCTATCTGCCAAACTTAAAAATATCCGCCAAGGCGTGAAAGCAGGACAAATATCCAAATATACTTTGTCGTTCATAATATTATATTAGTGCGATCTATACAACTTCAATAATATAACTGTTTAACAAAAGAAATGTAATGGATACATTTTTCGTTGTCGCCTAAGTAGATTAGCGCATGCTCACTCTAGTGTAAATCTTAAGAATTTTATTATTGTTAATTACGAAATGGTAGAGAGAGATAACGAGATTATCGTCGAGCGTTTAATTAGAAATTGTATAGTGATTTGGCCGGAATTTTAATAGATTTATTTTTCTTTGATCAAAATTTTAAGAAGAATCTAGTTTTTCCTATCCTATCCTTGTTAATGGTACCTAAAAATGTCGAATGGTTTTTTTATACTGTTGGTTCCTATAAATATTCTTGCAGCATCCGATCGTAAAGGCAGGGGCTACCTTCGGACACGAAGAGGTCGTGATTTGTTTTAAAATTATTATGTTTTTTTTTCGTTTCGTGTGAAAAGGGCGTGGCCTCTCGTTTGAAAATTTTGCAGGGTTCTGCGAAAACTTAACACGTGACTAAAGTAATTTGTAAAATCAATCTTGCCTGAATTCAAAAACAAACATACATAAACAAGATAAATAAAAGAAATCACAAATGAAAGAAAATCTTTGAACACTCAATTCTCAAACAGAAAATTCTTTAACCGCGCAACTTCAGACAATTCAGCCCTGATATTTTTTCCAGTTCTATAGGTCTACACATATTTATGGTCTTGCTAGGATCAGGTGTATTGCTTGATTCCCGCTTAAGAAAAGACGAAACACCAGAATTCAGAAGAAAATTTAAAATAACCAACCAGTCTTATCAACATAAGTTCTAGAACGTTCTGTACCATCCCTGAACATTCTCGAAGGAACCAGCCAGCAAGTACCAGGGTAGCATAAGCAGGAGGTGTCAGCCAAGACCGTATTGATTCACTCTCGCCATCGCCCGGGGTCAGCTGCGCGCGGCTGCACTAGGCCACTGGAACAGAATGCACCATAGTGCCAACGCCGCTGCAACGCAGGAAACATCCTCCTGTGATCACCTAAATTCCTATTATGATCCGTAAATCATAATAATACTTGTGAAAATGAAACTAGATCTCTATCCAAGCAATGAAAATCAAGATCGTGCAAAAAATATATACTAATTACTCCTAAAACCTTATGTTTTCCATAGATCATCACTATAACGAAATTAGTCTATTTACAAAATAATGTTGTGATTGTGTAAAGAATTAGTTTCAACATAGTTACAGTTACTATTTGTTTAAATTACCAGTTGACAAAAGAACGCATAAGTATTGCCGACTTTCTCGGTACAATGCTAAGTTTGCTAATGAAGTTTTTAGTGCTAAACCCCCACAATAAGCAGCAGCAAGTGATAATACTGCCCATGTGTTCAAAATATCAGTGCTCTTAAGTCGTGTTCAGTGAGGTCAAAATTGTGTGAATATGGTGTTGAGAACTCGACAGACTCCTTCTAAATTCTGTTTCCCTGATCTTCGCAGTACCAACGAGGAAGGATGCGTACACTACTGCTGCGATATAAATTATTTTTACCTTTAATCACTACTAAAAACTCAAATATTTTTGGTATAATCACAATAAAGTTAAATGTGCGTTTAGCGCGTGTTATAATTATTCATCTTTCATCTTCATTTTATATTTTTCTCAAAAACGTTTTTAGCTAGCGTTTAACGTTTAACTTTAGTGTGGTAAAGTTAGATAAATAGTAAAGCAAATCGAAAAAAAATGCTTTCAATTACAAAATATAGTGACGAATACTTGTTTACTGATTTTTCAGTTTATAAAAATCAAGTATATACATTAGGTAAATAGGTATGTTTATACATACGACATTACATACATGCGTACATTTTATACGAGTGTGTATCATTGCGTCTTCGAGCAGCGACCTTTCTTACGCTGGATCTTTGGCGGAAGTCCTGCCTTGCGTTGATCTTTGCCATGTTACATAAACTTACAAATTAAAATATTTTGACACTCACATTGGATATTATTACAATTCTTTGCAAAAAAGACCTTCAAATATATTTGGAATGCAATAGAATAAATTGAAGGCGCAGATGTGTGTCTCGTTTTAAAATAGTGGCTCTTATCGGATCATTCCGCTCGCCAACACACAATCTTCAGCACTCTTTGTGAAGCAAATACGATTCTAGATCCAATGGAAAGTGCAAACGGATTAGATGGACTTTACGCGAACACACAGAATAGTTATTTTATTTTCTACGATTATAACGCGCGCAGGACCGATCATTGTGGAGATCCTTGGGGGAGGCCTTTGTCCAGCAGTGGACGTCTTTCGGCTGAGATGATGATGATGATGATAACAATATTTTTTAAAATTTACAAGTTTTAAAAAGAAGGAATGATAGCGGGTGCGATTGCGAACCGTTCATCGACACGGCCGTGTCGTTGTCAGGAGGAAATCCCTCTGAGGGACGAAGAGGAGCTGAAAGAGGGTCCAAAGAGGGTCATAGAAGAGCACCGAAGATAGCAGTGAGAGTGAAAACATAGACAATCTCATTGACCTCGCTGTTTTTTCTTACTCCATAGACGTAAACTTATTGTCAATCGTCAAAAAATATAAAAATATCGTATTGAAGCAATAATTGATGGAATGATTCAATTATTAGACAAACCATACTGCTCTATCCCTTGAAAGTGTATTATAAAGTATATTTATAATGTATTGTGTCCTAAGGAAGTGAGGAAGATTTTCCGCTGTTGTTTAATGCTACACGTGATAAAAAAGGAACCCTGCTGCCCATATCTGGCATAGTATCAGTATTTCATAAGCATGGGGCACCTTTCAGAATATTTAAGTACACATAATGAACTTTCTGTTTCAAGTCCGGTGAAGCTTGATTGTTCGTACCATTTCGACACAAGCATAGGTCAATTAAAAAAAAAGTACTTTCTTTTTAAATAACTCCTAACTTTTTAGAAATCAGATATTATAGTAGGTAAATTTTATGTGTGTAGGTTAGGTAGGTACCAGTTATGTTTTTTTAAACAGAATCTGACCTTAACCGACCAAGGGAATAAATTCAATTTTTTATACATGTAAAATCAAGGTATATGATTGCCTTTCGCAATTTCGCAAGTTCGCAAAAGGGCAGATTCTCAAAAAGACAGATTCTCATAAGGACAGATGCTCATAAAGACGGAAATATCTGTATATAGCCTGACCAAAGAAATAAGAAACCTCGCCATATTGCGGAATTTCAATGGAGCTAATATAATAATAGAAATTGTTGCCATAAACATAAAAATATACACGTGGCGCCCCCCGAGTAGCTTTCTTATTTCTTGGGTCAGGCTTTGCCTACCTTTACATACTAAATCAGATTAAGAACAAAACAAGAACAAGTGTAATGTTGAATAGTATATAATATTATACCAGTTATAATTTTAACAAGTAAATAGATACAATAACAATAAATCATTTGTTGTTACTAATCTTGTCTTGGAGCTATAAGAGTATAAAATTTAATTATATTAATAATAAGTTTTAATAAAATCTGAAAAAAAAAAGCGATATGTCGAACTATAGTTATTCGCGATGCGGTGGTGTCGCGCTTCCGTGATTCGCTCCTACGTGTTTAGTACTGAAGTGGTAACTTCTAGTATTAGATAACAAACTAAGCATGTCTGTGTCATGTCTTTTTCTTTCTTTTTTTTCTGGTGCGTTGCTAAAATGTGATTATAAAAACAGTTTTAAATCTAAAAATCGAATTCTAATGATGAAGTATCCTTAGGCCCGTGAAAAAATACATAATCTGGGAAAGAGCACAAGTGTTAAAATGACTGTGTTGCTTAAAAAAACATCTATTTCTGGCCCGACTAGGAATCTTGAAGATTATGGCAACATCTATTTCAAAAGAGAGGTATATTTAACAGTTAAGGCTTTTTATAGTGTTATTAAGTAATTATCTAACACTTGCTACGAGTATGCATAGTTAAAACAAAACAAGCAGTGTGAAGTCGAACTTCATAAGGTTTTGTTTAATCTAACTTTTTCAGGGAAATTATTGCACTCACGAATACGAACGACTTTTACTATGCAACCAACTCTGAAAATGCAAAAAAAACTATTGTTCAGTTGCAGTTATCAACCATTCCATACTTCTCTCATGTAACTACGAGCACTGATGTCTATATATCTATCTAATAGTATCTATAACAACTGCTAGAATTACCAAGCGAGCCTTCGTCAGATTTTCAAAGGGGTTTAAATCTTTTGTACCTACGCCGTGTAACCTACGTTATTATGGGTGAGATTTGCGAAATCCCTCAGGATTGGCTGCGTGGCCCTTCGGAGCTTACTTGTAATAATATTTGTGCTCAGCGCTTCGGGATAGAGATTTTAGCACGTTCCTTAAGTTTGTGGATAATCTTTTGCGATCTTATTTAATATGAGCTTTGATATTTAGTTTGAGATAAGTACTTAATTATTTATTTTATCAGATAGAAATTAAGTGTGTTCTTTCAATTTTGATTTATTTTAATACTTCGACATTGCACTAGCTCTTGGACCTAAGCCTACATCAATTTTGACTTTAAAAACTCGAGTTTTATTATTAGTCAGACAAAATATTTTTCTAAAGCATTTTACGTTACTAATAGTTAACTAAGTATGTGTATTATTATTAAGTATGTGTATCGTTTAAATTAAAAGAAATCCTTAGACTGCTTTATATTCACCTCAATTTTTTATCCAATTATTGATTTTGGTCATTGAACGATCAATTCGTTTAAATATAAAAACACGATTTACCCAACAACAAATTTTAGTCCTGAACGTAAATATTATTCCAGACTTCAGGCAACTTTAAACTCACAAATTACATACAATTTGTAAACAATTTAATTGTTGCGTAGTGTAGTTTTAAGTACTTAACTAAATTAAACACAGCAAGACTGAACTTTGTCTGTTGATATTTTAATTGCGAGTAGGTTAAATTAAATTAAATTTTATTATTCCATTGAAGTATTCACTGGAAAAGTCTAAAAATAACATAAATTATATTAAATTATATTCCTATCATTATTTTGAATCGGTAATAAATATGACAATAAGAAATAATAAAAGAAATTTAATTTATTCTATTATTAGTGAATTTCACAGTATTATTTTTGTCATTACAATGAAATTTTATAAAGGAACAGGAACAATCAAAAGAAACAGTACAAAAAATTAAAAAAGGATAAAGAAACAAATTAAAGTGATACAAATTATTTAAAAAGTATTTTTGTTATATCAGAATTACAATGTTTGAGCGTATAATCTTCAAAATAGGCTAGTGTGTATAAATTTGTATTTAATATACATATATTACGATACACCATGCATGTATATTATAGGTGTTCTTGAGTGTGTAACGAATCCATTTTTTCACGGTATTAAATAAATTCACGATGAGTGAATAATATTCTCGATACTTAGTCCTATGGCTTAGTATCTCTCTGAAACAGAAGCCTCCCTTGTGGGTATAAATTCGCCACTCGATCTATTCTGTCTGAAGCCACCTATAGCGGGCCGTAATTAATCTAAAGCCTTATCTCTGGGATTTACTACGAACTAGAACCTACTCTGAACGGATAGGTTTTCATTGTTATGAAAAATGTGCCTTTATAATGTTTATTAAAAATCAATAATTATTATCATTCTTGCCCTATCCACAGAATAAATAATAGAACTAGGTGCCCTATCTCAAAAATATATTTTTTTCTATGTTTGCCTGCTCACATTTTCCGACTTTTTCGTAGTAATTTTTAACTGTCCCACGGGAACTCATTAATTTTCCAGGATTAAAAGTATCCAAGATGTTGACCAGAAATGTAAAGAACTACCATGCAAAATTTCATTCAAAGCGGTCCAATAGTTTTGGAAATTACCCCATACAAACAGACAGAGAAACAAAAAAAAAGAAAATTGTCTGGATATGTTCTTTCACTTCTTACATCCTGCTGACTCGGATTTCATCTTTTTTTTTCTATGTACAGACATTTGACCTCTACAATTTTATTATATAGATAGCGTATTATTTCCAATTATCACGGAATCCAAAATTCAGAGTAACACTTGAAAGACTGTGTTGTATACTTAACCATAACCAAACTTGTTCTCCATTTAACTGCTACCTAATTTTAATAGCTTAAACACACTTTTCACCTTAAGGCGCCGTCGGCGGCGGCGTAGCTTTATTATTCACAGAAGAATGACAATTTTTTTTGAAAGGTAGCTTAGTCTTTTCTCGTACAGCCATTTACCACTTTGGCAACATTTATTGTAATTCGAATAGACGTAAATACATTTCTAATTTAATATTATAAGGATTATACTTTTACCTACAATAAGATATTTTTTCTTGGTACAAATATGTTATAAAATTACCTCATCACATCACTCCATTTGACTTTTTATCGTCTTTTTAGCTATGAAAGTAGAGTTCGCACACACTGAGCTATAAATCTTCTTAAAGTTACCAACTACGTCTATTTGCATGTCTGAAATACAGCAAAATTAGAGATGGAAATAGATATATTTTCACCGGTAACACTAGAATTTAACCGGTAATATTTAACTGATTCTAAGGTATTTGTGAGGTACTAAAAATTCATTTTGATTCTATTTTATTCATATTTATTACGGTTCCCTACAGATAATATTTAAACAATGTATGTATTTTATTTCTTCCTCAAACTAGCGTTACTAATAAAGTAACACATGTCATCTCGGATTACATTATAAAGGCCGAGCCGAATTAAGGTCTGCTGCAAATAAAACAACTTTACTAACATGCGGAATTTACCGCTATAAATCTTGATATTTTATTACCGGTCAAAGAGTACAAAGAGTTCAAAAAAAATATTTTTTAACTATTGGATGTTACATCACTTATTTAAGTCATTTAAATTATCTTTTCTGGCGAGTTCAAAAATTTGGTTGTCTTCTGTAGAGAAGAGCTTGCCACAATCGGTCACAATTTTAAACCGGTTAAATTTGAGCAAAATCAGGATAAAGTTGATAAACATAGAAGTAGAGTCGGCTCCCATCGTAAATCATTGCAGATAATCTCCGAGCTTCACACTGCATGTTTCGGGACTGCATGAATAATTTATTACGAGACACCTTATTATAATATTGTGAATTTGTGTTGCTATAGTTATGATCTAGACCGTGTAATGTTTCTTGTTTATAGTCAAATCATAGACATGTTAGAATAACTAGGATAGAATTGAAACACATTTTCGATGAAATATACTATTACTACTTATAGCTATACTAGTGTACTAGAATAACACACACGTAAGTACTACTTTCTATACGATTATGGAAATGCCAAAATGGCATATAAAATAATGTTTAGTCATAGATAAAATCGAGATTGTCAGTCCATTTACCTAGGGGCAAAGAAGAAAATAATAGTATTAGGGGGGTCCCTTGACAGGTGAAAAACTTTGGGAAATAGGTAAATCTTTGAATGTTAATCAATTAAAATAGCTGCTTTTGGTTGTAACAATGCATATTATATTTCCATCAAAAGTTTCCATCTAACAACCATGTCCTATGTAAGAAAAATACCGAAATTTAAACTAGCACATTTATATTATTCTCACAAATGTAATGTAATGTAGTATAATGTTTTCTTTTTGCTAATCATTTTGTACTGTCTTTCTATTTTTTCTCCATAAATAAATAAATAAAAAAGCCTCAAAGGAATGAGCATTAAAAATTTTACTGCATAACTTTTTTTAAAGAATTATCGCCATAATTCGTTCCGACGTTTCGTTTGCTCCAATACCGTTTGGTATGTAAGCGCAAATTTATGGACACCGCACTCCTGATAAAAATTGTACTCGAATTGCCCCCGGGCTTATTTATCGTGGCACATTTGGCTGTATAGCAGTTTTTCCTCTGCTTGCTGTTTATTTTTTTATGGAGTAGCACGTTATCTGTAGGGCTGTGGCGGTTAGAAGTCGGTGTTTTATGTCATCATGATGCAGATATTATAAATTATACGATTCAGTTCTAATGTCAGCCATTTATTGAACAAATGCATTTGCGTACTGAAAACCGATAAGAGTAAAAACATAAGCCTAAATTTTTTTACAAATGATTTGTCTCAACTTTGTTCGTTCCATTTTACATTTACGCCGAACCGAACTAAACAGATTGCGCTAAAAGTGCGCTCTAATACAAGCTTTAAGGAATGCAAAGTTACATTGATGGGTCTTAAAATTTCAAAAGCACGTCAATATATGGCTAAGGTTTAAGCACATTTCACCAACTTCACTCATAGTATGAAAGAGTGATTTTAAAACATGTCAGTTGAAAGTAGACCACTCGTCGTCAACTCGCCGTCCACTTTAAACTGACATGCTGTAAAATCACTTTTAAATAACACGACATAAAGCTAACATTTCAAAGCTCTACTATAAGTTGGGTTGATGTCGAGTTGGTGTAATGTGCGATGACCTTAAGCTTATTAATTTATGTAGCAGTAATTAAAACTATGAATATTCAAAGTAGTAACGCGAATCAAACAACATATTATATGATATGAGCATACTCGTATTATTTACTTTAAATGTAGTAATGGGACAGGCCGTTTTTTAGCTCTCCCAAGAAAAATAACCACTGCGGTTAAAAAATTTAGGGCCTTTTTGTTAAGAAAAAGTTGATTACACTGAAAGTATAATAAAAAACCTGTATAGTTTAGTCAATAAGGTCTTGAAAGACCACATTTTCAATTTTGTATGATTTTTTATTTATTTTTAAATAATAACTATGCGTTTCGAAGCTATATTCATATTATTAATTCAGCATTTAATTAAAACATTAATACGAGTATTATCTTCAGAGTATTAAAAGATTATAGTATAATCCTTAACTTTGAGTGAACTTTTAACATGTCGCTGAATATATAAACAAAGTTAATTAAAATGAAATCTATCTGCAGCTTTAGAGTTTATTAAAACTTATCTCTCTGAATCCAATGGCTTTAAAATTACTTATAAACTTACCATTTACTATTTTGAGTTTCATTAGATATTTTTTTTTGTTTTATAATAAAGAAACAGAAAATACTAGCCATCAGTCGTAGAAGTACGAATGCTAAACAAAATAAACCTCTTTCAAACATATTGTTGGCCAAAATAATATAGTTTTAGCTCCACCATCGGTTTTATCTCGGCCGTCAATACGGGCCTGCCTGATTATGACGCCCAAAAATATTGACCTCATAAATGACTCCCTCCGAAGGCGAAGGCGTGACAGAAGCGAACGCGTGCTTTCTGTATTATTTGATATTGCACGAACGATATCAAAAGCATAGTGTTCGGTGTGAAATCGAACAATACAGAAAACATGCCTTTGCCTCCGCCTTCGCTGTAGAATACCTAGACTACTAGGATTTTTTTTAATTGTGCTATGCTTGTGTCGAAAATGTACGACCAATCAAGTTTCACCGGACTTGCGGGGGAGCAGAAGACTCTACCCCAAAAAAAGTCATGTACCAACGCGTCTGGGGGCGGCTCGAGGGAGCCTCGGACCTCGGCCTAGCGCGTTGATACTGAAAAACATCGTGAAGGAGATGACGCCTGAGGGGCTCCGTCTCTGATTATCAATTTTAATTTTAGTTCTGGCCGCGCCCCCGCTGGCGGGTACAGGCACTGTTACCTGAAGGATAATTGTAACCTGAAGGGAAGACTACTAGGTACTAGGCAGCCGGGCTGAGGCAGCCTAAATATGGTATCGGAATTAGTAGCTGCGTATTGCACGGGTTCCCATAAAACATTTATTTTAACTGGCTACCTTGTGCGCGGTAGTCTATTAATAAAATTAGTACCAGTGGGTAGATTTCATGCACCAACAATTGACCGAACTATAAAAAAATAAAGTAATCGTACTTGTTTACTAATCGATGTTAACTAATTATCTGTATATTTTGCCTCGTGCCAACTAATTATCTGTATAACTGTCCTTGTGAATTTTAATGTTAATGACTTTCATATGGGTACGGAATTTGATAACAAACTTGAAAAGAAAGGTTGCCTGGTAGAAATTGCTACTCAGCAAAAAGGCCGCCTACATGTACACTTTCGTTCTTTTTTTGTGAGTTTACTGATTCTATTATTTCTAGTTTGCAATAAAGTATATTCTGTTCTATTCTAAGAACTAAAATGTTCCAATCATAGAGTAAAAAAAATTCAGAATTTTTTCTATTTTCAATACATGACCGGCTTTCTTTCAACCAATAGGAAGCGACTTTCAGATGTCATTTAACGAACATTACTATTATATGCCATGATTGAAAATAAAACAAAAACTAACTTATAATAAGTAATAAATAAATGAATTAAAATAGGTACATATTTTTGCGTGGTGGTCAGCTTTAGGTGACTTGTACATTTTGTACATTTACCCCTATATTAGTAAATGTTTGACTATATAGATAGGTACTTAGAAGGTATTTGCAGGTTTTCTAGGGATTTTCGGGACGGCGGCGGCGGCGGCGGTGAGAGCGATTGAAGTTTTTCGAGTGGAAGAGACGGGACTAGCGCGCCGACGCAATTTATTTCAGTTCAAAAGCACTAAATTCGAAATGCTGGTTGCTTGCCAAATGTTAATGCCAGTGCTTAATTTGATTGGACTACAGGTATTATATAGCTTAATAAGTGTTTTATTTATTTTGTTGGTTAAATGTTTATGTTTCGCTAAGGCCCAGGTGATTCCCAATTCGCACTAGTGTTTTGAACTTTCACATTAATATTTACAATCATCTGTAAAAGTGGAAACATGCCACATCTTTAAAGTAACTTTTTCTTTTTCTTATTTCTTACGTTACGAATGACTGAATCTTTTAGTTAAAAGTATACCTTAAAAATAAAAAAAATATGGTAGAAAGTTATTTTAAAGTATAAATGCACTCCATTCCCTCCACTTTTGCAAGTGACCGTATTTTAGAATATGTTCTTATTACAAAATTAAATAAAGGTTCTATATAAAAGTAGAGCAGTAGATCTATGACACCTACATTAACAAAAATTGTTTTCCCTGAAACAAGCAGTTTTTAAAAGGATACTATATTATATAACAAGCATTTCATTTTGAATATAGCACTCTCGAAAGCAGTGTCTGCGTTTTCCGATAGGGACCACTTTGAGCCGTGCAATAAATACAGTAAGAGAGAGACACGCGTTCTGTCCGCAGACCTGGCAATTGAAATTTCATCCCGGATTTACTAGAATCAGCGCCAATAAAATGCGGTGAAATAAACGGAATCACTCCCCGGGAGTGCGATCGGTGTATTTCATATACGTTTTTTTCTTTATGACCAGAAGATGTGATCGTTGTGGACGACTTTTTTCCAGACTTAAAATATTACCCCCTTTATTAGAGAATTTTCTATTTATACTCTAAAATTACCCCATCTTGGGCGAAAGTCTACCATTTCTTAGTTATAGCTAGTTTGCAGGTTGATTGGAGAAAAAAACTATTTGTTTTAAAAAGGCCTATACGAAAGATGGCAGCGTTATTTTCAGTAATTACAGCTCATAGTAAATTATATAAAGTGCTTGTCATCATCATCATCTCAGCCGAAAGACGTCCACTGCTGGACAAAGTGCTTGTAAAACTACATAATTACAGTAGATACCTATCTTATAAAAAAGCAAGAAAAATGCATCTTAAAAAATATAACTCAGTTATCAATGCTATAAATTAAAAAAACAAAACGATTATTAACATGCCTGGTATAGACAATTTGCGTATACTTTTGATCAATTTGAATATGAATACTTTGATTATCACGGCCATTACCATCCTACGCTCAATATGATCCTTATGAATCACCATAGATCATGCATCCCCCATATACCACGCAAGAGAGTTTAATTTAAAAGTGTGTCGGTTCGACTCTTCATATTCCAATATTTATTATGAATGGCTCAATACGCCGATGTATGGCGCGCTGTGTTTGAATACAAAGTGCTTTGTTGAGGGCCTGGCTTGAAAATATTTGATAAAAGAATGGCTACGGATGTAAGATTAACCAACCAGGCAACAAAAGTTCGTTTTAGAAAAATATTTAGGTAAATCCTCTTT
Organism: Teleiodes luculella; assembly: GCA_948473455.1. NCBI lineage: Eukaryota > Metazoa > Arthropoda > Insecta > Lepidoptera > Gelechiidae > Teleiodes > Teleiodes luculella. The sequence goes on along the minus strand of OX419587.1, from coordinate 5,849,350 downwards.
TTTTGTGTTGATCGAGTCATTGCTTGTATTTTTTGTTACTTAAAATTCTATGTTATTTACAACAAATTATCATTTTACTAAAACCTTATATCTTATTTATAAAAAAATTCTACTTCTATTTAGCCAAAATGTTTTAAAATATTATAACCTACAACATTAATAAATAATCTAAAGTAGTTTGTTTTATATTTTATCAAGAGCATAGGCTAAATAAATATTAGAACACTTTCATGTACACATCATTGTTATCTAAGTAAAACAAATAAATTTCAAAATCTAATAAATCAACAAACCTCAAAATCGTTACCTGTTTTCTAAAAACAGCTTTTACCCTATTTACTTACTTTGGCTTTTAAACTATTTTTCATACTTTAACAGTACCCCGTATCGCGCTTCAAAGGTGTTTTCCAGATAATCTCGTGTGATTTATGTTTGGAGGCGCAAACTCGTGACGTCACCGGATCAGCTTGTCATCTTTGGGCCGAAGACAAATGTGTTCTCTGTTTAAATATTTACATTCTTTAGAGAATACGATGAATATAGTATGTATATGTCACCGTAAAATTGTAAATACCGTTAGATTACAATTTAACTCGCGTGATTGTAAACTGTCGAAAGATTGTGAACTAAACGTACTGATTACAATTCAACGCATTAATTTTCGGTAGATTGTAATCTATCTAAGTGAAACTGTTAAATCACAATCTGTCGCGCGTTAAATTGTCAACTGTCCAAAGGCTGTTCCTGATTGGTCGGTTTTACAGCAGGCCGTTCTATCTCCATACAGTTGGGAATAAAACACAGGCGTCAGTTGAATAAAATTAATGCACTACAAGAATTGTGACATCAAGTATTTATCTATTATTAAGTAGATAATCAGTAATTTTGACATCGTATTATGGTATATTTTTGGAGACTAACACTAACTCATTTATCATTCAAACTACTATTCTTCGATTAATCATGGATTCATTTTACTTCCACAATAATTTCATAGAACTTATTATAAAGTAGTGAGTTATTTTCAACACGAAATCAATTGAAATTCACTTAAACACAGATTGTTTACATTAGATAATAAACGAAAAAACAAACAAATATGGCGGCGCAGAGCATATGACGATCAACCAATCAGCGCGAGATGCGTTCCATCCTATGCCATTTCACAATTTGATGGTTTAATTTCGATAGATTACAATCTATCGAAAAATAATCCGTTCAATCGTAATCAGTATGTTTGGTTCACAATTTTTCGATAGTTTATAATCTCGCGAGATAGATTGTAATATAACGGTATTTATAATCTTACGGTGACATATACATACAGTTCCATACAACCCTAGTAATAAATAATATAAACGCGAAAGCTTGTGAGGATAGATGGATGGATATATGTTTGTTGCTCTTTCACTCAACAACTACTGAATGGATTTTAATAAAGCTTCAAAATCCATATGAAGCTTTAAAACAACAGAATAACATAATAATATAGGCCATCTTTTACTGCGGGAAAATTCCTTATTTCTACGGAAAAACTGTTAGGAGACGCGGGGCGCAAGCTATTTTTTCTTGTTGTTGGGTGTGAGATGTCCCACATATTCATTTTATTTATTTTTATAATTACTATTTTAAGCTGTTTTTTTTTCTGGAAAAATAAATAAACTTCTTTCCATCACTTGAAAACATAATCTCACTCAACGGAGTATTTTCTTAGCCATAAAGACATGTCCATTATGCGAAATTGGCGCCTGAATGCGTGGCCATAACGCATCGTTCTCGATTCATCGCAAGACAGGTATAAGCCATTAGGGAATAATAAAACACCCTTATCGGACCATTAGATACTCATAAAATAACAGTTAGTCATATAATAGCGTGATCGATGTTAATAACTGTGTTTTTCCGTAAGGAAAACCGTCTACGAATTTCGTAGCACCCGCTACAACATTTCGTAGACAATTTGTAGAGGATATGTAGAGGTATTAAAACCCTTCAGGCGCTTTATATCTTCTTACTACTGGAATGAGCAGTCGGTCAGGTCAATATATTTATTTCCTGTAACGTCCAATTCACTGAACGTCTAAAACCAAAGAATCGAACTAAACTATGCTAAATGGTACTATTAGTATACTCGTAATATTAAGACTTTAATTTTACTAACAATAATTTTGTATTTAGACTAATTGTGTTTTAAAAATATATAAATACTCATAGAAAATAAATGTCCTTTTACATCAATGACCAATTTTTATCCAAAGGGTGATTTTGTGTGAATAATCCTTCTGCACCTACTTTTACTTTATTATAAAAGTCACTGTAGGTACCCTTCATAGGGTATTAAGGAACTATTATTCCGTGAAATAAGGTATTCCAAAACTGTATTTTCTGAGTAAAGAACGCTACATCAATCACCAAATCACCTGACAGACCCCTTCTCTTCTCACAATATTAGAAAGGAATGAAAAATCACACTACGCTATAATATAAAAATCTGTTAGGAATTAAAGCGACCCGTATAATATTTTTTCACATTTTTAAAGTTTCAATAAAATAGACGTTGTATCAGATTTATTTATGCAAAAAACAACATCTTGCATTAGTATACGACCATTCATAAAACCTTGATTTCGCTCCTATTATGAACTACTCTCTTTTGTGTAGGTTGTAAACAATTTGAGTCAATGAAGACTATAATCGTTTCCCATCGTTTCGTTTACCATTTTATTACGAACTAGCCTTCTGCCGCGGCTCCGCCAGCGTTAACAATTTTTCCCGTGGGAATGAGGCATTATCCCGCGGTAAAAGTTAGCCTATGTTACCCAGGGTGAATGTAGCTTTCTAATGGTGAAAGATTTTTTTAAATCGATTCAGTAGTATTTGAGTTTATTCATTACAAACATACACACACACACACACACACACAAAAATACAAATCTTTCCTCTTTATAATATTAGTATGATGATATGATTTGTGTGTAAAAAAACAATGAATAACTTTTACTTAAAACCTATTTCCTTCATTTCTCATAAATTTAATTTATCGCAAATAATGTTGTAACAAGAAAAAAAATTACAAGTACAAAATACAATTTCGAGTATTCGCAGATTCTGGGTGTCACGTCAATAGCACGCGCGCTCAGCTATTAAATCTGAGCTGGAAAGGCGCATAATGCAAGGAAAACATCCATCACGCGCACAATATACGCGTAATAGAGTGCGCATCGCGATACGACGCGTATGGAAATGCGCGCGTTTGTGCGACTTCCCGTCTGTAACAACATGCTCGGCCGATCGAATGAAATTGCGCTGTATATTTTTCGAAAAAGTTTTTTTATGAGTTATTTAAAGAAAATATTGTTGGTATTTGGTATCGTATATTGAACGTGATTTTGACAGACAGATGTTTATTACCAATCAAAACTAAATTATTTAATACTTTTTAGGTCTTTGGGAGATGTTTATGTCCAGCAGTGGACGTCTTTCGGCTGATAACGATGAATTTCCTAGTCAAAAATAAAAAAAATCCAAAGAAAAAAATACATTTTGTAATATCTATTACTCATCGATAACGTCCAGAACCATTAAAAGAGTGGAATTATCACAATAAAAAAAAAGTAACCAATCACGCCTGCTCGTGAAAGCTCTTAAATCTGCCCACCAGCACTACCTTTGTCTCCTAAAACACGAAAGCTCGTAAACATTCGCCTCTGGTTCCATCAAAAACGGAAACCTTATTACTCTCCCGGCCCGACAGACCGTGCGCCTCGAAATATGCATGCAAAATGAACCCTCTATTTTGGAACTAAAAGCATCAAAAGATAACTTTGATGCCTTTATATTGTATGCAAAACTCGCCAGGATACATTTTGTTAAATAAAAATTCTCGAATATAGGAAATGTTTTTCGAATTCAGTTTTAGAAATATTTTATAAATAAGTAACATAGGTTTTAGTTACTTTATTTACTGTTTCTTTCTGATAAAAGGATTTTTCTTTCCTTTTGTTTTTTACTTTTCGTCGTTTTTTTATCGTTGATCGTTAGGCTACGTTCCTTCTATTAAATTATACAGTAAAAACTATTAAAATCGAGGATCTAATCATATCTTACGTTTAAAATGGCTTAAAATTATACATTTAAAATGCAATTATCTGTATTCTAACAATCAAAACAGCTTCCATATTAATTTGCACAGAAATATATAAATTAGACTCTCGTAGCTGTTTATATATAAGTAGTAAATATAAGAACGAATGAACTAAGCAACATTGAGTTGCAAGCACAATATAAAGACTACATAATGACTAAAGAAGAGATACATAAACACCAAGTTTTTCTGTCTAAATATTATATATATTGATTTAGTGTAAAAGTATTGCATATAGAGGTACTAACGAAAAACACTGTTTTAACGTGGTCATTGATTGCTACATGATTTATTTTCCACTAACCCCTACCGCCTTTAAGTCAACATTCTCATTTTATGTGTTAAAATTATATTGCAGAGATAACCCGTAATAATAACAACAGTCTACTGAATTTAGTTCAATAGCTCGTTTTTAATTTATAAAGATCATACTATGTGGTGAACTACAATGGGCAAACTAATTTAAAAAGCAGTATTTTAATAGTTAGTATTCACATTGCACAAAACAAACCAATTTGATTCGTTGAGGCAGAACCCAATTCATTCCCCAAATTGGATTGGAAAAAGCGACAATACATTATAACCTGTCGATATGAATTGTACGTGCACATTAGAAGCTGAATAATATGTTCAATATCGAGTTGAAATCGAAGCCAAACGCACTTAAAGGTACTAAATCATTTTAGTTTTATGCTTCTAACACAGCTAATTTGATTTACTTTTTGCTCTCTGAAATATTAAAAAAAGTAATCTCGCTTTTGTGTACAGTAATATTTTAGATTGATTAATATTAACAGCCTTTGTGAAATGCTTAGGATAAATAATTTTAAGCTCAATTTAGCGTAATTACACCTGTCCAGTAAAATAACTTTGTTAAGGGTGAAATGTTTATTTCAATAATTTGTAAAACTTTTCTCTGACAATACAAATTATTTAAATTATGAATATAAAGTAACTTATTCATCTTTAATAATTCCTTATATATGACAAGTAAAAACATATTTTCAATGAGACTAGTAGGGTTGCACCAATTAATAGATGACCATTTAAGCGCATTTCAAACTATAAAAAATAAAGAAATCGTACTTGTTTATTAATCAATGTTAAGTTTTGCCTCGTGATAACTATTATCTGTTGAAAATGTCCTTGTTAATAATGATTTTCACATGGGGTGACATGGGTATGGAATTTGATAAACTTGAAAAACACAAAATGTACAAATACATGACCGCCTTTTTTTCAACCAATAGGAAGCGACTTCCGAATGTCAATTAACGAACGTTCCTTTGCCATGCTAAAAATAAAACAAAAAAAATGCATACAATAATAACCTCATGATAATAAAATATATTTTTTTGTGGTGTTCAACTGTGCCTGATCAGCTATTGGTACATTAACCCTACTTTCAATCATTTTAATTTACTCCATAAATATAGTAACTTTTTTTACTTCTAAATACTTTTTTCTCTTACACTAGATTTACGATTTAACAAAAAGTGTTTTTATCTCTCCGTTAACGCTTACTTGAACTTGATATATTATTTTGCTGCGAGAGTTTGCAGTTATCTGTTCGATAGACGGCACCTAATAAGATTTGTTAGGTACCGATGCGTGGGTCAAAGCTCCTACATTTCACCTGGCTTGGGCTTCGAGAATCGAAATTTATACTCAAAGAAATCTGAAGAATATTCTTTGCTTATATATTATATTATATATAATATGCTTTTAAAAGGTTTTCGTAAAAGTTTATTTCAGAATTAAATAGTAAAAATATTCTTTGTCGAATATTTGGTAACCTAATTTTACAATACGGTTGATACCTTATCTGAACACTTACCTAGTCAACTTTTTGTTGATTCGATGTGTAAGATTTTTTTAGCTACTGACTATAATAAATAAAGACAACAAAAAACTGAAATCTGAGAAATCTGATTTACCATTCCATTTTTAGACATAGTATATTATAGTCGTTTTAGAAAAGGAATATACTCACAATTATACTCCTTATGACAAAGCTCATTTGAACCAAAAATGCACCTAACACCTAAAAATTATAATAATATGAATATGAACTTATTCTTTGCAAAAAAATATTATATACAGTTTAGATGTGACACGTTTTAAATGCACTTAATACGCTATAAACAAAACATAAAAATGTGTTACACATTCAAAATTGAAATTGAATACATCTAGGTATTCTTTACTTACGTTTTTACGTTTTATCTATCTACCTATTAATATATACTTCAGCTCAGTCAATAAAATATCGGTAGTGAAAATAGCTTCGCTACATTATACTCGTACGTATTTACATAGAACAGCTTAATATAATCAAAGCGTAAGATTTATACTGCGCAGGAGGGTTTAGTCGTAAGTAACACTGCGGTAGTACGCAATAAATTGACCTACATTAGTGATCCCTTCACGAGGGAGAGCGCAGGTCAAAGGGAAGTTGTTAAGTAATAAAATAACGTATATATCGAGCAATATCTCTATTGAAAATGCGGGGAATACATCTAAAGGTAGTTTTTACTTCCTGAAAGTAAATGAAGCGCTCTGATTTTCCTAGCTCTTTGTTTACTGCGACAAATATATTGAAGGATGGAACCTATTTATTTAATGTCAAACCTGATAGTGATGTAATCAAAATAAGTAATACAAAAATGTATTTCAAATATAGTCTTCAATACAATGGCAAAAAATAAAAGTTTTAGAGGCCATTTGTGCTGACAAACGGAAGGACGAACTAACAGACACGCGATGAGAGTGATCCCATATTATAGGAGCCGTGTTTTGTTTTTAAGATACGGGGTGCTCCCTCACCGGGAGCATTCGCGTGTAATGTAACATTATAGATTCGTCTTTGAGCATTACATTACAATAATACCTCCCTGACTGACGAGCATTCGCGTGTAATGTAACATTATAGATTCGTCTTTGAGCATTACATTACAATAATACCTCCCTGACTGACGAGCATTCGCGTGTAATGTAACATTATAGATTCGACTTTGAGCATGCTAGGGGAAGTGAAGCGCATTGATGTTACAAGTTGTATCAAGATATTACACATTGTATCATTACAAGGTGCGCATTGTAATGCTCGGTTCTCCTCCTTCACTGATGTATGCCCGTTTTGTATCATTACAAGGTGCGCATTGTAATGCTCGGTTCTCCTCCTTCACTGATGTAATGCTCAAATCTGTAACGTTACATTACACGCGAATGCTCCCGGTGATGAGCACGGCTCTCTGCGCACTAAGCGGTTAGGTTGACAACACGTCATGATGGTGGCACTTATGCAATATAACGTAATCATCATTTCAGGTTTTTTTTTCAGATAGCTAGTCGTAATAAGATATTAATTTAAACTTTTAAGAACTTTAGATAAATTAAACTTATTTATCAAATACAACGATACACAAAAGGGCATTTTATTTGAATAAGAAATGAAACTAGCTAAATTAAGAAGTATGTTTGAATTGCGAAGGAGTTTCTGCACGGCGCGCGATTTCTTGCGAGAAATCTGCGTCGGGGGACCGGTTGGAGGAAAAACCACATTAACCTCTCCAGATGAGATAACTCATTTTATACTACAATTAGCTTAGGAAAGACTGAAGATTTAAAAACTATTATATATTCTAATAAATACACTGGAAATTCCGTAAACTAAAAATAAGTACAGACAGGTATCAGCTTAGATGGAGGTGTAAAAGCAGCTCTAATAGTAAAATTTATTTCTAAAAATCTTTAACGATATTAGTCCTTTAGTTTTAGATTTCAGCTTACCGATATTTTGCCGGGTTACGCCGATCGATCATGGTCACAGCAGAACCAAAGTAAACTCTAAGTATATGAAATTAAATCTCGGATATAACCAGTAAAAATATTAAAATCTAAAAAAAAACATAATATTCCTGACACATAATTGAATGAGTCAAGAATTCCTCTTTAAATGACGCAAGGTGTTGAGTGAAGTTTATCTACAATGGGTCAGCGTGGTCGTCTTAGGCCTATTCATCCTGATTTCAGGATAGGCTCGAGCCTATCGGTGTAGACATTATGAGCTGTTAAAAAACACCAAAATCAAAACAAGGTGATTAACCTGCAACTTTTGTTTATAATTTGGATTATCTTTTCACTCAATCGTCTGCACTGTTCCATTCACAACTTATCAAGATTTTAAACTTAAACTTCGAACTCTATCAAATTATTTATTCTTTGGCAAAATAAACTTCTGAAAGTGATTTTCTCATGCAATTTGAATCAAAGTTCAGAGCAAGTTCTCCAGACGCCGCGTTTTTTTATTTTTAAGCCTCGGAGCTGTATTGGAAGTGGTAGCGTGAATTTTAATGGGTTCTTACTTTTACTGGGCGTGACACGTCGTGTCTTCTTAGAAAACAAAATATAAAAAGCTGCACGAATAAAATGGAACATCAGCGAATGCAGATTTCTATGGCTGCTTTATTTATTAAAAAAAGAAGCTTTTTGTTCTCATAGTGCAGTTAAGTAATGCACGTTTTTATAATTATGTTACTCGAAATAGTTTTTATTAGACGTACTGGAATTTACTTTGTGTCTTTAAGAGCCAAAATCGATACATGATAGAGCTCAAATTGAGATGGTTGAATAGCTCAATCATTATTTTACTTCTAAAAGGTAAAACATTGAAAAGTGGTATTACTCGTATTATTTGAGCTACAAAATTAAATTAAATTAATATATTTGTATCCCAGCGAATTGCAAGCAAGGGAATTCATTCATTTACATCAATGAACATAAATACTTATCACAAATTAACATATCTAATATTAAGACATACTACAGCAAAGTCAGATGATTAAATTGGCTATTAGTCACGTTAGTTTAAACATATTTGCTTAGTAAAACTTTAACTTCAATAGACTTACTAAATCTCGAACTCAAAGCCAAAGGTAAGTTTCTAAGCATAAACCAAACTCAATATCTAATATTTCCATACAATAACAAACAAACAGTTTGATGAAAATATATATCAAAATCCATTTAAAAACCCAGGGGTGTTTCAAGGTCAGTGTAAAAAGTCTATAGAAGCTTTAAAAGGGTATGTAGATTGCAACCCTAGTACGATATATTAAAATACAGCATAATATGATTATCAAGCTGTCCCCCTAACACAGACAAAATCAATAGCGTCTGGATGCGCGTATATGCGAAATCTGACTATGCGGCGTACTGCGGAAAATATTTTTGTTATGTTTTTTTAACCATAAGTTTTTTCTTTATGCCGTAGAAAAGTCGTATTTTTATGAAAATAATTGTATAGATACGTTATTATGAAGTAAAATAATGCATTTGTTTCAATAAACACGCCCATAAAATATTGAATAATTTGATACAAAATAAGTAAGCTTTATCAAACCAAATGACGAAATTTCTGCAGTGTGCAGTATAGAAAGTACATTTCCTCTCCCCTGGCCTCTACCACTGTAGCCAATGGGTTTTTTTATTAATTTGAAAAATGTGTTTTATCCCAATGAGTGAGCCACTACTGAGCCTGCTGGATTTAGCCGTTAGAAACTCAAAAACTAGAAGATTGTTTTCTTGACTAGATACGGGAATGGCATAAAATAACGTAAGTAGGTATTGTTAAAACCATAATTTTTCAATGCAAATACATTTCAATTTACGGTTCTATGCCTCTTTTCCTTTAACGTAAAACCTAGTAGAGCCAATTGGAGGAAAAACCATTTTTTCTCTGTCGTCCTAACTAGTAGAGCGAGAGAAAGTGTTTAATTTCCTCTATTAGTAGAGCATTAGATGAATTTTCGTGTTCCGTATTAAAATATTAATAAAAGTATGTAAGTGAAACAGTCTGCAGTTTCTCCATAGTCTACCCAAAAAGTGTGTTCCTGTAGGTACACTGTAGGTACAGTGTAGCGCAGGACGGTATTTACACTGATTGCGTCGTGTTTATGCAGTGCGCCGCGACACCGCTTGCTTTAAGGGGTTGTTTTACGAACAAAACCAAAAAGTCACCTCATAAATATTTCCCTTATAACAAGCAGACACGGTACAAACGGGTGATTAGAACTTTATAACACAATACAAAATACTTCTACCTAAATACTTATCTCCGAGTATGGTCGGTCATAAACAACAGTGACCTAATTAAACTTCAGTTTCAAACATATTCCCCCACATTCTTTATTTACTAAGAAATGTTTCTACTGGAAAACTTATTTGCAAGCGGAAAAATCTCAATTTGAAGAACATTAAATGAAAAATCTTATCATTCTAGGATTGGACCACGGCATTATTATTCTTGGCGCAGGACCTATCATTGTGGAGATCCTTGGGGGAGGCCTCTGTCCAGCAGTGGAACGTCTTTCGGCTGAGATGATGATGATGATGATGATTCTTGGATTTGCTAGAGATCCTGTGACTTTTGTTCTGATTATTTCCTTCAGTAAAATGTAAAAGCCTACCTCCGAGATATCATTATCATTATCACCCTACAACTTTTTTACCATTTGTTCTTAGTTTCAGTTCGGCGTGAAACAAGGACGAATTTGGATTCCATATTCTACTGTAATTAGGTAGGTTAACGAATGGGTGATTAACTAGTATAGCACACAATATACGCTTTCTACATGCGCTGAGCCGCAAACGAGCGGCTGTCCCTAGCACGCGCTTGTCAAATTATTGAATTAGCGGCTCGCGGCCTCCGGCGCGCAAATTAAACTCGCGCCGCGCGCAAATCTGCGCCGCGCGACGTCATTACAACGCATTTCATTAAATATTAACAAACTTTCTTATTAACATGTGTTTCTGACTTGCACGCAATGATTTTACTATGTTACGAGTGGGATCTGGTTGGGCTTTGAAGCGAGAGGGCATGTTTTATAAGCCAGCCTAAAATGGATGCCTTCTAAACTCCATTCAACAAAGTGTTGTGTTAAAGTTTCGAATTTCGATGCATTGTTAAAAAAAAATATTTTTAAGCTAGTTTATTTTTTTACTATTTTCCAATTTTCTCACCGACAATTTTCAAATATGATGAATTCCTTGGTTATAGTGTCGATTTATCTTTTTTTTAGAATGTTTTGGAAAAATAATATGAATACAGTTTTTCATGTAAACATAGTTTCATGTATGCCTGACCAGAAAATATAAATATCCGCTTCAAAAATTAGTTCATTTGAATTTCTGCAATATGGCGAGGTTTTTATTTTTCTGACTATTTTATACTACGCATCTTTTTTCGCTGGTTTTAGGGACCGTATTCATCCTCCGCCACCCTAAGCGACAGCGTATGCGCCACCTAATTACTAATCGTGATTACACTTTCCTTCCGACGTGTTTACTAAGACCATAATTAAGCCAAGTTAATTCTAAAGCGTTTCCGCCATGTTCGCGCTCATACAAAATGTATCCCATTGGGGACCACGAAAAGGCTGCTTAGTCTGCAAGCCCCTTAATTATTTTATGAGTGTTGTTTTAAAACTTTCATACTTATATCATCAATGCTAAAGTCTTCTTATATATTCTGTTTTCACAGATAATGTGGAGTAGCTTCTGTGGCCGAGTTGGTAAAACGCTCGAGGAGGTTCCGAGTTTGATTCCTGGTGGAGCACTCGTCGAACTAATATCACTTTATGAGACTTCCCAGTTTGGTTAGGAAATTTCAGGTTGAATCACCTGATTGTCCGAAATTTGACATGATTCCATGTTTCGGAAGGCATGTAAAGCTGTTTGTTCCAGCTATCTACGAATGTAGTCGTTATACGGGCCACATTAGAATCCTTAGGCGGCTCTATAATTCTGACACCAGACTCTGAATTTGTGAGGTAGATTAACCTCAAAACCCATACGATAAGCAAGCATAGATATTAGATAATGCACTAAAGTCCGCGCAGGTTAATTTTCGCGCAGTCGAAATTGAAATTAGGTGAGATCCGTCTATTGTCTTCGAATAAAAAATAATACCTAAAGCAAAATAATTGATTTTTTACCATAATTTTAAGACACACTTCCGTTAGCCTGTAAAAAAATAAATAGAGTTGTAAATAACAAACAAGAAAATGTTGTCAAATATAACATAACGAAAATATCATCAGCTAAAGTTAAACATGTCTACTTCTACGAAACGTTGACGGCGATTACACAAGAACACGAAAAAAACATTACTTTATTCTTCCTAATGGATCCACTTTTATAAATTCAAATACAGCTCGCATATTGCTTCAGAGAAGCTTTCAAGACACGCTAAGTCTGTTGCACATGAATCTTTGATAATGTGTTTTAAATAGCACCCAACGAACGGAAGTCTAAGTTTGAAGTCTTTTCAACTTTCTCTTCATACTAGATACTTTAAACATCATAGTTGTTCCTTTTACCTATCAGTTAATTTATACGCCTTTCCATGCTTTGAGCAGGTTGAGATGAAAAGGAATTGTTTTAAAGCATAATCCAACAAAGTTCAATATTTAATGCATAGTTATCAAACTTGTTTACCTTTATCATTTACTTTATAAGAAGATCCTATTTTGAAGGAAATAACAGTTTTTTAATGTTGTTAAGGAGCTTTCAACTTACATGAGTGTACGTTTATAAATAAAAGGCATGCTTTAAGCTACTGGTAATATGCATTAATCACATGTTTCTTTGACAAGTATAATCCTTACATTGGCACAGCTTCAAAATACAAACAAAGTTCGTAACTAATAATTCAAGCACTAAAACCCCCTTTTAATACAACTAGCTAGCAACTTATAAATAATCGCTTCACTTTAGGGTGTGTTTAGACATAATTAAGGTGCGCTCATACTGGAGGCGCTCTCGAAAACGCTGAGAAATCAAATTAGCGTAAATCACATCAAGAAGGATTTACGGGTAAACTACGCGAACGTGAAATCCAATCACGTCGCTTACGCGGTTTTCTGTAGTGTGACGTGTCACGGCGTGTAGTAGATTCATAGTAAGTGTCATGTCTTATTTGATATGTAAATACAAACACGAGATAATTCGTGGTATCATATTAGACGGGTTACCTTTGTGAGTTTGTAGTTTATGCTATTAATATATTAAAACAAACAAACAAATATTCTTTATTGCACATAAAAGAGATGGACGTTTAAAATTGGACTCGCATCGAAATGTAAAGTAACTCTTTTGCACGCGTGAAATAGGTACGTTGTACATCTGACAATACTAATGAGAAGAATCTTTTAAATTAAACTAACATTTTACCACTATTAATAGAAGAGTTAAAACAGAAAATTCATTATTTTTCATAAAGAAAATCCATCACTGAAAAAGCAAAATTATATCCAATCTTATTTCAATTATGATTTTGTTATAAATATTACATTACTAAGCATTCTCAATTTGGTAACTATTAGTTTTTGAGTAGAAACATACTATTTTGGTAAGGTCGATTGGTTTAATATTGGAAAATTACATTCATAAAACCGTTTCGTAAAAATTTCAAATAGATATTAAATAATAATATCACTTGAACCAACATAATAATAACGTATTCGCTGATATAGGCACGAAGCAAATTGAAATATAAAATACAAACATAATTCACAACACGATATTGAATCGACGTTATTTGATATCAATAGAATGTCGAGATAGGTCTTCAAAACGATGTACAACGAAATTCATTTTTATAGTAAAATATTGGAAATGGAGTTTTAAACAAAAAGAAATGCCAGATAATGGAAAAGTAATCTCGTGGCATTCTGTGCAGGTATTTGAAACATTTTTGTTCTATTTTATGCAAACGTCTACTGATTATAACTGACTGGGATTTTATTTAAAAGATGTCTGTCAACGATATAATAATTTTGAATAACATTTTGAATTTAAAAAAATGATGAAATCATCATTTTAATTGTAGCCAGTTATGTTGAACAAAAACCTGCTTAATACACGATTTCCAATAGTTATTTACAATCCTCACTAGATCGTTGGTCCACCCTGAGGACTATCTAGGCTGTGTGGACTACGCCTTAAATTATATTTACAAAAACATGCGAGTTAACTAATGTAGAAACCATAAAAAGAAATGCTATCTTGATAAAAACTGAATCTTAGTTCGTAATTCAGAAGATCGCTTAAAATATACACTTCTTATCTATTTAGCCTGGAAATGCGAATATACTTGAGACCATTTAAGGCTTTTTCCTTTAAGACCTTCAGAACTTTAAAATTTAAATGCGAATCTCGTAAACATTCGCTTAAGGCGGCAACATCCATTTGCGTATTTAAAAGAGCTGCTCGTTTGCCTCGAGATTACGTGGACGAGTCTAATTGGCGTAGAGGGTTAGCGGGATCTGGCGGGATACGCCGAGATCCGGCGAGATCGCGCGAGATCTGACGAGATCCAGCCAAATCCGGGAATGAGTGCTAAAAGATTTATATCAGTTGAAAGATAGTAGGTTTGTTGTTAGGGTTGCCGCAGGCTGTAAGTGTAAGAATTAGAAAACTTGGTATCAAAATACTATGTAGTTTTATGTTTGTTTTCTCAAGCGTTAATTAGTTTAATAATTGATCTCTCTACTCTAGAGTCTAATAGCAAAATGTATTTAAGTAAATATAATTTGACCTTTTTAAAGATCCCAAGAACAAGTAAACATGGCCTTTTCAAAATCAATTATATAATTTGCAGAATAAAAAATAACGAAATATGAATCTTCTAAAACACTCATCTAATGATAAACGACGTTTATGTAAGAAGGAAGTATTCAAGTTCGCAAATTATATGCTTGCCAAAATTGGTGAGCGTAATTACAGAATAATTTAAAAAATTATTGGATGCTTCGATTTATACACGACATTTTTGAAATTTTTGCCTTTAGCGGTAACCCTATATTTCTGTAATCTTAGTACGCGAGGCAGGAAATTAAGACATTTTGGGAATTTTCGCGCATTAAAACTAACACTCGCGAATATGAAATCGAGTTACGTTGTAAGAATTTCCAGATTATATTTCAATGAGTGAGATTACCGTTTAATAATCAAGTGACGTTGCAGCTAAAAGGATTTTGAGACGAAAGTTTTTTTATAGACAGCGATAATCTAAACTGCCTTGTGAATTTATTTCAATTTTTTTTTCAATTTATTATTAAGTACTTATGTAGGTACTTAAAAGTCAAAGTGAATAATTTTTGTATATAATACTCGCCGAACAATCCGTTTAAGTAGGTTTATTTATATTTGCAAAATATGAATTATTGAAAAATCTCCGATCGAAGTGTAATGTACCAAATGTAAAAGTACTAGAAACCTATTGCATTTGAGCGCAGTACGATCATATGTATGAAAATTCGGTTATAACTACATCAGTAACAAAAGAATATACCATGAAATATATGTCTTTACCTTCACTAATAATTGTTATTTTAAAATTTAAATAAATTTCATCTCTTTTCTTAATAATTAAAATTGTAGGTATTCATTAGACCTATCCTCTAAACTTAATACAATTTCTTCGTCTTGTCTTTGTAATTTTCTTTGCTTTATTTTGGCTTTGTTCTCCCGGTCTGAATTCAATTTAATTTGTGCATAGCGCGAAGGTAACCCGAGTTCATTATTCAAAATTAATAATCCGCTAAATTAATTCAAAATTGTTACTTTCTGTAGTAATCTTCTTCGCTATCTGAGGTGTGGAATTCACAGGGTGATTAAAATAAATAGCATGTTTACTTGGCTTTTATTTACTACTAGCTTTCCGCCCCGCGGCGCCGCCCGCGTTAAACATTTTTCCCGTGGGAATGAGGTTTTTTTTAAATTTCTCTCCGTAAGAACCATCCTTGGACTTCAACGAACATTTCAAAAAAAAAAATCAGCCAAATCGGTCAAGCCGTTTTTATGTTACCTATGTCGTGACAACGGAAAACGGGTTTCATTTTTATATATTATATAGACTAGAGTAAAACTAGATTTTTTTCTTGCTGTAAAAAAATATAATTCAATTTTCATTTTAAAAGCTCTGGATTCATTTGGACTATTTTGGACACGTATCCGATAGAAATTTTATTAAAAAAACAACTTTTTGTGCAAAATTATTTTTAGAGTGAAAGAACTGATGATTGTGAATTTCAGAAGCTGAAAAAGCTTTTTTTGTGATGACCTTTCCTGTCTCAAAAAAATCTAACATTTTGTTGTAAAGAATAGTGGATGAAAGGAATATACACTCACATAATGAATAACGAGAAAGGGTGAAACTGGCAGGTGATTAAAAAACTATTAAATGCAATAAAAATATTGAATAATAGCTACCAAAAGGCACATTAAAAGCTATTAACGATTTGAAACATCCTGTTTTCCCCATTGAAGAACAAGCAAGGGTTAAAGTTGAACCGGGTTCAAATTGCACCGTCACCATTACTGTCTTATAGCCTCAACCACCAACCGATAAATCCTACCAAATTTACAACCTCCACGACCCATAATTCACAATCACGGAACCACATTTTAAACTAGGTACGTCATAACTTAATATTAATAACAATAATGGCGTCACGCATCGATTGACTAACGACTTGTACACGCTTCCTTAATTAAATTGTGTCTTCGCGAGATGTATTAAAGGGTTGAGCGATTTACTTCGTGATTTAGTAGCATTATTTTAAGTAGTAAGTATAGTAACTTAATTTAAATATTTGAAGAATTCGTGTTGGTTGTGATTTTCTTATTAATTCTTTTAGCAGAGAGAGATTACTGTTTTTGTTAACAACTACAATATCTAAATAAATTGAGTTTTAAAGATTCATAGCAGTATTTTGAAAAACATCGGCTGTGTTCATTCATACACATGACAAATTTTTACGAGTACTTCGCATTTAATAATATTATGTATGGCTTGATTTAACTTAAATTATGTTTGGCTGAAACATAATAACATTAATAACAGATGGAAAATTTACTAAATTCAATAAAGTAAAGTTAATCAAAAAGTTCTTTTTGAATTGATTTAAGCTTGAGTCGAAAAAGTACGACCAATCAAGCTTCAGCGAACTTGCAAAAAGTTCTTTATTTCAATAAAAATCAATTCACGATGATCGGTACATACCTTTATTCATGTTGCGATATATTCTCCTTTCAAAATAAGCGCTTTAAGACAGCCATTCCAACATTATATAAATTAAAGTTTGCACAAAAATCATAGCACGCTCTAATTGTCTCAGAGCGGAATCTTTGTCCCCTAAGAAAATATTGACTTTCTTTACATCTCTACATCCCCCGTTGTTCAAAGTAGATTAATGTTTACGTTGGCTATTTACACGGCGCGGGCGCTTCATAAAAAACCAGATAAACAGAGGTTTAATAACATTTCGTGTGTTTTGTGACGTTATCGCTTGTAATCCCTTTCGTGGTTTGCATTTGCGGTTATTTATTGTTGCTGAAAAAAAAAAAAAGAAAACAATGGGGTGCTGTTTATTTTTTTAGGCAGCCCTATTTGATTGACCATTTTGTAAAAACGATGTTAGGGATGGTATGTCCTAATATTTTGTAATAATTATTATTGTAGTCCATAAACAAAAGTAAATGATTATGTTTTAATCGTACAACTACTCGTATAATTGTTTTTTAATATTATGCAAATAATTAATTCGCAGTGAGGAAAAACATGTTTTTTTTTCGACAGTAATATCCTTAAATTTGCAAATATACCTATAGTAGGTACTGTACTATACGTATAAAATAATAGTGCCAAAAGTTCAAAAAAAGTCGTTGCACAATGCACACAAGTCCAAGAATGAAACCCCGAGTACCAGGAAGGAAATCATAAGATTTGAAGCGTTCACCAAGGCGGACGAGGCAAACACACTTGCCTTTTGTGGC
Source organism: Teleiodes luculella (assembly GCA_948473455.1). NCBI lineage: Eukaryota > Metazoa > Arthropoda > Insecta > Lepidoptera > Gelechiidae > Teleiodes > Teleiodes luculella. The sequence goes on along the minus strand of OX419587.1, from coordinate 5,831,364 downwards.
CGTACGATGTAATCTCCCGTCTAGGGATTTTAATTACTTATTGGAACTTGTGGCCGCCGGCTGTATGGGATCGTCTCAGCGCTTTATTGCAAGATTTTGAGACTTGACGTCTTCGCCTACTATTTGCTCTCGATTGTTTGCTTCGTTTTTATGAAAAAGTGGATTTTAGAATGTTTTTTCCTTTACATAGATTTCTGTGTAATAGGGATTCGACTGTTTATTATTTTAATAGCCCTAGAACTGCAGAGATCCCTGGAAGTATAACAAGTCGTCAAAGTAGAGCTGCTAGACTGAGAAAAACAAGCATAAAATAATGGGGGAAATATTGTTCACTACTGGACGTCTTCCGGCTGAATCTTGAAGGAAAAATTGAGTTATCTCGGCGTAAATTACCGTCAGGCCAAGATTCGTTTTGAATTAATTACTTTGTTGTATAATGTGCTTAAGATCTTTGGTGGAGATCTTTCAATTGTCACATTAACACTTTTAGAAATATCTAAAAAGTCATCAGAGATTCACAATCGAGAACAGATAGTACAAGTAATAGTTCCTATGTCAACACAATACAGGATGCGAACCCGTCTGCCCGTCAACGTAATACGTGTGTGTCTTCAAAATGTGCTCGCTCGAGTATGAACGAACTCCTCCCGACTCGGGGCTAGACGTGTCAACTCTAATTACATTCGTGTTGTACTATTTACATATGTTAGATGAACAGGGAATTCATTATATGGATCCCAATCGTACTGTAAATTTTAAAAAAGTTTTCTCAAAGGGAGATCTGGCGAAACCCCTAAAGATACTATAGGTATTTGTAAAAAAAATGGTTTTAACAAACTACGACGTTTATTGCGACCAAACCCCTAACCAAAGTACAAACTCTTTAAAATGTTTGCTAAAGATTTAAACAAAATTTATTTAAGTTATTTTTAATGTTGTGCTCAACGTAAAGTTTAAATGTTCAACATGAAGACTATGAAATGTAATTCAGCTTATGAAAATATCTTAATTTTTACTCATCATCTTACTCTAATCTACGTAGATTGTAGAGTGTACTTGTGATTTGCGCCGTTCGGCTATTAATTTAGACCTTCGTACAAAAAATGTGTTATATGTTTGGTGTCAATAACTTCTTTCAAAAGGGCATGTTTTGATTCTAAAGCACCTAATATTAGCACTGAGTGCTTTGATCTTTAACGTTCACTTCACTTCGCGACATGCGGTCTTAATTATGTTCAAACAGTCGCGTCAACGTCAACTTAAAGGTGCCTCGCGTTTCTATATGCCCAGCCTTGCTCTATTTATCTTTACTTAATTACATTAACTTTGTTTATCAATCATCTTTAATCGAGAAAACTTTGTGCAACTTGTTGGACTACAAAACAACTTTTAATTAGTTGTTTGGTAAATAGAATTAATACTATAATTATGATGTAAAAACCCTGCGCAACTATAAATGCCAAAGACAATACAATATACCACTTTTTAAAATGACGAATAAATGATTTGGCAAAACATATATCAAGTTCATCTTTAAATACAAGAGGATGTCAAATGACTAGAATTATTCTATAAGTCATGAAACGAGAAACAAAAAAACTATGTTTCTTTATTCAAAGCAATTTATTTTAAAATACAAACACTGCTATACCAAAGGAACCTGCCCAGGTGTTTTAGTCCGATACGGTCAGTTGGAGAATGCTCGCTCAGCGCTAGCCAAACAGACATTCTATCGAAAAATCTAAAAAGAACTAGAGATTCTCTTTTTTTGTTTTTCTTAGCAAACTACCACAAAGAAAGTATCCGATCTATTGAGGATTAAAAGACAAAGGCATCGGCGTCTTCGGAGAGATTAAAAAAGTGGATCCACAAGTTTTTTGTTCGGAAAAGCTCTGAGAGTAAATAACTGGACTCGTCGGATAAATACGGATTTTATTTCTATCCTTTCTTGTGAATAAAGTGTTATATTATATGAACTAGATAGATTTATGTACTGCTTACTTATTGAAAGAAAAGTGCGAATAGGAGTAATAAAAGACAGACACACACACACTTTTGTTGACATGATAAAATGAGCTAAAAATAAACACATCTCTTGTATGTATATAAAACATCTTCCAAATCTCTCGAACAAAGGTTTCCATAGAGACACATATGGTGAAGAATATATTAAGCATTATCATCGTATGCTGAAATCCTCCATTGTGTTAACCTCCACGAGTAGGTACACCCACATTTCACGAGGGCTTAGACCCTGATAAGATTTTCGGCAATTATTGTAATCGGATTACCCACTCAGTGACGTCACTAGGCAACAAACCACTAAACTAAGCCTTTTCTAATTGCCTCCTAATAAACGATACTACCTCCACACGTAATTCTTGTTGAGTAATATTGAAGGATAAGGTATGACCGAATCTGGATTTTTAAGAAAATCTAAACGCAATACTACAATTACAATTATCTACTTTGTTTGAAAATATGTACAAAAATTTGAAGTAAACAAAGTTTCACAGAAATTTCGAATTTGCAAAAATCGTCATTTTTTATAAGAGCAAATAAACAAATAGTTTTTCCAAATTTACAATTGTATTGCAAGTTACAAAAAAAATTCATAAAGGATCCGCAAATCTCTAAAAAAAATTCATAATGTAATTTCAACAAGAAAAACAATAATGTAACAATAAACAGTAAATCACATATTATAATTTGCTAAGTTGGAAGGAATAGCGTTCATTGTATATGGATTTTAAGGGCACTAGACTCTGCAGATGACAACGACATAGGGTTATCCGAAGGTCGATAATCAGGATCCTTTTATTGCAGAATATATTTAAGCCGATTCTGCTTTCAAAATTAGTTTAAATGTTCAAGGCTTTATAGTTATACGTAAAATTATAATTAAAGCATGTCCAGAAAATAAAAAGGCATGCTCTGGGGGCGCCATATGTACGGTACCTATTAAATGTTTCAACAATCACCATTATAAAAAACATTTAATTTAAAATGTTAGAAACCCCCGCCACTAAGCCGATCCTTTCAACAACTAGAAATGAGCTGATAATCTTCAAATGACTGAAGATAATTCCTTAAATAATAGCTAAGACTGACACCTTGCAAACAGTAAAATTATCGATATTATCAATATCGGCGCATCTGTTTAGGAGCTACGATGTCACAGACAGACAGACAGTCACACACGTCAAACTTATAACACCTCTCTTTTTGTCGGGGATAAATTAGTTCCATTGAAATCATGCAATATAGCGAGAATTTTTTTATGATCGGTCTTACATTGTCTAGTTTTATATCCATGCTTTTATATCATGAGCAAAAACATAAACTTCAAGTTTTGAAATTCATAAAGCTTAATAAAATAAAAACAGAAAAATCTTCTCAGTACACTTAATTTGTTATTTATTTCCAAATCGAAGCTACAGCATACACTGCGGTCTCAGATAAAACTTCATTTACACTGAGAGCCACTCGAGCGAATTTCACAATCCCCACTTTATATACGTTTGAAAACGTTCGAAAGCAACAGATAGCAGACTACTTCAGTTGCACGCGTATTGACAAAATGACAAAACCAACTGCGTAAGACTTAACCCTAGGAGCGCGCATTAGGCTCGCTTCATTGGCCTCTCAAGTGCTGATGGAAGTGATTGCCCGGCTTTACTTTAACAATACCATTGCGGACAGGGCTGGCAACACACTTTACTTTACTTTTCAAGTAGATATGTCCCCTGAAATACTTGGCTTGGATAAAAGTGTTATATTTTTACTACTTTACTTGAATCTAAAAAATACTCATTTATTTCAATTTACCTTTACAATTAACTGTGTTTTTTTAAACGTAATTAACTAGTTAATTTTACGAGTAGGTATTCTTTTTGACTCGGACATTTCGAAATATTATAATAGCATTCTTGAACCCCATCAAAATATAAATGAAAATGGATGCTGAGTCATATGTCAATGTCGCAAAGACAAAAGCAATCAAATTTCAAATTTAAACATATCATTGTCTTTATTGACATCCCTGTATCTCCTAACCAAAGAATAAGATTACAACCAAATGAATGTAGCATGCTAAACTCAACCGTAAGTAACCATGCTAAGGTCTTCTATTCTACGACAAGTACTTTCGTTGTATTTATACGTTTGGAAAAGAATCATTGCATCTGCTTATTCGGATTTCATGTTTCATTGATTGGCATTGTTAAGAGTCGCAAGGGTAAGTGGGGCCTCTCTCGAATGTTTTTCAGAAGATTTTCGAAAAATATAGACAATTATTTGATAAGGGTATTCTTTTATTCAACTGATAGGCTCTTTGGGGGTTTGATCTACTTCAATGGGTACTTTAAAAAGAATCTTTAGATATTGTTGGACTTAAACTTTTATTTTCCTTTGTTGTATTCTGAGCTTACTTTTTTTTCTTTAGCTCTAGTATAAGTTATGAATTTATAGTTAATAATTTTATTGGTGCTATAAATAATCATATTATTGATAATCTAGTCCTTATTTATTTTATTTTAACTTCGGTATTAAATCTTGTTGTTCGTTGAGGTTTTACACTGATACTACAAATTTGATCTTTACTAATTAATAATTCATCTTCAGCAAATGTGCCTTTAAGGATGTTATTATAAGTATATTCTTATTCTGATACTGTTTCAAAATTTTTTTTTTAATGTATAAAAGTCTTTATGATATATGGTCTAATATAACCATTTACGATCTTCAAAATGTCATCAAACCATAAAACCGGCCCTAAACCTGTTACGAATGCTAACAATTTCTATTAGAATTATGACGTTATTATTCTGTAACAACAATGCGAAATCCACAAGCAAGGCAATAATAATAAAACATTAGTGGGGATACCAGCTAACGTCGTTCCTGCTCACTGACATGTGATACAGCACAAAGATCTCTGATTATGATTGCTATGTGAGATACATGGTGTGGTTACATAAGAAAATATCATTTGATATTGCACAGTTTTCCTGCAAAAGTTTCTGCATCGCGTTTACCAAATAGCTTTGTTAAAATTGAAGTTCAGAGTAAACATTCTAAATAGTAACAACAGCCGTTTTTTGAACTGATATGGGTTGTTGTAGTGCTTGCTGTACTCAACGATATAAATAAAACCTATATGACTATGCTACAAATTCCATGGTCTAAAAAAACCAGATCTTCTCTTTAGTCAGTCACGTGAAAGTTTGAATATTCAAGGTCATTTAAATTTGCTGGTTGTTCCACTTTCACATCCAGTACCTAGTTTATATATTCTAGTACGACGAAAAGGAAGGAAAGAAAAGTACTTTTAATGAATTCTGTAGTTACAATCTCCTCTGACAGAAATTAATATTTTATACTTTATACTATTCATTGTATTTCATTGTTGTTTTAATAATAAGACTGATCATCCTGTAGATATAGGGGGTGATTTGACGTCCAATGGTCGCCGAGGTCCCTTGAGCCTGCCCATGTCGATATTACTTTCACTATTACACCATATGAAATAAACCAGCAATCTGATACTGTTTCCCTAATACTAAGCACAATCAGTTTGATAGGCTTAACGTGACAGGTTTGCATCAGTTATACTACATAACCTATGTGTTATTTTGATGTATAAGCTATATTAATAGTTTACAATTTAGTATCTAGCCCAAACTTGTTTAATCTAAGTTTCATCATCGATTTAGCCGAAAGATATCCACTGCTGAACAAAGATCTTGCCCAAACTAATTCGCGTCATTTATTTGGAAAAAAGCCTGATGTCCGAGAACTAAGTATAACTGTTTAAATTGAATTAAATTTTCTTTGAGATACCAGGCACTTTATACCCTACGTGCTCTGTGAAATGCATTCAAAATAAACAATAAATGTAAGTAAAACTAAATTACCTAAATGTTTCTTTTTTAAGTTGGCACTGTGTATTTTATAAGATTACAAGCATTTGAACTGAGTAAAGCCATGTGAACTAACTAGTTTGGTCCAAAATGAATGTCCCTGCCTCGTAAGAGGAAACAACCGTACGCAGTAACACGAACTTCCACTGTTTGATCTCATAACAAGTGTGGAGAATCGCGCGGAAAATAATATTCCCCCGACCTGTGTTTAATGCGACATAACAAATAATTGTTTCGTCACGTTATTGCTCCGTCCTGTATTGTATTTTTACAAGACAATACAAATACTGACTTAACTAACTGACTTTTGAATACTTATTTGAGGAAAAAATTGTTCAGTAATTTCCTTTAAATTTATTTTTATACTTTTCAAAAAAAAACATCCTAGTACAGTAGTAGAACTCCAGTAAATTTTGTGCCTATACTTACTTATCGTTTACATATTTCTGTATAAAATCATTGCAGATTTAGGTATATGTTAACAGTATGGTAGTCATTAAGATACCTTTGTTTATATACCTATATATATCTAGAGTTCATGTAAGATGTTTCATTGAATATTATTATACTCTATCTAAATGCCAATTAATTCGATGATATACTAAAATTAATACTCGAAAATCTCTTGATCTAAAATCGTGCACGTGTAACTGAATTACATTTCAATCTCAAATTTTAACTAAGTACCTTGTAGAGGTAAATATTCGATCCGATAATGTATTTCCAAGTGCCCTCTCGCAAATTAATAGCAAACAAAGTCACCTTGCCTATAAAGACAATATAATTAACTCAAAAGCCAAGGGGTCTATCCAATGAAGACAATACTTTTTGAAACATAAGTATATTTCGTTCATTGCTGGTTTTGTTGATGTTGGTCAACTCGACTGAAGTACATTATTTGAAATATGAATTTAAGAAGTTGAATTTTCATTGAAAAAGTTGCATTCAAATTGAAATCGAAAAGTTATGCCTAAAATTAGAATCACGTTAGTTAGTTTGTTTTATGTATAAGGGTGTAATTTTCACACAATTATGATGTTTCATAAATAAATAAAATCAAATAAATTCTTATATATAATGCACTTAAAAAATTGGATTCAAAATCTCTTAAAGAAATTTTTCTTCCATCTTAAAATGTGGAAAATTATTTTATCTCCTGCCGAGGGCATAAAAACCTTCTAAACTTAGAATAATGTTTTCTAAAATCCATGTAAGCTTGTTAAAATATACTCTTTCGGAATCTTGTTTATGATATGTTAACATTTGAAGAGCACTTTGTGATCAGTAAAATTACCTTAGTCAGAGAATACCGAATCTTTAGTCTTTAAAGAGCAATCTATTTCAAAATGAAATACGTCGTTTGCATGTCAAAGCTTCCCAAACGTATGCCATCCCGCTATGGGCGTAATGGATGTCTATTGTAGGCCGGTGTTTACTAAACGCAATTATTGGCCTCGTCCATTTTGGCAATATGAGATTTAAGACCCGAATTAACTGAATTAGAAATCTGATGATAGGTAGCTTTGTCCTCCCTATCGTCTGTATTTTGACAGATGGTCATTAGCCTGAGATGATACTTTAAAAATAATATGATCTGTTTTGAACATAGCTACGTAATCAGTTGAATATTGAATCGTTACGAAAGGCATTTTCAATATATAACACAAAAATGTCCAAATTATCAAGGTAAAAATCTTACGACACCTTCTTGTTTGATATTAGATCCTTCAAAATCCTCCTCCTCAACAAAAAAGAGGGGTGTTATAAGTTTGACGTGTGTGTCTGTCTGTCTGTGGCATTGTAGCCCCTAAACGGATGCGCCGATTTCGATCTAGATTTTTTTGTCTGTAAGGTGTCACAATCGAGAGTTTTCTTAGCTACGAGTATGATCCAAGAAGATATCTTCAGCCATTTAAAGATTATCAGCTCTTTTCTAGTTGTTGAAAGGATCAAGTAACGGTTTTGTGGCGGGGGTTTTAAATTTTTTTATTTAATGTTATTATCATAATAATTCTTTTCAATTTTTTAAAGAAAATATGTATATTTATTGATTTTATGAAGTATAAACACAACACATACTCCCTTTATTCCTTTTGACTGTTTCTGTTTAGCAAATGTCAGCATGGGCTGACAGCCGTAAGGTGCCCCAAAAGTCCATTGATGCGTCCATAATGCAATTACAGTCTCGGAGTTCACGTGAATTCCTCTTTCAGTGACAACGGTCCCTCTAATTTAGTTAACCTAGCGCCAAAGAAGGGGTCTGTGTCCCCACTCCCTAGGACAATCAGAAGAGAACGGTTTGTTAGAAAAAACTGTTTGATAGTGTCTTATTGGTCTGATAATAAAATATTTTCGATAAAAACATCGATTGACTGATACTTTTTGTTATGATGATAAACGACGTCGATTTTTTTTCTCCTTTTCTGTTTCAATTTAAAAGCTGCACTCTTGTCGGTTAAGTTGCCGCCATCCCTCTCAGTTCTCTGCTAATCCCTTGACATCAGGTGTACCACCATTTTACTGTTAACTGATTTTTTTTTATTATAGAACTAATAACTATTTAATTTTACTTAATTTTCTAAGCACCGAATAATTTTACTGTGCCCTAAGTCAGAATTTAATTCGTTAGTGCCACCGAAATAAAAGTTTGCCCTTTCTAGTCAAGTGTTAATAATGACTTTGATGTTTCGACCGATTTCTCGCCTAACCAATTATTGTTTGGTTTGTGTTTTAATTCGAAAAGCATTCTCGTTTGATTCTATCGTTTTGAAGGTGTATTATGGGACTAGTAGTTATATAATTCTATTTATAAGAACATAATAATACTCCTAGCGTTGTAAAATTTAAAATCACTTTAAATACTTCTGATTCATCCAGAGACAATAATTTTAGTATGAAAATAATATCTCTTAAAGATTTATTTTTAATTCTTTAATTTTATTGTGAAATAAGTCCGCGACTGAAGTACGATGTACGGAATTTATTGTTTAGAACAACTATATCAATTACGTCACTCTACAACTCCGGTGAAGCTTGATTGGTCGTACCTTTTCAACAGAAGCATAAAAAAGCACCCTACAAAATTCAAAGCAATTAACTTCAAAATCCTTTAATAGAAACATGTCTTACCCAAAAATCTTGAACAAACAGGTCAGATGAATCCCGCTATCTACAATAGTTGACAATGGGGCAAATCAGAAACACTATTAGGGGCAATTTGGAGCTCTCCCGGTCAACTAGGTCCGGGACAATGGTGTCCCCTGCAGACCCTGGGCCGGTTTAAACAAGGGCTTTGGACCGTTTTGGCCCAATTATTGTTCATGTGTAATTATTTCCGCTGAATCTGAGACGGGGAAAAAGGAGGCAGATGTAATCTTAGTATAAAATCGTGGGGTATTATTGAACTGTAACCGGTTATAATACTGCAAATTCTAGTTAACCTTTTGTAATTAATGAGTCGTAGATACTAGGATATTAGAAAACAATATATTACATAGCAATATTAAAGTTTTTTTTTTGCATCAGTATAGTAAGTTCATAGTATAATATTTATATAAGTATTAAACATAAGGTTGCTTGGAAGAAATTGCTACTTAGTAATAAGACCGTCTACATGTACACTTTTTTATACTTTTTTTACTGTTCTGGTTTGTATATTGTATTGTATTGTATAATGTTTACTTTTTTGTTTAAAATAACCATATTCAAATATGTTTTAATTACATTTACTGAATTAGTGCTTTGTAAAATAACTTTAACTCATATCAGTATTCCTGGAAAGGGCTGACTGGTATCAACTTTCATTTAAATATTGACTTTAAACTTCTTCAATCTTTGATGACTTTCATTAAAGGCTATCTTTTGAACTTCATTGGTGTACTTTCGAAAGTTTGAATACAATAGAACAGATAAATCTTTCAGATATTGAATATTGAGTTAATTTTATAAAAACCGGTTCGAATTTCTTTATTAAATGCTGGAAAAGCATTTTTTGATTACAAAATAATTGACAAAATATTTAAAAAGTAATTTAAATATTTTGACCTTAGCAGATATACAATATTTTATTTCACAATATTTTATTACAATTCATACTTAAAGCAAGTTAATTCAATTTTGATGAATTTATATCATTACCCAATCTAGCAATTTTTTTTATTATTTGTCAACGTGAGAGTATTTTCTACGAAAACTATCGGACGGTAAAACTACCCTCCGTTCATTTATTATAGTAAAGTCGGCTGCAGACGCTATTAATAGCCAGTGATTAAGAGTTTCTCCACCCTATTAATTAAATCATAAAACCTGTTGTTGTGAAATTTCAGAATTTCGTAACAAAATAAAAAAATAGCTTTTTTGTCACAAAAGGGATGATGACAATATTCAGAATACTTTATCTACTTTAACCTATTTAATAAGAGGGCTAAAATTTTACAGAAACGGTAGGTATATTATTTAGGTAACTGGAGATAGATGAACTAAACAAAAATAAAAGTTATTCTTTTACTTTACTATCGTTTTTTTACACAGCCGTGACGTTACAACTTTCGGACTTGGTAATATAGTTACACTTACAATACAACTGTCTAACTTCATAGACTTCCTACAAAAACGATCGTTTTATACGGAGGTTTTTGACATTAATAACAAAATAATAGGTAGGTACATACGTAGTTGTTCTACGTGTATTAATTTTCACATACAACAAGCATAACGACAATATTATTAATTGCCACCAAAATCGATGCTGCCATGCCATCTTAACCCGGAAGACATCCACCGCTGGACACAGCCCTCCTCAAATTCATCTTCATTCTGTCCTCCCTCTGAATAAGTCTTATTTACTTAATTGCAGTATGATGTTTGTTCATTCGTATGATTTACGTATTAATTTCCTCAGTGGGGGCTCAAGGGGTTTGTTTTGCGAGGTTGTCACAACTGGCCCTACGGAAGTGGTCACCCGTTGGCCGCACTGTTTCCGCAGCTTTGGGAAACTTTGACATACTGTGTTTTGTCGCTGACGTCTACTTTTCGGGTATGACGGGGGTAGGATGCAGATTGTAACAGAATATTTAATTGTAGTATATACTTGCCCTTATTATTACGTTATGTATACGTAATTTATCTTCCATCGACACAGAAAGGGAATTTGTTAAGGCTCGCTCGATTGTTCGTTTACATAATAAAAAAATCTGATAGTATTTTCTTTTTTCATTAAAATAAATAATAATATCGGTGTCATTATAGTACAAGTCATACATGGAATAAAAAGTGGGTTCTAAATTTTTAATAATTATTATCACGTTTACAAATGAAATATTAAATTCAGGTCATTTGTTTAGTATATTCTTTTAAACCGAATAAAACTTATATAAGCGTCTTCCAGTTGAGAAAATCCTTAGTGACATTGATAAAAGGTGACCCTGTAGGTATCTCTTATTATCACGCTATTTCTGTACTTGTTTTCATATTACTAGCAAAGGTGACCTCCAGTGTGACCAGATTTAGCAGAATTCTGCGATTTTAGCAGAATTAGATACCATATTTTATGTTCTAGCAGATCTGAAAAGTTTGCAGATTTTGGCAGAATTTTGAAAATCATGTGCAGAAAATTAGCAGAATCATACTTTTATTAGAGTTTGGCTACTGAAAGTAGAAAACATTATACTGGCAACAAAGTGACCTTCTATCAGGGAGCTGGGAAAACCAGTCTTTATTATTCTAAGCCTTATAAACGCCGCCATTTTTGTAATTTGTGCTTCTACCTGTCTTATTAAATTTGTTACAACTCGCAAAAATAAATGAGTCATAGAACTATTTCTATTTGATCATATTCTTCATTGGGTATTTTTTATTTACTTGAAGATATATTTTGTTTTGCGTGTAGTTACTCTTATTAACCTCTCCATATTTTGTCCTCGTGAATCCTTTTAATAACGTCAAAGCCACATCGTCCGGTAGACGGAAGTGAATGTACAGAGGTCCCCGTGTACGGTCAAATGTCAAATTTTATATACAAACATACTGAGAATAGTTTGAGGTGCGTCATTTTGGACTGTGTTGAAAGAAATATATTTTTTTAATTTATTTGAATACCAGGCATTCCTGAAATACTAGTGAAATTGTAATTACCCATCTGAAATTTATATAACAAGAAGCAATAATAATTAATCAATAATTATCATCTTTCTTGTCAACAATATTCTGGTCTGATCAAACGAAAATCCATAAAGCAATAATAATTATAGTCCCATTATAACTTAATTTTAACAGATTTACCAAGATATTTCAAAAACAGGAAAACAGGAATTTTTAAACTTTTTCATATTTTCTTTTATAAGTTTTACACTTATAAAATATTTTTTTCTCAACAATATAAGTTACAAAGTAAGTAATGAATCTTGGTCTCCGAAACGAAGTTAAAGATCTAAAATAAAAAAAAGTTTTACAACAATTTTCTTTAAAACAAGCATCTTTTTCGAGTTCTTTTGATTCCGAAAGTATATTTTGTGTTGTGTGTAAAAAGTTATTCCAATTTTAAAAGTGTGTTTTTTTTCTGGCCAGTATGGCCATGGCTAGTAAATGTTACCAAAAACCCTTAAAGCAGCTGTACTAAAATTACGAGTGGTAGTGGCCGGGCACAGAATAAATAAAAGTACCGGGGTCCAAAAATGATTACCGGGCAGAGACCGTTACGACCGGCTTACTCCCTTCCCGGGATATTAGACCACCGCCAATTTCTGGAATTTATTAACAGTACCTATCACATAATTTGTGTAATATAATAATCACACTAACAGACTGTTTTTTGTGACTAAGAAAATCTAAGAACTTTCTGTGAAACTAACCGGTGACACCACTTTTTTGAGCTTAATTTTATAAAGCACCTAATTTCTAATGAACGCAGTATTATGGCGTTTGTACTGGGTCTTACTTAATAGCATCAATGAAGTAAGAGTTGGAATAATGTAGTCTTTTACATTTGAAATACATATGTAATAGGAAAAGCTACACTACTCGGCAATTACTAGTAAAAAAGTAGTTAAATTTTTGTACTAAAATGTGTCAGTATGAAATAACCAATACGAAAAACAAGTGTGATTTACTTTTTTGCTTGATTTCATTGATACAGTATTGCCAAACCATTAAACACCAATTTACTACACTTCAAAGAAAACATTTCCACCCAACCGTACAATTTCAGGTTATTTCCTATTATGGTATAAAATGTATACGTATGTGACTTTATTACATTAACATCGCCTTTATCTGGCTTCGATATTTTTCTCGCTTGCCGCCGGAAAGAAGCCCGCAAGCTGTGATCAAAGACCTTCCTGCTGATCCCTAATATTTCACTCATAATTGGTTTATACTAAGCTGGAGGTTCCGTATGCTTCGTCCTTTGATCCGGCCACTGTATTAACCGTGGCCGGTGGATATATGGCCAACATTATTCTGCTGTGATGTGGAACTATCTTTGAAATCAGAAAATCTGTAGAAAAGTTATTTTATTTGAGTAGTTGACGGATAACAATTTATTTTCATTATTTACGATTTGTTCACGTGTGCTTTTAATTATTTTGAAGGTTAAATAACAATGGCAATTCATTTACTTAATAAAATAATTTACGATAATTTCATTTAAAATATTATTTATAACAAATAAATACCTACCATTAAATATATTTAAATGATTTTACAAGTATTTTACGTCATATTTATGAATTTTTTTTCTTAGTTAGAAACTAAATAAATTACTTTTTGATTGACTACTAACTACACAGGCGGCTGATACAAAAGTGATTTTTCTAATTTGTGATAAAAATCACGGACCTTTTGAATTATCAGATTTCGAATGTTTTAAGAATCGCACCCTTCAATGAGTTGAGCCGGGCTTTGGTCAAAGACATCATTTGCTATTTGAAGGATTCGGTACTTGGAGGAAATATTGGAGGTAAATCTTTTTATATCTCTTTTGGTAATCAACTTTATTTTTATCTTATTTTATTTTGTACTAGCGACCCGCCCCGGCTCCGCACGGGAAAATGGTTATTGTGGGTTATCCTTCAGTATATTATGCATGTATTATACATATAAACCTTTCGCTTGAATCACTCTATCTATTTAAAAAAACCGCATCAAAATCCGTTGCGTAGTTTTAAAGATTTAAGCGTACAAAGGGAGGGACATAGGGACATAGGGACAGAGAAAGCGACTTTGTTTTATACTATGTAGTGATATGTTACTTTTCAAAGAAACATCTACTTCTTTGATGATGTGGACGTAAGTAAAATTTTATTCATATTTGTATATATGATGGAGTATTAAGAAGCGGTTTTAATTTAAAGATTTGAGAATTATATCTTAATATTATAAACAAATAGAAACAATTCATGAACTAATTCACTAGACTACACCTACGTAAAGCTTTTAGTTCATTGTTTTGTGAAATGACAAAAATATAGGTTACAATTTGAAATTCGAACGTAAATAAATTAAGCGTGATCATGGCTGTGACGGTCAGAATGCTCCATTTTCAATTAGAATGAAAGCTGGGGACGATATGGATATTTTGCGAAATGGGAAAATAATCGAATTTCGGCTGAATAATGAGAGGACCCTCGATGAATGGTAACAGGAGAGCATACAACACAAAGGGTATTTAACTCGCACTTAGTACTTTTTGCCCACCCCCCGCCGCGCGGTCCATCCCCCTGCCTCGCCCGCCGATTATATTGTCGTTATCGCCCCATAACGTATGCAGAATAAAACATGTATTATCTTCATTGCCAGTATCCAAACCCCGATTCCGTTGGGCTAATCCTTTGATTTATAATATCCCGTTGAAATATAGCCATCGGCCGCAGTTTATTTAAATTATTCGAGCAGTCAATTAACGAGATGGCTTCTGCGGCGATACAACCCGAGCTGCCCGAATTACATATTCCGCTGATGTAATTAAAACAGTATTTCACACTCGAACGGACTAAAACTTTCACGTCTCTAGCCTCAGCGAAAACGTGATTCGTTTGCATGTGCAAAAGTCTACTAGAAATGTATGAGTTTCTGTTTGTATAAAACCCGCATACTTATTAGTGAAGTCAAACACACCTTTTAAAGCTGGCACCCTCTTGGCAGTTCTGTTTGAACAGGCAGATTTTGGCCAAACATTCAATTGATACAAATAATTCTGTGGGGGAGAGTGATATTTCACCGGAGCTTTTAGAAGAAAAAAGCACAGAAAGTTCGTTAACTAACTTTTTCGGGAAAAAGCGGTGTGGATTAATTTGGGCGTCGTCGGTGCAATACTTATTTACAATAATCCGCGTTGTGGTGTGGGCGCTTGAATTGTTAAAATAAATTTTGTTTTCAGACGCAAGAGAGTGAATAGGGCAGCGCCAGAAGTTTGCCTCCAATATCGATATTTTTAACGTTTTACGTTGTTTTAAAGTCTGAGCTCCTTTGAGTACTTTAGCAACTTGTGTTTTAGTACTTCAAACGAGAGGTAAATATAAACTTGTACTTATTGCGCCAGACTGCGGAATAGACGGTAGGTAGAATCAGACGAAGGAAATTTTGTTTAACATTTTACTTAAGTACCTAGGTATACTCACTCAGTACCTTTTAACGATACTCCTTAGTTTCTTTTTGTGTCTATTTGTGGAACATCAACGATTTTAGAAACAGGTAAGATGACCTGATTGATAAAAATATAAAAATTAATTATAAATAAAGATTTAATGCTTATATGTACTTACTTACTAATTTCGAAAATCCTTATTTTGTCCACTGTTTCTACACTGGCGAAGCCTACAGCTACATACTTGATATATGTTTTTTAAATTTTTCCATTATTTAACGCTCTACTGTACTGTGAAAGTATATATAAGAAGTGCAAGTAAGAAATAAAAATCTACCTATACAGGTGAAAGAGAAAATCTGCACACTATTGCGAAAAACTAAAAACTCTACCAACTTGTAATTATCAAAAGTCGTGTATAAATTAATTTAGGAGATATGAAAATGAATTTACTCCAAATTTCGATAATTGCTCAATTCTAAATAACACCACTACACAACGTCACGTATGCAGATCGCAAAACCACACTTTAAAAATTACGCGCCCAACACAGCATCCCTTTTTATAATCCCCAAGAATTCCCTTTCTAATGACCGGTCTCGTCTGTATGGATATTTTATCCTCACTCACCCCATCTTACCCACCTTTAGATCCGCAACTTTTCTAATTAGACCCGAAAAATATTGCAAACCGCACTCACGATTTATGAGGTCGGCTTTTAGAGGTAAAAAAAATATTTGCACAGGCCTGTAAATGTTTTGGGTTGAGAATTTACAAATGTCTGAAATTGGGGAATTCGGTAATGAAATAAAGTGCTTGAAGCCGCTACGTTATTACACTGATGGAGGTTGTTATTTACATTAAGAGATGTTTTAGACCCTTGTTAATGCATGAGCTATCAACAGTAGTATGGCATAGTTTTTACAAAAAATTACAGTAACATTTGTGCAAATCCCATTATTGATCAATAATAATTAAGTAATGAGAATTAAAAAAGCAAACCATTTTTTCCTTGTGTTTTTTGATGCCTTAAAATAGATAGAATCAATCTTCTAAATAAACTATAAACTATAGGAAAACATGAACCCCTATTTCTCTTGGTCACTCTATAACTTGAGATAAGCTTTACCAACTTCATTCATTTTTAAAAATGTTTTACTTATTACACCGAAGAACGTCTATCTGAAATTCCTTTTTTAGTATTAGGTATTAAGCACATAGCATGCATAGGTAAACAAAATCGATAGCCTCGCAAAGCGACTAGGGTGCCATAACATTAGCATAGCGGGACGGGAAATCTCATGATTAACATTTTTATTAAACAAGGATTAACTTTAATCCTTTTTTATTCGTCAATTAGAAACGTTATCGTGGCCGGAGCTCGTAAAGAGTTGCAGCTATCGATGCAATTAACAAAATTACCCCTTGAGATAAACGAGCTGAAACCGAGGCGGAAGATTTATTTTTAAAACGGCAAAAATTACGCGATATAAAGTCTTGCCAAGTTTCTTTTTCAGTTTACTTCATTTTGGTTGGTTTCTTGGTGCATATATTTTAGGAAGACATTTTAAAGAAGGTGAAAAAGTTTGCTAGGTTTAACAGCGTTATTTTAAAAAAAACCAAAGGTTTCATGATTTTTGTGAAACATAAAATTATCAAAACATTTTTCATGGCATCTACAGTTTGGCTATTGTTCCGTTTGAGCTACAACTGGTATAAATTTTTATCTTTGTATCATCCATCATCATCTCAGCCGAAAGACGTCCACGTGTGTGTTATAGTATACTTTTCTTAAAAGTGTTTACGATCCGTTACCTATTCCTAATTTAAAACCACCTTATGTTCACATTTATCTCCGTCCGTTTCTTCCATTTGCATGCAACCGAGTTGCGATTTCTCTTGGGTTTTATATCCAAAAACCTATCAAAGCTCACTTACTGTACCTAGACAGTAAAAAGGTTTGATATTACCAATTCCTTTGAATCACCTATAAAATATAACTTTTCGTCTAGCAGTGGTAGTAAATTATTCGGAAACGAATTGAGTGTAGTTTTAAAAGACGAAAAGGAAATGAATTTTAAAAAAAGAAATGTGAAAATGTAATCCAGAAGTGTAAACAAAACGCTTTAGCTATTAATTTGTGTCTGAGTATTTATTATAGTAATTCACACAGATTCAGAAACAAGAAGTAGTATTGAATATATATAACATTTTAAAAGACCCTGGTTACTAATTTTATTTGTTATAATAATTAAGGTGAAAAAATAAAGATAAAACTCTATTGCTTATGTTTATAAAAGTCAAATTAGGTGTTTTACTTTCCAATTTAGTATGGATCTTTACTACTGTAAAAAAATCAATTATTAGAATGTTGCTTATTCATTATTATTTTTATTTAAAGCAACCGTTTTCAGTGAAAATTCAACAAAAGGCTTGAGTCGTGCAAGAATATTAATTACGGCAATACAACCAGTCCACCAGGCTCATTAATATTTAAATATCATCCTTTTGTATTCAGTAATTTTAATGGAATAAGTACAATTTGATTTGTTCGTAAAACAAAGGTTGATTGATTCTACAATAAGTATAACTTTCAGCAGTCAACACAATTAAAGTTGGATATTTAAACATTGATTTTGAATCTGTACAAATACGTTGATATTATTTATTTAACAGAATAAATATTGTATCAGTTGATTCGAAGTACACTTGTATATTTAATAACAGTTATTCACGAAAACGCTTTGAGATTGTAATAGATTTTAGGAAAAATATTTCTATAATTTGTTTTCATTTAACAGATAGGTACATGCACTTAGCTTGTTAACTTGTTGAGGTCCGTTTTAACTATGATCTATAATAAGTTTTACTAGCAAAGTGTGAAATCTGATAATTTAGTAATTACTAGAGTTCTGAATGAGGCATTTTTCCGCGGTAAGTAAAAGGTACAAGGTACGGTAAAGTAAAGGTATCGGCACAGTCGTTTTTGAGTTTATTCATTACAAACATGCACATACACACACACATACACACACACAAAATTCAAATATTTTTTTCTTTATAATATTAGAATGATAAAAAATGACATTTTTACATAATAAGTATAAGTAAAATAACAAATTCATCAGACGAATCCTGATTGCCTTAAATACTAAACCTTATTAGCGTCGGTGGCATAATAGCTAGGGCCTTTGTCTGCCATTCCGGAGTCATATGAGTTCAAGCTATGAGTTTACGATTTTCAAATTGATACTCGAATAACCGTTATTCAAATTAAGGAAAACATTGTGAGGAAACCTGCAAAGACCTGCGTAGAAACTCAAAGGTTTAGTGTGAAGTTGCCCAACCAGCATTGGGCCAGCGTGGTGGACTAAGACCTATTCATCCTGCCTCAGGGTAGGCTCGAGCCACTCGCTGTAAACGAGACGAATTCTTATCAAAATCCTTATAAAGTTAGTACTTAGCCAGCATACATCCGCTCCATCCCCTTTTCACTTGACTGGTCTTAGGTTGATATATGTGCGGTGTATGCAAGGATTAATTGGGATGGATACCGCTCTATAAATCTGGGGCTGTATCATGTGTTTATTAGTATGATCATACATGTACTATGATGTTCTGTTGCGCTAGTACTTGTAGCTATTCGTAACTTAAGTTTCAAACCATATTTATAATGAAGCTTCAAAGTTTAGATAGAGTTACAAGTTAAATAAGCGTTAAAAGCGTGTAATAACAATCTTGTAGGAGATTGTTTATTGCAGACTTTGTGGTAAGACCATAATTAGACCATTTGTGACAGAGAGGTGGAAAAATTGTGACACAGGCTTTTTTACAAAGTTAAAAGCTCTTTTGTAAAACGTGTTTCTTCCAATTTTACGTAGTTCGTTTTCGTCCTCGCCAATTTAAGTTCAGTACGATATTTGTTCGTTCTAACCTATTCCCATCACATCCTGAATTTCCCTTCACTAACCTCGTCTGTCTCTATCAGTACAAACGAAATTCCGTGTCTTTTTGTGACTAGTTGTTTATTCGTAAACTAGTTACGCCTCCCGGGACTCGCCTTAAGAATAAATCTTACGAGAGTTAGGGACCGTTCACATAGCCTAAGGATTTATGATCTTCTGTTTCTAAAAGCTTTTTTTATGTGAGCAATAAAGATTCTATATACTTATAAGAATTACAGAATTTGTGTGCTTGTATTATTTATATGAATGGAAATATAAAATATGACCGTAGAGCCCTATCCAATGTAATGAGCAACTGTTTAAATAGTGCTTATGCAATTTCTTTAGTTAATTTCTACCTATCTTTTATTCAAAGCCGTTCAATGGTTACAGCGTGAAAGCAAAACAAAATGATGTTGTACTTATTATGGAATAAAAAATATATATTTTCAAATCAATTCTTTCATCAGCCGAAACTGCGGTAAAACAAGACAAGAAACCAGTGGACAAAAAGATTAAAGAAAATGTTGTGTAGATCCTTATTCAGTGTGGAGCCCGTGTTCAACTCCTGATGGGAGGAAGTTTCTTTTGAATGACAAATGCATACGCGACAGGATTCCTCGAACACACCGCGCAGGTTTATGGTACCCTAGTACCTTATTAGTACCTCATCTCAAATACGAAATATTCGTAAGCAATTCAGCAGTACCAGCGGGAAAGCGGAACAAAATTTTGTAGTTTCACGGAATTCAAATTATTGTTTTCACTAGGTGAGGTGGGATGGCGGCAAGAACCAGAGAACCCATCGCTTAAAAAAATTCGTGTGAACGCCTCCTTTTTGTGCAACTCCTGATAGAAGGAAGCTCCTCGTGAATGACAAGTGCATGCGCGACGCGACTTGAGTCCTAGAGCGAACCACTCGTGTTTATGCTATCCTGGTACCTTATTGTGTTATCTAATCTCAAATACGAAATGTTGCGCCGTGTTTTCGTGTCTGTAAATAAATACGTTTATGGGCGTGGCCGACCGAACAAACTTAAGACGAAAGACATGTTTGACAAATTCAAAAACATGTTAAAAAATTGTTTGTAGACAAAAAAAGCAGCAGACTGTAGTAGCAGCAACATATAATTATATGTGATTCAGATTTAAAAATGTTGCGAAAGGGCAACTTATTTGTCCTGTTTTCATATTGTATATGTAGGTAGAAATTAAATATGTAGGTATAAAGTAAATTATTCACAGTGTTGTACAACATTGTGAATAATTTGGAAAATCATTTATACCTACATATACAATATGTAAACAGGACAAAGAAGTTTATTTAGATTAAGTCGCTTTTGGTTGTACAGTAATACTGCTTTTGATTCACTAAGAAAAGTGTTGTTTTTTTCCTATGTTTAAAGTCCTATACGTGGAGGCTTGTAATTGGCTCGTGTTTTGTTATTCAGTTTATATATTGTAAATTTTTGTCGTAAGCTTCCTAAATAAAATAAAATAAGTAACCGACAGATTAATCATGTAATTTACTTTGTGGAGACAAAATACCAGTAAAGTGAATAACTTTGAATAAGTGGAAAGAGAAACTATTTTTTTGCACAGGAAAAATGCCCATGAGAAAACAACATAAGTGACCCTATGAGCAGATTATTAATTTATCAGAAAGTAAATTAATTTTGTTGAAATATTTTTATTCAATGTAAAGAATAAAAATATACAAAATATTCGACTCAATACTGTAAAAATTAATTAATTCAGAATAAAATTATTTTATCTCAATTTTTATGAACGTTTCTTCAGAAGTCTATCAAAAATAATCTACAAAGTCTTGCATTTATTAATCTTTAAAACCTTCATTTGCAATTATATCTTAAAAGCTATAATTAAAATTAATATCCAAAACCATTTTAGAACAAAATCTTCGTTTCAACTAAAATTAGTTTTCAATGTAACTCCATGATTCATTTTCATAAGTCATTAATTTTAACGAACTAAAGATAGAACTCGACTTAGCATTTCAATTAAATCTAGACAAAGCATTCCAAAACCAATTTAGTTGGTCGCCCTAGGTCCCATGAAAATGTTATTACCTACTACAAAATTACAGAAAATGCATCAATTTCTAATAGTATATTTTTGTTTTGTCACTGCTTGCTTATCATGTAGGTTTCAAGATTAACCTACCTACCTCACAAACTCACTAATAAAATAAAACATAAATAACAGTTTTATGTAACTTTTGGACATTTCTGATCAAATATTTGTTATTCGCAAATCAATTCATATTTGCGAATCAGGTCAAAAAACTTCACCGTCCTGTGTTATTTTAAATTCAATATTGGTCTCTCACGCAGATTTTCCTTGCTCGTAGAAAAAAAACATTATTGATGTTTAATAAAAATCATATGACAAAAAATTTTTTTTTTCTTTATATTCAGTACGTTTTTGTGAAAATAAACAATTTAACCACCACGAGAGGTGATAAAAATAACAGAATCTTAAAAAAAACAAATTCTGAAAGTGCAATTTAGAGAAGACATTAAAAGGCCAAGTTTCTTATTTTATTGCAGTGATAATGAGGATAATAACTTTACTAAGAACAAACATTACTCATCTCGTGGAACTCCATAGAGATTTTGTCGGAATTGCTGTATTATACTAATTAATTGTCGTAAGAACCAGTTAATGGCTGTTATATATTCAGAGATTAAAAACAAGCCGAAAGTAGTCGTTAGTGTTGATTTTGCTTAATATTTGCGTAGATTAGGAATTGTTTTGATAGAAAAGGTAAAAAAAACTCATCATCAGTACCATTAGGAATTGTCGCTAAAAAAACTCAACAGTACCCCTTTGGAGCATGATATACAAATACATAAAAAAATATATATCTTAGTATATACGATGGGTTTCTTTGGGACCTCACCTGTACTCCAATATTATTTATTTTCAGGACTTATGAATAATTTTAATTCCGCATTTTCCATTAAATTAGTAGTTTTTAAGCTGTTTATAACAGTTTGGTTACTACATTGCAGGCTGAATCACCAGTTGTTCGAAAATGTAGATGTAGCGTTATAAGAGCCATGTCAGAAGCCAAAGTTTTTGAGGTAGGCTAACCTCGAACGAAACCCATACGATAAGCAAGCAAGCATACTTACTGCATATCAGGAAAATACGCGACTCTATGTTTCGAAAAAAAAAAGTAAAGTCGGTAGTTAATATTATAATCTACATGATAGACAAAGATACCAGAGTTATTTCCACCCAAACATTTGTAGCATTCACCATTACTGAAGGCCATTCACATGCTAGTAGAACATTAAGGTCATTATTCGGCGCATAATTCTTTCAGCCACGCCTGCTCACTCCCTAGATGCTCCCTAGACAATAAGTTTTTGCGCTGAATAGAGGCAAAGATTGGAAAAAATTCAAAGCACTTTTTGTCGAAATTCGTAATAAAAAAATGTTTTTGTATTGTGAGTGGTGCACAATGGGGGATAGAGGAAATGAGAGTCTGGGCTTTTGCAGGTTGATAGGGAACGGCGACAGGGCCTACTGTAATGGCCTTTAAACGTACACTGCCGAACATTGCCCATACCCGCAGGCGGCGAGGGCGCGGCCAAAATCAAAAGTAATAATCAAAGACGGAGCTCCTCAGGCGTCGTCGTCTCCTTCAGAGCCTAGGTCCAAGGCTCCCTCGAGGTGCCCCTAGATGCGTTGGTACATGACTACTTTGGGGTAGAGACTTCCGCTGCCCCGCAAGTCCGGTGAAGTTTAATTGGTCATACCTTTTCGACACGAGCATTGGTTAATTCAAAAAATAAAAAGAAAACATAAAAAAATGCCTTGTAGTTATGCACTGTACTTAAATTACCTACACGTACCAGTATGTTTTCTATTTTCGAATTTATATGTACGTTCATTAGACACTCATATGATTAAAAAAAATATCGAGAGACAACCTGCATGCACGCACACACCTGTGAAAAAATTCAAAGGATGTGTCTGAAATTGACCTACCCGCATTGGGCCAACTTGTTCAACTAAGGCCTATTCACCCTGAATTAGGGTGGGCTAAATGCTCTCAGTGGGGACATATGGGCTATTTACAAATCTTGCACTCTATAATAAAATAAATTACAAAAAGTTGACACATTAATCTCTGTTTACTTGAACATAGCGCGTACTGTGATATATCTCTTTTGAGAAATAGCTTTTAAATAAATGTTTTAATAACAATACATAAGTTTTAATCGCATAAAATTGTAATTTTAGTTACATTTATCGGCATCCCTTGATAAAATGAGCCTTGGTTTATGCAAAACTTAACTTCATTAAAATTGGACGTGTCGTAAAGATGAACCATCGACCTACCAAGCTTTCGATTAACTGTCATCGATCAAACGACAGTCGATATATTGCTATTCGATCTTGGGTAGGGAACCCATCCTTCAGTATATTATGCATGTATTATACATATAAACCTTCCTCTTGAATCACTCTATCTATTAAAAAAAACTGCATCAAAATCCGTTGCGTAGTTTTAAAGATTTAAGCGTACAAAGCGAGGGACATAGGGAGGGACATAGGGACAGAGAAAGCGACTTTATTTTATACTATGTAGTGATATTATTATGCTTTTTTTAATTTAGAATATAAAAGGCCACATGGTATCAGATATAAACCCGACCAGCAATGTACACCGTAATAACTTGATGTCGCCACCACGCCCAACGCGCGGTAGGCAGTGCAGTGCTCAATTTAACTTGCACTCGCTCTGCCGCCCGGCGTCGCTCGTCGCCGCATGTTCAACGCTGCATTGTGTACCGTTAGCTGTCTCACAGACGCGACAACCCGTTCGAAATTCGACCCAAAATGATACAAAACGCTACCTGGCTGGTGAAGGATTTTAAAATTCTGTAGAAAAATGTCAACAGAGATGTGACGGCAAAAATTTTTTTAGGTTTAATTTGTTGGGGTTTTATTTCATGAGAAAGAAAAAAGAATGATGGAATGGGAAATGGAAACAGCCTAATAGAATAGTAAAATAAAGATAGACTTATTAAACCACTAGCTTTCCGCCGCGGCTCCGCCCGCGTTAACAGTTTTTCCCGTGGGAATGAAGCATTTTCCCGCGATAAAAAGTAGCCTATGTTACTCAGGGTGAATGTAGCTTTCTAATGGTGAAAGAATTTTTAAAATCGGTTCAGTAGTTTTTGAGTTTATTCATTACAAACATACACACGCACACACACACACAAAAATACAAATCTTTCCTCTTTAGAATACTCGTATTAGTATGAAAACTCAGTGCGGTGAACTTGGCCTCTGCAAGAAATTATTAAAAAAAAATCTTTTAGTTCAGATATAGACCTTAGGGTGTTAGTATAACGGAAAAGAAAAGGAAAACCATACTACTAAGTTAGCAGGCAATAATACTCGTAGCAAAAAACATAGCATAGTTTGTTAAGAAAATTCTGTTTGACCTTTTATATCACAAATTCTAGTACCGCAAGCGTACACAAACCTCGACATTGTCGCGTCTGCACTGTACTATAGATTCTATAGCACACTACCATACGGCACAAAGTTTAATGTTTAACGCAACCCTTTGAAGGCGCATATTAGCTTCGCCATTTCCATAAAACCCATAATAGCACCTAAGCTTTTAATTAATTACTGGCCAGAATAATTTCCTTTGCGGAAGTCTAGGCGAGGCATGTATGAGGGATAAAAGAGGATATAATTTTGAATTTGTTGAAAAATGTTTCTGCCTTTTACATAGATTATGATCCACCCAGCTTTTTAATTCTCTTTCCCAGGATATAATTTTCGTCGGCCCTAAGAAGCCGAAGTCAATCCAAACTAACGGTTACACTAAAACACCTAGTTGTAATTATTACTAGGTGTATAGTATAGGACACATAGTTATAGTATGTATTCATCTCATCATCAAATATAATAAGTATAAATATTTTGTAATATGTAACTACATCTGTTATTTTTCTAAACCTAAGTTCGTGTACAATTTCTTTAAATTAAACCTAATTACTAATCTATTAAGCTTTTATTTAGCAATACAAGGTATCGTTTCTAAATATGAAATTTCCTTTTTTTTTTGACTTTTTTCAGTGTTATTTTTATGTCGCAGTAATGAAATCGGATCTTTCATAAAAGGTTCTTTAAAACAGGATATCAGTAAAGGTCACCCATACATATTAGACTTTTAGAAACTAACTTTAATGAACATTCGTCGAATAAAGACACGTTATTTTATTCGTATAATTATAAACATAGTTTTAAAAACGAACAACAACAACAGCGCCGCAATGTAATTAAAACAATTCCTGAGCGAATGACCTCTCCGCGTTAATTTTAACTGTATTTTTACTACAAACAGAAAATATTTTGGTACAACAGAGAAAAGCTCATAGCGCAAACATGGAGAGTAATAAAAAAATATAAAAAGCATTGAATGAACAAACAATCTCCCGGGAAACTAATTTATGCGTCGCATTCACCGAGCCGAAGAAAGACGAAAATCTCTCTTTTATGTTTTGGCAAAGATTTAATATAAAAATTACTTTTCGCGTTATCATGTGAGCTTGGTATGGTGGGTAGAGAGTATAAAAAGATATTTACTACGTCTATCATCCAAAAATTATAATATGAAGCCTTTAAGAATATACCTTGACCTTCAAAGGCAGGTTCTGCCATAATTTCCCTATTTGGCAGGCAAATTGAGGATCACATTTGTTTTTGGTTTCATAATTACTGCCTATTCTTTAGGCTGTCTACATCAGAATAAAATTTCAGGCAAATAAGTTCTCATCCTCACAATTATTGTAATTAAAAAAAACACTATTTATTAATCTGTGATAAAACTCTGCTGAACATCGTGTAAAAGTACAGTAGACAGCGCATGCGGCTGGACATATCGACCTTGAGAGCGCCCGTATTCCGTAGCGGTAGGGGTGAATTTCGTAGTGCTGTGACACCCGCGGCTCACCAGGTATGGGGCGAGCCAGCGAGCGCGCACAAGAAGATAGTTAAGGAGATAGTAACACTGGACACTGGTGATGAACTTGATAACAAAGTTTTAATGAACAGACAAATTTAATAACAGAATAGAGTACTAACATAGAATTTAGGACTCGGCCGACATGGCCGAGGGGTAAACCAAAAGTGAGTAAAAAAATGAATGAAATGACGGATGATTATTGACTGAATTCCAAAATTGAATATATTCGAATTTAGGCGAGAATGGTAAATGAGATGAGAATGAGGCAACGAGGTGGCATGATAATGCACCACGTTACAGTACCGGGGGGGGCCGGGTGAAAAAAGGCTTTAAAAGGCTAAGGCTTGAAAAGGCTTTTTTCTAAAAAGGTGAAAAATATACTTAAATCTAAATAAAACTAAGTATGGGACGTGAGAGATAATTTAGAAGGTGGGTATGTACACTAAGCCAGTTCACCCATCTAAGCATCATGTCTATCCTTCCATTCTTTCATGCTTCAACTTACAATGTCTTGTTCCGGAATTGGAAAGCAAGACCCTTTCATATTGAGGAAACTTATATATATAAATAAGTGTTTCTCAATGAACTGTACTTAGGATAGTGTAGGCTTATTTTACTAGTCACAACCCGCTAGTGTGAAAGATGAAAAGGTAAAGTATATGTACAAGTATGTGCCATTGGGCTAAACGCATTGTAGTGCGAAGGGTAGGAAGGGAATGGGGAATATGATAGAGGCTTATTTAACGTGTTATCAACCGCACGATAGGAATATGATATAGGCTTATTTAACGTGTTATCAACCGCACGAGATGAGATAAGAGATAAGAGAATATATACAGATATGATAAAGGCTTCTTTAACGTGTTATCAACCGCACGAGATTAGAGGATACTCTAATTAGGGAAATATTAACAAATGAATGATAACAGTTAAACTAAATGACTCCGAAAGGAAAAATGAGGTGCGTATTTATAAACAAAAGAATGATATGACAAGGGAAGGGTAGAATATAGATGACGTTAGTGTTAATGTCAAATTAATAAACAAATAAACAATGGTAACTATGGTAGCGAAGGTGGTGACATAGTTTGACATGAAGTACAATGTAAGGGTGTAGGTATAAATGAAGGAGTATGTAATGTACAGTGAAAGAAGTATTTATGGGAGAAGAACAAAGGATAAAAAGATTGAGGAGGTTAAGAATAGTAAAAGGGATAAAGGATAAAAAAAAGAAGTAAGGAGATTAAGAATAAAAGGGTAAGATTTTAAATTTTTAAATCTCCTTTGGGAAAGGTATAGGGGGGAAAAGGTTTTAAAGTTTAGAGAAAGGTAATGGGTTCGAATCCCATAGAGCCTAGTCTAGTAAGTAGGTGAGTAGAGCATGAAACTTTTTAGCAAGAAGAAAGAAGAATATAATGTGTAGTAGGTTATAGTTGGAAAAAATTGTTCTACTCTTTGGTCCGAAAAAGAAAAAGTGTCAAAAATGATTAAAATTTTGAAGTTGACGTAACTGACAATTAAATTATCTAAATAGGTAAGTAAAAAGGAGATAGGACCTAAGTTTCTTGAAAAGGGTAGTAGTACCTACCTACATAGTTTGAACCTCTGTTTGTTCTACACAGATGATTCCCTAAGTTACGTAAGGAGAATGGTATTAAGAAGAAATGGGTTTGTGACTATGGTAGGGTGAGATGATTTATGTCAGAATTTGAGTAGTGTCAGAATTTGACTATATTAGATAAATAATAAACATAATATATTACGATATTTTGTCCTAAGAAAAATTGTCGTGAAAATTTTGTCTTTTCGAGAAAGTTACTTTTCGAAAATTTGTTCTTAAGCGAACAAATATAGAATACTAAACGTTGTTAAAATGATGGTGAGTACCTATTTTAAGATGCGATAGTCGGCCTCTAGAGCCTAGCATCTTAGTGTATGTATTTCCGCCGTTACAGGGGTATTAGTATCAGTCACATTTGTGACCAACCCAAGTAACGTGGATGTGTTTGTGTCTGTAAAATGTGAGTAGAGTGCTTGTAAAGTAATAATAAGTTTGTGTTGCAGGTGAAATAAATAATAAATATAATAAATGGGAGATGGAAATGAAAATGAAAATCTGTTAGTGATGATGATTGAAATAAGGACACAAATAAAGCAGATAAACACAACAAACCCTACCTAATACAGTTTAAAATGAATAAAACTTTAATAACGTTTTAGTGTGTAGTTTTTCTTTCTTCTTTCTTCTTCAAATCCGGGTGTAGGCATCCGGCAGTAGGCAGTAGGCAGCTAGGCTTCTTACTGCGACGTCAGGATCTTCTAGCGGGCACAGCAGCAGCTGCAGCCGTCCGCTGTCAGGCAGCCGTCGTCGCCGACCTGAAGAGGGTCTTGAAAGGTTCTTGAGGGGTCCTGGCTGCTACATCAACCGCGGGCCGTTCTGCCCGGCGGTTTTTACGCCCGGTTTTACCTGAAGCTCAGGGCTGGTAGACGAGAAACACGAAGGGGCGCCATTGTGACACCCGCGGCTCACCAGGTATGGGGCGAGCCAGCGAGCGCGCACAAGAAGATAGTTAAGGAGATAGTAACACTGGACACTGGTGATGAACTTGATAACAAAGTTTTAATGAACAGACAAATTTAATAACAGAATAGAGTACTAACATAGAATTTAGGACTCGGCCGACATGGCCGAGGGGTAAACCAAAAGTGAGTAAAAAAATGAATGAAATGACGGATGATTATTGACTGAATTCCAAAATTGAATATATTCGAATTTAGGCGAGAATGGTAAATGAGATGAGAATGAGGCAACGAGGTGGCATGATAATGCACCACGTTACAGTGCGAATGTCCAACCGCATGTGCTGGCTTCTGTACAATGCTTTCCATTTTTCCACACTGAACTTCAAAATTTCACAAACTGATTTATTCATCATAACGAGATGGCTATTTTCCAATGAGATGGGTATTTTCCCGCGGTAAAAGATAGATCAGCTTACCGAGGACTATTTCATCTCTGTACCAAGTTTCAACAAAATCAATTCAGTGGTTTTGGAGACATACTGACAGACAGAGTCACTTTCGCATTTTAGGAATACATAAATAGGGATAATAGGGGTAAAGTGCTCAATGCAGTAAAAATCTCTGTCGTTTCATGGTAGGCGGGGGATTGGCAAGTCGTTACGCTGAGGACGCTTTCCGCTTTGGGAGATTATCTCATGCGTGACAGCTGTTGAACTCTGCAAGGATCTGAAGCCCTGGTGAGCCGTTTCCATTGCGTCCCAAGTAGCTAGCAGCTACGGCCCATTCGGGACGAAAGGGCAATTTTAATATTTTCATTCCCATTATGTCCCAACTAACTATAGCCAGTATAGGATTACATGAGGCTTTCAATGAGGATTTGCATATTTTTATTATTCCCATTTCGTCCCATGTCCTATGTCCTATCCCGCACTTTGATACAGTGAAAAATAATATCATTGTAATATCTTAGATAAAACAAGTAAAAAGAACTATTAAATCAGTTTATTTGCTGTCATTAAATACTTTGTTTTTAAAGCGTAAATAGTTGTTTGGAACAAAGAAGTCGGATTATAAACAAAATAGAATATTCAAATTATCATTTGGTCCCAAACAGGCCGTAAGTACGTGGGCCGTATTGAGAAAGAAAGACTTATTCTGGTACTCAGGGTGCGACACACTACCACAGAATGTATAATACTAAAAGCCTTTGTTGTTACTATATTAAATTATATTACCCCGACCTCCGCTTTGAGATTAGTATTGTTATTAAATTAAATAGTTCCTGAGTGGTTACTACTTTGACATAGTGGATTGCTTATTATTAGCATAGTTAATTTGTTTTATGCTCTCGATTATATGTAATGTCCATTTATTGTTGACCCAGTCTTGATTCATAGCAAAAATATTAAACGTGTTACCACAAAAATGTTAAAGATTTATCTTAAAAATCTTCTTAGAGACTTCAAAAAAGGCTTATTGGACAAGCATTTAACGTGAGTTAATTTTATTGTGGTAAGACTCCAAAAGTAAACTTAACATTTTTTTAAGGAATATGTTAAAGTTGAAGTATTTATAATATCAAGGAAGGAAGATATATTTTGAGTAATTTGGTTAGATGCTGGCTGAATAAAGAAAAAATAAACATTTATTTTACATCCTTATTATTAAAACCACGGCATATTATTATAGGGCACATAAAATCAATAAATTGGAGGAAAGAAAGAAATTATTAAACGTATAACGACATCAGACCACACCCTTACATGACCCGGATCTCTTCAATCCACGCTTTCTTTTATCGCTCGCATATGTACACGTTTGATTCACCCCTCATCTTTGATTATTGTATTACTGCGGGGCAGGAAAAATTGTGAACCGTGCACTTTTTGTTGCGACACGTAATCTGTTTATAATAGTGATGGGATCTGATTGGTGACGATAATTTTACGGTACTCCGTCGAATATAACCAACCGATCATCATTTCAGCCAGTAGACGTTCACTCTGCTGGACAAAGGCCTCCCCCAAACCAACCAACCGATACGTCATTCTTATTTCGATTGATAGATGTCTATTTCTGCAATAACGACTGATGTTCTGACGTCGAAAAATTGTTAAGTAAAATCTTAATGTAAAATAAAGCTTAGACAAAATAAAAGAAATTGGGTCTGCTGTAATTCTTTTTTAATAAGCAGACCTCATCTCTCTAAATGCTTTTGCTTTGTCTGTCTATGTGTTCAATAAACAGTAAATAAATAAATTCGTCAATTGAATGTGTATCGATTAACAGTTTGTATTTTTTGTCATTTAGGTGCGAGGTCGGTAAGAAGACGGAAAAGGGGCTCAGGGGTGAGTTTTTAAATGTTATATACTCTTATGTACTAATTTAAAATAGAAAGGGAAAAAATAATAAAATTATCTTTAACTGGCATTGCGTAACTTGTAAAATTATAGTAAAAAGTCTTTAGTAAAAAAATAACAACTATT
The DNA here is from genome assembly GCA_948473455.1 of Teleiodes luculella. NCBI lineage: Eukaryota > Metazoa > Arthropoda > Insecta > Lepidoptera > Gelechiidae > Teleiodes > Teleiodes luculella. Next base: position 5,799,889 of record OX419587.1, on the reverse strand, counting down.
TTTGTCCAATTATGTCACTGTTACTTCATAACAGCTGTTATTTAACTGTATTCCTACACATCTCTACATAATCTATTTATTTCTCTCTGCGTTGTAATGAATGATGTTTTGCATGGTTAGTGACGTGCGTTTCCGGAGAGCTGAGTATGACAGCCCTTCGTGCGTTAGCAATCAAATACGAGGTTTCGCAAAAATTGAATTTAATGTCGCTTTGTAACGTTTGCCTGAAAATTATTTATTTGTTGTTGTAAATGGAAACATATATGAAAAATAAGATTTTTGTGAAATGCCGTGATATATACATTTTCGGTGGAATCCCTATTGAAATATACATACATATAACATAAATTATGAAATGTATTTATTTTAAGTCGAAATGGATCGATAATGATAATATTATATTTATTTGGATAGAGATACAAGGAGTTCCTAAGTACGGCACGGGCTACTTTTTATTGAAGGAAAATCATATTTTCCATACAAAAAGCATCATGACAGCGCGGGGTAACCACAGCTACTCGTTGTATCATAGATATATTCAAAAGCTACAAATGCCACAACATTTAATCAAATATGTGTCCCTAAAACCAAAACATAATGAAAATATAATTCATCCATTCATCTCTCCTCTCGGGACAAACTTCATAAGCAACCTCATAAATAAAACTTTATACATAAGATTGCTCAAGAAATGAGCAATTTTGCCTTAAGCTGAAAACAAATAAACGTCAATCCGTAAAAAGAAATTTCTGTTCATACGCACACGTGTTTATACGAGGGGGACACGTACAAAGAAAAGCAATTTGCAAAATATAAAATGCGATATTGAGATCTGCAGGAAGAAACAAATGATACGGGAAATACTTAAATCACAGTCATTGATGCGAAATTGGAAATGCGCCATGAGATATTATGAGCTTTATTATGAACAATAATAGAATAGAATAAAAAATATTTTCAACACACAATACAAGAAAAGAAAACAATACACTTAAGAAATTATAGGTTGTTATGCATGGTCAAGGGCAGGGTAAGCCAAACGCGCTGTGTGATCTTATTCCATTCAAATAAAGTCTAAAATCCAAAGTGTTGAGCCAAGCGTATTTAATACTACAGCGTTGCTGGCGTAGTGGTGAGACCGCTGCTTTTTGCCTGGAAACTGCAGCGGGTTTTTTTTTTTAATTGACCTATGCTTGCGTCGAAAAGGTACGACCAATCAAGCTTCACCGGACTTGTTTTGAATTGACCTATGCTTGCGTCGCAGCGGGGTAGATCCACGCTAGTACACTAGTAGGTACAGCAGGTGCTACGGCTGGCCACGTTGACCTTGAGAGCGCCCCTATTCCGTAGTGGTTAGGGTGAATTTCGAAGTGCGAATGTCCAACCGGACGTGCTGGCTTTTGTACTATTATTATATTCTGTGTGTCCCAGCTACGCACCGACGACGCACCCAATGTGTTTCCGACTTTCGAATTGGTACATATACATATGTATTTAATTTTGGTACGTTTCTATATGGTCTAATAATATAATTAATTATTATTGACGGTCCGGTCCTCTCTAATTAATAGATTTAGTTGTATTTTATTTATTTATAAGATCGCTGACCAGTAGAACTACATGAAAGGGATAAAAGCAGCTCCAAATGGTTCTTGCTTAGAACTTGGCTTTGTCTATAGTGTAGTGTGAAAATAAGGAGATAATAACTATAAGAAGAAGATTATAAATATTATGTAGGTACGACTTTTAACAAATACCCTTATTATAAATCAAGCAAATGCAAATCGATTGAAGGGTTCTGCATTAAATAACTCGAAATAATAGATCGTGTCGAATGTAGGCGGGTCTTCTAATATACGGCGGGGCAAATACAATCCGAATTATGGAAATACCATTCAAGAATCGCTAAAGTTATTGCTTTTGTTCGCATTTTATCACGCTTAAGTGACATTACAGCGCACTATCGAAATTGGGACCGATAAAATTTGCAAAGGCCCTCTCGATTGGAAATATAAATTCGCGTAATTGCTTATTTAATGTGACATTCCGCTAATTCTTTATATTTGTGGTAAAATACTGCGCTTATTTGCCAATGAAAGGCAATTTCGTTGCTGGTAAATAAAATATTCTTGCGATTTGGGAGTTGTATGCAAATTAAAAGCTTCAAAATACAAAGCCAGCAATTTTATGAAGGATGTGGCCCAAGGGAGGTTGCTTTGAATAAATTAACTAAGAGTAAATAGACTTGCTAAGATTCATTTGGCGAACAAATCTGAAATTCATTGTCTTAACTATGTTTTTTTTTATTTTTAAGCCATTTATTTTGCTTCCAACTTTCAAAGCGGTAACGATAAATAACCTCACTTCATATTCAACAAAAATTTTCAAACAAAAATCTCGAGCATCTTCATCTAAAAGTTCTCGCATTTGAGACGAGGATGGAACTAGAGTCGTAAACTTTATGCAGTGACAACATATTTCTGAAGCGAGCCTTTTATTACACGCAGCCAGATGATCGTGGGCCCCTTTCACGGAATTTAAACTTTAAACGCAGTAAAAGAATTATACACAACGCAGCAAATACGCAGTAATCTTACTTACTTACTTCGCTGGCTCAGAAGTGGATCTTGCCTCCGACATAAAAGTGCGTATTTTTTGTCTATCTGGGCACCTCCAGGAAGAGCAGATCTTTGATATAAGATATCATTTATGAAATATAACTCTTTATGCTGATGTTTTACAAATTACTGAATATTATTTACTCTTATCTACTTTATTTCAAAAATGATTTTTAGTTGTTTAAATTTTTTAACGTTCTCAGTCGTATTTAATTTATCATTTCAGCCGCAAGACTTCAATTGCTAGACAGAAGCCTCCGCCAAATACTACATTTTTTAAATCTGTAACCAGTATCTTTATGAATAAATAAATTAACTAGACAAATAAATTGGACAATGTGTACGTACAATGCACGTACTCTTTGAAGTTTTTTTGTGACAAAAGTATGTTGTTACTTCCTCCACATTAAAAAGATTTATATTAGACAATGTGTACAATGCATGAACTAATAAAAGATTTGCTATGAGAAAAGTATGTTGGTACTTCCACCAACTTTTCTCATGGACGGTGCGTACTTCAGCATCTTTTTTCCGCAACTGAGCTGAGCACGAGCCGGTATTGCAAAAGTTTCAAGCAAAATACACAGGAACGCTTTCAAAAAGAGTAATAGTAGGGATTTTTCCGCGATCGGATTAAGTTCACACACGCCGGGCAATCAGAAGCCTTCCCGTCTCTCAAAGGGATGTATTACAGGACTTACCTATACGGGGAAGGTCCACCTTTTGATGTACCGAAATAAAATACTTTAAAGTTGTAATTGAGAAGCTGACTCCATTGAATCCAGTACTTTGATGGTCTAGACTAGACGGTAGGTTGGACTCTTCAATTACAAAGTGATGTCTGTAAAAACTTTAGACACAAGTAAATTGCTAAAATACTAACTATTTGTATAGGTAAAAGTGAATATTTTTTTACTAAAATTAAATATGTATTTAAAGTATACCTACGAATGAAAATAAGAAAGAGAGTATTGAAAAAATCGATTGACTTCAGACACATTTTCATTAGGTATGACATTCAATCGTACAACATGTGAATCGGAAATATTAATAAATGATTACAGGTAAAAAAGCTGGAAGTACTATTTTGAAATTACGTACTCCAAAAATATATTAAAGTATATTATCAATCAATAAGATTATAATTCTGAAAAAAATCTCTTTAGAAAAGAACGCAGACATCAAAAAGACAAGAGGTTCGTGCAATTAAAAAACAGCTACGTATTCTCAACATTTCGTTTACATTAAATGGATTTTTAACCCCCATCGAAAAAGAGGGGTGTAAAAAGATTGACGTGTGTGTCTGTCTGTCTGTTGCATCGTAGCTCCTTAACGGATGCGCCAATTTTGATCTAGTTTTTTTTTATTTTTAAACAGATGACGCCTGTTACTTTTATACTATTAAATTATAATCGAAGCGAAAAATTAAGATCATTGAGCTTGGGCAGGGACTTGAACCCGCATCTCCTTGGCTATCCGGGCCGTACAGGCGCACTACCAATTGTGCCACCAAGTCTCCGTACAAGCACTCTAAGTAGTAGTGTGCACTCTAAGCACGTAGTAAAAAATCGAAGCGTTAAATTATTTCGTTGGGCTTGTACGGAGACTTGGTGGCACAATTGGTAGTGCGCCTGTACGGCCCGGATAGCCAAGGAAATGCGGGTTCAAGTCCCTGCCCAAGCTCAATGATCTTAATTTTTCGCTTCGATTATAATTTAATAGTTTTTTTTGTTTGCAAGGTGTCACAATCGAGAGTGTTCTTAGCTGTGATCCAAGAAAATTATCATCTCTTTTCTAGTTATTGAAAGGATCAAGTAACAGTTTCGTGGCGGGGGATTCCTAAAACTTTTAATTTAATATTATGTTATAAATAAAAACACATTAAACACTAGTCATATTCCAATATTACCTACAAAAGTACCAAGGAGACGTTACTTTCAATGCTATATTTACACAGACATCCTTCAACATACACAAACATCACTAAAGCAATATTTGTTTACGACAAATGTATACGTTCCGTTTGCATTTTACGATATCAGTGAAACAATTTGTATTCACGTCTTGCATCGGCTGTAAAAGTTACAGCTGTTCTGTCCAGGTGTAATCTGATAAATCTCTGCGGGATTCTGCGATCCTGGTTTTTGGTGCTCCTTGTTCTGTAAATTAACATTCTGTGTTGTAACTTATATTTAGTTTCAGGGTGTTCTATTTTTTTATTTGATGAAAGTATTTATTTTTTAACTTTTGGATATTTACATCATCTCTTTAAGTCAAATTTACATTATCTTTTTAAAAAATTTCGCTGTCTTCTGTGAATAAGAATTCACCGAAGAAACTACAGGCGTTGCATCTTTTAAATAGGTATATTTTTTCAATTATTATAATTACTAATAACAATGTTTTGTAAAGTACGATTGAAAAAACCTGTCACTCAAAGCAACTATTTCCATGGATATTTATCTTCTAAGTAATCTGTTATTTTGTAGTAGGCTTTCTTCTGAACAATAATTTTGAATTTCTCTAGTGATAAATTTTGTATACCAGTTGGGATCCCATTGTAAAAGCGTATACAGTTGCCCTTGTTATAAATTAATATTATATTACTTATTGAGTTAATTAAGAGAATAATGCTTTAATGTACGTAGATATAATAATAATAATAATAATTTTATTTATTTCGGATTTACATCCATATAAGACTGGGTACGTCCTATTTTCACTCATCAACTCAATATTTCCACAAATTGTTGAAACAGAACAAATAACAGCCTTTTTGAATATGGCCGAATTATTTTGAAAAATTGATGTCATTTTTTGAACAATTTAATTTAGAGTCCGTCTGGACTTAAAGCCTGTATATCTACCACACCAGGATTGGATGGATTAACAAAATTTCAGCTCGACTGTGAGCTTTAAGCGCTTTAAACCATTAAGCCAGGGTGACCATAGACTAGTGGATTCATTTTGTCAATCTACAGGTCCTTTCAAAATACATAGGTAGGTACTAATATTATACATAAATATTTCATTAACAGCCCATACATGTCTCCACCGATGGGCTCGAGCCTACCCTGATATCAGGGTGAATAGGCCTTAGTCGACCACGCTGGCCCAATGCGGGTTGGTCAACTTCACAAAGAACCTTTGAATTACTTCGCAGGTGTGTGCAGGTTTCCTCACGATGTTTTCCTTCACCGTAAGAGCGACGAATAAACGTACATATGAATTCGAAAATCAAAAACCTTGGTAGATTTTAGAAACATATGTTGGTCAATTAAAAACGAAAACAGGGGCTGTTTATTTTAAGTCCATGGTTGTGATTAGAATTCGACTCATATCTACAGATTCCCAATTCTACTGATTTTCGATACAACAGAATTCCACCCAAACCTTAAGAAATTTAAATAGTTTTAAATGTAATAATACAGATATTTATTGAAATACACAATTATTTTTATAATGGATAGATGTAATGACCTGGCGGGCAAAATCTAGTTATCCATAAAGCTATTTCAGGTCACATTTATATGGCATAATAATACAATGTATAGTCAGGCAGGATAATTTTGTAGGGACCAAACTAACAAAGTACGATACTCATTTTGTCTACCGTGAGCAGTAATCAAGTTACTCGCTAACAGCGTCTAGCAGCCACCTCCACTTCGATAACATTATTTGCATCGCAGAATCAATTTGCATAGACTACGGGGATAGTATCAAAATATTGATCTCACTTAATTAGAAACATGATCTAATTAATGCATGAAACTCTATAAAAGCGTTTTAGTTGTATCGCCTAGACTGTGGAGTGCGATTTTTGAAATTACAAGTATATTTTGTAATTGGCTCACTTTCGAGTAAAATTAAATAGTCTCCGATATTGTTTTAAATCTAGGAAAACAAAAACTAAACTATTTCCTCACCAATGGGTTCTATGATATGAAGTAAAAGATTTTTTGCTATTAGGTTGAAATCCAAATGTTAATTAATCAGAATATTTCTTTAATAAAGTCAGATAAGATACAAATAGGAAATCACACAAAACCATAAATAAATAATAAGACCCATTTACAACTACACATAATATCATTGATCATCATGAACTAATGCAAAGAGCGAAGTATTTTTTATATACAATTTGTTATTTAATGTGTTGGTTGTCGACTTTTCCCATGGGAATAACATATTTTCTCGGTTAATACCTAACGTATTTCAGCGGTTTTGGCGTGAAAACGTAACAGACAGACAGACAGAGTTACTTTCGCATTTATAAAGTAGGGATTCAATCTTACTGTATTCTTTCATATTCTTTATATGTATTTATGTTGGGTGTCACATTAATTTCTACGTTCGACTGCTTTTAGAATAGGTTTCCTGAGTCAAGCAAAGGTCTAGACAAAAGAGAGCTCTAAGGTTTGCCAATTACTAGCTAAATGTAAGATCGTTTGAATATTTTACTGCAATTAAGCTAACAAAGTTTGTAAAAGAGAAATCAAATCATGTTCTTGTTTTAAAAGAGAGTAACTTGAACATTACAGAAACACAAAAATGTTAGTTATTTTCTTTTCTAAACAATATGTTCGAGTTATTAAACTCTAGGTTGCAAATTTAAGTTTTGAATTGTACGATTTTGCAAAGACTTGTAGCTAGAGACACATAGTGCTTTTTTGAATGCATTTGACTTCGTGGCCATAAAAAAACATTCATCATTATCGACTTCTTTCTCTTGCTAAACGATTTCATCTTTATTTTCAATATCTTTATATTCAATTTCAGACGTTTCTTGTAACTTAATGCCCTCTTTAGGCTTTTGACTATTATTTTCCGAGTTGTCGTGTTTGATCTCAGATGTTTGGTGTAATTCAACATTCTCTGTATGTTTTTGACCTATATTTTCAATATCTGAATCTTTGATTTCAGAAATTTCGTGTAATTCAATGTCCTCTTTTGCTACTTGACCATTATTCGTAATATCTTTCTGCTCCTCAGAAGGATTGGATGAGTCAATGTCCACTGCAGTTATGTGATCTTTAATTTCATTCACAATTGATACACCATCTTCCTTAGGGTCCGTGATAGTTTCAGTTTTTTCTATGTTTTTTATTTGAGCGAGGTTATGTTTGGAGAATTCAGAGACAATATACAGCTGCACACCTGGAAACAAAAGCATGATTTTTTTTTAATGGAATGATGTGTAAATGTTTCTTTCATTGTTCCATCCAAGTTATTTATTTTAATACAGCTACTAGCTACCTGTCAACTCTTAATATGAGAAATATACTTACTGATATCTATCAAGTGGGCTACAATAGCACATATATAAAAGTGGGACTTGTCATACATAAATCCCCAACTTGATAGCAATGTAATGTTAGTCAGTATGAAGTTTCCAATTATGACAACAGCAAATCCGTACCGGTGATATTTTTTTTTCTGGAACAATAATGTTCATAAGTAACTAGAATTCATTTATTTTGGATGTTGTATTGATTACGTTGAAGTTTTTTCTTACCGAGTATCTTACTATAATTAGGAGTATGGCTATAGTTTCCACTGATATAAAACACAATGCAGCATGTTGTAGATTCATAAATATCAAATCTATGATTGAAATGAAATTAAACAACTGAAGAATTATGAAGACGGAAACCGTCAAAGGCCGACCCTGGAATAAAAGTACAACTTGATTAAGTGAATTCAAATATAAAAGAATAACAATATTATCAATATGGAGCGGTCAACTATAAAAGTATTAATAACTATTATTTACTTTCTATATATAAATTTAAGCAATGGTAAATCTATTATATTTATTGCAGCAATTCCAGTAGAGCTTGATGTCGATTTCACGGCACAAGCGAAGGTAAATGTTTATTCATCTTATGTATTTATTTGTATAATTATTATTATGTATCATTTAGTTTATGTATGAATAATTGTTTATGTATGTATGTGTTTCCTTAGTTTTTCTTTTTATTAATAATTGCACAATTCTGTGCCTACTCAGTTATTCCACCATCTTGTAGGTTGGCTGGAAGAGATCTCTTATAGAGATAAACTCGCCTTTGTACACTAGCTATAAGTATCAAATGTATGTTTGTTTTGTTGTGCAATGAAGAATACATATATAAATAAAAAACAACAATGGTGTATAGTAGTACTAACATCCTTGTGTATTAGTCTACAGTACCTCCATGATAAACACAGCCTATGACAGTCAACTGTCAGACTTCTCCTAAAAAGAAAGCCAAAAAAGATGTGGTCATAAAACTCGTGCTTAATTTGGGCAGTTGATATTGATTACACGGGTGAATATGGCGATTCCTATTTATTAGATGATGTGAAGAATTAGATAAAGATTTAACTTAATATAATAATGATAACGATATGAATTGCAACTAAAACAAATTGGAAGATATTATTTAGTATTCACATTTTCCAGTATGAAAAGTAGTATATATGTTTCAAGCTGCCCATTTTATTTTTGCGTGATTGAGTAACAAACAATTATATCAGTATGATAGAAATCTTACCAGTAATAAGTAGATCCAAACAAACTGTTTTAACTTCTTCCAGATAGACGAATTGCCCTTCACAGAATCTTTTGGTTCATCGACTTCCATTATAATATTATAACTATAACTTTTATTAAATGCTCGTAATTTTATTGAAACTAAATTTGCACAAAATGAAATGTATTCACTATGACTGATAATCTTAATTTAAGGGATATCCAATAATAATAATAAAAGGAACAAACCACTTTATCAGTGATGTTAGATTTTGAATAATAAATAGCGCTGTACGTCGATTCTTTAAAACCCGAACAAGAACTCGCAAGTCACTTCGATCGCCGCACTCCCTTCGAACTCGATCCCGCCTGACCATAGGTCTAACCGTTAGACCACGAGACTGACACAAGCCTCCGTCATTTTGCGCTGTTCATCCTTGTCTATTACACGTATTCGACAAGGATGAATAGGCAAAATGACGTAGGCTCGTGTCAACCAACCTTGTTTTCTCTGCGCCTAACCTTAGATTGTTCTCTAAACATCCTTATCGCTGTTGCGATGTGAAGTGAGTGTCGAGATGTCTTTCTTGTGTGTAATGCTTTCATTTATGAAAATTTATAACAGCCGGAGATAACAATATAAGTTCGACACATTAAATTATATTGGAGTGCTTGATTTCACATAAATTATTTATGCTTTAATATATTTTAAATAGCAAAACATAAATCATTGGGCACAATTAAGCTGTATGGGGTTTTGCCTATGCTCTCACAGAAAGAACAAGTAAAAAAAATATTTCTATAAAAACTTTTCAAGTCGTCTCTAACCAAATGAATTGAAATTATTTGGAATATTGTATTATTTCCTGTTAAAGCGGTGCGTTATGTTGTGTGTTAAAAGAAGGTTAAAGACAGTGTGTTACATACAGTTCAAAGATATTACAGTGTGTGAAATAAATATGAAGTAAGTTCTTTTGATAGTAGATTACTTGAATAAATTACAAAAATAGTAAACTTATTCATTAGGTACCATAAAAATGTTTCAGTTCAAACGAACGGTCTTCTCACCCATCTATGGCTCAAATAGAGTATCTGCTGGAATTTCTTGAGAAAAACCCTAATTTGGCAAAGGGTTTCTCAAAAACACAGAATGCCAGAGACCGAAGTAGACGTCAATGGCAGGAGTTAGCAAAATGTACCTACTTATATTGTGTATTTAAATATTAAGTATATCGGATATTTGTCATGGTGCCTTACCTCTTACGAGTATTATTTAAATTTTATAGTATTGATGTGACAAAAAAAGCGCTGTCAAAAACAAAAGTGGCAGCACAAGCCGCTGATCGACGTAGGACTGGTGGTAAGCTTGGTGAAAAACTTTGAAGAGCTGTCTGTGGTGGAGGAACGAATAGTTGCTTTATGTGCTGGTAAAGGGTTTGGCACTGGAGATGCACATTTGGGAATCCAAATATCTTCAGTAAAACTTTCTAGCTAGTTTGCCTATATGTGCTTAGATGGCTTTGTTATAAATCTTGTTTATAAAAATATTGACTATTTATTTTACTTTCAGGAAAATGCTACACCCCACCCCTGTACAATAGAAGCTGTAAATATTGGTGATGTAGCCGATACAGAAGCAGCTGATAATATAGATTTGGTGGGTACGTTTTTTTTTAAATCCCTTGGGCTCTATAAAACTTATTTGCACCTACTGCTAAGTTGTTGATTTTTTAAATAACAATACGACTTAACGTTTTCAGGTGCCTGAGCAAGTCGTGGAAAGAAGGCTGTTAAGGAGCCCTCAAAATATTTTTGACACTGTACAAAGTCAAAGCATTTTGCATGTAAGTAAATTTTATTACAATTGCTAAATATGAAATTAATGCTTATCACAATGAACATAATTAAAAACAATATAAATAAAAAAAAATATGGGTTAAAGATATAAACGTCAGAACAAAATAGGAGTTTATTCAGAGTACCTAACAATACAAACAAGTCACAAGATCAATTCATAAATTATACAAGCTTAACAAAAGAACAAAAGAAACAAAAAACTTGGCAGTACCAAATAACCTTTGATTTTGTGTCACCTTATTTTCTAACCAGTTTTGGTTGTAAAACTATTTATTTTTTGTTTTTATATTTTTTTATATACATTGCTACTTTAGCAATAAGGCCGCCTATTTGTACACGTATGTTGTTGTAACAGTATTGTTTTAATTTTACTACTGGTGTGCAATAAAAGTATATTCTATTCTATTCTATTCTATAGTAGCTAATCAATTTAAAGTTACGTTTTTGATTAAAATATTTTTAATTGTAGAATTTTCACGGTTCACCCTGCCTTAGTCCTCCATAGTAACAAGTAACAAGTGACAAGTAACAAGTGACAAGTAACAAGTAACAAGTTTGATGTTACACAGAAAGACACAAACTAGTTTTGTTTTTAACTTTTTCTAATTTATTGTAGAGATGTAACGAATTATAAAACCGATAATGTGTTATCAAAATTAAAAGCGGAAATAAAACTGCGTTAATATGGACGCAATCGGAAGGAAACAAACAACTTTACTAATGATGTTAGATTTTGAATAATAATAGCACTGTACGTACATGTGTCCTTATCACGCTTTTAAGAACAAAAAGGATATTATTATGATATTGTCTGTCAAACTAGTTTTAGAGTTTCAAATATCGCTTTAACCGGTAAATCGCACTAAAACATCGCCGCCTAATTTTACAGCTACGCTCTTATTTTAAATAACATTTATTCTAAGTTAGATTCATTCATCTCCCATCTTTTTCGTTTGTCATTAATTTAATGTCGTGAATCTTTTTGTTCAATTAAAGGTTAAAGTATGACTTGGAATAATTAGGGTGAACAAGAGTAAATTATGATAAATCTCGTAAGCAAAAGTAAATTAAATAAACTAATTAGTCAGACAGCGATGACGGTGGTCATAATATAACAATCAGGTGCTATACTTTCCGAGTTATTTGAATTTGGAGATGACATAAAATCCAATACGTCTGTTTCAATTGAGACATAAATTGGTTGGTAACTCTACTCTATTTACATGACGAGATTCTAATCAACTAAGTAAATACGCTTCCCTCTCCCAACTAATTTGAATGTGGGCAATAAAATGTTCCATTTTATTTTATAGGTAGAGAGTCCGACACAGACATTTAGGAAAAAAGTTAATGGTGCTTAAAGCTTGGACTCTGTCCTGTAATTACGAATTAAAAAGTTCGTCCGCCGGACCCTGCCTTTTTTCTCATTTATTTGGGCGGGAAGATAATATAGCAGAATTGCACCCCAAAATCTATTTCTCTGGATCACATAATTTCGTCCCTATGCATATTTGTATACAGTCGCAATTCGCTTATCCAACAACTCAATTTCTTTGTGCTATCTCCTCATATGCGATGTTTATAAAGGTTTCTCTTTTCAAAAGAATCACAAAATTAACTTTTACGATGACTACGCAAATGTAATGGATTTTACTCTGTTTTAGAAAATCTCTATTAGGACTATCTCTGATCGCGATGCTTTTAATAACGGTCCCGAGCCAATTTTGGAGTAGACGAATTTTACGGTACAAATTATCGGTAACATTGAAATTTTTACTGCATTTTTTTCGAGTCTTAATAAAATTCCTACAATTATTAACCATAAATAATACATTTTCGTCTACTCAGCGTTTCACTCTCTTTGGCCATAAAAAACCGCATGTGACATAAAAAGTTGGATTACTATGAGTAATAAAACCATGTTATTGTCACAATCCGTTGTATGAAGATTAGGGAGGACCAGATTATTGTAACAACAATATTATTTTGTTGTTTTACGACATGAAAATAATAAGCGTCGCCGCTTTTATGATCGTACAATAAAAACGCTGTTACTCTGCTATTCATTGAAATATTTTAATGTGTCGGCAAGGGGTAGCTTCGGATATAGCGATATCGTGTGAACTTTAAATATTGTTGGTAAAAAATCCTTCAGGGTCTCTCTAGATTTTTTTTCCATGCCAAACCACAAGTTTATAAAGCAAAACACATAAATATTGATAAATGTTAAAAGATGTTCGGTCTCCTCAATTATCCCGCCATACAAAATAATATCCTAAATGCCTGAAAATCTCTTAGAGCAAAGTTAAGAATGAAACGCAGCGAACCAAAACTCCTCTTTCGAGCGGCACCTTAGTAATAACGTCTTCCTCAGATATAAGATCTCAGCACGTGTTTGCTACCTTTATGCTATCAAAAGGCGACAAAAATAGCATTTATTTATACGTTACTTGTTTAAAAAGGAGATTTTAGTTATACCTGTATCATTTTATTAGTGTACTGTACGAGAAAAAACTATGTAAATAAATAAGCTACCTATTCCAAAAATTATGGTAATATTGAATAATACTTAGGAAGAACAACTCATCTCAAAAATCACGTTTACCGATTAAACAATCAAAAAATAATACCACTTATAGTCACATAACACAACGTTGTAATAACCGCTACTATCTTTAATTTGCACTATATAGCTTTCTGCCGCGGCTCCGCCCACTTTAACAGTTTTTCCCGTGGGAATGAGGCATTTTACCGCGGTAATAGATAGCCTATGTTACTCAGGGTGTAAGTAGCTCTCTAATGGTGAAAGAATTTTTGAAATCCGTTTAGTGGTTTTTGAGTTTATTCATTACTAACATACACACACACACACACACACACAAATACAAATCTTTCCTCTTTATAATATTAGTATGATATGGCTAGTATGAAGTATGATAACAGTAGAACAAACAATTCAATGCACAGAAAAATTTTCGATGTCGCCTCCTCGCCATCGTAGCGATGATACCAAAACGCGTCGTTAGCAGTTCTTTTCTTGACAATTTTATTGCGAAGGATTATTGAAGGTTGGAGAGCCCTTCACACCTCCCTTACGCTAGTTATCACATTTTTTGACGTTCGTGCTGCTTTTTTGACCACTTGTAACCGCCATTTACTGTTTGCTCTCTCTTAGATGTTGATGTGTGTCAAAAAAGTATGCTTCAAATACCAGCAAATATAAAAATTGTGGTATCCACTTCGTCTGAAGTGTTTGTGAAGTTTAGACACCTTTAGGCGAGCTTGGTCAATTATGTTTCCCGTATTTTAGTCTTACGAAAAGTAAATTCTTTGAAAATAGGTAGGTGGATAAATAAGCCAGTAGTCAGTCCGCGAGGAGTGGCGCCGTCTCACCAAGATCATCACTCGTCGTAATTAAAAATGATGACCACGACCATTCTGGCTAGAGTGTACCGACTAAGAAGAAGAAGAAGAAGAAGGTGGATTGGTCTTATTAGTTGTCGTGTGTACCTAATATTTTTTGACAACTGGATTGATATTAATAATTTTCATAAATAATAAAAACCTACCTACATTTATGTTAACCACCAAAATACATCGGCCATTTTTCATTAAGGTTTATAATAAGAGTTTTCTACGTATATAAAAATTAGGTAGTCGAAGAAACTCAAAAGAAATAGCTAAAACAGAACTGCCATAGATCTAGAAATTATTTTTTTATTGTAATTCTAAGGTACCTTTTTATTTAATTGTAATTTTATCATTATTATCGCCCACATTCGCACACAAAATCCGACAAAATTAAAACCCAAGTACCAGGGAGACACACACTCAAAGAGTCGTCCTAAGTCCCCAAAGTTGTCGAGAGCCGCTTTGATTTTCCCTTTTTCAAGTGAAGTGTCCTCGGACACGGTTTCTCAATTTGGTAAATAGTTTTCTCTAATTTATCACAGGATTGAATGTTGGGACTTTTCTAATGTTCTTTCAGAGGATAGCCAAAGTGCTTTTGTTATTACAACTAACTTTTTATGTATTTTCAAATTGATAAACGTTATTCTCCTTCTTCGTGTAGGCTGATTTTCATAGACCGACCTCATTAGCCCTTTAAGTGTCGAAGTCACTCGTTAAACGATTACTTTCATCCATAATCGTAGAAAGTAGCCGGGACGAATGGCTTCACCTGCCTTCTGAAGCATGGAATCGCCTTTCTTTTCACATTCATATGATTCAGCCTGCTCTAAGATGTTGACCGGGGATATAATTCGGTATCGGTCCAATAGTTTCAGAGATTAGCCTGTACAAACAAATAAACAGAGAAACAAAAAAAAAAATCTGGATATGTTTTATAATACTTCTTACATCCCCCTGACTTGGTTTTTAGCATTTATTTTCTATTAAAACTCTTCAGTTTTATTATATAACTAGCGACCCGCCCCGGCTCCGCACGGGAAAATGGTTATTGTGGGTTATCCTTAAGCATATTATGCATGTATTATACATATAAACCTTCCTCTTGAATCACTCTATCTATTAAAAAAAACCGCATCAAAATCCGTTGTGTAGTTTTAAAGATTTAAGCGTACAAAAGGAGGGACATAGGGACATAGTGACAGAAAAAGCGACTTTGTTTTATACTATGTAGTGATATGTAGATTCCACTGTTAAAATGCTGCGAGAAATTCGGTATATTGTAATCTCCACCAACATGGGCTGTAGATATAATTTTATCGTACGTGTATTATTAAACTATTAGAGGATATTTCAATATGGCAACGTTACCTATTTAAAATTATCGTGCGAAGACCCGTAAACAATTGTAATAATGGCAACCTCACTTATTAACCTATCAACCGTCAGTTATATCGTAGATGTAGGCATGCAGAGATTTACAATATACCTTTTTAAGACTTTCACGGTTGTTTTCATGATTAAGATATCACGGTAAATATCCCATTTTAAATCTGAATAGTTATGCAGAGGTTTTTCTAATTTACGGCCTTACTTTACACTCATAGTCAGGTAGTAAAATCGAAAATAAGGATTTACATATTTTGATAATATAACTAAAAGCAACGTGAACTGCTGAGCAGCGTAGACAAAGAGCCGCAAAGTAAGCAAGTCTGTAATAATTCCATGCAGAGTGTACCCTTCCTCCGATTACGATAACAATTATAACTGGAACTCTACAAATTATTCACGAAATTGGGTTCAGATTTAAACTACACGCTAAATATTGTAAAATTGTCGTGTTTCATGTTATAAAATGTCAAAAAGTAATTAAAAATATTAATTCCGCAAAGAAGTACTTCATAAAAACCACAATTAATTTACTATAATGCTTTGTACAGTTTAGTAGTGTGAGCGTAGTGTGAATTCGAAAACTGCACATAAATTATTATTTATTATACTAATAATAAAAAAATATATAATAACACTTAAATTTTAATATCGATGTATCTCACTTTTGCTTATTTATGTCATATACTACATAAACAAATTTTCTTGAACATGAAGAACAACCAACGGCATTATAAAAATATCAAACACAATATTAATAAAATTTAGGGTCCAATATGATACAAGTTGTTGGTATATCAATTTTCCAAGATGACGGCAGAAAATCTGAAAAATTATAGCAGATTCGTCTTCTGCGGCCCCAAATTACCTGAGATTCAACTTCAAAATTACAAATGTCTTTGTAGTTTCAGCGCCGCCGCCGCGCCGGTCCGAAAGGGCTATGTATTATTAGTATTATTACCAAGGTGTTATTCAGTCAAAGCAAACCCATAACGGTATATACTATAATACTAGTATTTGAAATAAGTAATACCAATCGGATGATATTTCAGAGTTCATTTAAAAGTGGTCTAAATGTAAATTAAAGCACTTCCGTTAGCCAGTCTCGTGGCAAACGTCGACTCCATTGTTTTGCGGCTCACAATCACAATGAGAATGAGCTACTCCAAATAATTATTGTTCCTCTCCATCTTACCATGAAAAGATGCAACTTTATATTTTGAACAAACTCCAAGCACCTAAATAAAGCTGAAAGCAAAATTTAAATACAGTTTTAACTGCTGATTCGCGTTGGCCTATTATTATGGTCCGTTTCATATAAATTCGGACAAAAGTTCATTGATCTCTTTCTTTTCTTATTAAAAAGAATGTATCGCCAAAAATTCTGGCAAGGTCACACGCTCACCCCGCCTTCTATTACGGTATGCCAAATTACGTATTTTGCGATAATTTTCTATAATTTGATCATATCGTTTGAAAAATATGTGTGCATTGTATGCATCAGTCAGTGACCTTTTGTCCTGATATGAAACAAACCATAGCACTTTAGTTTTATCTACATAATCATAGCTCATATTCAAGATAGCTTTAAATTCATCCAAAAAAATGAATTTTCATACCTATCTCTCCACTATAAATCATAATGACGTATAAATACGCTATTTCAAGTAATTTGAATAATACTGCGATTTAGCAACCCTGGGTAGCGAGAGGGCTTGAATTATCATATTACAGGGACTGACCTTGTCTGAGCTGCTTATGCACTTTTCAACGTATGTTTTTCTAACTTTATAAGTCGTTTTAGAGGAATTTATTAGTTAGAAAGTTCAAATGCTTGCTTATCGAGTGGGTTTCGAAGTTAACCTACCTCACAAACCCTGGTGTCGGAATTCTCGAGCCGCCTTAGGCTTCCGACATTGCTCATATAACGACTACATCCGTAGATAGTACCCGGGGCCAACGGCTTTACGTGCCTTCCGAAGCACAGAATCATTTTTCTTTTCGGAAAATCAGGTGATTCAGCCTGCAATGTCCTAACCAAACTGGGGAAAGTCTCACAAAGTGATATTTGTTTGACGGAGCCCCACCGAGATTCGAACCCGGAACCTCCGTAACGTCAGACGAGCTTTTGACCACTCGACCACGGGGTTGTTAGAAAGAAACTTCAAATGTATATAAAATTATTTGAAAGAAGCATATATCAAATAGACAAAAGGAAGCATTTAGTTATTATAACACTAGTTTAAAAAAAAACTGTCAAACCAAACTTCCAAAGTTTACAAGCGAAAAAATGAATCCCTTTCAAAAAAATGTAAAGCCTAACAAGCTGGAGTAGTAGGAGAAAACTAGCTTAAAAATGGTTGATCAGACCGAATAATTCGTGTAGTTTTGAAAAAAAAAAAACAGTTTATGAGGTTTTTTTTTGTTGACTGTGGACAATTTCAAATTACTTCACAATGGGATACAAACAATTTATTTTACAATTACGTGCGCTTTTTGTAAAAGTCCTAAAAACAATTAATTTAGGTATAATTAAGTATAGTTAAATAATTAAAATACTAACAAGTAATATTTTAACTTAAAATTTAGTACAGAACTAAAAAATTTGCTACCGTTTAAATCATTAAAAATATTTTAGTTCCTTGACGAAAATTTTTGAAAATAAAAACACAAATAAAATAAATTTGCTGCCAAAAAACTTTATAAGTCGTAAAGTGTGAAAACAAAAGTTATTATAAAAATGGACACTCATCACAAGGACGTTTTTCTTCTAAAATTTCAGCTCCCAGAACAAAACACATCAATTTACTTAGAGGCATCTCCATTGAGATGATTATAGAGTAATCACCAATGAAGTCCTTGTTGAAGATAATATCTTTTAAAGAAACTAAACTTATCTTTACATCGTTTACAGCGAATTGACCCTGAAAAAAATTTAAAATTTTTTAATAAAAATTAAAAATCTTAATAAAAAAGCACATCAATTTACATCACAACATCCAGACACAAGGCTCATCACACGAATTTTTGCTCTGGGCGGGATTCCAACCCGGAACCCTGTGCTCAGAAGAAAGACGTAAGTACTACCAACTATGCTATGTATTTTTTTAAATGTATGGTATGATTTCTCGTCAAATTCAGAGTGCCAAGTGTGAGTTTTTTACTCACTCAACGCGCTCGTTATCGACAACGTAAACGTTCATCTAGTATGGAGAAATTTTAGTTCAGCTAACTGTCCACAGATGGCGTAGTTTCGATTCCATACAAAATCGCGTTTACGCTCTCGATATCGAGCGCGTTTATTTTGGTTGTAAAACTCGCACTCGATACTCAGGATGACAAAATTAATTGTTGTAAAAGATAGTTAAGAGTAATAAAAAAAAATTTATAGGTATCCTTAAAACTAGACACAATAAATTGTCAACATGCTCTTTTACCTTAGCAATTGGACAGCTAGAAGTGTTGAATACCTCTACTATTGGATACCACATGGCGTGTTTGTTACTTAAACTATGGCACAAATCAGCTGCCGCACTGTAAACTAGCTCCTCGCCATTGTGATGTCGTAACATTATGAGCATGCTAATCTGGGAAAAATAAATGTAAGATCAAATCAGCTGTGTATTTTTATTTGTTGGTGTTAATTTTGTAAGAGCCTTTTCGTCTGCTGACCTTCACTTCTCACAGGATTGCCTGATAGAAATTTCTAACTTATCAATAAGGTAGCCGCATTTTGCACACCCTGGGCTCTTTACTTGATTTTTTTTGTATTCAATAAAGTCTGTTCTATTCTATTAACTATTTGAATATAGTTTGCCAACGCCGTTACCTCCACAGTTGTGTTGTACCTCCACATGTTACCTCGTAGCTGCAGGAAACGATACTTTATCTTGACCTGAACTTTTAATTATTTTTTTCCAAAGTATATCTATGTTATTTGTTTTGATGTTTTTAAAAAGCTTAAATAGGTACTTAAAATGAAGTAAATTAATTTAATAACACTACCAGCTGAATGTCCTAACATGTGTTATTAATTTTAAATTCCTCATTTATTACGGATCGTTTATTAAAATTTTCAACAATATCTTTCACATACGATAAAACATAGGAAATACCATACAACTAGCTGCTTATTTCCAAAGAAATATTTTTTTGCAATTTTACAAGAGGGAGAAAATATCATCACTACATAGTATAAAACAACGTCGCTTTCTCTGTCCCTATGTCCTATATCCCTATGTATGCTTAAATCTTTAAAACTACGCATCGGATTTTAATGCAGTTTCTTTTAATAGATAGAGTAATTCAAGAGAATTTATATGTATAATACATGCATAATATACTTAGGGATAACCCACAATAACTATTTTCCTATGCCAAGCCGGGGCGGGTCGCTATTGTATTATATTTTAGAAATAGAATACCTCTATGCCCTGGGTTATCGCAGCTCCTGCCAGAATCTTTCCATTGAGACTTCCGTACTCATCATCCATGTCGATTTTCACGTCTAACTTAACTGGAGCTGTCTCCCAGTCCTTGCATGTTTTAATTTCATCTAACTTAAGGTATACACAGGAACACTCCTAATAACATAAACATTAATACGAGTTATAATCTATCGCGTTTATTATATTAGTTGGATTTGATAGGTCCACAGTAGGTCTATGCTATTATTTCATAACGTTACGTTATATTTTAAATTATCGACATTATTAAAAAAATTACTTATATTTTGTTCTATTTTAATTTAAATACCTACTTCAAACGTCCTAAGAACAAAGATTTGAAAAATGCTCTGCTTCCCATTGTTAGTTTTCAAGTAAGAAAAAGTAAAAATATTTTTTCGAAAGTTGTTGATCAAATTTTTTTATAATTATTACTTAAAAGAGCAATGTAATAAAATTTCTTTAAAAATATACGATCTTTATTCACGTTTATAAAGCAAATTATTTATTTCTAAATTATTTAATGGGTAAGTCAACCACACTTGGCACGACTACAGCAACGACTGATTTATTTAATTATATTAGATACAATTTGATATTATACCTTGATAAAATTATATTAAAATTAACTTACCTCACCAAGGACGTCACTTAATATAAAATTCAACAAAAATATACCGATCAACTCTTGTTTCACAGTTACCATCTTCGTTCAAATATAACTAACTACTGAACTATAATTATATTAGCAACTATATTTTATATACGTGACGATCGAAATCTGATTTTCTATTGACGTGATAGATTGAAATGATAAAAGTACCTATATTATGTTTTATTTTATATAAGGACAACATAATAGCATACAGCACGCAAGATATATCATGAAGTTCGGGTATTTTAAAAGATATAATCATACAACGTACATTTATAAGGGACCTGCTCTATCAAATAAATCTGCAACAAAAATACCAATCAACTTAGCTTCATCATCATCATCATCATCATCTCAGCCGAAAGACGTCCACTGCTGGACAAAGGCCTCCCCCAAGGATCTCCACAATGATCGGTCCTGCGCTGCCCGCATCCAGCGGCTTCCCGCGACCCTCACCAGATCGTCAGTCCACCTCGTGGGGGACCTGCCCACACTACGTCTTCCGGCGCGCGGTCGCCATTCGAGAACCTTTTTGCCCCAACGGCCAAAAAAAAAAAAAAAAAATAAAAAAAAAAAAATGTATTTATAAGAGTTATAAAACAGGCTCAGATCCTATAAGAGATAACCAGCAAGTGATATTGTAATTCTATTTATTTTATTTTTATTAGGTATATATTTAGTTTGGTGTAATTTAGTAGGTTGACCATTTAAATTTGTAGATTTTCATCTTTTTGGCCCATCACAACAACACTGTAAAGTTTAGTGGTGGAAACTTAGTTAGGCTTAATGTATTTTAGGGAATCATACAGCCTATAAAAATATTACAAAACATATAGGTAGGTAATATATTACTTGCTGTATGTTACCCTAATAAAGAGAAATAAAATAAACTTCAAGTAACTTAACATAAATTTTATTGAGGCTCCGTATTTCTTATAAATTTAAAAATATAACTCTCATTCCTTGTCGTCGTCCTTACCCTGTCCGGGGCAATATTTAGCAGGTCTATCCTCCGCGTATATTTCGGCTCCGAATTCAAAACACATGATCTTGTCCGGTCCATGCTCAATAGAGATTGCCAGTAAATAGCTCCCGATAAAATCCTTTGTCACAAGACCGTCGAGGAAATCCAAAGTCAAAAACAAGCCGGCCACCTTATATAAATTCTGCAAATTATTGACTAATATCAGTATCCTAAATAAAAATAATTCAGCGTGTTTTGACTAGTTTAGGTACTAATTTATTTTTGTTAATAAATATGTCTTCTTCAAGCCACAAACATTTTTCGATAGACGTATCTGTTAATACTAATTCAATGTTAACTGCTAAAGGCACCTGAACTGTGGCATACCGGGTAAAGTTGACATGAACCATTGTTCTCTTGAGTAGTTTGGTCGTGCACACCTTCACTTATTTGACAAGCACCATGTTATCACCACCGCCTAGGTTGGAACACATGAAGATCAATGACATGACTAGAACGAAGCACGACGCGTAAATAAAAAAAATCTACTTATGCTCTAACGAAGCACAACGGAGCATCCAAATTTATCCTTCGGACCTTCGGATGTTCAACAGAGCAGCGTACTGCTAAACTCACCCTTATTGATTTACTGTTGTGTACAGTATTACTTGCTACTCCTGGTGGTATGCTATAAAATATATTCTAATCCAATTTTATTTTCACTAACCTATGCTCGGGTCACAACCGCAAGTAAAGATCTCGCGGGGGCGCGAAGGGCTCATAATCTTCGGTTCAATATCCAGCTATAGATTTGGACCTCGGCCTAGTAGGTACGTTGAATAGGGAATTATCGTGTTGTGGAAGCGAGTCTTAACGAGACCTGCTTCTGTCCAAAACTTGGACTAACACACCACAGGGACAGGTGCAGTTATCATCAATATCGAGATTTTAACTGAATTGTCGTCCCGTGAACGCGCGACGACATCGCGTTTGAATAAATTTTTGATTGAAAGATAAGCTCGACCCTGAATCAATGTCGAAAAGTTGTTGATTTCACATTCAGTTTAGGTTTCGAAATCGTGGTAGAGTTCACAGTAGGTATTACCGAAAGGGTATTTTAAATTTAAATCTCTATATCATAGAGCTTAGATGGATATTTTTTTGAGTGGCAAATGGCATCCAAAAAATGCCAAAGGAAAAAGTAAGGATAGGTTAAGTTAGGTTTGCACCGTTTTTTTTTATGGTTCCACAGATTTTTCCTACTATTTTCCACGACCACGAGGGTTAAATCAATCAATCAATCAGTGGACCTACGAGAAATTAGTCTTTCTCTAGGTCCCACTAGTGGGACAAATTAGTGGGACCATGAAAAAAAGGTATTCATTTCTACACCAGGGTAAGCAACGTACCTTAACAATAGGACACTCGGTGGTATTAAATGGTTCCAGCAATGGGAACCAAGGAGCATCCTCGTCGGACATACTTTTGCACACCTCCGCTCCACCACTCCACATCAATTCTTTCCCGTTTGCAGAGTCAACATTTATAGCTATGTTCATCTGTGAATAAAGTTCAAAAATTACTCAGTGACCACGTTCCTATATTTAGTTTAAGCTAGCTACTGCTTAAACTAAATTTAGGAACGTGTTCACTGGCGCTATCACTCATATTTTGTATCATTTCTTCTTCTTGTGGATTAAGATCATTGAGCGATCTCATCAACTCTGGTGTCAGAATTGTTGATCCGACTAACTGCTTCTGACGCAACTCTTGTAACACATAAATTCTGTAGATAGTAGCCGGGACCAATGGTTTTACGTGGGTTCCAACATAAGGAATCATCTTTTCGGACAATCAATATGTCCTTACCTGGAGAGGAGACAGACTCACAAAGTGATATTTTGTTTCACGCAGTCCATATTCGTGCCCACCAAGGGGCTCGAACTCATTCTTGATCATGATGAGTTGGTCGTTACGATGTAAATATTTATAAGCCAAAGAGCTAAAAGTTTCCTTTCGGTGAGCGATTTGTTAGGAACAAGCTAACAAGTTATCAAGTGAGTTCCGAGGTTAACCTTGACTACACCCGTAGATAGTAGCCGGGACCAGCAGCTTTACGTACCGTCCGTAGCACGGAATCAGCTCTCTTTTCGGACAATCAGGTGATTAAGCCTGCAATGTCATAACCAAACTGGGGAAAATCTTACAAAGTGATATTTGTTTGACGGATCCCCACCGGGATTCGAACCCGGAACCCCGTAACGTAGGCGAGCTTTTGACCACTCGACCACGGAGTTTACCTACATTATAACCACTGGATATTTCTTCGTCGCAATCAATGTCGCCTTCTAGAACTGCCATGTCAGGCTTATCGTCCTCTCCTTCAATAAGCCTCATCTTCATGTCAACCTTGACAGGCGCATCCTCCCAACCGCTGCATGGGAGTACATCGTCGGTTATTCCAAGAATTATACACTCGATGACATCGTCCTGTCCAAAGTACATTTATTTTTTTTAAACTAATAAAAGTGAGTTGGAAGAAAATGCTTTGTAGCATTAAGTTTGCCTTTGTGCATGTTTAGTGCAATAAAGAGTTTTCATCTGTTCATTTTTTTATAAAACTTATGGTTTAATTAAAATCGCATTATTGCAGATCAAAATGATATAGTTCAAAAAGCACACAGAACTATTAAAAAAATATTTTACTGCGTAACCGCAAAAGTATATAAATAGCTGACAAAGTCTATATCTATATAAAGAACTACAACTAATCAGAAATCAGAGACATCAATAACTGATTTGATTTATGAAAAACTTTTAGTGTTTTGTACGTTAAGTTGATGAAATATTTAAACTTACATCGTCATCACCTGCGAACACAAATGACCAAAACAAATTACCAAAAACTGCACTAAAAAACACATATTTCCAGAACATTTTTGTCTTTACTGAACGACATCCAGATTTAAATTGTTGCAGGTTGCTTACAGTTATAACATTTTATACATTCCTGAATAATTGGTTTGTTTATTACCCATGAGATAGTGTTGATAGCTTCATCATTAAATTATAGTTTACGACTGAAAGAAATATAAATGTAACAGGTCACGCAACATATGCACGCATTTCCTTGAAAACGTTATAAATATAATGTGTATTAACAAGGACACCAGTAATATTGTGACTATTATTATTAGGAAGGTATTTCAAGTGATATGCATTCAATAAACAACGAATTATTTTCTTTTTAATTTTCCTGAATTTAAACATCTGGACGTAGAGTAAATAAATATAAACAAAAAACCATTACAATATGCGGCAAGTTATGTGTTTTAATTATA
Organism: Teleiodes luculella; assembly: GCA_948473455.1. Taxonomy (NCBI): domain Eukaryota; kingdom Metazoa; phylum Arthropoda; class Insecta; order Lepidoptera; family Gelechiidae; genus Teleiodes; species Teleiodes luculella. Next base: position 5,774,698 of record OX419587.1, on the reverse strand, counting down.
ATTTTAGGATTACAGCGATGGACGTATTACCATAGTTACACTTGTAACTATGTTACTAAGTCCATGATTACAGCAAGCACATTACATACAAATATTCATATTTTGTTGACATGTAATTATTTGGAATAGGATTTTTAAAAAAAAGGACGTCACATTTGTGTCATTTTCTCACAGTTGAGTATTTTGGTTTTGCAATAATATACTCTATTCTGATATACGAGAATATATATTTACTAAAGAAGCAGCGTACAAGCACATCGATTGAAACACTATCCCTCCCAATGAGCGAACCATATTTCATAAGAAACAAACAAATGGGGCGATCACTGAAACTATATCATTTCCGATATAGTAGTTTTATGTAAATGACGCCTACTTTTAAACTGCCGTAATTTTTATATTCCGATTGGAGTTTCCCCTCCAAATATTTGTTATCTCTTTAGAAATAAATGAATATATTCGCGATTTTGATTTACAGTTTTATTTTTGGCCCTTCGTTACACTTTTCTTTTATCGCCGGATATTTATGTGCTGATTTTCGTATTCATACTGTTTTTGTGTTATATTCGTTTCTTACATAGGTATTTCTATAAACCGTACCTACTGTAATAACGTACCTACTACCTACATGTCGTCGGCAAATTGGACAACTCCTCGTTTTACAAAATTACAAACGCTCGCTATTTTATTCTATGTATAATAAAACTAGAGGTCAAAAATCTGTACATAGAAAAAAAATGCTAAAACCTTATGTCCTCAGTCAACATCTTAGATACTTTTTACCACAGGAAATTATTTCATTCCTACGGGAAACTGTGCACGGAAAAGTCGAGAAACAACGCGGGCGTAGCCGCGGTCGGACAGCTAGTAGAATAATAAAACTAATGTGCAATATTTTTTTTAAAAAGCTTTATGTGAAGATATGTTTGTCATTTATTATGAAATTACGTCTCATTCTGTATTTAATCATTTTAAATCATAAATTTTAAGTTTTCTATAATATCAATAAGTAAATGGTATAATCATGTAGAACGTACAACCACTTACTGTTATAGTAACGTATTTTTTAAAATGGTTTTGCACTTCTTCATTTCTGTATTTAAATCTTTCTCCTTATACCTAAATGGAATACTACACCACAGCCACTTTCGTAAGGGTTAAAACATTTTATGCTCACAAATTATGCGCATACAATTTTCTCTCTAATTTGATTGTCACCGACACCTATGCAAATTTTCCGTCACACATAATTGAATATCTCTGTTTCGTACCCCTTGAATGTCACCATTATTGTACCCTATCCATTACTTCAGTTCTCTAATTAAATATTTGTTTAATTTTAACATTACGTTCACCATTACATTTAACTACGTATAACCATTCATATACTAAATCCCACCACTTGATTTAAAATTTATGAATCTACGAATACTTGATTTTTGAACTCTCGACATAACCACATTTCTTTAAAAAGCACATGTTAAAAATGTATCAGATGTTTTAAATAATTTACCACATTTAAAACATAAAGTAAAACTACATACATTCAGATCCAACATTTTATTTTTCGATCTTTAAAATAACATTTACATTCAAAACACGCGGTGAAGCACTGGATCTCAATAATTTACGTATAGGTTGATATTTTACTCAGAAACTATTTGTAAATAAATTTACATGTTAAAAAATATAATGATACCAAATTCAAGTTCACTTATCGAATTCATAAATTAAAGTAGCAGTCACATCAGTATCATGATTCTTGTATTTTATTTATAACGATAAAAATGAAATAAATGATATACTTTCATCACAATTTTGCTTCTTCGAATTTATGGTAACTATTTTCAGAGTTGTTACTAAAGTCAGTATCTTCTTTGAAGTGAGAATCATCTTAAAGGAATCTAACTAGCCAAAACAGTCGTTAGTCTTAGTAACTGTCTTTTTATAGAACTATAGAAAAACCAGTCTGTTGATATTAAGTTTAATAACCGCAACACTGGCTCCACAGCAAATATATCATAATTTGAAATACAAACCAAATAAAATGAATCGCAACTCTTTTTCTACCTAACACAAATGTCATCTATCAATTTAATACTACAAAGACAGAATTAAGTCCTTAAAATGAAACCTCTTTCATTCAGTCACCAAAACACTACGCATTCGACGACGCCATTGTCGACCTTATCCAGTCATCATAACTAGCAACGGAGGTGTAAACTCCCGGCCAACCTTGCTGGCCACACCCGTTACCGAAAGACACAAGGCCTACGATCTCCCAAATACCCCCCGCTCTCCTTCTCATGAGAGGGCCCCCGGAATCTCCTCTGCAGGTGTCTTGAGCGAAGGCCCCTCCTGCGCAGATCTGCTTATCAGTGAGAATCGCACGGAGGGGTCTGTATTTCTTCTCACATTCGCTCTTGCTGAAGATCGGAAGGCTAAGCTTTAGTTTCACTGGACTGTTTCTGCCTGGAATGGAATAGAATATACTTTAAAGCATACAGGAAAATACAAAGATGATAAAATAAACAGGAAATAAAAAATAAAACATAAAATATGAGAACGAAGAATAATGTTGATATGGTCGGTCGTAAATGGTACGACAGCAAAGATGATTTTTGTTTATACATCGGTCTTATAACAACCATGGCCGAATTTGTTGTCAGTCTTGTTAAAATTATTGGTCTAATTAAAACTGATTCTTCACAATAGTAGAAATTAAATAAATAAGTATATCTTTCTTGCCAAGATTAAAAAAACAGACAATATTGGATTGTTGTAGAAAAATCATACAATATCAATGAAGAATGATTTTTATTTTTCTAATACCTGGAAAATCTAGACAACCGTTTATAGTAATTATACAAAATTGTGTTGTATACCATACCTACACAGAGATCGTGACTACACAAATAAATCAATGTGAATGACGTAGATACAAGCAATTTAGCTACAATTATTGTTATTTATAGATATGTCTCAGGTGGTAATACAAAAAAGCCTCTCAGATCCGTTTTGGTTTTCGTCAATTCAGCTGACAACTAGAACATTTCTTATAAGCATAGGTAAACATCCGCTTTGGACAGGGGCTACGAATTTCGAAGAAAAGGCGTGGTTTAACCGCAAAATCAATAGAGCTCTGGAATGGAACTCACCGTTTAAGGTTTTCCCCCAGCCAGCTACGTACACCGTATGACCCTCGCTTAGCCGCACGCTGTTATCCACCAAACACACCGGTTTCACGTAATCTAAAAAAAAACATAATATTGTAAAGCCTGACCAAAGAAATAAAAAACCTGCTCTGGGGGCGCCACGTGTAGTTTTTATGTTTATGGCAACAATTTCCATTACAAAAGTTCCATTGAAATTCCGCAATATGAGGAGGTTTTTTATTTCTTTGGTCAGGCTTTAACTAAGTAATATCGTTAACAGGTTGTTTCATAACTGCCCACTGAGGGGCTCGAGTCTACCCCGATTCAGGGTAAATAGGCCTTAGTCGACCCTGCTGGCCCAGTGTGGGTTGGTCGATTTCTCACACTACCTTTAAATTTCTTCGCAGTAGTTTCATCACGAGATGGTTTATTTTTCTTTTCCTGGTACATTGTTTTAATATTTAAAAAAATATATTTGGTACGATATTTTTACTACCTAACATTCTAATTTTAAAACTGTTAGATTTGTACCCGTTTATCCACGAGCTCGCCTAATATAAAACTTTTCTTATCTTTGTCTTTTTTTGCAAATTATAACACCATCATCAATGTTTACTTCTCCAATACGATAAATCAGTAACATCTTTTTTTGCTTAAATTGATCAGGTATATGCTGCTGCTGCTTTGGTATTTGTTATGTCGTTTATAAAATAAAATTGAATGTCTTTTTTACATTTTGTTCGATGTATTTTTAGAAACAATCCGATATGTATAAGTTAAGGATTAATTTTAACAAATTTAAGCCAATCACTCGGAAAATTTGAACAATTAAGTTGTTACTTGGAACTTTATAAAATAGTTACTCCGTAAGTGAATCAGTAATTGTGGGAACATTTTGTGTTTGTTTTTGCCTTCATCCAAACGTTCTATAACAATTTATAGTTTAGATACATAAGTAAATACTATTTGCATCTTTGCACGTTACATTTTAGAAGTTGCAAAGGTATTTAATCATAACCTGTTATTTCCAGTTCTTGCTAATAGCCCATAATATAAGTCCCCACAGACTTGCTCGCATCTACCCAAAATCAAGGTGACTAGGTCTCTGTAGACCGCGCTGGCTCAGTGCGAATTGATTGACTTCAATCAAGGTGACTAGGTCTCTGTAGACCGCGCTGGCTCAGTGCGAATTGATTGACTTCAATCAAGGTGACTAGGTCTCTGTAGACCGCGCTGGCTCAGTGCGAATTGATTGACTTCAATCAAGGTGACTAGGTCTCTGTAGACCGCGCTGGCTCAGTGCGAATTGATTGACTTCAATCAAGGTGACTAGGTCTCTGTAGACCGCGCTGGCTCAGTGCGAATTGATTGACTTCAATCAAGGTGACTAGGTCTCTGTAGACCGCGCTGGCTCAGTGCGAATTGATTGACTTCAATCAAGGTGACTAGGTCTCTGTAGACCGCGCTGGCTCAGTGCGAATTGATTGACTTCAATCAAGGTGACTAGGTCTCTGTAGACCGCGCTGGCTCAGTGCGAATTGATTGACTTCAATCAAGGTGACTAGGTCTCTGTAGACCGCGCTGGCTCAGTGCGAATTGATTGACTTCAATCAAGGTGACTAGGTCTCTGTAGACCGCGCTGGCTCAGTGCGAATTGATTGACTTCAATCAAGGTGACTAGGTCTCTGTAGACCGCGCTGGCTCAGTGCGAATTGATTGACTTCAATCAAGGTGACTAGGTCTCTGTAGACCGCGCTGGCTCAGTGCGAATTGATTGACTTCAATCTCAATCAAGAGCGTCGGTGGCCAAGTGGCTAAGGCCGTTGACTTACATTCGGAAGTTCACAGGTTCAAGCCTCGCACGTACCCATGTGTATTCAATTTTTGAATTCATAGTACGTTTCTTACGGTGAAGGAAAACATCGTGAGGAAACACACCTGCGTACACCTGCGAAGTAATTCAAAGGTAATGTGTGAGGTTGACCTCTTCGCCCTGATTTCAGGGTAGGCTTGAGGCCCCGGGGGGGAATTATATGAGCTGTTAACAACAATCACAATCTCTATATTTCTTCGAAGGTGTGTCGCACGATATTATTTTTTCCTTCACAATTCGAAAATCGAATCACATTGATATGATACGCGCAGAGGCCTTAACCCGCGCCTTCCAAATAGAAGACATCGGTCCAAGCCACTAGTTAAATGATGATCCTAGTTCTCAGTTGAAGAAAAATAAATGGATGAATTTAAGTTTAGGTATAGTACTAGGCTGTCACGCCCGCGGCCCACCGAACCTACAACCCAATTTCGACATACAAAATAGCGAATCACGCAAGTGCGACAAATCGTGAGTACAAAATTCGGAATGTCAACATAACGGTATTTCGATTTTTTTATTTTATTTTGATGAAACTTGGTACGAAGAAAGAATAGACCTTGGGACGGGACATAGGCTATTTTTTACTGCGGGAAAATACCTCGGGAAAGACTGCAAGCGCGGGCGGAACCGTGGGGTGGAAACTTGGTATCTGTACCAATCTGAGCTTGGGGTATGATAAAATAGTCTTTAGAAATTGATATAGGCTACCTTTTACCGCCGGAAAACTCTTTATTCCCACGGGAAAGTTTTGATGAAACTTTGTACAGAGATAGAATAGACCCTGGGGATGTAAAAAGGATACCTTTTACCACGGGAAAATACTTCTTTCCCGCGGGAAAATAATACCTCATCCTCACTGGAAAAATTGTAGCGTGGGCGGAAAATTTAGATGAATCTTGGTACAGGAATATAAAAGATTATGGGGTGATAAATGCTACTTTTTACCTCGGGAAAATCCTTTATTCCCAAGGGAAAAGTGGTAGGGTGGGCCAGAAGTTTTGATGAAACTTGATACAGAGATAGGTAGGATAGACCTTGGGGAAGGTAATAGACTACCTGTAAACGCGGGACAATAGCTTTCACACGGGAAAATGGTAGTTCGGGAGGGGGGCATTTTTGGTGAAACTTGATACAGAGATAATTGTAATTTAGATTTTGGGATTCATCCACATTTTATTTTGCTGCTAGAAAATAAAACAACCTCCAATATAGTTTACAGAGAAGCTATGAATATACATATAAATAAAAAAATAAAAAAAGTAAAGTAAACAAAAAAAACGATTTTTAAAAACATTAAATTTAAAAAAATTATATACCCGAGCGAAGCCGGGGCGGGGCGGTCCGCTAGTATTGTAATAAATATATTCTGCTATGTTTTTATGCAATTAAATTCAATCTAAATTCCGACCTGTCGCACTTTCACCTTTCGAACTTGAGTCGAACTTCCGTGATTCTTTCTAAAAATAAATCTTTTTTCTGATAATCGCAATTGTAATTTGTCGCACTTGCACGTTTCGAGCTTGTGTCGAACTTCCGTGATTCTTACTAAAGTGAATTCTTCTTTCTGGTTATCGCAATTAATATTTTTCGTACTTGCGTGAATGATCGCTATTTCGTATGTCGTAATTGGGTTGTAGGTTCCGGCCCACCAGGGTCTAGGTGAGCCGACAGTTGCGACTGAAGATTGAATTCACGCACTTGTAGTGAAATGCGTTGAACTGACTGACACTGGTTTATTAACATTTATTTACAGAGAAAACGAAACAGGTTTAAACTTGGCGATTTAAATTACATTTATAGTTAAACTTTACAAAATTACACACTTTTTAAGAAATAGGCCGTTGACTTTGACTTTGAACGCTGAAGGAAAATGGACAAAAATGACGTATGAATAACGAAGGAATTCCAAAATTGAATGTTAGACGAGAAAGAAATGGAAAATGAGGTGAAAATGAGGTTACAAAGCACCTCGTTACAGAACTCAAGCTTTTTGACACCTATAAGTACTTACTAGTATATCTAGCTCTTCTAGCGAGCCTCACAATAGCGACATCGTCTTTCCTGTTGATGTTTTGGTCGGAGAAACCGGGGTGAGCGATGCCCCTTTCCACAGGAATCTCTTGGGGCCTATCTGCGCACACGCCGTCCAAACAGTCCACGTCTTGTTGGGTGTCGTACTCTCCGAGGCGAACTGATGCCCTTTGAATATAAATTTTATGGTTATATTTTTAGAGATGAATTTACTTGAGCAGCTACAGGTATTTTTTTCAGCTATTGAAAATTCTGGTGAAAAATTCTGTCCAGTGGCCCAAAATTCTGAATGCAGCACAGTCTTAAAAGCAATCTGCTTATACATACAGCCGATTTCTTTATCATTTTGATTTTAGCTGGTGGGTGAAAAGTGAAGTATATTAGGTGAATAACTATCATGTATCTATCACATGCAACTAAGAACGCCGTTATTCCGTAGCAGTAGGGACAAATTTCGTAGTACCAGTGTCCATTTTCAGCCGCATGTGCTACATAAAAGCGATTTATTCGATTTTTAGTCCGGATATTAAGATACTTACAACTGCCCAACTGCCTGTTCGATGGCGCCAGTGACACAATGCGCTGCAGTCAGTACGTATCTTCTGTTAATTAATGCTCCCCCGCACTGGTAGGTTATGGTGTTATTTTCTGGAAATAGTACAAACCAACTGAGCGTTTAAGTGTGTGCTTGCAAATGAATGTGGGTGCAAGTGAGAGCTTAGCAAAATGCTCAGCCAATAGAGATCCATGGCGATTGATGATGATCAACCTTTTCAAAGATTTTTTCCCGGAAACAAAAAAAATTACTTCTCCATACAGACAGTCAGATTAAAATATATAATTGGTATCGAATTTCATTTTTTAATCAGAGACAAGTTTCTTCAGAAAAGTTGCGTAACACTTCAGGCGTCTTAAAAACTCTGACAGCACCTTCCTACACGCGCATTAATTTCTATGCAAAATTATTAGATTTCTACTTACTTGTCCGGTAACCCAACAGAGCCATCCAAGGAAACTCATCTAGGTCAGTTATCTGTCCTCCATATATCCGATCTTGGAAATCTTCTCCACACTTTTCAGCTGGTAACGAATCTTCACTCAATGGAGAATCAGCTTGGCTTTGTTGATTGTCCTGACCCTGGTCTTGTGATGACCACACCGGTCGAGGACTTGTCTACGATAAATATAATAAATTAATGCGATTTATCACTATCATTATCAACCCTAAGATGTCTACTGGCTGCGCAAAGGCCTCCCCTTAAGTTCAAAGCGATTACTAGTGATTAACCAATAACATACGATAAACTGCAGACTATGTAAGTACCCTATAAAACTCCTCAAAGACCAGCTTAGTAGGGTGTTCAAGTAAAAAAATATATTTGACAAGTGATTTCCGCATTTGATCAACGTGTCTTCTTCTATCGGGTCAATGGTAAGCGTTTTGTATTTTTTCGCTTAGAACGCTAGGGTGAACCGAAAACCTGGTGATGGTCGCTGGAAGTCACTGGATGCGGGCAACACAGGGCCGATCATTGTGAAGAATTTTTGGTAAACCTTTATCCAGCTGTGAACGTCTCAAATCTTTAAGATGACACAGCATTATTTGAAAAAAAAAAAGTTAACTGACCGTAGTTTGTGGCCTAATAGGTTGTCTGTCTGAAGGCAACGGTCCACAGCAAACGTTGGGAGTATGTCCTTCGAAGCCACATTGCGACCGCTTGAGGAAGCTGATGTATTCACTAGGTAATGGTCTTCTCTCAAAGGCAGCCAGCAGATCTGGACAGTCGTACAAGGAGACACACTGGCTGGGCTGCCCTAGTGGCGTCTGGCAGCTTTGTGAATCTACAATTGAAAAAGTATTCACCTATATCGTGTGATTATAATTGCTGAGTTTGCGCTCACTTTAAGAGGTCTATTACAGTCTAGTAGACTAGCGCCTTCATTTGATATTCCTTATTTACTGAATAAAAATGGAAATTAATTCAAAATTGGGGGCCGCTATCAAACTATGCTTTATAATGAAGTGCGTTTAGATTACATCAGACTATGGATTATGTCTTTGCGATTGTTGTATTGCGCGTTTTAGTTAAAAACGGCCGTTTTTAGCAATAATGCATAGTGTGACTATTCAAGCTATGCTCATCATAATCATCATCTAAATGTACTTTAATATAGTTCATAGCGGCCCCCAATTTATGATTTTTATTCAGTAAGAAAAATCAAATGACGGATAGATTTTCCCAATTTCATATTGATTAGGAATTGTTTAATTGAGAGATGGGTACATCATTATTGTATTTAAGAGGCCTATTACAGTTTAATTAAATTGAGAAAATATATCTGTCTGTTTGTTGCATAAAACTTTGAACAAAGATAGAATAGAGATTAGGAAAGGACATAGGCTACGTTTTATTGCGGGAAAACACCTCATTCCCACGGGAAAATCTGTTAACGCTGGTGAAGCCGCGGGGCGGGAAGCTGATAGCCATATACAGAATACTAATATAACAATTTTAAAAATCTTAGCATAACATTATTATATTCTCTGCGTTTTCATTCTCTGTCTTTGATTTATTTACAACTTAAATCACTGTGCTATATAATACCTATATTAATCTGATAATAATAAAAATTATAGTGAGTAGAAAAACGTGACGTAGTATTACGAAAACTCCTGGTGGTTTAAAAAGGGCATGACGTTCGAAAGGTAGAACTGAAAGGTCAAGTTTCAATACTGTTCATTACGTGCACGCACAAGAAACGCCTCAAATTAAGTCTCTTTATAAAAAAATTGTAGTTCATAGCTAAATTAGGGTTATTGAACTCAGTTACGTTGTTTTGGCGATGCAAAGTCTTTGTACCTAAAACTCGAGTAAATTGGAATCAAGGATCGCAAGCTCATTTTAAATTCAAACAATGCTTTTAGTACTACGTATTTTAGAATATAATAGTCTACATATTAATGTAATCATTATTTAAATATTTCTCCCTATATTCTATTTTTAATATGATTTTGTTTACAAGTTTAAATAGAAACGAATGTTTAAATAAGACTTTTACGCTTATTTTCAACACGGTTTTAAACACGATTCAAATAAAACTGGTATTAATTTATGTGAATGCCTTAATCATAATAATATTATTAGCTTAATACGGTTGACGACATTTTAACAAAATGTGTGTCTAAACTGATTGGCAAAATATTCAAATATCACAGAAATCAATATTCAACACAATGAATTAATTATAAAATTTTGAACAAATGCTTAGTAAGTACCCATTAAGTATATTTTGATTCAGGACAAAATTATTATTTTTGCATTAAGCTAGTTTCCAGAAGCAACACATGTGATTATCTATTAAAAACTATATTTAGCAACGGAAAACTCAGCAAACATCAAATTGTTTGATAAACATTAAAGCTGAAGTATTTTGTTATTGCCATGAACGGACAATCAGAATGATCTCGTCATGTTCTAGTGAACCAAGTTCAAGATCATCGATAACTGATGATCTTGAAACAACAACAACAGCAATCATATCAGTATATATACATTAGAACTCTTTATACTAAGTTATACATACTTTTATAGATTCTTATCATGAGGGATTGGAGTACGTTTAAGAAAGTAGTGTCATTAATAACATACATTCATACTAATATTATAAATAGTATATAGTATATTCTATTCTATCCTATAAATTATTAGTATTTTTAATCGACGAGGTACGACGAATCAAGTTTACCGGTCAAAGTAAAAAGTGTGTTTAATTTTCTTTTACACTGAAATTAATATTATAATATATAATAAAAAAAATCTAAATGAAATAAATTTTAAGATAATTTTTGCATCGAGAAAGTAACATGAGCTACTTTTCACTGAAGGAAAATATCTCTTTATAAATATAGAATAGTCGAAAAACAACTCGAGCAGCCGTGTTCAGACAACTAGTAGGTAATATTAATATCAGCTTCAGTAATCATAAAATTAGATAGAGGAAATAGCTACCTACACGTATAATCCCACAACAACGTTGATAACACAAAAAATGATGCCGCACACTTCATTCTGCACTTATCGTTACTTAAACAACTTAAATTTACTATTTAGTTATTAAACTTAGTTTCTATCACAAATTTTTCGGTGTAAATTCACGTATTGGTATATTTTGCTAGTCTTTTTACATAATTATCACAGTAAGATAAGGTTTCTATATGGTTTTTAGTATATTTAGTATTGTTGAAACCGGTTGTGGAAAGACTCCACTGAGAACACTGGTCGGACTGAGCTTGGAGGTCAAAACCAGTATATTTATATAATGTGCGCTTCTTACTATCAGTAAGTACTGGCAACAAAAAACTATAATACGTTTATAATGTCTAAGAAAACAAAGTCTTGCATTCGGGCCACGTGACTTGACACAAACTACGTCATCATGCTGTTCATCTTTGTCTATTAACACGCATTCGACAAGGAACAGCATGATGACGTAGCCTTGTGTCAAGTCACGTGGTCCGAATGCAAGACCTTGTTTTCTTAGACATGCATGTATCCATTTGTTTTAAAATGTTACATCGTAATATTACAATTTCATGCTTAGGTAGTTGCCTTAAGAAGATTGCTACTATAGCAATAAGGCTACTTTATGACTCATTGTTCTGAAATTGTAACTGTCTTTACTCGTATTATTGGTGACAATAAATAATGAAGCTATGATAAACAAAACGACAAATAACATAAAATGGCGAATAGATATTTGTGGATTCTTTATTTTACACGTCCTATTACTAATACTCTCCAGCCTTTAAGATGACACACATAATAATATAATTGCCAAAGATAATCTTGTAACAAACATACAATAAAAATAATACGATAGGATTCAGTACCTTCGTCGATTAAAAGTGTTTGTTTTGGATAACACTTGAATCTGCACACCCAGGCGAGATTCCAACTGTGACAAATAGGCAAACTAGCCTGAATACTTAGATTTTAAAAAAAATATTATTAGGATCACTTACTTTTTTTGCTATCCATACACAAGTCAGTATATATTTGAGTAAAGGTCTAAGCAGCCTCAATGATCGGATGCGTCATCTTATGGATTTACCCGTTTTGCCGTTTGTTATATTTCAAGTATGTTTACTTTATACTGGATAAATTCTGTTTCATATTCATTGTCATACTTTAGCAACCTAATTGCTAGTTTCATTGTTTGCTTGCTGTCCGAGTTTCGAGGTTAACCTACCTTACACACCCTGGTTTAAGAATTATTGATCGGCCTTTAAGCTTGGCTCATAACAGAAGGCAGGTAGGCTCATGCCTAGATCAACAACTTTACGTGCCTTCCGAAGACCGGAACTATATTTCATTTCGGATAATCAGATAATTCAGCCTGCAGTGTCGAGATCTTTCACTTATTTTTCATAGATATAAGTGTTTTCCTGGTATAATATTATGCAGGAAAGCCACATCTTATCTGGCGCAGTAATTTATGCGTAACAAAATTCCAGGAAAAACATGCAGAATATCTAAATGAGCATATATTTTTGCTTTCAGTCAGTTTCGACCAAAAGAAAGTCACCAATAGAAACCTGCATGGCATTTGGAGCAATCACAACACCCCCACCTTACGCTAGTTGAAGATTTTTATGTATTATGTCCCAATATAGTAGATAAGTAAATATGTAATGGTTGTTTTGCTGTTTCAAGAATTAATTAATAGGTATGAGACAGATTCCACAAGGTCTCCCTCCGTCAATATTTACCGTTTGATGTGCTGGCTGTGATGACAACGATTGACTTCTGTAAGTTTCTCGCCTAACTCGTCATAAGCATGTCATCCATGTATCGACGGTTAAGTACCAAACAGTGCTATCTACAAAACAAAACCTTAACTTTGCAGGAGAGTAAACGAACGTAGGTTAGGGTATAGTATTTGATATAGAAAAACAATATGTTACAACACTTATAATGCATGCTATTTTGGTACACTTAAATTCTTTTTCTATGTCAAATAATAAGTTAATAAAAAGTTGCTTTTCTCTCCTGTAGAGTTGAAGTTTTGTAGATAGCAGTGTTTAGTACTTAATCGTCGGTACGGTATGACTCTTATTACGAATTTACTACTCAACTAAGCAATCTTAATCAAGGGGTCGCACTTTTTCGTGAAATCGGTGCCAATCCTGGAGCATACGAAAAGACATTTCCAATGTCAATTTACTATTATCCTGAAAACCTAGCTAATTAATACCCATCAATTTGCATTTCGTATCATTTTGGTACTACGTGGTGAATTAACCTATTTTTTTTTTAATATAAAATCTGGTTCATGGATGGTATGATTCAGTACACGTGGCTCATACCTAACATAACCAGTATACCATCAAATCATTATTAAAAAACTTCCTCTCTGTATATGTTAACATTTCGTGATCACGTATGTGACTGTATCTTTGACTCCGTGACTAGAGAGTAACGGGTGGAATAACTACCCTATTTTTTGCAAGGTAGTTTTTAAACTGGCATCGAGTATTTGTTTTGGCAACTAAATTTATTTTCAAGCAGAAACATATGGCAGATAAAAAAAGACAAAAAGGCATTCAAATATGGCTTCAAAAGTTTTTTATGCGACATTTTAAGAGCTCTAAACAAAGTTTAAAACAGGATGCACAGTTATTATCTTATATTTTTTAAGTGTATTTTACGGTTATGTAAAAATCAATGCCCAAACGAGCTTTTTTTAGATGGAAACCAACAGTTGACAAATAAAAATGACACCTAACTAATATTATTAGTCGCCAAGTTATTATTTATACTACCTTACCTATATTTACAGTCGACTTACTTATTATTTTTGCTACCTTATAGTAGCTGCCATTATTTGATTTTTATGATAGCCCCGTTTTGAGGCTTTTTTATGATAATTAAAGCCAAATAATTTAAATGGTGCCAAATTATTTTTTTAGTTGCTAACAGTTGGTCGCCGTTTCAGTTATTAGTCGCCTCGAAAATAATAAGCCTTTATCTTACCAGGAAAACAGCGCAAACAAGAGACAAAGGCATTGACCATATTATAGGAATATTATTATGCTGTATTTAATATATTCAAATGAAAAGAAAAAACTCGGTCCTAGGGGTCAATTTAGACAGAGCGAATAAGCGCTCAAGCAGTTTCTTGGCTCCATTGAAAATTCGACAGTACTACCATAAAATAAAGTTGAATATTACGAAATATAAACTCAGTAATTTAAAGTCTAAACACGATTTTAATTTACTACTTTAAAACATAATAATACAATCAGAAATACAACAGAACTAGTAAACTGCTAAAATAATTTATTCGCTCTATGAACTGATACTAAACCTTTTTTTACATATTATGTTTTTTACACCTGTCTCATAATTCTTAAATAATGGCTAAGAAATTAATAATCTGTGATGCATAAAATCACGGATTTTAATTTTTCTTGAAAATAGGTAGCCATAATTCCAATAAATAAATAAATTCCAAGTATATGAGTAATAGCGTGACAAATTTAAGGATAATAAATATTGTACCAGCTTATTTTCACACAGTATATTATAACATATATGTTTAATTATGAATATTAAAGCCCGACCAAAGAAATAAGAAACCTCGCCATGTTATTGCGGAATTTCAATGGAACTAATTTTATTAGGGAAATTGTTGCCATAGTCGTAAAAATATACACGTGGCGCCCCCAGAGCAGGTTTCTTATTTCTTTGAAATAAAAACATACCGTGATGATATAATATTATATAACGACTAAATAGGAATTGTGGAGTGACCTAATAAGAAGTTATCAGAACTAATGAGAAGTATAAGTAAACAATAATTATAACAAATTTATGTTTATAATTATGTTAATCTGAACAATAATATTAGTTCTACTTTGAAAATAACACTATGCTCTTTCTACAATATGGATTTGTTTCTACGCTATTTTTATATTTTTGCGTGACTAATATATTTCAAACGATGTTTCTTTATTGACAGATGTTTCTTTACTGAGTTATTAATTTTCTTTCTTTTTTCGTTAAAATAATAATTTATTTTGATTATGAAAGTTATTTTTACTAGAAATTGCTACTATTGTTAGATTTAAAACGGTTACGAAGCAGAACGCAGAATTATTTACGGTAAAATTTAATTTAGTTATTGTTATTATTAAAGTTTTGATATTACGTGATATTATCAAGTTCGGTCGTATTATAAAGAGATTTAAGGTATTTTTACTCAGCAAATCTTAAGGCAACCCGCATTCACAAGTTACCTTATTTAACTTACCCAGCTCATATGTATATTATTTCCCCATCCAGGGGTTTGAGCTACCCTGAAATCCTGAAATCATATCGTGACGGCCTTAGTCACCCGCTGACCATACTGGCCTAGAGTGAGTTGGTCAAATTTACACCAGGGATCGAAACCGGTTTTAAAATACCTGTTAATATCGTTAGAAAAACCGATATAATACCGTTCCCCAATCAACCGGTAATAGATGGAACTTAATGAAACAAACCAAAATCATTCTGGTTACCCGGTTTTTGATAAAGAACGGAATTATATCGGTTTTAATCGGTTTTTCTAACGATATTAACAGGTATTTGAAAACCGGTTTCGATCCCTGCTTCACACACAACCTTTGAATCACTTCGCAGGAGTATGCTTCCGAACGGAAGTCAATGGCCCTAGCTAATTGGCCACCGATTTTTACAAGTAAATCTCTTCACGAAGCCATCATTTCACTCCCGCTGCATCGACGCATCATTTCCCGCAAAGAGTGGTAATTCGTAATCAAATGACTAGGGGAGCCAATGCAATTAGCAGACGAGACATGGAAGTCAATGTTCTTAATCCTTAAGCGAATTTTGCTGATCAGGAAATTGCGTTCCAATTGTCGTTGATTGGATGGTGGAACTGGGCCGATTAGCCTTTATTTATTGACTATTTTATTATTTTATTTCTTAGCAAACATGTTTAATGTCTGGGAAGCCATATTTTAAACTGATAACGTGATACTAAGTAAGTACCTACCAAGTTATGCTGTAAACAGAATATTTTGTGTAATGAACGTTGATGAAGATAATTAACTAAAAATTGTTTTCATACTTTATTAAAAGTGATATTTTTATAATTATTTACGTATATATTTATGTTACTCATTAACATTCCCTATATGACCTATCCAAAAAAACATTATTGTACACGATTACGTGCCAAAATTGAACCCTCAATGGAAAGCAACGGCAAGGCAACGGTCCTAGCTAAACAACCTACTACCGCTACCGACCTCTCATATAATCGATTGTAGAAAAGTTGAGCAAAAAGCACTTCTAAATAGATCTAACTTTTTTCAACAAACAAGTCAGAAATAACTAGCTATATATGCTTCGTTAACTTCGTCTAGCACGATCGTTAGGCAGTATAAACTATCAAGAACAAACACTGCATCTTACAAAACTACTATTCAGAGGAAAATCGCAGTGTTGTAAGTGAAGCACGTATTCAATCGAACGGTCGGGCGGACACCGGCCGGCTGGGGGTGTATTATCAAGTCACGTGAAAGATTTACGTAGAAATTTTCTAGCAAATAGAAAATAGGGTAATATTCGACTCTTCACATCAAATATACACACATACGAGTAAAAAAGAGATAATATAATAAACATTTCAGAGAATTCATTTTTTTTTGTGTTTCCTTAAACATAATATATTGTTATTATATTACCAAAATACTATTCAAAACATTTTTTCAGTTTTATGCGACCAACGTTTTTATTAACAATGCAACAGAATTTGTAATTCGATTCACTAGGATTGATTGAGTAGCAAAAGAATATTAATAATTTCAATTATGTGACAATGACGTGTCATGATGAATGTCGTTCAACAAAAATTAAAACATGGATGATAAATAATTTTACAATTAGTTCACACAAATGTAGAATAAAATCACAACAAAACGAGAGAATGTCTAAAATAGTCTCCCTAGCGTCGTCGGACTTGCCAAGAGATGGCATGATAAATTGGCGATCGGAGCTCTAGAGAGGTTGTGGCCTCTCCTACTGTCTCAAAAGCTTACGTAAATAATTCTACCAGTAGACAAGACTGTATTCCCGTCTGTCTGAAAAGGGTTGCTTAACAAGCCCACGTCTTAGCTAGTAACCTTTTAATGGTTCTCGACCTTTGCAGATTCAATATTTTACGAGTGCTCGGTATCTACATCTTTTACGTTCTAGAATTAGATCGAGCGTGTGGATAAATTGAATGTGAAGTTTAAATTGCGGGGTTACTTGTAAATAAAGGTATGTTACTTTTTATTTACTTTTTTACCGAAAGGTAGAACCTTCTATTTTTGTTTCTGAGGTTCCTATCCTAGTATGATTAGAAAATAAACAGAAATAACCATAATTAAAAGTAAATATTTTCCGTGGTTCGGAGCTTGCTTTCTGGGCCCCGGTTATTTAAGTATCTAATAAAATAAAATATAGGTATCATGAGAAGGAGTGTACAAAATAATTTTTAAATCCGGTTATAGTTGGATGATTGGTTGGTTTCGTACTTTATGGGCCAATATCGGTGCAGCATAGAGCGCAACGCAAATATTTGAGCCCAAATTTTTTGAGAGATTTCAGCTCGTTAAGTCTCTCGTGGATAAAAAACCCGTGCAAGAAATAATTTACGTTATCAATTGTAGTATATTTTTGCTAGGACATATCGCCGTTTTACCCACAGGGTTACCACCCAGTTACTACCGGGTGTAAGTAAAGTAAGTAAGTATACAATCTGACCGCTTTTGGGCTTTTTTTTTAATTGACTTAAGCTTGTGTCGAAAAAGTACAACTGATCAAGCTTCCACCGGACTTGCGGGGGAGCGGAAGGTTGGACTCTTCATCGTATTCTTTTTTCAAAACTCATTGCTGTTTAATCTTATGAAGACTGCCCTTTCGTATGTGTATATTGCAAAACCAACCCGGCTTTGCTATAAAACCGTATGTAGAGTAATACGTAGTTAAACTTCTTTTACACCAACATAAAAATACCTATAAAACGAGGGATTTAAGCCCGTTCTTCGGCATTGGGCGGTGTCAGACCGTTATCGATGGCACCTTAATATTATTTATGTCTGTCTCAAAGTGGCCGATACTACGCTTTGCTATTTGGCAAATAGTATTGGCGCTTTCGAACAAACACCTCTAGACTGCTATGATTTATGGTGCCCTGGTACTTTTTATTGCAGGATTTGAGAAATTGTTTTCTGTTTTTGAACGTAAATTGTTTTGAAATTGGTTTATAAATAATAGTTTTAATAAAAAATAAACACCTTTTCACACACAATTCGGCAAGAAAACGCAAAATACAAGTAGGTACCATGTAGTTCTACTAGCCAATGCAACGTTATTTCATACATCATTCATATGTCCAAAGGAATGTCGTATTAAAGCAAACAATATGAAGAGTGACGTCATGTACTCGCGATTCGCTTGAAATTTTTCATAATACATACGATTTGTAATTTTATGAACTGGAAACTCATAGGACAAGCCTATTCTATTGCAATTTGAACCTCAAAAAATCAAATCAAAATCAGAAGGTTTTTATTCAAAGTAACATTTCACAAATAAAATTTTTCGACGTCAAAGCTAACGATCAACAGTTAATTAGCTTTGTTCAAACTAAAGCTGGCTCTTGTCTTATACCAATGAATATGAATTTTAATAATTTAAAGAGGCGATGCGATCTTAGATTGACATGCTTTAAATAGAATGAAGAAATACAATTTTATTAATCCCATAATCTAAAATCAAATGCCAATTCATTTATAGTCCGCAGTTTCCAAACTGAATTCAACACGCATTAATTTAGCTACATTTTCTGAATAGTCTCGGGCTAAAAGCTTTTTTCAGAGTGGTCGTATATTGATACAAATGACGATCGGCGGCGTATCGAACGTGCGGCATAAATCAAGTGTAAAGGCACGTCCACGTGGCTACTAGACCAGACACATTAAAAACTGAGATTCATTCTCGAACTTTAAAAAAAATAATTTGAATAACTTTCCAGTACTTACAACACAATGATTTGAGAGTTCATTGTAATTAATTAAAATAAACAATTATCTGTTATTTTTTTAAATTATATTCCGAAAGAAAAAAGTAAAGGTTTTAAAAGTAATATAAATATATAAAATATGTAGATAAGACTTTCAATGTACACAATTTGTATGAGAAGTGGATATTTTAATATTTTTACTTATATTTCTTAGAAGACGTCGTTATAAATCATTTTTGTTGATTAAAAACCGTATTTAAATATTATGTTTATTTTTCAGTGATTAGAACTTTCGCTAAAGTCATTTAGATTTGATACGACTTTTAATTTTTAATAACATGTACTCGTATAATTTATATGAGCTGATATCTAGAACAATCCAGTATGTTCTCAATGGTTACATATACTTATCTATATTTATATATGAGCTCATAACGATGTGCATATTTGCATGCATATTATTTCCTAAGCAATGTGCGTGCATGCGCCTTATTCTCCCGGCAATGAGGTCCGTTCTTTTGTTTGTTGTTGGAGTAATAAACGACTGCGGATCGCTCATCTACCCAATCAAGCGGAGTTGCGGCTGCAGTACGATCCCCACAGCTAGAACATCCCCACTGTTCCCCACTGTTACACAAGGGTTACACGCTCAGTCTGGCGTCAGTTCGGTCCATCAGTCTGCTCAGAATGACGACAGAATGACGAAAGAATATCGTCTACCGGTTGACTGACGGACTGATGGTTATATTAGTACCGTGTTTTTTATCCATCATTCTGGCATCGGTCCAGACTGATGGACTGAACTGACGCCAGACTGAGTGTGTAACCCTAGTATTACGGCATCCGCTAAAACATGCGCGGCCTTCCGGCTTGAGAATGCCCTTATTCCATAGTAGTAGGAGTGAATTTCGTAGTGCAAGTGTACTGAATAAAAATCAAATAGGTCAATTTATTCTTAAGCATTAATTCACATTGAATTACACTGTTGAAAAAAAAAACTCGTATAAATTATGTATCGTAATGGTTTTAGAAGTCAACAACGAAATGTAATTTTTACAAGTTTTAATTTATTTATAACTAGTTAGTTACTAACTCTGACTTCTCTGAAAACACAATTTAAAACTTATGTACTAAAATGTATCTCTCAACTAAGTTATTTATAGTCAAACATGTTTACTGCAGTTTTTGATCTATGATTTTAAACTTGATGTTTTAAAGCTACTAGCGACCCGCCCCCACTTCGCCCGCGTAAACAGTTTTCCCGTGGGAATGGGGACTTTTTCCGCGGTTAAGTTAAAGGTAGCCTATATTACTCCACAAGTACTATTCTATCTTATACCAAGTTCCATTAAGATCAGTTCAGTCGTTTTTGAGTTTATTCATTACAAACACACACACAAAAAAAAGCGGCCAAGTGCGAGTCGGAATCGCCCATGAAGGGTTCCGTAGCAGCCAGTAACATAATATAAAAGTTTTTGTAGTTCGTTGTGACTTTGATCGATGTTTTAATAATAGTGAAAGGTAAATTGCGGTTTACGATTTATGACGTATTAAAAAAAAACTACTAACTAGATCTCGTTCAAACCAATTTTCGTTGGAAGTTTTCATGGTAATGCATATCATATATTTTTTTTAGTTTTATCATTCTCTTATTTTAGAAGTTAGAGGGGGGGGGACACACATTTTTCCACTTTGGAAGCGTCTCTCGCGCAAACTATTCAGTTTAGAAAAAAATGTTTTTAGGAACCTAAATATCATTTTTGAAGACCTATCCATAGATACCCCACACGTATGGGTTCGATGAAAAAAAATTTTTTTAGTTTCCGTTCTATGTATGGGGACCCCCTAAATTTATAGTTTTTTTTCTATTTTTATAAGAAAATCTTAATGCGGTTCACAGAATACATCTACTTACCAAGTTTCAACAGTATAGGTATTATAGTTTCGGAATAAAGTGGCTGTGACATACGGACGGACGGACGGACAGACAGACAGACAGACATGACGAATCTATAAGGGTTCCGTTTTTTGCCATATGGCTACGGAACCCTAATACAAATCTTTCCTCGTTATAATGTGAGTGGAGATGTAGACTAGCGGCCCGCCCCGACTTCGCACTGGAAAATGGTTACTGTGGATTAATAAATTCTAAGTATTTATGTATGTATTATTCATAAAACTTCTTGGATTATTTTATCTATTAAAAAACCGCATCAAAATCCGTATCGTAGTTCTAAAGATCTAAGCATACGAAGGGACAGACAGACGGAAAGCGACTTTGTTTTATACTATGTAATGTAGTGAAGTCAATATATAGTGTAAGGGAGTGACGGCTAGTCAAAAACTAAAAAAAACATACTTAGTCAATAGATCTGGTCAACTTTCTTATAGACACTGTTATTTAAATTACAAAAACTTTGGACGTTTCCAAACAAGCTGTCCAATTAAAATAGCTATCTTGTACGGGAGTGTCGAAGATTTTGTATTGCTTCTTACGGGAAATTGCTCAAAAACACAAGCTGAGCATGTCCTTTCAGGATTTGCTGAGCCGTCTCTTACTTACACCCTATATAAGGCGTACCTAAGAAGTTTAGAGTCCTAATTGAATTTTTACGTTCACTTTTCAACGAATAGAAATCAAAACAACCAAATCAAGGCAGGCACTTCAACCAACTTAGCCAATAAAAAGCAAATGAATTCGTTAAAGTTGGGCAATTTATTTCACCGACATCGTTTAGTACAGTTGGCAACAACATCAATATATTCTCCAGAATAATCTGATACATGCTCTAATACATACCATTAGGGTAGCGAGGTCTCTTTATTTTGGTTTGAAGTTGTTCGCCGTACATTGCGGTATGCAATCGGAGACTATCATTACCGGTCCATTTGCGAGGGGCAATCTAGTTAACATTGACGTTAAATAATGATTCCTATTTCCTGTGGCGGAGGTTTCGTCCGTTTTGAATGAAGTTACTTTCTGTTTGTAGATAGGCTAAAAATGTTTGTGTAAAATGAACAAATTTTGAGAAGTTTTTAAATAACTAGATCGGATAGGACGCTGGCTAATAATTCAAAGAGTAATTAATATTCATTTTTGATAAGCTTCAGATTGTTTGTCTCTATTAGTGGCATTTGTGAAGGATGAAATCGAAACGCGCTGATTTTCACAATTCTTTGTTATTTTTAACCCCCCACGAAAAAGAGGGGTGTTATAAGTTTGACGTGTGTCTGTCTGTCTGTCTGTGGCATCGTAGCTCCTAAACGGATGCGCCGATTTTGATGTAGTTTTTTTTTTGTTTGCAATTTGTCACAATCGAGAGTGTTCTTAGCTATGATACAAGAAAATATCTTCAGCCATTTGAAGATTATCTAGTTGTTTAAAGGATCACGTAACGGTTTCGTGTCGGGGGTGATTTTATTATTTTTTAAAATTTAGTGTTATTATAAATTTTTTTAAGGTAACTTGAACATAGAGGTGTTCTTAACAATAATGGTTCAAAAAAATATCGTCTTTTCTGGAATATAAAGGGATCTGACAGATTTTTACGTGAAAATTGGTATTCTGTTACTTCAATGAATTGATAGTGCGGTACAGGTGATAATGATCTGGAGTCTCTAGGATGCCCAACTCCTCATCAAATTGCAGCAGAAGGTATCGCGTTTGGGCTCGTTTGATTGTGGCGGGGTATTTTTTTATTTTCTATTATAACGTTATATCATTGTTTTTTTTTAAAGGTACCTAACTGGGCAGCTCATCAAGATCTATTCATAATGCAAAAACTCATCTGCTACAACAGTATAGAATGCCGCTGTGTTTAATTTAATGTGCTGGGTAGTGTACATTGGTGATGACTAAATTAATTAAAATTTGTATAAAACATCTGGGGACATCTCACACACTATAGAAATCTTCACAGTTGAAGTAAGTAACAGTGACGCA
This sequence comes from Teleiodes luculella, assembly GCA_948473455.1. Taxonomy (NCBI): domain Eukaryota; kingdom Metazoa; phylum Arthropoda; class Insecta; order Lepidoptera; family Gelechiidae; genus Teleiodes; species Teleiodes luculella. The sequence goes on along the minus strand of OX419587.1, from coordinate 5,751,615 downwards.
CGTTTTGATTCCGAACTAAAGGCTCGGTCACACACAGCAATTAGTCGCTGCTGCGAATAGGCACTCGCAGCGAGAACTCGCTCCTAAGTGTGACAGAGCTATTCGCTGCGAATTCCATACTGACCGTGTTCATTTTTAGTCGCAGCGAATGCAATCGATGCGACTTTTCACTATGTGTGACCGAGGCTTAATATCTCAACCAATAGCATCATTAAAAAGAGGGTCCCTTTGTGACGTACCACGTGCAAAGCGTAATTATACGGAATGAAAACAAAAGGACCCAAGCCCCAATTAATCCGGACATCAGGTGCTATGTAGACTATTACCAAACAAGAGCTTTCCTCCAACTTACTTACTTTATAGGGACATAAAGAAACCGATGTAAAATGGCGTAAACTGTATAAACGGCGTAAACGTAAATCGCATATACGCCCCTATGCTCTAAGACATAAAGGGGAATTAATAAGACCATTTGGTGAAACGATTCGGCAGACAGATAGCCGACCTTATATTACGAATAAAGCTTCTTAATATACAGGGTCTTAATCAATCTATATTCGTTAACAGCTCATATACGTCCCCACCGAGGGGCTTAAGCCTACCCTGATACCAGGGTGAATAGGCCTTAGTTGACCACGCTGGCCCAGTGCGGGTTGGTCAACTTCACACACAACCTTTGAATTTCTTCGCAGGTGTGCGCAGGTTTCCTCACAATGTTTTCCTTCACCGTAAGAGCGTCGAATAACCGCACATATGAATTCGAAAATCGAAAACACATTGGTACGTGCCGAGGTTTGAACTCGCGAACTTCGGAATGGAAGTCAACGGGCCTAGCCACTAGAAAGTTTAAATACCCAGGGCCAAAGATTACTCTACATGTGCCTGATGACGTAGAAATGACGTAGGCTCGTGTCAGTCACGTGGTCTAATTTCAAGACCTTGTTTTCTTGGACCACCTTTGAATTTTATTCCCGTTATGAAGAGGTTACACGGCTTTTAGAGTTGAGGTTACGTAGTAACTACTATGGTTGAAGATGGATTGAAGTAATCCTGTAAAAGTTTTTGAATTTCCTCTACGAGAAAGCAACTGTTAAGGTTTTATCAAATTTGGCAGTATGCTGCATTACATGGAATTTGCATTGTTTTGCAGTTTCTTTTGCTGTAAATATTCCTTATGTATGTTTATTAAAAAGTATAATCATTAATTTAATCATTTTAAATACTTTCGTCATACAGAAACTCATCACTAAGAAAATCATGAAATCTTGTAAAAAAAGCTTTTCAGTCCGAAAGTAATTAATCCTGTTACTTAGAGCTAAAATCAAACTCATCTGTTCCTATTTATTCTGTAGTTCAGTATAAAATCACTTAGGACCCAATACACATTACGTACAAGAGAAATAAAGCTTCTAAGAAAATATACGGCGATATTGAAAGTTATCGATTCTATAAACCTGTGTCAGTATAAACTTCAATTTGCTTCGTTTTATCGGTGGAGCCGAAGTAAGTTATTACTGCCATCTTGTATAGTCTAGCTTATAGATTTTTTTCTTTACTTTTTATTTTACAGGTGAAACATTTTAATCACACTTTGAAAGCTAGGTAGACGATGAAACATCGTCCGAGGTGCCTCGTGTGTTTTACATTGTGTGTTTACGAGTAATTTCTAGTTTTTCATACAATACAATGAAGTATACTTATTGACACACAATAAAATACTACTGCGAAATACATCACAAGAGGCCAACAAGCGGCCTTATTGCTATATTAGTAAAAAACTGAACTAAATGTGAATCACTTGGCTGAGTCTTGGTCAGTCATCTTGAACGGGTTGACTTTCAATACGCCAAACGTTGAGTGATTCTAGTTCTGTTAACTATCGGCCTAAAATACCAGTTGGGTGCCAGCGTCTAATGAATGGCCTAGCTAGGAGTTAAATTAGCTGCTATATATACATAACAGTAGCGCGAAAGTCAAAATATTTTCTTTTTTTACTTATTATTACAATGAATGAATATAAATGTTTATTCTTAATGCGTAAAAAATAAATTAGACACATGTTGCTTTACAATTATTTATCATCTTTAAAAATTCAATTCGTACTCCTGTGATTTTGAAAAAACTGCGCTCAACTGTCCGCTAGTGTTACCTAAAAATAAAATATAATAAACTTTGTTGCAGACAAGAATAAAATAGCCTGCTTAGGAGATAAAACCACTTTTCTGAATCGTCTTTGCGTGCATTGTACATTAGGTGACGACGATGCTTTCAGACGGCCATAAGACAAAATTCAAATGTGCCATTTTATCACTAACTATAAAAATAAAAATAATGTAAACCCACCCTTCTACCGACTCACTAAAATCTAACACTCAGATCTGGCCATCAAAATTTTGGGGTAGGTACTCAAAAATCCATTTGAAAGACGCTTTTTATAGTGAATCCATAAGAGAATTGGCACTTTTATAAAGGGTGCAGATTTAGGAGTTTACTTTGGCTTTTACGAATATTTTTCATGGTTTCAGATAAAATAGATACTTCAAGAGAAAACTCTGGCGAAGGAATGGCTAAATAATATGATCGTAATGAAATACGGGAAATAATCTTTACCTACAAATAGTTTTTTTTTTTTAGAAAAGACTCAACAGGAAATGTTGTAAAACTGTAAAATGTTTACTACTATCTAATCAAAGATCTCCAAAGCGTATACATTAACTTTAATTGTCATTTCATTATCAACAAAACAATTCATATATCTAGCCCTAAAAAATACCCCAAAATTGTTTTAATTAAGTTGGTTCTAGAAGTACCGTTTTAACAGTGGATACCGTTTTTTTATTATTTAGAGTTCATCACACACAAAATCTAAGGTGGTATTAGAATTACGACGCGAAGTAAGGGTTATAATTGCAATGGCTGTTTAAGTATCAAAGCAAAGATATTAGCCTATAAAAGCAGTTATGGCATAAGCAATTTTCGCTTTGTGGTTAGTTTTAATCGTCAGTCGTAACAGTTTACAATTGCAATAATAATTTAAGTCTGGTAAGGAAGGGGTGGTGGAGTTGAATAAGGAATTAATGTGGAACTGTTTGTTGTTTGTGTTATAATGTGTGTTAGATGTTACGGTTATTCTACTTTCAAAATCCTAGTTTGCTTCCTGGTAATGTTCTGTAATACGCAGTTTTGGTGCAACGACTGTAAAATATTTGCATGTAAATTAAATTGGGGATTATAATGCGCGTCATACAATAGTAGAGAATAGAGATTTACATAACAGATTGTAGTAAAAAATAAGTATAGGTAATCTTTTGGCGGATAGTAACTTAAATCTACTATAAGAAATAAGTAAGTATATTAACAACAATTAGAAAAGTATGATGTTTCGTGTCTTCTTCTCTAATTAACTGCTAGCTATTGTTTTGTTGTGGTTTCTGGCTTAGAATTTCACCAAAACTCAAATCTTACACCAGTCGTTGTACAAGGCAAGCTAGCAAGGTGCAAGATTAAAATTATCAAATTCATTATAGGTATCAAAGTGCTACAATAGAATTAAGACAAATAAGATCTATTTATTTAGTCTTGACAAAAGTTTTTCATATTTTGTAAAACATTTTTCTTTATGTGATTGCTCCAGTAGGCAGCTTCCGAGTAGCCTAAGAGGAAATGCAGTTAGGTAGACTACGCAGCAAAAATTGCACAAAGAAACGCAACAACCTACGCAGTAACACGAAAGCGCCTGCGCGAGGGCTAGTAGCAAAGAGTAGCTTAGCCGCAGCCATGGAACTAGCGTACATAGAAAAGACACCCGAACCGCACTCACAGTTATTCGAATTGGAGGCCGCGAGCTCCATCTTCTATGGCGTTTGTCTTTTGTTTTTCTTCTCGCCGTACATTCCGCAGTTAGGTAGACTACGCAGTAACACGACAGCGCCTGCGCGAGGGCTAGTAGCAAAGAGTAGCTTAGTCGCAGCCATGGAACTACCGTACATAGACAGGACACCCGCGAACCGCACTCAGTTATTCGAATTGGAGGCCGCGACCTCCAACTTCTATCGCGTTTGTATTTTGATTTAAACCCCCGACGAAAAAGAGGGGTGTTATATTATAAGTTTGACGTGTGTGTATGTCTGTCTGTCTATCAGTGGCAACGTACCCAGCTCCTAAACGGATGCGCCGATTATGATCTAGTTTTTTTTTTGTTTGCAAGGTGTCGCAATCGAGAGTGTTCTTAGCCAAGAAAATATCTTCAGCCATTTGCAGATTATCAGCTATTTTCTAGTTGTTGAAAGGATCAAGTAACGGTTTTGTGTCGGGGGTTATTCAATTTTTTTAATTTAGCGTTATTCTTCTCGTGACTCGTTCCTCGTACGGCCCACAAGCGAGCGGCCCAAATGGGCCGTAGGAAGAATCTAAATTTTTATATTATTTTCGTTCCGCCTACGGCTACTTCATTTTTTATTACGTTTATCTATCAAAGTAACATCAGCATAAAAATTAAGATTGTTCCTACGGCTCATTTGGACCGCTCGCCTGTGGGCCGTACGAGGAACGAGTCCTTCTCGCCGTGCATTCCACCCGCCTCCCGCTGCCGCCATGTTGGCGCATAGAATGTAGTCAAGGTGTCTTCTCTGGTACTTGTACGTAATTCCTCAACGGTCGTAGTGCGTTCAGATGACATCATCTGCAAGGGTTTGGGATGACGTCATTCCCAATATCCCGAGTACCCCCGGGACGGGGATTGTGGGATGTGAGTCAACGGGTCACGCCTCCGGGATAAGTAGGTTTCGAGGGCGTTGTTGAGAATATTGGTGGGGGATGTTGAGGTGTAAGGCATCAGTTGTAGCGACCGCAAATTTGGAATTTTTATCTAGGCATTTTTCTTTTCATAGGAATTTGCACAATTTTATTTTTCTGTTTGAGCGAATGCAGTGTTATAGGAATAATTTTGAAAGTCACTCAGGCGTTGATGTAATAGATACCAATTTTATTTGATTGTTGCCTATGTTTGTGATACACATACTTAGGTATCTTGGGAACGTTGAAGATGCATTTATTTGAAAAACAAATGGTGGGCTGAGCTGACAAAACATCAATAAGTAGGTATATATTTTGGTTTTACAAGTATTCATCTGAAATTAACTATAAAAAGGTATGACACACCAGTTTATTTTGTTTTCAAACAAGTTTAGAAAAAAACATGCATAGGTACTTTTTTGTGTAAGTAAATAAAAAGGTAAATACTATAAAACAAACCATTCAAAAATTTAAAAAACAAATATATTTTTTTATTAAAAGGTTAAAGGTATAACCTTTTCATTTGGCATAAATTAAAAGGGTGGGGCATGGCAATTAGGAATCATCTCAACATTAAAATGAAAACGATACTCCTAAAAGGACTCCTAATTAAAAAGAGAAACATTTCAAATTAAACAAATTGCCTTCTGCGCGTCGCCGATTTCTATCGGGATGGCTTTGTGAAAGGACTGCTATGAATGAAACCACAGGCGTCGACGTCGACAAAGAAAAAAACCAATGCTGCAATCAAACAGATTAAAGTGCCTTTGGGGCTGATACTGATAGTCAGTACAAAAGTTGAATCTTAGGGTTTCGTTTTATAAACCTACAAAATATTTAGTCACATTTAAAGGACATTCGGTATTAATAACTGTGTCTATGTATAAAGGGATAAACTAGTACATAAGCCTAGTTAAATTAGTCTAGTCCTTGCAATACAGGGAATCTTAGTGAAAAGATGAATAATTAATACAACACGATGAATTCAAACGAAGTAACACAGATTATCTATGCAATCCGATTTTATATTATGTTTACCTACTTAAAAGTTTTTATGGGTGTGTGTTTGTTCCAATTTTGTAACTAAATGAATTTGAGTAATACTAATTCCACCTACAAATAAAAGCCACAAGCGAATTATACTAGTGATTTTTTTATTTTTCACCGTTTATTAGTTTTTCACCGTAAATTACACAAAAAAAAGAAGAAAGAAGAATACCTACTCAAAAAATGAATTCATATTTATTCTTCGTTCATAAAAGCACATAAAAGTATACCTATTAGAAATTAAATATTATTAAAAAGTAATGTTCTTATTTTTCTAGATAGTCGTATAATTGCTATACTTTCACCGTACTTCAGAACCCCTTCTCCTGAGTTAATCAAAGAAACCTCAATCTCGCCGTAATTTCGGTCTTTCCTGGAGTTGAAGTATCAGTTAAACCACTCTAATTTAATAAAGTTTCGCGTTATAACACAAAACTTTCTAGACCTAGTCCAGACTGGTAAACTACCTAACTGCACAGTAAAGAGATAATTATACTGCGCATCTACAGTCTACAACGTGAAATTTAACTAGTTGATTTTATTCAAAATTAAAATTCAACTTGTCCGATGAACTCGTCAAACGAAGTGGCCGATCACGTTACTGAAGTTTATATAAAAAGTTGAAAATTATTTCTGAAATTTCAACCTATGTTCCTTAGGGAAAGTTGTTCAGTTTCATGATTTACTTCCACTATGTTGCGGATAAACAATCAGTTAAATTTCACGGAATATATTTACTCACATTCCGATGTGCTTAAAAACGAAGTGCTAGGGAATGTAATTAGAAGTACAAGCTTACTGTGCTGTCATCATTAACAGCTCATACATGTCCCCACCGAGGGGCTCGAGCCTACCCTGAAACCAGGGTGAATAGGCCTTAGTCGACCACGCTGGCCCAATGCGGGTTGGTCAACTTCACACACAACCCTTGAATTACTTCGCAGGTGTGTGCAGGTTTCCTCACGATGTTTTCCTTCACCGTAAGAGCGTCGAATAAACGTACATATGAATTCGAAAATCGAAAACACATTGGTACGTGCCGAGGTTCGAACCCGCGAACTTCTGGATGGAAGTCAACGGCCCTAGCCACTAGGCCACCGACGCTCTCTGCTGTAGTTATACAGTAAATATAAACATACCCAAGTACATTGTGCATTTTTTCTAGATCGTTGTATTTTACAAGCAGATTTTACATTCCCATTTTATGCTTCAGAAAATAGAGTAGGTACCTACCTAAATATAATATCGTGCGTGTATTATAAAACTACTAGTAGCAGATTCATTTTTTGCATTTTTTGACGGAGCAATGATGTAGTAGTTAATGCATAGTACAAGTGTCGTTTTACTTTACCAACTCTCTATCCAGATGTGCTATAGACTGGTCCTAGGTTTCAAGAGGCCGAGTTGGCAGCCAATTTCACCAAATAGGTTTCCTCATATCTGGCATCTCAAACATCTAGGCACAGGCCACAGGGGCGTATTTAGGTTCAAATAATTATTTTAATATCACATACATATCAATGCACTTGTCCCTTATTATTCCAAATTTATGTTACATGTCAAAATTTTAATAGGATAATGGATTAATCAACTATCTTATTTGGATTACATAATATAAGAAGAGATATATGCCGTGAATTTTTACTGTTTGTTTATCCGCAATATAATGGTACCTACTCATGAAACTGAACCACTTTTCCTGGGGAACACAGGTTGAAATCTCAAAATTAAAATTCAACTTCTCTTGTAAACTTCAGTCACGTAACCAGCCGTTTTATACGACAAGTTGAATTTTAATTAGGAGATTTCTACCTACGTTCCTTAGGTTGTTCAGTTTCATGTGTACTAGCACTATTTTGTAGATAAACAACCAGTTAAATTTCACGGTGATAGCAACAAATAGCTACAATCGTTCATGAACAAACCTAATGAACTCTACCCCATAAGCACAGAATATAACTTAATAGTAATTACTAAGTAGCTATTCAACTGCCTTTAAAAAATATTTTTTATTGTGAAATAAAAGGTTTTACCCATGCAACGTGGCGCCACGTTGTGAGTAAATTCGCTTTACGATTTATTTGATAGGAATGAGATATTTTTTTGAGATAAAAACTATAGGTACCTAAAGTACCTACTGTACCCTAAGCTAAACAGAATGTGTACCAACAAACTCTCATCCCATTGCGTCCAGTTACTGATGTGAAATTGAGTAACTAAAACCCAATTAAAATTTTCGCATTTATAACATTAGTCGAATATTTAATTATGTTTGCCTTTATAAATAAGCTTTTTGTAAGATTATTTAAATTTCCGCGTTTTATTTCACAACAATATTTTCGATCCTGAATACGCTCCTGTCCTATTTTATGCATTTTCATAAAAAAGTCTTTCGCCAAGCCTTTCGGTTGCGAGCTTGTTTCCATATGGAAATATTAGCTTATTTCACTGCGATCTCATCATGGTTATGTTATGAGATAAACTTTCATTTATAGATTCGATGGTTTTTGTGATCGAGTTAGGTATCGTATTTTGTAACTTATAACAATTTATTTTAGGGTAATTAGGTATAAAATAACAAATAAGGGCTCTGTAATATTTATATGTGTTTTCTGTTATGGTGTCAATAAAGAATATTTGTATTGTATTTTTGTAGTAAAATGGTTTTTGTAAAATCTTACTTCGAATAAAAATGTTTAGTTTTATTTGTATAGTGATCTGTCTGTGTTTGTTGTGTAAAAACTTCAGTGAGAATCCTAATCCTCAATAAGGTTTGTATTTTAGGTACACAACCAGGAGATGAGAGGGATTCTACTAAATGCAAATATTTAGTAATAAATACAACTAAAGGCGATAAAATAAAAATAAAAAATCATTCAAAATAACTACGCACGTAGTAGGTAAGTACTTAATCTCTTTTAGAATAGGTAACACTTAAAAGCCATTTCACGCAGTCCAAGACACGTTGAAGCACAGCTAACACTCTAACTGCCTGTAACTAATGTTGGCAAAGTCCTCACGACCCTGTAACACTAAGTGACAAACATTTGAGAGGAACCCCGTTGTAAAAGTAAAAAGAATCCGCTGGGGAGAATGTCGTGGTCGGGAGAACGAGCAAGTACTTTGATGGGACTTTCAACACTTCGGATGCTGTCGTCTGATACTGAAACAAATGAAATGTAGCTGTGTTTTTCGATCGGTCATTACTAGATGGAAAAAGTAGGGATGTATAGTATAACTTTGATTGTTTGTAAACGGAAACAATTTCAAGTTGTTTGTTTACAGACAAAAGATCACTAGATTTCCGCCGCGGATCCGCCCGCGTTAACAGTTTCACCCGTGGGGATTAGGCATTATATTATTATATAGACATATAGATATTATATATATAGGGTGAATGTAGCTTTCTAATGAAAGAATTTTTGAAATCGGCACAGAAGTTTTTAAGTTTATTCATTACAATCATACACACACACAATCACACAAATACAAATCTTTCCTCTTTATAATAATTAGTATGTTAATTTTCAGGTCTTCTTCATGTTAGGTAAATAGGGATAAATTATTAAGATTTATAGTAAAATTGTGAAGAAATATGTCTAATTGAATGGCCATCATGCTATTCGTTGCTACAAATTATTAAAAGTACTCGTATTTATCTTAATATTCTACGTAAAGTCCTGAATGAAATCACTTAGAAAAAATACAATATAAAAGATCAAAATCTCATTTTTCCTGGGACAAATTTTATTACAAACAAAATTTACTAGTATACATATAACGAACTTAGCTTTTGAAGTCCCGGGCAGAGCTCTAGATTTAATTTACATCATCCCAATTGTTCAAAACTTTCACGCCTATTTCTGCGACAATTTCGGTAATACTCTCTCCATTGCGAGTTTCCAGCAAACTGCATGATATTAGCTGTGACGAGTCTTCAATGTACTTTAAATTGTTTGAAAGTTTCAATAAATTCAGCGATAAGGTCCTGAGAGTTCGTCGAACGGCGCCGTCTCAAATTTATTTCCCCCAACAACGCTGAATGGATTCTAGTTTGGTTAATATAAGGCCATTAACTTTGTCACAGACGACGAATATTCTGTGAAAGTTCTTCAGGATTTAGTTTTAAGGACGATTTAAAGTTACATAAATATTTGCATTTACAAATACCAGATTAATAAATTATTTTGTTATGTATTTGACAAGTTGAAAATGTTCTGGACGACCATGTCAGTTGCGCTCCAGTAGCAATAGTTTTGAGTTAAACTATGTTGGCTGGTATACTTCGCATGTTTGCTAGATAAAAAAATAAATTTATGTGTAATGAAAAAGTCTGTTTTGTTAGCAACTGAAAAAGCTTTATTCATACTGTTCATAGTGAATCTCAGTAATTAGCTCAATCATATAAAGACTTATTTACGTACTTGTCTACCGACAAGTAGTAATTTAATTACTTTTCATCACAATTAGATTTTGAATTAAGGTAGGTAGACACCTTTATTTGATATGATGATTGCATGTCTTCTGTTCAATAAAAAAACATACAAAATTCACATCTTCATGCGAAAACGGCTAAAACGAAAAAGGATGTGCAAAAATCGGCATAGCATTAATTCGGTGGTCTATACCTACTATAAACATGATCTAATACCGTCATATTCTGTAAATCACTTCCTACTCAGATAACAAGGGTATTAATCTTAGTTTTCAATTTCGACTAGTTGACAGTCGTTTTTAATACCCACCGCACGATTCTTCTATCTGATATCGTGCGGTGGTCGTATTCTGGGGCGATCGAGATTCGATGTTGGTATATCACTTAGACATAACTAAACTAAGACTTCATATTCTGCTCTTCATTGCGAGAATTCATAACAAACTTTTGCAATGAAACACGATTCTATTCTTCCGTTTCTGGTTAAATATCAGTGTAGATACGAATTCTTATTAGGTTTAAATTTTTATGCAGAGTCTACTATAAGAGGTTTTTTTTTTGTTTTTTGTGCGTTCAGTCAGACTGTCTTTTTAATATAGCAGTTTTTTTCATGCTTATTATATTCTCATATTGACAGCGGAAATGTTTTCAATGAATTTCTCCAAAAATCCATGACGACCTAACTCAAAAGAAATCAAATTATATGACTTTGTAGCAATATTATATAAATTTTTCACATTATACATACATACTCGTACATAATATCACCCAAACTAAGTATCTCAGAATACGTCCAAACTCCTCTCTGGAGGGTATTTTCTTGCACGATCTGGCTTGAGATGGTCGCGATAACACTGGCTTACAGGCCAGTACCAGCTATTGTACAATTTTGTCACGCCGCTGACAAAATATTATTATATACGATGGTAAAGTGTGGAATGAAGTAGGCACCAGGCGCCCTGGAGCGATGCAATGCATTCTAAGCAAAGATATTTGAAGTATGCTTCGAGGAAGATTCATAGCTGTTTGTTACTTTGCGGCGTAAACAACATTCTTAGTTTTGAAGTTCTAAGTGCGAGTAGGCATCATGAGATTAATGGGGTGATGCCAACTTTGAAAACTAAACTAAATTGTCGGTTTCAATCAATTTATGACAGCGATTTAGTGTTAACAGAACGTACTACGAATTTTTAATCAAAAACTATTTAAACGCGATGTAATCAGGGAGGTGGAAATAACCTCTTTTTTTTATTGACCTATGCTTGTGTCGAAAAAGTACGACCAATCAAGCTTCACCCGACTTGCGGGGGAGTGAAAGTCTCTACCCCAGAAAAAAAAACCGCGCTAGATGTACCTAGTTGACTTTGCCATGGACAATATGAACATGCATAAAAATGAAAGAGGGACTCAACTCAAGCATTTACTCTACATAGACTTTAACCAATAACATCGGTAGGTCAGAGTGGATCTTCGTTAAAAAGCCTCTGATTTTTTTCGTAAATCTGAGCAGATTTCTTCTTTATGTAAAACTAAGTACTTTTTAAAAGCGTCCATATAAACATACGCATACATTATGAATTCGAAAAACAATAAAGCACATCGAATCAACGCCTCCAGAATAAGAAACATCGGCTCTTACCCACCACGCCAACGTTACGTCTCTGGTAATGTATGTACCTATATAAATTTTGATATTAAATATAGTAATGGATAAATATTTGTATCGTTAACAGCTCATATATGTCCCCACCGAGGGGCTCGAGCCTACCCTGATACCAGGGTGAATAGGCCTTAGTCGACCACGCTCGCCCAGTGCGGGTTGGTCAACTTCACACACAACCTTTGAATTTCTTCGCAGGTGTGTGCAGGTTTCCTCACGATGTTTTCCTTCACCGTAAGAGCGTCGAATAAACGTACATATGAATTCGAAAACCGAAAACACATTGGTACGTGCCGAGGTTTGAACCCGCGAACTTCGGAATGGAAGTCAACGGGCCTAGCCACTAGGCCACCGACGCTCTCCGACCGCAATATTTGTATGAATATTTAAAATTATGGTTCTCTGCTAACATGCTTAATTTACTATTAGCGCGTGACTGCCAGCTTATTTTATGGCTCACGTGTTTAATAATATTACCTCAATCGCAATAAAAAGAAAAGTATTTCATATTCCACGTAAAGTCATACTCACTCATAATATTGAAGTGCTTTCTTTATGAAATAGATAAGGCGCTTCTAAAATTCATGTGTCCGTCCATAGTATTATTCTGAACCGTACTCCGAGAGCTAAGCACAAAATATTACTTATTTACTGCAGACAGAAGCATGCTGTCCACTCCTCATCTAGCTAATTTTCTGAAGCTTCGTTTCATCTGAAAATTCTCAAATGCTCAAAGCAAGTAGCTGAAATATGCGATCTCCAAAGACAAAGGAACGTTTGTATGTTTTATGTATGAGAAGCACAAGGGAAATCCACCCAGAAGTTGTTTAGCTTTCATATTTTTGACTCTTAAAAAGGTTTGTGTAACGTCTTCTTTAAAGTTGTTCGTTATTTAGTTACAGTTTCCGTGTTGACCATTTACTGCAATAATTTCGTATTTACCACACACGAATCAATAAGTACTACTTATTTCATACTAATTCATACTAATATTATAAAGAGGAAAGTTTTTTTTTGTGTGTGTGTATCTTTGTAATGAATAAACTTAAAAACTTCTTTGCCAAATTCAAAAATTATTTTACCATTAGAAAGCTACATTTCCATACATACTACATCCTGCGTAACATAACCTTTTACCGCGGGAAAAACTGTTAACGCGGCGTCGAAAAGCCAGTCTGTTATAAATTCAAACTTGCTCACCATTACCAACTTAAAAGTACATTCTTCGAATGAATACGCAATCTGACTAATACATCAAGCAGATATACGTTCATCATCCGACTCTTACAAACAACAACCAGAGACAAATCAAACTGGAAGGTACCTAACTCCAAACTTCTAGGAACTCAAATTCAAGCGCTCCAACTTTCCGAACTCGCTCGTGTATTCTCTCGAAAACAAAGAATTTGTTCCCCATAATTTAAAAACTTGGGTTTCGAACACAATAAAGCACGGCTCGTAAACTTCGTCGGCTGACACATATTCCTTTATTTTTCCATGAACCGACGATATGTTAAAACCTAGCGTAGCATAAAGTCATTCCATTAATTAGAAGCCAATGCTTTAAAATCATCCAGTATTAAAAACGCGGCGTTTCTGTAAATAGAAGTTCCGTTCTATTTACAGAAATTGATTTTCATTTTTCTGTACAAACACCAAGCAATTTGATGAAAATTGAAGTTCAATATTGACTCCATTCATCCAGTAATGGGAATCCTATCACGAAGTTAATCACAAATGTCAACTTGTTCAATATTTATGTGTGATAATGAGATGAACTATGAAAAGCTTTATAGCATCAATCTTAAACTCTGATGGTCTCACTACATAAAAGTTGAATAAGTTTTGTATGAAAAATCTCATTACAGATTTTTTTGACACGCGCTCAACGCGTTTTTTGTTTTTATGTACAAAATTGCAAGTTCTATAATATCGGCAATTTTTTTGTGTTACACAAACACTTTGATTTTGTGTTCAATGTTATAGCCTCACCCACAGTCACACAGGTAGCCATTTAGCCCACCGATGATCTTGAGCCGAAACCTACGAAAGTAACGATAAATAAATTTTATTAATCACTAAAATAAAATTTTAATGTGAGAGAAGTTTACTTGATTTTCGAACATCTTATTCCATCTCGTAAGGCCGGCATATCTACACATTTTTATCTATTTAAATGTTTCTATGCTCTTGCGCATGACATCACGCTCCCGTATATTCGACAAGGCGTCTTTGTCTCCTCACAGATATGGTGTAAATCTTCACCCATGACAAGCGTAACGCCCAAATCTGTTCGAAGTGAGACGAGAAAATATTATTTTTCGCCGGTTCTTTGTTCAAGCAGGGCTGTTAATTTTAAACCACTCACGTCAGTTTCAAGTTTAGAATTGTTAAATGGAATAGAATATTCTGTTAAGTTTCATATTACAGTACATCAAATCACCGAGTAAGGATTTAATGATCCGTATTTGTTACAGTACCTACGTGTCGTGGAGAGAAACTAGTCTGTTGATTAATAGACTAGCTTTTCGCCCCGTGACTTCGACTGCGTTATTTATGGTTAGTTATAAGTTGGGTAGTGTATAAAAATAAAAAGTACTATTTTTCTTGGTTCGGGTTGGGCGGTTGTTGCTGCTACCTATTCTTTAAGTCCCTCTATACCAGATTCCCAAAATATCCGATGACCAAAATACCAGAGGGAACAAAGGTCACCTCTTATGACCTTACAACACCTATAGAAAGAATAGGATTGGGTCAATTCTAAGCTGAGAACCAACTGAAAGTACAATATTGACTATAAAGTTTCAAGACTGTCAGTATTGCAAATATACCGGGTTAAAAGATTGTCTGCAAATCTGTGAATGAACAGTCGATTGCGAGATAGCCCTGAACCCGACTGGCAAATACTTGCGTCATGTCATGAAGCAGTGTCGAGTGATGATGAAATATATCCCCAGCTTTTTGTTTGTACAGGCTTATGCAGTGTTTCTGAAGCTCATAATGGGCCGTAGTCAAGACGTTCAGATGTCTGCTCTTCAATGTAACACTTATCGTATCACAATGCTTACTTGTCGTGTGGTTTCGTGGTTACCATACCTAACAAGCACTGGTGTCAGAATTATTAAACTGCCTAAGGCTTCTGACATGGCTGATACACTACGAGTAACCGGTACCAACGGTTTTATCTACGAGCCTTCCGCATCTCAATCGGTGACATTGAATGTATTACTTGGATAGCCATTAGCCAATACTCATTATGTAAGCTATGAATAAAAAAGAAAAAAATAAGCAGCTAAGGACATGAACCCTGCCAGGCACAGTGAAATACATTAGGTAAAAGTAATCTTTAGCATTCGATCTGTTAAAACCTTCTTTTCGAGTTTTTTATTTATTCTAGATTTAGTCTACTTTTAGTTCAGATAAGTATTTGTAAGCAAGTTCATTGATCCAACTCTGTCTCTGGCTATCGAGAGATAATATTCACTCGTGAGATTCATCCGTGGCGGTTTGATTAAAGGGAAAATAAATGTGGATCGTTCATTGCGTAGTGTTGCCATCTCCTTTTTATATTGATTTTATTTTAAGTACCTTTAGAACTCTAAATGATGGTCATATTAAAATCTAGAAAGCTCGACAATACCTGGAATGATCGCCCACTTTTTTATCTTTTTTTTGCGCCTTTATTTGACATACACTTAGACCCGCGCACTAAGCAACCTGGTTGCCCAACACAATTTGTATGGGTAACCCGTTGCGGCAGTCAGGTTGTCTAGTGCGCGGGCTTGTATACAACGTCATATGTTTACCTGGTTGCGGTAATTTGGCTCTTACTTTACCTAAGTTTGGGAAAATTTTCATTTTGTCAGTGTATGTGTCTGGCAAAATGTGGAGAAAGGATCTGATGAAACGCACGTTACAAACGTTTTCAGTTCCATTTTTGGAGCTCCGTTGGCAACACAATAATGGATAATGATGCTGCTATTGAAGAGCGCTCGTCAATCAGTGGTGAAATGGCACACTAATTTTGCAATTGATACTGAGATATGGCTGTGAGTAATAACAGTCATATCTCACACTTGGATGGGAAGTATAGTCGCCTAAGGCGGTGTGAAACTGGTAATGTGCGCAAAAACGATGTGGTTAGTCTCAAAGGAAGAACTTAGTCTCACCATTACAGAATTTCCTTAAAATAACGCTAATATTGCAGGTAAGAGTTGAGCTACTACTAATAAAACTGGAAAAATTGTTAGTCAAGTGACTTACGAGCATTTTTTTGGTCTTTAAAAATTTATTACGTTATATGAAACAATCATTGAGTTATTTTGCTGAGACTCTATGGACTACATCTTTATTGGAACCATTTTATATAAAAAAGTGTAATAAACACCTACTTTATTACAATGGGAGATTTTCTGACAGCCTGAAATTAAAAAAAACGAGCCTTCTTTAAGATTTCCATAGATTACACTAGTAAAATAGTGAGAACTGTGAGATTTATTGTAGACTTTTATACTGTTTTTGTGTCGTATTGTACATGGTTCTGACTGAGATTAATTTTAGGATAATTAGTTGATTAATTTGAATGTTTTTTTTTATAATTCTATACTTCTGTATTTATTACCTCACTTTTTTCTAGTGCCAATCTGTTGAACCGTTTTATAAGGTTTTTTTTTTCTTAATTTGCTACTGAAAGACATAAAGAGACATTATTTATGAGTTAGAACAATGTAGGTAGGTACTAGGTACAATATACAAAAATTTTGAAACATAAAATTAGTCTCAAAAACTTTCATCTCAGCCGTCAATTAAATTATTTTTCAAGTTTTGTTTTGGTTCACGAATGTCTAACACCCTTCTCAAAACATGACTCACATCTTACTTCACAAGTTAACACTTTTCAACGGCTTCTTTGTTTTGAGCTGTCAATCCGTTACAAAATTTACTTTGTCTTTATGCAACCAAACCACACAATTCATCTGCACTTCTTGTATAACATCCTCACGTAATAAAAGCGGGCCGAATATCCTTCCCAAGTAGGCCACGGACAAGGAACGATATTGAAATAAACTCTTCCACGAACGTTTCTTTGTTAAGAAATTAAACTGACGTTTATACAACTTCAGACGTCGACGCTGTCAATGATGGACAACCGGTTAATACCGGTTTGTTGCTGATTAAAACAGAGCTGAGGATGATCGTGATAGCCAGGCAAGGATATGTTCAGAGCATTCCTGAAGTCCTGCTTTGCAGACAGGCTACGACCGCTTCAAGACAAAAGACTGTTATAGCAATTCAAGGATTGTTGGACATCTCCATGTCCATTCCTATAGAAGACCTGTGTGGTTCTTTATTGCTAGAATACAGGCTATGACCACTGCTAGACAAAGACTTTCCTAAAAATTTCTAATAATCATGCCACTCTATAGCTGCGTTGGGACTTAGAAAAAAGCCAGCACAATCATTCTCATGGGTACTAACCCCATGTGATTCCTGGGATTTGGCAGCATTATTCATCTGTATAACCTAAAAATATGCTCAACCAAAGAAACAATCCTTTGTTCTAGAGAATAAGTGTAGATATTTTAGCATAAAGCCTATAGCTATCACGCGATTAAAGTAGGTAACTGTTTTGTGCTAACCTAACACGTAAATTTTCTTAACAGACATAAACGTAAATTTAAAATTAAAATTTGGACACATTTGCAAAAATTTAATCCTTTTTTAACAAGTAAACCAAATACGCTTCAAATACGGTTTAATATAGCTCGTTGTGTCATCGGAGACTTTTTAAATTAATGCCGCCCGTAAATCTCTTGTTGAGCCGTCGTGTCGTGCGTAAATTGGAAACACCTCGGTCGGGGTTCTATTCCTGGCCGTGACACCCCGAGATGTCGTTTCCATGCGCCGATTGTAATTACTCCCATTTATATTTCACCGTCATCGATGTAATTTGCTGTACGACATTTTGTATATTTTAAAAGTGGCTGTTGTTGTGATATTCTTTTGTTTTAAAATTATGTTTTGTAATTTAGAGGGATGTTAGTAGGCTTTAAAACCTTTTGTGCAAAAATTGCTTTTTGTGTTTATTAATTAATGTTCGTATTTCTTGAACTATAAACTTTACTGTGTTATACGAGTATGCCTTTTACAAAGTAAATTTTTGTTTTAAAGACTGTCTGCTTAGCAGATTTATATTAAAAGTTATTTGTTACATTGGAACGATTTCTATTTTTCTTTCTAAAAAAAACCTTCTACCAAACCGTACACTACTACAAAAATACATAAGAAATTTTATAACCCCGTCTAGTCTACTAGAACTAAACCACAATTTCTCAACGTCTTGCTTAAGAAGAGATTAAGTATTTTGCATACACATTTGCTGCTTTTAAAACTACAGGAGAACAAAGCTGAGATGCTGAAACTAAGCTATAAAAACACACTAAAAGCAGCATTATTCATTCAACCTTGAGAATTCAAGGATTATTTAGATCTAACAGCAACAGTTTCTTAGCAAATATATAAGTTTATATAGTTCATCGCAGTGTCTTAAGTCTAAAGTCTTTGACCAATGTGCGTGTTGCCAGTGATGACTACGGATCTGAGACGTGGTCGCTAACGATGAGCCTCATGAGAAGGGTCAAAGTCACTCAAAGAGCGATGGAGAGGGCTATGCTTGGAGTTTCCTTGCGTGATCGAATCAGGAATGATGAGATCGGCAGGTGAACCAGAGTCACCGACATAGCCCGGAGAATCGCTAAACTTAAGTGGCAATGGGCTGGGCACATTGCGCATAGAACCGACGGCCGTTGGGGCAGAAAGGTTCTTGAATGGCGGCCGCGCGCCGGAAGACGTACTGTGGGCAGGCCCCCCACGAGGTGGACCGACGATCTGGTGAGGGTTGCGAGAAGCCGCTGGATGCGGACAGCGCAGGACCGATCATTGTGAAGATCCTTGGAGGAGGCCTTTGTCCAGCAATGGACGTCTTTCGGCAGAGATGATGATGATGATGATGATATAGTTCATCATTTTAAAATAATAATTAGTAAATGGATATGTAGGACATCTCACACACGGCCACCTAACTCCAAACTAAGTTTTTTAGCTAGCAAAGCTTTTAAGCTTCTTATATGACGTGTTCTATAGTGAATAAAAAAATGGAATTTTTATTTAGGCGGAGCCTGTACTATATGAGTGTCAGACAGCTGATATACATACATATACACCGTGAAATTAAACTGATTGCTTGTTTATCATTAACCTAGTCGTGGTACTCATGAAATTGAACAACTTGCCCTTAGGAACATAGGTAAAATCTCAAAAAAATATTTAAATTTTCATATAAACTTCAGTCACGTACAGTCTCCTGCAAAGAAATCGGACCCCCTTGTCATAAGCGGTGACAACCTGCCCGTACGATAGGGGGTCCGTTTTCTATGCAGGAGACCGTACCCGCGGCCCCTTGTTTCACAAGTTTATCTTTAATTTTGATATTTCAACCTATGTTTCTTAGGGAAAATGGTTCAGTTTGATGTTGAGGATCAACAACCAGTTAAATTTCGCGGTGTAAAAATATCCAACATCCAGAGACAAGGCAAACACAAAAACTCATCGTACGAATGTTTCCCTGGGCGGGATTCGAACCCGCGGCCGTGCTTCAAATGTAGATGACTACCAACTAGGCTACGTACGACGCTGCTGTCATGTCAAGTATCCTATTGAGGCCCGAGGGGCTTGTGCAACACTATAGCTTAATACAGGCTATTCTGATAGACATTTTTTTTGCGTATGCATGATTTCTCTTTATTATTATTACTAGCGACCCGCCCCGGCTCCGCACGGGAAAATGGTTATTGTGGGTTATAATTAAGTATATTATGTATGTATTATACATATAAACCTTTCTCTTGAATCCCTCTGTCTACTAAAAAAAACCGCATCAAAATCCGTTGCGTAGTTTTAAATTAATTAAATTAATTAAGTTTAAAAAAAAAAATTAAGCTTACAAAGGGACATAGATGGGGACGTGGGGACAGAGAAAGCGACTTTGTTTTATAATAAGTAGTGATTATTATGTGAGCATAAAGCTTATTTCTCTTTATTACTATTATGTTTTAAGTGCCTACGTCAACTAATAGTACACATGGCTTGGAAATTTTTAAACACGTTGGTATACAGGCGCAAAAGGCAGTGCTAAAATTATGCTTTAATTATTTTCAAATATCATGTAGTTACCTACAATCCCCTTTTTATTTCCATTAATCATATCGATTCCTTGTTTCATGTATGATTTGTTTGATTATGCCAGTAATTTAGCCGCTCATTGCCAAATCTCAAAATGAATCTTTAATTAAAGAGCGAATCCCAAACCGCCCTTTCCGTGTATAAATATGAATTAAAATCATGCAGGTACTTTCTACATTAATTATTAAAATATGATTACCAAAAAGCGCTATCTCAAGTGCAACAATATAATAAGGGATAGCAGATACTTACAAGTATATCAGAAAGTTATAGTTTCTTAAACTGCAATATCGCTTTCCTATCAATTATGTACCAATCCAATCGCCAATATTTATCAAAACTAAAGTCTTTTTTTAGATAGAACTTGCAGTCACAAGTCACAAAGCAGACACAGAGATTCGAACCCGCGACCCTTTGCTTCGAAGGCAGGCGTACTACCAGTACTACCAACTAGCCTAGGGGGCCCTGGGGGCCGTCATGTTAGTTACTTCAATAAGGATTACCACATGAAGTACTAGAACATTTACTATGAGAATAATGTTCATCTCGTAAGGTGGGAAGCATTTAGTTGGTTAGCTATATAGTTCGCATCAGGTCTTCAAACATATTTATTTATCTAGGACCGGACCGCCCTGGCATAGCATGACTAGAAAAGATCCATCGTTTTAAATCCTTGCACCCAGACGAATCATGTATCATGAAGAAGTTTAATTACTATGAAACACGCTATCTTCGGCCCTCTTAACACTAGAGTATAAAATAAGATGGTTTCCATCACTGCATTACCTACCCTAGGGTCGTAAACTTACCGCAATGAAAATGCTCTAAAGCAAACCAGTTAGTAAATATGTTTTCATGGTTTAAGGGTTTTTGGTTGTTGAAACCTTTCACTATTTATATTATTATATGAGTGTGTGTGTTTAGATTGCGTACGTATGTAGGTATGTACTAATGTAATTATTTTATTATTTTTCATAGCATAATATGTAAAGTACCGCATCTTAAAAATTTTTTGTAAGTAACTTATGTCGTTTTCACAGACCCGTCTCACTACTACGTATGAATCTCCTCACCCTAAGGTTGCCTGGAAATTGCAACTTAGCAATACACTTTCTTTATTAATATTTTTTGTGAATTTTACTGTTCTGATTTTTACTGGTGTGCAATAAATGATATTCTATTCTATTCTATTTCGGTAAGTTCTAAGTAAATGTAAACAATTACATTTTTAACAGCTCGTGTCTCACTGAGGGGCTTGAACTTTCCCTGAATCAGGGTGATCCTATTATTGAAATATATTATTCCAATGTATTAAACATTATTAAACTAGTAATAATTTCACTAATAGGAATTTGATCATTATAATAATAATAATTAATTAAAAGAAACATTTACTAGCCAATATCTTTACATTGAGATACGGTAGGAGGTACATTTAGATAGTGCTTATGGCTAGTGGTAGTTCCAACAAAAGGTAATAGCTGACATTTAAAAAAGGAAGATCCTGTGCTATATATGTCAGCTTAGATACAATTTTAGGGTCACCGATTAGCAGAGCAAACTTGAGGCAGATGAAGTGTTTTATTTTGGCGTTAATTATTGCTATTATTGCTCAAACTGTCATTTAATTTGTACTATATATACGGAACCGATGATGTCTGCAATTAAAAATGTGTATATTCATATTATTTTCTAGTTAAGAGTAGAGTTAATAGGAGCTTATTACACCGTAGAATTCAAGTTATTATCAACCAACCAAAATAAAGAAAAAGTTTTTCCATCAAGAGACATTCACACAGAAAGAATATATCTCAAAGGACTTTTCTATGTCAAAGTTTACAAAACGTTGTGCAATCTCATTTGCGAATTTCCAAACTTTTCCGGGATAATCCCATATTGGCACAGTGGCCGGATATTTTGGATCCAATATTGGCTCTGTACTCTGTATGCCTTTTTGATGTCACATCAAAGGAAAAACTGATCCTTTCCGTGTTGATACCTCCTCCATTGTGAACTCTGCAAGGTTCCACTTCTTTGTGAATCACCCTCGTAATATTTATGAATAGACATGGTTCTTTATTGCTAACAAATAGGCTAGGGTTCCTATGTAAAAAATTGTAAACGCTACATTTAAAAATTCTTGAGGCTCGCAATTATTACTGTCCTTTCCAGTCTTGAAACATTGCCCCCTGTGTAAGAAGGAAAAGCAAGAATACAGAATAAGTAAGTAACACTTTAACTAATAGTTAAAATCACATCTCACACATGGCTATCTGAAATAATTAATATTTCACCTCCAAATCCGTAAAGACAGAATTGGTGTGAAATCGAAAGCGACTTGCGATACAAATACAAGGCGTGAGGTGAGGAAGAAGAGGGATAGTTGCTTGTGTGACAGGCTTTCTTTTTCAATCGTATTTTACAAAACATTGTTATTAGTAATGATTATCATAATTAATTGTAAAAATATGTTTAAAAGATGCAACGCCTGTGGAGTTTCTTCGGCGAGCTCTTCTCCACAGAAGACAGCCAAATTTTTGAACTCGCCAGAAAAGATAATTTAAATGACTTAACTAAGTGATGCAATAATATCCAAAAGTTAAAAAATATATTCTTTGAACTTTTTTGAACTCTTTTGAACTCTTTGAACCTTTACAGCATACTACTTACCTACTATAAGAAACGTCAAGAATCTCACTTAAAATATTCCGTGCTTAAAACAGTTCATCTCACCGCTACTCTCACGCGGTGGCGCTAGCATCGATCTATAGAAAACACAAAACCAAATCATATTTTCCATTGCAATTCCACGCGCGTCTTTACAGAATAGCCTTGTTGACCCCAAACTAGACATAGTCTCTAGTGTCCCTATTATGGGTGTAAGACGGGTCTATATTAGAAAGCATAAATTAAATACGCCTATTTAGATGGCAACCTACTCGTATCACCAGATGTACTACGAAACAAAGATAGCAGTATTTTATTTTAGATCCGTTAAAGGTGGTTTTAGATTAATTGCTGCTCACCCCGTTGTTAAAGAAAGTCGGAATCAGTTTTCGACATTGTAAGAATTCGAAGTAATGTAATCAAGTAATCACTTTTGTTTCCAACCATTATACAGAACCACTGAATCAGCAACTTAACTGAAACTTGCCAGAGCAAATTCTTAATTCAATCTCTTTATCCGCGAGTTCATTTATTTATTACCAAAAGTAATTCTGAAAGGTATTTTTTCTTATTACAGGAGTCAAAAGAGGGACTCTAGGGACTAGCATTGTTACACCACCTGGGGCCCTATTCGCTAACCAGTCGTTTTGAACCATTTGATATACATTGCGTATTGTCTTGTAAGTTAGAATTAAAATCAATTGCAATTTAAACAAAAAGGTGAACTGGAATTTTCTTTTTATTAGAATGAAGCTGTCTTTATAGCCTCTCCAAAAACTTAATGTAATTCTATATCGCGCTACAAAGCCAATTTTTGCGATTTTCTAATACTATGCCCTATCTTATTTCATTTTCCTAAAAAAATCAAATCTATATCTATATAGACATATTACTTCCCTAATATTTTACTAGCATGTTGTTTTTTTTGTATTTTTAAGTCGATAAGTGTAACGATCAATTTTCACGTAAAAACTTGAAAAGGCAATGTATATCGAATTTTTATTTTAACATTTGTATTTCAAGAAACAGTTACCCTACTGAATTTTTGTACCAAGCTTTACACAAGGATCTCATTATACTTGTCAATGGGAATCGAGTTACTTGAGGGTTGCACTCCATTTACTATTTATAAATTAAGTAGCTTTTGTAAGTACTTACGTTTTCCGGAATTATTCATTTTATGTACATCTTACAATTATTACAAGCGGACAGCGACAGATAGAAAAACAAATCATAAACGCTATTTCTCGACTTTTCTCTTTGCGTAAGATTATTCTCTATTTTTAAATCCCTCATTTTGATTTATAAAATATACCAACACCTACTAACCAATTAAACATGTTCTGAGACCTGCAATTCTCTACATATTTGTTTATCTACACAATAAAAATGTAATAAAATAATTTCATCTCAAACATACATAATATACATTTTGTCCATAAACTACTACTTAGAAACAAACTAAATAGCACAGAATACCAAATAAAATAGTAAGTTTACATAAGCTAAATATTTTCCATCAGTGGGTAGATATATGAAAATTACGTCGCATCACATAACCAGTTTCTTTAACCAATTTGAAATTTTGAACCCAACCTAAACACGTGTAGGTACATTATTGAAAGTTAGCCATAAGCCATAACATCACAAAACGACCGTGGATAAATTCAGTGTTGCCAGAACTGTCAGATTCTAATCAGTAGAGATTAAAATTTAATACAAATTCCCGTACCGAGGGGCTCGAGCGACCCTACCTTGAAATAGGCATTTGTCGACTTTTCTCTTTAGCGTAAGATTTCAAGGTGTAATATTGTCTATTTTGATCTATAAATCCTTCATCTCTCATTTTGATCTATAAATATCGATTTTTCCATCCAATATCCATTTTTTATCTATCTATCTAAATATATTTATTAATTTGGATAAATTGAAGTAACATGTCTGGCAATACCGGTTCAATGGCTTCCCCTCATCCATATAGATTTTTAAACAGAGGGACCAAGGACCCTTCTCCTAAGTACACGTTTACGACCTCATCGTAAAACACGGATCACTGAAAATTTTTGATATGTAACTCCTCCATTCAAATGCTCTCTTTACGAGGCCCATTATAAAATTTTACTGACACCCATATTTTTACTTGTCGCGATTACGAGCGGGTTTCAAAAGATTTTTAATAAAAAAAGGTTATTTCTTTTTAATCACTTCCTTTACTGGGGCGGCTTGTCAGGTCGCATTCAATTTTGCACGGTGGCACTATAAATATGTTTTTTTTTTGCTTGCTCTAAATTGAATGGTAAGTAGTGGTAACGGTTCGGTTAGAGTATATTAAAATCTGTGCTGAGTATCATGGAGTATAGATAGTTCAATTAAGTATGCCACAGACGGACATACAACAACAATGCATGCACTGAAATCGGTAACAATTTAATTACTTACCTAACCTACCTATATTTGCTATAATAAGCAAGCAGCAGTTAGTTAAATACTTTTGCTATATCAAGAGATTTATATAGAAAAAGAAAGATTATAGTAAGATTTTTATACAGTAAAGAAAAACCTACTGACTTTTTTTTGGTCTGTTCGGCTCTTGCCCCCTTTCCGATCTTGCCTACAAATGGTCACATCCATATTATTGGAAATTTGAATTACAACAAATAGTGTCCTCTATCGTATTTAGATATAACATGAAATCGACCTAGTTATTATGGAATGTCATCCAGGAAGTCTTATAACAAATTAAATATTTTAACAGAACTCCAAACTGACTTTAGGCAAATATTTATCTAAGCCTCGAACAGCACATGACCAAATGTTCCAATAAAATAAACAAACAAATCATTTTTATTGCCAACACGAGTTCAAAAAATGTACTCACTCTAATTTATAGAGATGTAATATAAGACAAAGAGCTCGCAAGCGCCAATAAGACCAAAAAATACGCAATGAAAAACATATGGCTCCTGAAGCGTGTGAACATAAAAGCGAATCATTGAACTGCTACGAGTATGTACTGGTGTACATAGAAACGTCACCCGTGAACCGCATTCATCATACTTCATACTAATATTACGAGTAGGTATAAAGAGGAACGATTTGTACTTTTGTGTGCGTGTGTGTGTTTGTATGTTTGTAATGACTAAACTCAAAAACTACTGAACCGATTCCAAAAGTTCTTTAACCATTAGAAAGCTACATTCAACCTGAGTAACATAGGCTACTTTTTACCGCGGGAAAATATCTCATTCCCACGGGAAAAACTCTTAACGCGGGCGGAGCCGCGGCAGAAAGCTAATAGTAATGTGATTTGGTGTCTGCAACTTCTATGGCGTTTGTCTTTTGTTTTTCTTCTCCCGCTGCCGCCATGTTGGCGCACAGAATCGAATGTGTCTTCTCTGGTATTTGTACGCAATTCCTCAATGAAGCGAATCCGATAAAAGAGTCAACTGAGCTCGATACATAAACATGTAATACTTAAGTATTGAACAAAAAAACTTAAAGGGGACATAGAGTAAAAATAATCAGAGCGACAGATGGTAATTTAGGCAGAAATAACTGACTTTCAAATTTAGAAGCACCTGTCCGAAGGTTATAATAATTCCAAAACACATTACGTTTTTAAATTTAACGAGCTGCAGTGCACACCTTTTGACATAATTTAGCAAATGAAACTGTCAATGATCGCATGCACCTGTCAGTCAATACGACTTTTAGTTTATAAGGAAAATTATACATATTATAAGTATCTACTTATAGTGTTAATTAAAGAATTGAAGTATGGATTTTACATAGGTATTATCATATAAATAAATAACTATGTTATGTGGAGACATGTCACACATGGCCCTCTGACCCCAAAGCAAAGTAAGCAGAGCCTGTTCTATGGGTCACAGACAGCTGATATACATAACATACATATATAAATATACAACATCCAGACACAAGGCAAACACAAACAAGTGATTCGAACCCGCGACCCTGTGCTTTTTTGAAGGCAGACGTACTACCAAGTAGGCTACGGGGCCGTGCATAATGATAATTTTTATATACAAAACGGCAATTTCATAGGTAAAGACCTATATTATTATGTACATACTTGAGCACTGAAATCAAAGTCGATATTCCACCAACAAATATATTTGCAAAACAGAGTGGCTTTTTTGTTTTTATTGTGGAATAACAAAATGGCGTTTTAATAAGACGACGCTTTGAGAAATATTTATGCGCGTCTCTTAATTGCTTAAAAAATATTTCATAGCCAAAATTAGACTGATGAATAATTTAATTAATAAAATATTTAAATAACTGCCTAGTGTAATTTGTTGGATATCGTCTTCAAAGAATAAAAAAAGAACATTAAAATGTATCGTTACTATAGATACATTGTTCTTTATATTCTTTGCCTAGATTGCGAAAGCCAAACAGCTAATTACCATAACGAGCTGATATTAAAACAAAGCTGTCATTTGATTTCTACGAATCGGAACAGGGCCGCCGGGTCAACAGTCGACCACAATGTGTCCGTTGTATTTATTCGTTTTAGGAAGTTGGACTGGGAAAGCCAGGAGTTAGGAGAACGCTTATCGTGTCTAGCTACTTGCATGTTAGATAGATCACAAAGCTCAAATAAAGCACGAGCGTGTATGGCTTGACAAAACGCAAGCCAAAGCCAGCAAGCGAAGAAAACTGTTAGATGGAAAATAAAAGCTTTGTTAGTCTTCTTTAATGTTCTTCCCATATAAAGTGCATATTTTGATAGTTTTTTTCTTGACCTACTGCTTCCAATTTTGGTAAGTACAAGGTTTTTCGCACCGCAATTATATTTTCACGTAAAATATGAGATATTTTCTATAGGCTGGTAAGGGATTCTGGTACTGCATAAGGGAAGGGTTGAGTTGAGCCTGTCACTAAATGCACTACGAAACGAGATCGGTGTATCTTTTATTGGATGCGTACCGTATCTTAACCTTAATACCTTACTAAAGATGGTTGCAGTTTAGGTTCCCTGATAGCTTACTAGAACACTAATCACCCCGTTAGACAAGTCCGGTGAAGCTTGATTCGTCGTACTTTTATCGACATAAGCATAAGTAAATCCAAAAAGAAAAAGAAACGTAAGGGAAAAGAGCCTGTCCTTCCATCTCATACCATTAATTATATCTATCAAATTGCAAATTTTTAGAGCAATCATTTAGCTGCTATATTAATACTTATTATATTTCTAACAGTAGACTTCCGCAGTGATGAGTACAGGCATGGACATCAATACTTTTAGGCACTCCCGAAACTCAGCATCTTTCGGCAATATTAGATCCTGTCTGGTTGTGGTTACGCAAGAGGGCGTTGAAACTTAAGAACGAAAACAAAACGTTCCGTTCTCAGAAACGTGCTTTGTAGAAAAACATCTAGAGGTTTTATCGATTGAATCCGATACGGGAACATTGGCGGGATTCAGAGCATAACTGCATAGCTGCCATAGTTTTTGAAAATAAAGCGATTTAATTGGTGCGTTTTGTAAAAGTTCAGCATTCCGATGGAGAAGTTATTGATGGCAGACCGGCGGGGAATGTTCGCTTTCTCCATTATAAAATTTTAAATTGAACTCATTTTTCAACCAAGTTTAATATCAACAAACAAATTGGAAATTGCTTTGAATAACTTTTCTGAATGCTTTGCTCTAGACTTAATTATGACGTTGGAAATATTAATTTTGTGTGATCGGTAACTTCATATTTCATAACTACTACTACTAAGTACCTACTACTAAACTACTACTACTTTTTTTTACTTTTTCACACAAAACAAATACCACGGTAAATATCCCGTTTTAAATCTTATAAGTTGGTCATATTTTTATTATTGAAAGAACTCAATACAGTTATTATAGGACAACTTGTCCAAATGAGGAGATCAGTGCTAGCGTCCCCCTACAATGTAACTTTTTCAGCTCATGTACTACCCAACGACTCCAGCCTTCATAAAAGTGTAAATTTGAAAACCGAAAATACATAGATACGTGCAGCTCGAATCCGCGACTTCCTAAGGGAAATCAAAGCACCTGGCTATTAGACAAACCCAAGCCCTTTGCCCTTTAAGAAACTTAGGCCCATTATGAAATAGGTCGTCCCTAGCACCAAGTATGCTTGTATATAAACATTAACATATTATCCACTTAACTTAAAACCACGTAAATTACAATATTCGCAACAAGAATTATTAAATTTGCATGCTAATACAAACGACACTTATTTGTCCGCAGAAATACGAACCGCGGATGTTACAACGGCTATAAATAATACAAAAAATGCAAAATAATCAGCTTATATACTTGAATCTCCAGTTTCCTTTAATAATGGCCAATGAGATTAAAAAGAATACGTAGATACATTTTAATTGAACAAGTTTTGCAGACCTGTCTCATGTATTTCCACGTTGCCAAGGTGAAGTTTCCTTTTTTGCGAACAAACAACGTAATAAAACGAGGGGTTGGGTGTAACCCGAGTAATGGCTCTGTAAGGTGGAAAGTGGAAGACTCAATTTGATAGAAAGCTACCTTGTAATCTCGGAGAAAATATTAAATGTTACAAAATACGCGTAAGTCAACTTTAGATTAGATTATTGTTAATATGACAGAGTAATCTTTGTATATATGCTTGATTTTATGTTTGCGTATTTTAGTGTTATTTTGGTAGATTTGTTACCTACTTATTCGGAATATTAATTTGTACACTATTCGCTTCTCATTAAATATCTCATTCTTACAAGGTCTTGCTTTAAGTTTGTTTCGAAATGTACAGGATATCGTTCTTAAAATTTAACTACATTTGTTTCTGAACTGTTTTATCGAAATAAAATGTGTAGAGTAGGTACTTACATAACTGCATTACCTACCATTGACTTCGTTGTTTTCAAACTAGAGATTTAAGTGTTGGAAAAAGACAGATTTAATAAAGTTTATGCAACGAATAAGGGGGTTATATTACAACTTCTGATAAAGATTGATAGAATGCTTCAAATAAAAAAATAAACTTGTCTAATTGGAATCTTTTTTGAAAATTTTGAAAATAGAACAGATTACAGAACGTGTAAAACATAGGAAGGTGGTATGCAGTTTTGACGATCTCCAATTTAGCCGCCGTTTCGCGACCATTGTCTTCATCCGCTCGTAAAATAAAATATAAACGCAAGTATATACATACAAGCCAACCGAAAACCGTCAAAAATTTACGAAAATTCCGCAGCTGTTGCTTTGAGCCACAGACCGCCATTATTCTGGACCATAAATAATCCACTATACAAAAACGCTAACCCTTCATTGCCTCTTCCTTTTACGATTCGGGGAAACGAAATAAAAAGAGGCCAAAATATGTGCGAGCGAAAACAAAAGGTATAAAACGTAAATGACAGACCACACAAAAAAGCTGCACTATAATTTCGCATTATGTAACAGACGGAAGACTGGCTGGACGGGATTCGAATGCATGCAAGGTTTAAAAATAACTCAAGGTTAGCTGGAGGGTCCCTTTGTAAGAAGGCATTCAAGGTCCACCGGTTTTGCAGGATGCCATACGACTTGTAAACTTGTGCCTGCGTTAAATATGTTGATGATGCCCTGTCGATCGAAGTAACGATATCCAGTACTATATACCGCGATATTCGATACTATAATAATCGATATAGGTACCATTATAGCGCATTCGGCATTACTGGAAAAACAAAATTACTTTGGACTACGAGTATTTGAAAAGAGAAACGAAAGTAGATATTATTATTTACAGCAGTTTATATTATTTTAATAGAGCAAAGCGTTGAAATATGAGGACTAATTTAATTAAGTTCCTACGATTTTAACTGCATGAGAATATAAAACAAAAATTATGGCATTCACGTTTATGGGAAAAGAAACCGTTTGGTTATTCGTAAAGAGGTACGGAGTTGATTGAAAATACTTTTTTATTCTTTTACTACTACATACATAAATGCACATATAATATTGTGTGTACGTACACCGGAGTCCAGTTCGTTATAAATTAAGACCACCTATAATTATTTTTGAGGACGGAATTTAACTGCCAGTACTTATTCATTTGTAGATCACGATTTAAATCGCAGTTTACTTTATTATAACCTCAGTATTAACGAGAAACAATAAAACATTCGAGGGTCATTTTTAAATTTATATGTTTTAGTAATAATAATACAAACCATAAAAGCTTTTATTGGGTAAATGAACAATACCTACCTAGTATGTACCTACGTTATAATACTTTCAGTATTTGACATGAGTTAATTTATCATTATGGTAATACTCGTACTAATATTTATTTATTTTTTTCTACTTTTTGACATTACACATTTTTATTATTATTATTATTATTTCTTTGACATAAATGAATTTCTTTGATATATATATTTTTTGTATCGACGATCATACTACGGATGTTCTTTTTTATAATATTGTAAAAACGTTTGCAATCTTGTAGTATGTGATAAATAAAACTAAACTAAACTAATTCAGAGTTATGAAACATATGCAAACACAATTAAAACTTTTTTTCATTTAGCTATTTATAAATAGTGAGTTAAAAAAATTAACCTTTTACAAGATACTTTTCGTTTAGATTTATAAGATCTAATAATAACTATACCGAGCGAGTGTACAATATACATACTACAATAGATTGCACATTTATATAAATAACAAGATAAAGTGTAAGTATAGAAATATCGTGTAAATTATGTACAAAAATAAAAACAACTAATTGTCAACTATACCTGAAACCTGAGACTGATACAAAACGGGAAAGATAGAAATATAGGACGATTCAATAAGATAGGGTTGCCGATCACACCGCGGAAGAAAAGGTTCTTCAATCAATGGCGACCATACACCGCAAAAGGAAGCAAGGCAGGTGACGTCACAAGTTTGACGCTTGAACCACCTTGAACTGAAGATCTGGTGAGGGTTGCAGGAAGCCGCTGGATGAGAACCAATGAAGGGCCCAATGACAATCAATTGTTGGAAGTCCTTGAGAGGTTTTTTTTCGACTGTGTACGTCGATTTATAAAAGAAACAAGGAAGAATGGAAAGAATAAGAGAAAGGAAAAAGAAAGAAATAAATTATTAGCCATGATATAAAAGTGATAAAGTGTGGTGTTAAAATTCAGGAGGCAAGATCTTGCATCGTTTTAATTGTAAAGATTTTGGTGGCGTGGTTAATCCATTTCGCGTAAAACAAATTGTGGTTATAATGTTCAGTGCATATTATGAGCGCCAATTCCTAAAGTCACAATTACATGCCATTACAACGAAATGTGTTCTTCGATAACTGAATGTATTTCTATTTTTAACCTACAACCCCATTTGCAATGGTCCTTCGCACGAGCACGAAACAAAAACATAAAAAATGTGCGCGCCTGCGCAGGGCTCAATTCTACTAATGCACTACATAATATTATTGTTTGTTTGCATTTTTTTTGGATCTTGATATCTACAGAGACATAAAGAGATCGAGGATTAAACCCATTTATCAGTTTCTTTTGCATTCTGTGATTATTATTTGATCTTCCTTTTTTTTGTTTATACATACATATACTGGAATTTACTTAATCTCAACTCAAGAACCGATTAACATATCAACCCTATATACAGCGTGTAACGGAAAGGGGGTATCAAGCCGTAAGGGAAAAATAATGTTCCTTATGTAGATTCTTTGTGCAAAATTTCAATAAAAAAGAACCACTTTTGAAAATTATTAAACATCTGACCATAATCCTATTTTTATAATTTTAGCATGTAAACAAACGCGGCACAACACTATTGGGGTCACTGACCACTGTTCTCACATTTCACTACTATCAATTGCTCCGCCCATTACACTATTCTCCTTGCGCGTCCTGCTCGCCTAGTACTAGTACTCGTGGTGCTCGCGCCACCACCGCCGCGGCGCGGCGGCATCTTCAAAGAAGTCGGCATAGCTCACTCAAACAAAGCGATCCGCGTGGCATCACGTCGTATGTCCGCGCGTCGTCATAATCTGATCTGTAATTAAATTGTCTAATATTAGGAGTCATTTTGCCATGACAGCTAGTTCATTTTTACTTTTAGGTCCTTAGCGGTGATAGTTTATAAGTAGGTAGATGGCTAGGTACAGAAGTCAGCACGTGCGGCTGGACACTCGCACTCAGAAAGCTGCCTCTATTTACTGCCAAATAAAAGCGCCCTCAAGGTTAAAGTGTCAAGCCGTACCTACGTGCTAACGTCTGTACCTACTTATTTAGGTTAGTGTGTTAAAATAAATTAAAGTAAATCATATTAAATGCGAAAATTTGAAAATTATCTAGACTTAAGTAAATCATAATAATAAATTTACTTACGTTTCAAAGAAAGGGTTCGAAGTGCCGTCCTTGCTGTTGTATGCACAAACCAGCTCGCCTGTAGGTAGACGCTCTTGTATTGCGTAGCATCTCTGGCGTCACGGAATTGAAAGCATCAATTATGCGCTGCTTCATCTGCTCGCGTGACGAGCACTCGACGGCATACACCTTATTTTTAACGTATCCCCATAAAAAAAAGTCCAACGGGGTGAGGTCTGGCGACCGCGCAGGCCAGGCAACGCGGCCTCCTCTCCCTATCCACTGGGGGAAG
The DNA here is from genome assembly GCA_948473455.1 of Teleiodes luculella. Classification (NCBI taxonomy): domain Eukaryota; kingdom Metazoa; phylum Arthropoda; class Insecta; order Lepidoptera; family Gelechiidae; genus Teleiodes; species Teleiodes luculella. The sequence continues at coordinate 5,718,123 of OX419587.1, read as the reverse complement.
CGTGCGTTTAAATGGCTTCGCACGTCACGCGCAAAGTGCGCTGGAGCACCGTCGTGCTGGAACACCAGGTTGTTTTCCATGACGAGGTTCGAGTAATCGATCACTGACATAACTGACAGCTCTTCGTTCAGCTCGTTCCGAAGGAAATCTAAATAATTTGCGCCATTTAGATTGTGCGGCAAAAAATGTGGGCCCACGAGAACATCTCCGATGATACCAGCCCAAACATTGATCTTCCACTGATGCTGGAACGATGATTCAGAAGATACATGGGGGTTTGTGTGCGACCAATAATGTTCATTGTGCACGTTACTGATCCCCGCTCTCGTGAAGGATGCTTCATCTGTCCATAGAACTGTGGAGGCAAACTCAGGAGAGCTTTCGACCTGAGTTCGGTACCATTCGCAGAACGACACGCGAGGTAAATAGTCAGCAGGAATCAGCTCCTGCGTGCGGCGAAAGTGATATGGGTGCAGGCCATCTATGCGCAACACTCGCCACACTTGCATGTGGTTGGCAGCCCCCAATACCAGAGCAGCGCGACGCGTGCTGGTCCTTGGATTATCCTCAAAGTGCTCCAGTACGGCTTCTTCAAAGGCCGGATCTCGGGTCGTCGTGCGGCCAGTAGTCGTTGTTGACGCGTGAAAAGAGCCGGTTGAATACAAACGATTCACCATACGCCTAAAGCAGCGCAATGAAGGCAGTTGCCTAGCTTCAGCAGCTGGTCTACCTTCTATGAATCTTTGATGGTAAAGATCCCGTGCGGCACTCAAATTGCCGTCGGTGGCACCCACGCAAAGCATCATCTCATAATATTCTGGATTAGTCAAAGACATCACGAAACGCTACAAAGCTCGATTAACAATTAGCAACTTCTTCACACGAAAGCGGATAAAGAGCGACTGACTGACTAAAAGAAAACAACTTGCCAGAATGCTCTCGTCAATTAATAAAAATAAATGCAAGATATTGTTAAACAAAAATTTATTTTCCCTTGTATTTCAGATGTTTGAACTTTATTTTAATAAGTAAACACATAAGGTATGACAGCATTAAAGCACCTAACGTTTTAAAAAAATTATTTTAGTAAACTCTGCTCAGTAGTGATTAACTTCAAGTAATAAAAACACATACCTATTTGCTCTAATAGTAAAGTACTGGCAACACATTTTATCACTCTCCCGCGCAGCCACAGGCACAGCAGCGGCTATGCTTTTTTTTCTATCTCTTTCAAATCCTACGATCCTAGTATTGGGGCTAGCGTAACTGTCCCAATTGTAGGCGGCGCGGCGCAGCGGCCATGCGTTTTTTCTATCTCTTCCAAATCCTACGATCCTAGTACTGGGGCTAGGGTAAATGTCCCAATTGTAGCATGTTCGAAACCTCGAATATTTTTATTTTTAACCCCCGCCCCGACGCAAAAGAGGGGTGTTATAAGTTTGACGTGTCTGTTTGTCTGTGTGTCTGTCTGTCTGTCTGTGGCATCATAGCGCCCGAACCACTTTCGATCGATTTCAGTTTAGTTTTTTTTTTATGAAAGGTGACTTAATCGAGAGTGTTCTTAGCTATGTTTTATAAAAATCGATAGAGCCGTTTAAGAGTTATGGTGGGTTAAAGTGGGGATGGAAGAACCAAAATTCTACAAATGTGCCCAAAATGGTTGTCAAATGAAAGATAAGATATTTTATCAAAAGAGGGGTGAGGAGAGATGTTATAAGTTTAAATTGTGTGTCTGTCTGTGGCAAATGAAAGAGTATGTCATCGTAGTGTGTCGGGGTTTTTTAAATTTTTAATTTAAGTTTTATTAAATTAATCTACAACCTGCAATCGTCGTAAGGGGTATTTCTATACTACCTGTAATAGGTACTTCACGGTTGGACAATAGGTATTAGGCACTGTCTCTCACAGTCTTCATCGTCATCATTTCAACTGGAAGACGTCCACTGCTGAAAATAGGCCTCCCCCATTAATAGGTTAGGTAGTTCCAATCCACACAGTGCCACAATTTATTGGCCGCACTGGGAATCGAACTCTGAACCTCACGAAAGATTGTGAACTGAAACGCTGTGGTCAGATTTCGGTCGCTATTTTTCAACTAGTTAGGTATTGAAAAAATTGAACATTTATTTTATGTAATTATTCATTGTCATTATTTGGTCCACTTTACCCTAAAAGGGGCGGGACTTTTCACCGCCAATCATTAGTCATCTCATCAATTATTTCATATTTTATTATTAGACAGGATGGGCGGGATCAATATTAGGGTCCGGTCCGATCTCTTTCATATTCATGCGTTCCTGGTAATACTCGACGAGAAAAAATTAAAATTCAGTGTAATAAAAGAGTGGTATTACACACAATAAATTATTATTATCAACAACTAACGATGGGCGGGGTTAATAATTAGGGTCCAGTTTTAAAATAATTGTTACACCTGCCATGCCCCGGTCCGATCTCTTTCATATTCATGCGTACCTGGTAGTTCTCAACGACAATAGTACATTATTACGATGTAGTGCGTTGCGGTGCGGTGGTTATAAACAGAATTAAAAATCATGGTATTATTAAAATGGCGCGTGGATTATTTTCTCGCGGCTTCTCACAGCGCTGCGCTGCCTTTGGTTGTCATAGCAACCATAGCAAACAACTAAATTAGAAAAAATAACTTCACTGTTTTTACATACGTGTTCTTTAAAAGCTGCTTTATGTATCTTAAAACGGTGAAATAAGATCCGCTTTACGAATAATTGTGTTGAGAAAAATTAAATTCTGAAAATAAAAAAACCTCTACTAGGTATGGTGGTTTACAATACAATAAATAATTTTCAACAACTTGGACGATAAACAAAAAATAAAACACTGATCATATCCAGAACCCATCTCGATAAATGTAATATTATACCAGGAGCTATGGAAGGAAAGGAGGTGGCAAATTCTCTTGAAGGAGCGGGTAAAGGTCGATAACCCTCTAACAGCTGATTGCTCACTAGTGTTGTGCTAATTTTAATTTATGAAATGAAAACCTGGAGTTCAATTAATTTTTATTAATTATGGCGTGAACCTAGAAGATTAAAACTTCGGCATGTGGTTTGTAGCCCATGTCAGAGTTGGTGCACTTCGGGTTGATACCCCCTTTCCGTTACACGCTGTATACCCTTCACAAATCAACCGTTATCGAAAAGTACTTTCAGCCAATTCAATAACATGTGAAATTGGGGAGAATTCTCCATACATAAAAATACCCATTAAAAAAATTAAAAACTTTATTTGGAGTAATATCAAACAAGTTAATTATGTAACATGCATCTCAAATAAAAAAACTACTTCCAACGCGTCTCCACGAGGCATAGTTTAAGAACTAAGGTGGTGGTGGTGGTGGTGTGGTTTATAAGGTTGGCAGCATTCTCCTTAATAATGCTTATTTTTTGGGCAAAGTAACTACCCAGCTCTTGGGTCACAGGAAACCTAACGAAAGCGCGTCGAAATTTCTGAATATTATATTTTCAAATATTAATATTCCCCATTGTCGTAGGTAAAGAGTAGAATTGGAGTAAGTCCTTGAATCGCCCCAGCAGGTGGGAGTGAGACGGTCTGATGCATCGCACCTGTCGGTATTATGCAGTGACCTATAAAAGTAATAATTAAGTAATTTATTCCACAACAATTATCCCGTATATGTGGGTCAAATAAAAAGGGACTCTATTTAGGGTTCCGTACATTCCGCTGATTAATTATTGTAACAGTCAGCACAGAAAAAATATTTTAACAATGCTTTTGTTTGAGCATTTTTGCAAATAATAATGTTCTTAATAATGCAAGGATGAAAATTATGGTAAACTCTTTAGAAATCCATTTCCAATATTATTAAGTTTCTGTAGTTGCTGTTCTTGAAGAATTTGATGAAGATAATAAAAGCATCAAAAACGTAATTCACATAACAAACATACCATATTATTATTATTATTACTATATGAGCTAAGATAAATGTATGTATACTACGTATACATACCTATACGTATACATATATTGGGACAAGCAAGAAGAAGTATACAAAAATACGCCTATTAAAATGTATAAATTCAATGAAGCAGTTAAGTTGACAAAAACACTTGAATACTATTTATTACCACAGCTATTACCCCACACGGTGTATTATTGACAGTAAATGTCCCTCAACAAAAACAAGTTGGTCATCGTTCCTTATAAGTTTCAACTTGAATAAGCTATGTCAGGTTTAAGCACCAACAAACACTACCGAAAGACGTTTGTGTATTACTACGCGTTATCTTTGACCAATGAATCATTCTTGCGTGAGGTCAGACTTGCCACCGCGGTGTTGCAAAACAAGTCCAAATATTTTTTGAAGGGTCTTGATTTCATTATTTAATCCACCGCAGGCAGTTCTTTTTTTTTCGGAGCTACGATGAAGTAAATTCACTTGTCATAGAATCATTAGAAGCATAAGTATGTACCTAGAAATAAACAAAAAACTAAACAAATCAATCAACTTCAATCATAATACATTCGCAAAAATAAGCATTTCTTACCATAAATGTTTCCTTACTACACATTGTAAATTTTGCGTCTTCTCTCTCACCCATTTGATTATTATTATATTATAATACAATATACGGAACCTTTAGTGTGTTATTATTATTATAGGCGCACAAACAAGCTACTGCTTGACCAATAATATGTTGTGTTGTTTTTTTCTTCTGTTTAACACATCCTGGCCGGTGCAGGGAAATGAGGGTCTTATGTAAAACTTCACAACAAGGTTTTTTTACATACTTAGCTTGGTAGGTATATAATTTCAATGGAATTTTATTAATTCTTTAACTGCATCGGGATAATTGAAAATGTTTATACACGAACTGATACTAATTATTTTAATGATGGTGTTTTTGACATTTGTAGAAAGACTAAAGAAACTGCTAGTTTATTATGCTCGATAAATTAAATGAGAGATGTTTAGAGCGGAGAGAGATCTTTACCCAGCAGTGGGACACACAGGGTCAATTAAGAACTAAGATACGAGTAAGATAAGATGTTGATTGGGACTTGGGTGATAGGCAACCAATATACATATTATTCATACTAATATTATAAAATGTGAAAGGGCGTTCGTTTGCCTTTCTTTCATACTGAAACTTAGCAACTGATTGCTAGTATTTAATAACTTCAATTGATGTAAATATGTTGTTGTTGTCCTATATAATTATGTAGTGCCAAGCCAAATGCCAGTCTCAAACTCTGTTAAAAAACAAAGGGAAAACCCTTTGAGATAATAAGGATAGCCGATACAATATTTCAGGAATCTTCAAATTTTCCTTGTAAAATTACGTCTTTTACGGCAAATTGAATATTTAATGCCCCATTATTAAAATATTCAATGGTCGTTCAGGAGGTCACGCAGATGTGCGGACAACAGACAAAAGGCTCGTAATAATATTGCTGGGGCTTGTTTTTGAGACGCAGTTCCTTTGCCAACTTAACACGTTCACTCGGACATCACGCAGTACCTAAAAACCTTTCAAAACTCGCCTTTAAATCTTCGTCTCTGTTGACTAGGAGGGGAAATTCGGGTTTCGCGAACCGAAAATGTAACCTTGCCGCGATATAATTCGGCTGGTGTTCGATACATATACACGTGTGCCTTTGAGTTCCCCTTGGCCATAATGAAATGCACCTATCACCTGGCACTAAGGTACAATTTCCAACAAAGCTCCTGCCTCAGAAAATCCTTGAGCGGGTAATCCTTGAGTTGAGCAGCTAAGGTCGTAATTTGTATTGAAGTAAGACTGAAGTGGAGATCTTGGGTGGCGGTATGTATCTGTGTATGCGAATGGAAATAAAATTGGGTCACACATTGCGCTATAGTTTCTTTTTTTATTGCTTGGAGTACTCGGGCCCTCCAACCGGTTCTCAAAGACCGATTGTTGGTCTTTCTTTGGATATTCCTGTAATGGGAAGAACACGTGCGCTATTACTAGAATGGAGGAATTCTCATGAATGGATGAACGAGTTTCGGTAATGGCTTGTGTGTGATGGATTTAAGATGCAAAGCGTAAAATACCTGAATAGAGGCAATGAGGCTGGCTGTAACATGATGTTTTGGGATCACCTTAAAAATGTTCTATTGAAATCCGTAGCTCTTGTTGTGTTGTAATAGGTACTTGTAATGCCCCACCACACCAGGGGAGGTTTAGGTTTAGGGAAAATCTGCCCTAGTTGACAATTATTATTGAGATGCGTTCATTTGTTTATCTTTTTTTTTATTATAGGTAGGAGGTTTAGGTTTAGGGAAAACGTGCCCTAGTTGACAATTGAGATATTGTGTTCATTTGTTGATCAATATTTTTAGTATAGGTAGGAGGTTTAGGTTTAGGGAAAACCTGCCCTAGTTAGTTGACAATTAAGATGTGTTCATTTGTTGATCAATATTTTTAGTAGAGGTGGGAGGTTTAGGTTTAGGGAAAACGTGCCCTAGTTAGTTGACAATTGAGATGTGTTCATTTGTTACACGCTTTATATTAGCTTCACTTGTAAGTAACTATGTATGTAAGAAAATCTTGGAATCTTAATTTGACCCACTTCCCGGTCTTCGATTAGGATGAAATTTTGCACACGCTCTGAGTTCTGATGACAATACATGACTAGCTAAGAAACGTCATTACAAATCCAATATGGCGGCCTCCCCATTATTGTAACTAAAAAAATCTTGGAATCTTAATTTGACCCACTTCCCGGTCTTCGATTAGGATGAAATTTTGCACAAGCTCTGAGTTATGATGACAATACATGACTAGCTAAGAAACGTCATTACAAATCCAATATGGCGGCCTCCCCATTATTGTATCTAAAAAAATCTTGGAATCTTAATTTGACCTACTTCCCGGTCTTCGATTAGGATGAAATTTTGCACACGCTCTGAGTTATGATGACAATACATGACTAGCTAAGAAACGTCATTACAAATCCAATATGGCGGCCTTCCCATTATTGTATCTAAAAAAATCTTGGAATCTTAATTTGACCCACTTCCTGGTCTTCGATTAGGATGAAATTTTGCACACGCTCTGAGTTCTAATGACAATACATGACTAGCTAAGAAACGTCATTGCAAATCTAATATGGCGGCCTCCCTAAGATGGCGAACTGGCTGTTTGAAATCCAACCCCATGATATGGGTATCATATTATTATGAAAGGGTTTGCTGTCAGGAATACGAAAAAAAAAGTCACGTGACTTAAATCCAATATTTCGGACGTCCAAGGTGGCGGACAGGAAGCGTGTTTTTTAGTTTTTTAAACTATGTATTATTTTTGATCATTATTTTTAGTATAGGTGGTGTAACTGCACCTTACTCGTCTTTAAAAATATAAATAAAATCCCTTTGCAGGGATTCTTCTCTATTTACATTTTATTTAATTTGATTGGCCATGATCATCTAGCGGGGTATCCATTCCGCGTTGTGCGAGTAACCTTTGTTCTTTTAGATAAATCAGTGTGAATATTTTTGTTGCTTTGGAATCTAACTACGAAATAAAAACATATGTGCGTGAACAAAAGTCATGTATTTCCTAGCTATCTTCCCACCCCATGCTCGTTATTTGGAGTGTTGAAGATCGTCAAACCAAACTTTCTTCTTTGAAGATCGTCAAACCAAACTTTCTTCGTATTAGCTCCGCAATCCTGAAAAGGTCAGCAAAAGTTAATTTCAGGGAAAATCCCCTATTATAACAGCGGGATAAGTTCTGTATTTCACTCCTGAACATTACGATCCTAAGAAGGACAGACAACGTCAGTTGTAAAATATATGAAAGTTTATAAAATGGTATATGGAACCTATATCCCTAAAAGGATAACATTCAACGAACATACAACAATCTCCAGTTGGCTAATATTATGCTATTGCTCGGTTGGCCTACAACAACCGACAATTAGCATTTCGTTCTGCGTCCACGAGATTTCGCTTTCCTCGACCTTAGGCCTCTCTAAATGGAGTGAAAGAAAAGGGCAGGCCGTAGCCCGCCCTTACGAAGATCTCTATCCCATAGGACAATGCCATCTGATCTCCCGGTGCGACCGTAGTCGATTGGTGCGGAGTGTGAGTCCGATTGTTGCAGGACTTGCATGATGTAATCAAAGCCTGTTCGTTGCGACCGTAGTCGACAAGCTAACCCACCGAAGCAGGCGCTTGTAATGGTAGTGAACCATAGATGCAGGACTAACATAGCGGACTAATGCCTGACGTTCGAGTTGACCGAAGTCGACGAGCTAACCCACCTAAGCAGGCACTCGTATATGGCGGGGAACACCATTGTCTCAGGACTTATAACTGACGCGAAGTCAATGCCTGGTGTATATGACCGAAGTCGACAAACTAACCCACCGAAGCGGGCGCTTGTAATGGCGGAAAACCATGATATGAGGATAATACGAATAGACCTAAGTCAAATCCATATGTTATGTTGCAGGCTCAAGACCGAAGTCGAGCCTGTTTGTGGAAGCTAAGACATCGTCCGCGACACGGAGACTATCCCATATCTAGGACAAGCGACTACCACCTGTCACCTGGACAAGTGATTCCTCATCTACCAGACTAGGACTCGTTCTCGTCGCTAGGGACAAGTGACGGCCAACTTGTCCTCAGAACGAGCAGAGCTCCCCACAGCCACACACCAGGCGCAGCGATTGAACAGGCCTAGACCGAGGTCCCAGCCACGAACAATCCAGGGGACTTCACATTTCTGTGCTGGAACACCCCATCTCAGTTTACACTGAAAATCACTAATCACAGAACGAAGTTCTACGATCAGCCCTCGAGGAATTACTTATCGCGTAGATAATAGAGACCTCGGTGTCTTATCACTTTATAGACCAGTAGTCTTCGCCAATCAAAGACCAGCCCCAGGAACGCTATTCATCACGAGGACAAACCACATTCCCTATCTGTGTCACCACAGTGTTTGAGGAATTGCTTCCTCCATAGAAGCCACGCCACAAACCCATAAGAAGTTCAATATCGTGCAGAAATATTATTATGAATATATGTTCTAAGTTCCGAAGGTGCTCTCTTCACCTTTTATAATAGAACTTTATCTTTATAGTGGTTCTAACACCGTGTTGTTAGCCACTCTCTATCCACGCGGGATTTATAACTCAAATCATGTGTTTCTAAGTTTCTTCAGCATGCGCCCGGCAAGCTTCCAATCCTTACAACCACAATCTCTAGACGTTATTAGTAAATATCAATCAGAGATACCGTGATATCAAAGATAGATATTTACTTTCACTTGTGCCCAAGCTACACAAGTCATAGAACAATATTCATACCATATGACGCTCAGATATAGCGATGCTCTATGTCTCTCCTTAGAAGTTGCTACCCAACCAATGGAGGTTGTTCGTTGGTCACCCTCAACCGTCCCCGCCTCAGTGGTACGGATCAAGAAATTGAGGCTTTCCAACAACTCGACGAAATAACCACATCTTCAAACGTCAGACATGGGTGAGTCGGTTAGACTCGCTATATAATCCAATATGGTACCGGTGAACTGAGATTCTTAATGTGGCTCGGGCTTAGCTCACATGTATTCGAGGTTCCCATCGGAACTTAATCACATGGCAGAGGTCTGGCTATGTGTCTAACGACATAGAACACGACTCTTAGACTTGCGCTAACAGCGGATAATGAATCTCAATAGACCCTGTTCCCGTGTCAACCTATCAGGCATCATCCACGTTCAACATCCAAATTAAATTACATAACCCAGAAAATAGAGTCGTGTATGTGGTATTCTCGGATCTGTCATTCAAGAGGTTTCGGAACTCGACCTTTCCATCCAACTAACTCAGACAAGCACTTCGCTCAATACAGCGGAGCTGTATTGACGGGGGAGTGAAAAAGTGCCTGTGACAGGAAATATAGCAAATTTACTACATTTCCACATAGATGGTAACTATGTTTTTCGATCCACCACAATTCATGCTTTTTGAGAATAAATAGTTTTACTATTACTCAACACATAATATCGGGCCGACGGTCCATCTACCCGTCGGTCCTCCTCGCCCATACATATATTTTTCTCACGAAACGGAGGTACGCGGAAAATGGTGAAATCAGATGAAATCGCTCAAACTCATAATATAGATAGTGTCCCTTATCACAATTACAACGCACCAATTGTAACTGTGCTATCTCTTCTAGTTTAGAAGTTATTAAGGTTTCGGCTGATTTCATTACAGGAACGTATAAAGTTGCTGGCAGATTCGTCCGTTTGCAATACAGGAACGTATAAAGTAAAATGTAAATTTTACATATGGCAAAAACCATTATTATAGATAGTGTTCCCCATCACAATTCCAATGCAGCAATCAGAATCGTGCTATCTATTTTAGTTTTGAAGTTATTAAGAAATCGGCTGATTTCATTACAGGAACGTATAAAGCTGCTGGCAGAATCGTCCGTTTGCAATACAAGAACGTATAAAGTAAAAAGGTAAATTCCCAAAAGGTTTTCTATTTCTTATAATGAACTTGTCTCGCCCATAACAAGTTCTTATAAGCTATTTGCAACATTCTTTAGCGTATTGTAACTTTAATTTTCCCTTTTTTAGGATTTTTAGAAAAATTTTATTATTACGCTTTTTGCATCAAGGGAAAGACCTTCCAAATATTTCATTGTCTTTTTAGGCTAGGGCCGGGTCGGTACATCCAGCCCCCAAAATTTGTCGAAATTTACTGAAGATAAATTTTTAAATGCTGAACTCCTATTAGTCATATCTTTATTGCTCATATAAATCAATTGCTTTTATTTCACCCTTCATACATATTAATTGCACTCATTTATAATTCATGTTTAACTCCTGCTCTTCGATATATCATCTGATAATTCCAACTTTAAAAATACTACTACAGCTTCCCTTGCTCAAGGTACTCGTAGGTAGTTTCTCAATCCTCTTTGTCCTCATCATCTCTCCATCTGCAATGATTAAAAACCATTAATCTTTTGCTCGGTCAATACTCTCCATATTGTTTGTTTCAAAATAAAACAAATCGAAGATAGAATAAAATAAAACAAAGTAAAACACTTGTTCATTTTTCTCAAATAATATTTAATATTCTCTTTAAAACCATAAATAGAATAAAAATTATTTTCTCCACATATAAGATTCCAATACCAAAATAAAACAAAGTAAAAAAACTTGTTCACTTTTCCAAATAATATTTATTATTCTCTTTAAAACCATAAATAGAATAAAAATTATTTTCTCCACATATAAGATATATCCCTCTCTATATCTTATATTAGCTAAAAAGCCTTAAATGAAATAAAATTCATTTTCTTCCACATATGAGAGCCACCACTCTCTATGTCTTTTATTAGCTAAAAAGCCTTAAATGAAATAAAATTCATTTTCTTCCACATATGAGAGCCACCACTCTCTATATCTTATATTAGCTAAAAAGCCTTAAATGAAATAAAATTCATTTAACTTCCACATCTAAGATATTCCACTCTATATATCTTTCTTTCATTCGCTAAAAAGCCTTAAATGAAATAAAAATCGCTTTTCCAACCATACAAGATATATCCCTCTACTATATCTTGTATTCTTTTCCCTGGTATTTAACCCCCCCGGAATAATGGCCGCCTCCATCCCCAACATTCATATTCATTGTTCACAACTTTAGTTGTCTCAAAATCTTTTAATGTGATTCACCATCAAATCACTAATTACTAGATATGCTATTGAGATTTCAATCTCTATTAAAATGAAAAACTTTAACACAACTGCCATCTTCGCAATCAATATGCTTGTGCCATTCCCTTGCGCCATCGACTATGCTCATTTTGTTTTTCCCATTTTATTTTCTTTCATATTCATTTATTTTTCTTTCATTATAATTTTTCTTAAAATTATTACAAGCACTTAATGTTAGGCAGTTTAACATTTCAAATTAACTCTATTGAGTTTATATAATACTTCACAGATCAAAATGTTGAGTTTAAACAATTTCAACTTTGTTCAGTGCACTTGTTATCTCATGTAACACAGAACTTGCATCTGAACTAGACTATTTACAATGTTTTTATTAAACCAAATAATATACATTGACTCCTCAGAGTTTTTAAAGTCTACACACATTAAAGAGTTGAATCCACACTTTCAACTCGATTTAGTGCACTTGTGAGTTCTGTGCAACACAGAATTCACAAGTGGACTTAACCAATTACAATGTTTCTTTGCAAAAGAGAACATTCTTTGAATCTACGGATTCTTAATCATCATTAGCATTAACTACTATTTTATATACATTTTCGATTTGTTCTTACAAATCCAGGCAATAATAATTTTAAACAACAAGACATAAATTGTTGTTATATAATCCAAAATAATCAAGAGTATGAACCATTTCAAATAATCAGGCAATAAAATCAGGCATCATAATGCACAATATTTACAATTTATTTGTAATAATTCGTCAAGTGTATAGTATTAAACTTTCCTCTTATCTTTCCAGTCTCTGGGTCTTCTAGTACGTAGACGTTGTCGAAAGGAATAGCAACAACTTTGTACGGTCCTTCATATAGTAAATCAAACTTACTAATATGCTTTTCCCATTTGTTTGACAACGTCGAACGTCGTACTTTCACCAGGTCTCCAAGCTCAAACCTTTTCAATCTATGACTTCTGTCATATTTGGTTCGTCGATAAATGCTTTGCTTCATCAAGTTCTTATGAACTTCTTTGCGTATCTCTTCCACATTTAAATCTGCTTCTTTTTGTTCAATGTATTGATCGAATGAAAATGAAATTGATCTTCCATACAGCACTTCGCAAGGTGTATATCCTGTGCTGTCATGTCTAGTGTTATTATATAACACTTCAATTGCTGGCAGCTTCGTTGCCCAGCTAGCATGGTTGTCATGACAATAAGTCCTGAACATCCTGCCCAGTTCCTTATTTACCCTTTCGGTTGTGTTAGGCCGAGGGTTTCTCACAGTTGTATAGACAGTATTTACACCTATCTCTTTCAACTTTTCTTTCCATATCCGACTTATGAACTGTCTTCCATTGTCGGTCATAACAGCTTTCGGTTTGACTATTTCTGCAAATCGCAACATTTTCGCTATGCATCCTTGTGCTGTCGCTCGCCTAAGAGGATAAAGCTTCACAAATTTGCTGAACGCATCCTGAATCACGAGTATATGCTGATATCCAAATACTCCAGACGGTAGCGGCCCATACAAATCTGCCATCACTAAATCCCCAAGGTTTCTCGTGACAATAGATTGACAAGGTCCAACATATTTAAAATTGTTGCTTTTCGCGAGCTGACACACATGACATTTTCCCACCTCAGCTTTCACTATTCTTGATAAATTTGGCCAATGAAATCGAGTTCTTAGGTATTTGATAATTTTGTAAGCACCTTGATGTCCCATCTCCTCATGCACTTGCTGTATTATATCAGCCCTCAATATTTCTGGTAATACAATTACCTCTCTTTCTCCAAACCTTAGCTTGAGAATTTCCCCTTTTATGAAATATCGCATCTCGTCAGAGTCTTTTCTTGTTGGATCTTCCAACACATCCTTTATGCTTTTACAAAATTGATCCTCATCTTGCAGCTTCCCCAACTGCTTCAACTTTTCGCTAAGCTCCGGATTTAACTCCGTGCTCATATAAGCGATTTCTGGGCATCTCAATTTCTCCTCTTGTACAAACTCACTGTTTGGCAAATATCGTGAAAGTACATCTGCTGCGGTGTTCAAACGTCCAGCGACATGCTCAATTGTATAGTCGAATTGTTCCAAGAACAAAATCCAGCGTGTTACTCGACTGTTATACAGTTTCATATTTTGAATGAATAGGAGAGCTTTGTGGTCGGTAAGTATATGAAACTTCGCACCTCGAAGATAAGTCTCAAACTTCTTGATAGTACTGATAATTGCGTAAAATTCCTGTTCTGTGGTTGTCCAGTTTAATTCTGCGCCTTTCAAAGACTTGCTGTGAAATCCGAGAATCTTTGGATTTCCTTCCTTGTCTTTCTGATACAACACACCTGCTAATCCTATTCCCGAACAATCCGTCTGGACATAATAGGGCTCGGAAAAGTCAGGGTGATGTAACATGATTGTTTGTATGAATCTTTCTTTGAGATTCTCAAAGGCGCCTTGTTCCTTTTCTGTCCATTCCCATTTTCGTCCTTTCTTTAAGACGTCACATAGTGCCATTATATTTCGGTTATAATCGGGAATGAATCTTCTGTAGAAGTTGCATAAGCCAAGGAAGGCACGAACTTGCTTAACCTTTTTAGGAACAGGAAATTCGCGTATCGAACGTATCTTTTCAGAATCAGTCCTTATCCCCTCAGTGGAAATAATAAAACCCAACATCTTTACCTCCTTGCATATGAATTCGCATTTCTGCAAATTGCATGTAAGTCCAGCCATCATCAATTTCTGCAAGACTGTTTCAATATGCTCCAGATGTGCGTCTAAGGACCCTGTCGTTATAACAGCTAAGTCGTCAAGATAATTGACGCAAAACTCTCTAACATCGGGCCCCAATATCACATCCATCGCACGTGAAAAGCTTCCCACAGATGTTTTCAAGCCCATAGGTAAGACATTGTACACATAGCTTTTCCCATCAAACGTAAAGCCAGTATACTGTTTTCCATGTTCGTCAATTGGTATTTGGAAATATGCATTATTCAAATCGATTGTGGTAATGAACTTCGCTCCGTGAAACGAATTCAATACATCCAATTGCATTGGCGGTTTCTCTGTTTCCGCAACCATATGAAGGTTGATTCCTCGAGCATCCAGCAAAACTCGTACAGAGCCATCCTTCTTCATGGTAAAGGTTAATGGACTGCTGTAAGGCGTTGATCGCCTTGAGATGATCCCCATTTCCTCCATCTCTTTCAATTTTTCAGCTACCTTAGCTTTGTATGCATAGGGTACTGGATACGATTGTTTAACAATAGGTGCATCGTTCTTCATAATAATTTTGTGTTCATAGCAATTCGCTCTGCCCAACTTGGTTGAAAACAAGGAGCCGTACTTGTCCAACAGGGCTTTAAGTCTCTCCATTCCTTCCGTGTCCAACTCCATCCCAATCTGGATTTTTGAATGATCAAAATCAACATTTAAATTACAAATCAAGTAATCAACTTTGTTATTTTCAATCAAACTTTTATAATTTTTAAATGGAATAAAAATTGGTTCTGCGCCAAAGTTGATATACATCCCAACAACTGTATCCAACTGGATTCGGACTCGATACTGGCACATGAAGTCAAAGCCCAAAATCATCGGCCTCGTCAAACCCGGCACTATCAGAAATGAAATTTCCTTGGCAATTTCTTTTGTCAATTGAACTTTTAGAATTACTTGAGCGTTCACTTTAGATGAACGAGGCCCCACAGCCCCCTTTATTTGGAACCCTTTGACAGGTATTAACGGAATGCGTACGTTAAGTGCTTCCAATTCTTTATAAAAGTTCTCTGATATGCATGTAATTTCTGAGCCGGTGTCCAACAAAGCTAAGACTCTGAGCCCTTCACATCCTACCAAAATATCGGGTCTCAATCCTTCCACCAGTTCCTTATTCCTCTGATCATCCTGAAAGACAGTATTTGTTGATCCATAACAAACTGTTTTTTCAGCTGAAAGCAACTCAAAACGGGTTTTGATTAACCCGGATAGTAACTCTTTACTATCTTTATATCCAAGTCCAGCTAAACTTGTTTGACCATTAGCCTGAATAGGCTTTAATATCCCTTGCATGGTTTTTCCCAAGGGTAGACCTGCTTTCCACCCTTGTTTCTTCATGATTTTATAGCCAATTGAAAATGAGTTCAAGTCCGACAGCATATCCGACAGCCCCCCATCGCTTATTGTACTCGCCACTTGTACTGGGGCTACACAAGCAGCTGGACCTAGTTTAAATTCGGAATGTCCTGAGCGCTCTCCTGGTCGATCGCAGCTAGGGTGGCTACGGCGGCCGGCCCCTCCGTGTTCGCCTTGCTCCGATCTTGCAGTGTCGCCTGTGGTCGCATCCAAGATGTAAATTTCGGTCTCTGCATGTGATGTGGCACTGCGCCCAGTGCCTTCTTCGGTGGAAATGCTATCTTCGATGATTCGTCTTCAGATTGATTTATCATGTCCAAATTTTTCAAAAATTCGGTCGCCGCAAGTATTGTTTCTTGTCTGGCGATGGTCCACATTTGCTGTACATTACGTGGGTAATGCATCATTATGTCCTCAACGAGTTGTCTCTCAGGAATCTTAAAGGTCAAAAGATTCACTTGGCCTGCCAAAGCCAAGAAGTGGCCCAACATAGTTGGGTGCTTCTTTTTATCCCATTTATTGCTCACAATCTCTCTTCGGATTCGATTTTGTTCCACCTCTCCCCAATAGGTGCTGAGGAAATCTGCTTTAAAGTCTTGGAAATTATTCCATCGACTTTTGTAGATTCTCGCCCAGTCCTTGGCCTCCCCCTCTAGGCATTCAAGAACTATCTCCAAGTCCTCTCCTTGGGTAGGCATCTTTTTAAGATAGACAATCATGTCTTCTATGAATGAGACCGGGTGTTTGGTCTTTCCATTTTTGTCCTTCATATTTAAGCCAGTAAACTTTGGTTTCGTGGAGTTAAGGTTTGTAATATTATACATAATCCTTCTGGTATCTCCAAATGGTGATGAACTTCCACTGCCATTTTCATGTTCCTTCTGAACTTGCACTTCCAAATCTTTTTGCGCTTTATTAGCCTTTTTGAGATCGCTCCGAAGTTCAGTTATTTTACTTGCAAGCTCTGCGTTAGCTTGTTTAAATAACTTGTACAACAGTCGAAACTCTTTGCTATTTTTCTCGACCTCTTCGGGCCTTTCTTTGGAATGCTCATTGTCTTTCGCCTCTCTGGCTTTTGCATGTCCATTTGTCTCTTTAGGCCTTCGTGTCTTTGCCTTCTTTCTCGGTGGTTCCAACACCTCAACTTCATCCTCTACATCAGTGTTCATGTCCATCCTTTCTTCTTCCATCTTGCCCTACCTAAACTAACCTAATAATAAGAAATATGAAATAGAAAATTGAAAATTGAAAAATTAAAACGTACAAAAAACAAAGTTAAAAAATAAAAAACGAAACCTAACAACTAAAGCGTCCTATCACTATTATCGTCCGTTTTCGATCGTATCCGTCACTTTCACTAATTCGTCCGTATCCGCACCGCCGTAATTTCTCTCCGTGTTATCGCCGCAACCGCTCCTACGCTTCCGTGTTGAATTTACTCCGCTTAATCACCGCCGGTCCGTCAGTTTACTCATTCAATGAGCTCCAGCTATCTGCAACAAAAGAAACCCTATCGTTAGTCTCTTTTTATCAGATAACCTAAAATTCAGTCTTCAACGTATTACCTTCTATGTTAAGTTAGATGGTAATACCTCCAAAACTAAAAGTGTTAAGGTTGAGTAAATATTCACACTAATAATTATCTTTCCATTTCACAAGCAACAAATTGTGGCTTTCGCCACGTTACAATTATAACCCCGATCTCCAAGACAGTGCATACAATAATGAAACGCATGAATCTACGAAACTCAATTCAGCTATCACGACAATCTTGGCTTGAGGGCACCCCACGAAACTTCGTCTTATAGTAAGCAGCTCTGGTACCTCTATAAACCCTAGGTAAAGTCCGGGTGCCGTCTATGTCTGTAACCCAAACATCTCCTGGAGTTTAACACTGTTACAGCATATCTACTGAAATCCTTTTAACTGTAGAAGATTTCAACTTCTAGCTCGTAAAAGATTTAAAAGCCAAAACGAAGTGGACATTCTTTACCGTTCTCAACACAAAACGCTACACCATTGCTGCTCATATCCTGGCACTAAGGCACCAAATTGTAACTGCACCTTACTCGTCTTTAAAAATATAAATAAAATCCCTTTGCAGGGATTCTTCTCTATTTACATTTTATTTAATTTGATTGGCCATGATCATCTAGCGGGGTATCCATTCCGCGTTGTGCGAGTAACCTTTGTTCTTTTAGATAAATCAGTGTGAATATTTTTGTTGCTTTGGAATCTAACTACGAAATAAAAACATATGTGCGTGAACAAAAGTCATGTATTTCCTAGCTATCTTCCCACCCCATGCTCGTTATTTGGAGTGTTGAAGATCGTCAAACCAAACTTTCTTCTTTGAAGATCGTCAAACCAAACTTTCTTCGTATTAGCTCCGCAATCCTGAAAAGGTCAGCAAAAGTTAATTTCAGGGAAAATCCCCTATTATAACAGCGGGATAAGTTCTGTATTTCACTCCTGAACATTACGATCCTAAGAAGGACAGACAACGTCAGTTGTAAAATATATGAAAGTTTATAAAATGGTATATGGAACCTATATCCCTAAAAGGATAACATTCAACGAACATACAACAATCTCCAGTTGGCTAATATTATGCTATTGCTCGGTTGGCCTACAACAACCGACAATTAGCATTTCGTTCTGCGTCCACGAGATTTCGCTTTCCTCGACCTTAGGCCTCTCTAAATGGAGTGAAAGAAAAGGGCAGGCCGTAGCCCGCCCTTACGAAGATCTCTATCCCATAGGACAATGCCATCTGATCTCCCGGTGCGACCGTAGTCGATTGGTGCGGAGTGTGAGTCCGATTGTTGCAGGACTTGCATGATGTAATCAAAGCCTGTTCGTTGCGACCGTAGTCGACAAGCTAACCCACCGAAGCAGGCGCTTGTAATGGTAGTGAACCATAGATGCAGGACTAACATAGCGGACTAATGCCTGACGTTCGAGTTGACCGAAGTCGACGAGCTAACCCACCTAAGCAGGCACTCGTATATGGCGGGGAACACCATTGTCTCAGGACTTATAACTGACGCGAAGTCAATGCCTGGTGTATATGACCGAAGTCGACAAACTAACCCACCGAAGCGGGCGCTTGTAATGGCGGAAAACCATGATATGAGGATAATACGAATAGACCTAAGTCAAATCCATATGTTATGTTGCAGGCTCAAGACCGAAGTCGAGCCTGTTTGTGGAAGCTAAGACATCGTCCGCGACACGGAGACTATCCCATATCTAGGACAAGCGACTACCACCTGTCACCTGGACAAGTGATTCCTCATCTACCAGACTAGGACTCGTTCTCGTCGCTAGGGACAAGTGACGGCCAACTTGTCCTCAGAACGAGCAGAGCTCCCCACAGCCACACACCAGGCGCAGCGATTGAACAGGCCTAGACCGAGGTCCCAGCCACGAACAATCCAGGGGACTTCACATTTCTGTGCTGGAACACCCCATCTCAGTTTACACTGAAAATCACTAATCACAGAACGAAGTTCTACGATCAGCCCTCGAGGAATTACTTATCGCGTAGATAATAGAGACCTCGGTGTCTTATCACTTTATAGACCAGTAGTCTTCGCCAATCAAAGACCAGCCCCAGGAACGCTATTCATCACGAGGACAAACCACATTCCCTATCTGTGTCACCACAGTGTTTGAGGAATTGCTTCCTCCATAGAAGCCACGCCACAAACCCATAAGAAGTTCAATATCGTGCAGAAATATTATTATGAATATATGTTCTAAGTTCCGAAGGTGCTCTCTTCACCTTTTATAATAGAACTTTATCTTTATAGTGGTTCTAACACCGTGTTGTTAGCCACTCTCTATCCACGCGGGATTTATAACTCAAATCATGTGTTTCTAAGTTTCTTCAGCATGCGCCCGGCAAGCTTCCAATCCTTACAACCACAATCTCTAGACGTTATTAGTAAATATCAATCAGAGATACCGTGATATCAAAGATAGATATTTACTTTCACTTGTGCCCAAGCTACACAAGTCATAGAACAATATTCATACCATATGACGCTCAGATATAGCGATGCTCTATGTCTCTCCTTAGAAGTTGCTACCCAACCAATGGAGGTTGTTCGTTGGTCACCCTCAACCGTCCCCGCCTCAGTGGTACGGATCAAGAAATTGAGGCTTTCCAACAACTCGACGAAATAACCACATCTTCAAACGTCAGACATGGGTGAGTCGGTTAGACTCGCTATATAATCCAATATGGTACCGGTGAACTGAGATTCTTAATGTGGCTCGGGCTTAGCTCACATGTATTCGAGGTTCCCATCGGAACTTAATCACATGGCAGAGGTCTGGCTATGTGTCTAACGACATAGAACACGACTCTTAGACTTGCGCTAACAGCGGATAATGAATCTCAATAGACCCTGTTCCCGTGTCAACCTATCAGGCATCATCCACGTTCAACATCCAAATTAAATTACATAACCCAGAAAATAGAGTCGTGTATGTGGTATTCTCGGATCTGTCATTCAAGAGGTTTCGGAACTCGACCTTTCCATCCAACTAACTCAGACAAGCACTTCGCTCAATACAGCGGAGCTGTATTGACGGGGGAGTGAAAAAGTGCCTGTGACAGGAAATATAGCAAATTTACTACATTTCCACATAGATGGTAACTATGTTTTTCGATCCACCACAATTCATGCTTTTTGAGAATAAATAGTTTTACTATTACTCAACACATAATATCGGGCCGACGGTCCATCTACCCGTCGGTCCTCCTCGCCCATACATATATTTTTCTCACGAAACGGAGGTACGCGGAAAATGGTGAAATCAGATGAAATCGCTCAAACTCATAATATAGATAGTGTCCCTTATCACAATTACAACGCACCAATTGTAACTGTGCTATCTCTTCTAGTTTAGAAGTTATTAAGGTTTCGGCTGATTTCATTACAGGAACGTATAAAGTTGCTGGCAGATTCGTCCGTTTGCAATACAGGAACGTATAAAGTAAAATGTAAATTTTACATATGGCAAAAACCATTATTATAGATAGTGTTCCCCATCACAATTCCAATGCAGCAATCAGAATCGTGCTATCTATTTTAGTTTTGAAGTTATTAAGAAATCGGCTGATTTCATTACAGGAACGTATAAAGCTGCTGGCAGAATCGTCCGTTTGCAATACAAGAACGTATAAAGTAAAAAGGTAAATTCCCAAAAGGTTTTCTATTTCTTATAATGAACTTGTCTCGCCCATAACAAGTTCTTATAAGCTATTTGCAACATTCTTTAGCGTATTGTAACTTTAATTTTCCCTTTTTTAGGATTTTTAGAAAAATTTTATTATTACGCTTTTTGCATCAAGGGAAAGACCTTCCAAATATTTCATTGTCTTTTTAGGCTAGGGCCGGGTCGGTACAGTGGGAGGTTTAGGGAAAACGTGCCCTAGTTGATAATTCAGATCATTGATGCGTTAACCTACCTATAATAATAATAATTATCAACAAATGAGGTAGGTAGGTAAGTACCTTAGGAGCTGAGCACATTAGCTATGTAGCTAAAAAATTACAACATTACTAAATCAATTTCAAATCGAAGCGAAAACTGAAAAACCTTAGCTCGGGCAGGGGCTCGAACCCGCAGCTCTTTGGCTATCTGGGCCATACAGGCGCACTACCAAAAAACTAAAAATCATTACAAAATCTATTTTAAATAATTGGATCTGTTCGGGTTTTCAAATTACTTACAGATGCAGCTAGAATAATCAGCACTATAAAACCACACTCTTTAGAGTTTGGCAAATAAAAGTAGACAATGAAAAAACGCGGCAAATTAGAAAAAAAACTTTGTGGCAACCCCGATTCTATGGATTTACGTTTATCTAATTTGATACTTTTTATTCTAAGTAACTTTGTTGCTAGTACAATGTTTTCCAATTTCATCAAATTGTCTACTATCGTTTACCAAACTCTAACTAAAAAAAAACTAATTACTCACAAGATCATATAAAAAATATGATCTTTCATAGTTATGTACAGAGGACATAGAAAATAATATCTCATAATAAAAGCAAAACACGTGGAGTATATTTTTAACGTTCGTCACAAAGAAAAATATTGTTACATTCTCTACCTACACGAGAAGTCGAAAAAAATTATCAACAAAAGAAGCTTTATATAACAAGCTCAAGTAAATAATATTGACCTTCATATTTCCGAGAGACCTCACGATTTATTTTTGGTTACACGTGTTTTGTTTATGCTACTGATATATTTTATCTTCCGTCACAGAAATTCACCAAATATAATGATAATAGGTAAGTATATCATAGGTATGTATGTACTTTTTTTTTTCACTGAGTAAGTAATATTGGTAGGAGGTTGGTTCTCTCTTAAAGGATCGTAGCTGGCTATGTAAATTTATTTATCTTAATATATATTCTTATTTCATTTTTTAAACTTATTACTATTTTATAATTATCAGAATGATCAGCACGATACGGATTTACTGGGGAGTGTAGAGGAAGGCGATATTGTACACCTAGATTTTATGACAGAACCTAAGAATTTTAGGTGATCTAAGATAAGACGTTGTTGGTAACTCGTAAAAGTCTAGGACTAAAAATAGAAAAGAATAAAGAAAAAAGTTTCGATCTTTTTCTTACATGAATTGTTATATATTAAGAAACTGAGTTTCTGACATTGACCTAGAAACTAGTTCTTCCTTTTTCATTGGTTTCTATGTATACTTATTACTAAAACAAAATTAATAAATATAGTTCCTAGTGTTCCTACATTAATAATAAAAACAAAGAACCTTATAAAAGTCAATTTACATATATTTAAGAATGCCTACTTACCGGAAGGAATACGGAATTGAATTCATGTTTACTAGGAGGTCATCATATGAATGTGGAAGAAGAAGATGGTACTTACCTACCTACCATACCATCACCTCCTTCCGTGAGTCAACAACCTCTGCGAGGTTAGTAAACGTTTGCAAATAAATAAATTATTATTATTATTATTATTGGTTTGATCAGCTGACACTATCAGAATCTATGACTATGAGCACAGAATAACTAATAGCTATGAGTACTTTCTACTAATTTATAAACGTTAAAATACTAGGAGCACATGACTAAACAGGTTAGATTAGGTTCCTAATTAAGTTAGTACCTGTACCAAATAGTAATCCCTCTGTAGTGTACCTACCTACTATTATTTATTCTGTAACACTAGTAGGTATAATAGTATTTTATTGACTAACTGGAGACAAAATATTAGAAGGAAAAAATGGAGGAAATACTTCATGTATTTCTTATTATTTAATTAGTAGATATTATTTTCTGTTTAATCACTAGCAGACTGCCAAATAGTTCATCAAAGAAGTTTTTTTTATAATTTACACTAAGTGAAGGACGATAGCAGCCTGAAATCGACGCAAATAATTATGCATTTTTTTTACTCGTATATTGATTAAACACGATTTTCATTTTAATACTTTAAATTAAAATGTAAATCTCTATCAAAACTTTAAGCAGTTCATCAAATAGTTTTGTTTGAAAAGCGCATTAAAAATATCAGGTACACAGATTGGCCAAATGCGTTTCTGGCATTTTGCTGCGAATTGCACAGACAGACATTACGTACGTAGTACTGGTAGTACCCAATCTTAAGGTACAGTTACACATGCTAATAAAACGTCATGCTTATTAGCATGCTTAAAGCGAGCATGCTCTTTGAACTGACACATTTGCTTATGTTTAGCATGCTTCTTTTAAGCAAACTTTTAAATAAGCATGCTCAAAGCAAACGATTGAACACACATGCTAATTGAGCACGGGCTAGGCTTCGGTATCGACATTGTAGCAAGTTCTATGTCAGTGTCAGTGCGTGAAAAATGGAAATCCAAGTGGGCCTCTCCAGAAAATTTAATAGTATAACCATTTTGATTGCAATACAGTGTGTCCAAAAGCTTGATGCAAACGATTGATCGATACTAGCATGCTCAATAAGCAAACCTGTTCACACGTGCTAAAAGCACCCCCCCTTCCACCCGCGCTGCAGGTAGCATGCCCAAAAATCGCACGACTGTCGATTTTTGAGCAAACTCGAAATTAGCATGCTCATAATTAGCAATGCTTCGATACACATGCTACTAGGTAGCAACTGCTCAATAGTGGCATGCTTTCGTGCTACTAATGAGCATGTGTAACTGTACCTTACCTTTACTTCATGCTATCATAACATACTAATACATATTATAAAGAGGAAAGATTTGTGTGTGTGTGTGTGTGTCTGTGTGTATGTTTGTAATGTATAAACTCAAAAACTACTGAACCGATTTCAAAAATCCTTTCACCATTAGAAAGCTACATTCACCCTGAGTAACATAGGCTACCTTTTACCGCGGGAAAATGCTTCATTCCCACGGGAAAAACTGTTTACGCGGGCGGAGCCGCGGCGGGAAGCTAGTATTTTTATTCTGTGCAAGCACACACAAATATTGTTTAGCAAGCCGTTTGACCGTTTATCAAGCGCTATGTTTATATTTATGAATGAGGGTAGGATTAACAGCAGTCAGCTTAAACGTGCACTTTATTTAACCAGTTGTGGATTGCAAACATAGTGATAGCACGTGATAGTAATTAGTTTTTTAATTTGTGGTGGATTGTGTAGTGTCGTGTAGATGTCGTGATGGTCTACAATGGCTGATGGTCCCCAGCCTGGCACTAGCAAACAATCGGACGAAGATCTCGAGAAAAATAGGTAGGTGAGCCCATTGGAATGATTTGTTGAAAATGTTATATCGTGTTCAAAAATTATACGTTTAGGTAAACCAAAGTGGCCGTAGGTAAGAAAAAATGTTTTAGTTAAAGCCTATGACCAAAGAAATAAAAAACCTGCTCTAGAGGCGCCACATGGACATTTTTGTGTTTATGGCAACAATGAAAGGAGTGATAATAAACAAGCGTAATTAAATTTGCAGATATGAAGTTATGAAGTCCAATTTTTATTTTTTATTTTTGGTGTCGCTAAAGAATAAGTACCTACCTATTTGTAAGTAAAGTTATTTGATAATATTTTTCTCGTTATCACTTACCTAACTGTGTTTCTGTCAACCTACTTACTTAGATAGGTACCCCCGGGAAAAAGGCGTGACTTATGTGTACCTATGTATTTTATACACAAACATTTGGACATTATTTTTTCCAATTTACGACACAAGCCAACAAACAAACAGACTCGATCAAGGGGGCCCAACCTGTGGGCCGCGGAATTACAACGTTGCGTCGATATTATTGTTACCACTTTACTTCAATAAGAAGAAGTAAAACAAGACATCTTATATTGTATTAACCTTCAAGCTTCTTCAAGAGAGTACCTCGCTAGTGAGACTGTTTTACTCTTGTGTATTCAAAAATCGGTGAAGCCTGATTTGTCAGTTTTGTGACTCAAGCTGATTTCAATAATTAAAAAAGAGGATTTGCTTAGCTATTGTTTATCCTGGTTTTCAATCTATTTTCCGACTACCCGCTTCCGCTACCGCTCCCGCTTCCGCGCGAAAGTGAAAATTTTGTGCAGCACTTTCTCCCCACCCGGCGGCGGCTGCAGCCCCGCCTTGCTTGGTGGCTGGTGCACCCTGCCCCGCGCGGCGCAAGGTCAGCCCCCCGCGCGCCCCTCACACCCCCGCAACACCCCGCGTCCTGCAGGCGGGCGGCGCGGAGTGCGGCGACGCGCTGCGCTCTTGAAATTTCGCTTTCGTTCATTCGCCGGTTATTAGTCGGCCGCGCGCGCTCTGGCGAGCATGTCTTTCGCGTGACGCGCTCCCTACCTCACGCACGTTCGATTTCGTTAGTCGATCGGCATGGCCCCGCGTCGGCAAGCTACCGGCGAACGGGAACCGGACGACACCAGAGGGTGCTGCGTGCCTTCCGAGTGCCTCCGCCCCCGGGAAACCGTCCGCATCGAAGACGCGGTCCGCGTGATATGCAACAACGAAGCGTGCGCCGCCGGCCGGTACATGCACCGCGAATGTTTTGAGCAATGGGAAGTCGGCGTGCTGGCTTACCTCAAGTCCTGCGGCCGCGCCCGCTCTTGGTCTGAGAAGCAGCGCCACCAGAACTTGTGGACGAAGAAGGGCTACGATCTGGCGTTCAAAGCTTGCGATTGCCGGTGCGGCCGGGGGCACTTGAAGAAGGACTTGGATTGGTCGCCGCCGGGAGCCACGGTGAGGGCGGATGAGGAGAAGAAGCGTCGTCGCCGGACCAGGTCTGGGAAGACGCCGGTGGTGGACGTCCGGTCCCGAGCCTTCAGCCTCTCCAGCTCCGGGTCCTGCTCACCTCCCTCCGCACCCTCCGAGCCCTCCGCCAGCCCCACACACACTCCACACGCCGTCTCCTTGGCGAAGAGGAACTCTAAACCAGAAATCGTCTCGGACAGAATTCGGTAAGTCGTACTTTTATACTTTTATTAGTTTGACTCCAATTGGAATCTTGTTGGAATGTTCTACCGCAGAACTCGCCGGCCGGCGAATTGCCGATTAGAATAAAATTGTTGTTTTTGTGTCATTTTCATTTATATCCCAGTCGAAGTGCAGTCGAAGTCATCATCATGCTACCTAGTAACTATTTATTTACCTAATCCGTGGCACTACTAGGTTACGTGCTGCATTCATATTATGATTCAAATACATACTTCGTGTTATGTATTTGACTTGCATAGATCTCGCTCGAACGCTTCTTGGTTGCAAGTAGGTACATTAACTGCCAATAATAACAAAGCCCAAGCAAGTTCGATGAGGCTTATCCACCACAAATTAAGGAATTCAAAAAGGAACGAAATTTCAAAAAAAAAGAAATAAAACTTTTTTATTATGGAATTTGCAAAAGGAAACAAAAATGGAATTCGAAAAAAAAAGAAATACAAAAAATAGCATTCGATTTTTCGGTTCTAAATATTGGTAGGTATTTTCTCGGCGCACCCACGACGACTTTGTTTATTGTGTAGTCAGTTCAGTCCCGCATTGATAGTTGAAGTTGAAACCAGTTTGGATGTTGGGTAGTCAGACCAGCCGCGGGTTGTAATATTGTTGATACTCATCCGATCCAACCACTATCTACTCAATAATCAAACGATTAGGTAATATTTATGCTAACTAGGTAAAGATAAAGACCTATCTTAGCAATATTTATTTATTTTTACTCGTCTCTTTTGTATTACGTATTATAAAAGGTAATATGTTTAGTATATATTTTTTATAATCTCGAGGTAAGCATGCGTGTATTTTCAGAGAAATGTGTTTTTAGTACTAATTTATTTATTTTTACTGATGTAAGCACAAATTTTGTGCATATTAAAATGCATTATTTATCCTAATATGCTTTGCGATTACAATATATTTTTTTTTTGTTCTTTTGTGTCATACAGACTAAAATAAATGACCTAACAGATTTGGTTACACATATTATTTACTACAATCTTTTATCAACTTTTACAATACAAAACATTAGGTTTTATTTACATTTTTATCATGAAATATTGTATATCTATTCTATCAAAGCTATACAGTGTAAATTACTGAAATAACATTGATCAACAATACAATTAAAATCAATGTCAGATTTGCTTTTTTTTGTTATT
Organism: Teleiodes luculella; assembly: GCA_948473455.1. Lineage (NCBI taxonomy): Eukaryota > Metazoa > Arthropoda > Insecta > Lepidoptera > Gelechiidae > Teleiodes > Teleiodes luculella. The sequence continues at coordinate 5,690,607 of OX419587.1, read as the reverse complement.
ATCTTCTAAACTAGTAATAACCGAGTTTATTTCCGTCAGCTAACCTATCAGTAAAGCTACCCTTCGCTATTTCGGTCCGTGGCCTTGAAGAAGGGGAACTTTTCTTAGGGTGAAATTCTATTTCGTAGCCAAAAAACTTCTAGGTGCGTATAAAATTACCTCAGAAGTTGGTTTTTAATTTTAATTTTTCAACTTATATATGTAGGTATTCTATAGTAAAAAAAAAACAGTCGTGCATGATTCTTTATTTTCTTACCGATAGCAAATGAACAATATTACACGCTTATTCACAAAAACCGCAGCGGAAATTACCTTAAACTTAGCCCTTTGGCGGAATGTTTAAAATGAGCATTTGCCAACTGCCACTGCAGTTTATTTTTTTTAAAAAACCACAATCACCTTTTTTCGGCCAGTACCCAAAATTGGGAGCCCTAAAAATGCAATTTGGTAGGTTGTCGCCACGGTCTGCCGCTCACCTGGTTTCCGTTTCCTGATGCGCTAAAAGTGCATTTTCCCGAAATTGCAGCTGCGAACCCTTCCAAATTAGTGCGGTTTCTTCCGCGAAAAAACCGTTGGCGGGGTTCGTTTTACAACCGTAATACCTACCTAGTGTCTGCCATTTTGTTATATTCGCGTTTAGTGAATACGTTTTTTAATTTCTTTTTTCAATTTTGCATAGCTGTTACAATTAAAAAGAATATTAGTTATTCTTTAATAATAAAACAACAGTTTTTATCGTTATTTTCACGTATTATTTATTATTTACCAGAAAAAGCACTTAATTATTCCAATTTATTTCCGCAACATACTTAATAGGAGTTTTTATTCGTTTGGGCTTGATTTAAAGTTCGCTGTAAGCTCACTAAAACTGTTCACCCCGTGTTGTGGTAGAAGTGTCTTTATATTTTAAAATTTCTACTACTTTCAACCTAGTTAAAATTGTGTACATTATAATATAACATTGGTGATAATATTATAAAAACGCTGCATGCAACCTTGAAAATTACTGATACTTGACGAGTACTTCACTTAATCTCTTATTTATTTACTTTTTATAAGATTATGCTATCTTTATTATTCCCAGTGAATACATAAGGTGATATGCTAAATAAATATGGCTACAGTGCTATCTGCAAGCTAGATAGCCTGCGCGTGTAGGAAAGGTATTTTTAAAGAACTTGTGGTTATCTTATCAATGAGATTAAGTTGCCAGTTAAATATTTTTCCATATTTTATGATATATACTATTTAACTTGACTAGTATTTTGTTTTTAGTATTTCCACGTTATTGTAGATCTGTTCTCGATAAAATGGGTGACCAACTATGTATTACACACTTTTGTTTGAACTTCACTAATATCTATTGTATCTGTTGCTCTGTTTCGGTGTGATAAAAGAAGGACAATAAATATACCTACCCACATGTAGATTTTAGGAAGAATACTAGGTACGTAAAATTCAAGTAGGTAGGTAATAACTTTTTTCTTCTTGAGTAAACACAAAAATCTATAAAAAAGAACATTTTTTTTAAATATATGCAGATCTTTATAAGACTCAATAGATACCTTCAGAAAGCGAGTATGTAAGAAATACTATCTTATAGCGAGCGTGTCTAACCAAGTAGGTAATCACTGGAGTTGTATGTGAGGCATTATCGCTTGATTGAACCGTGGGCGAAGAGCGCCAACCAGAGCGATATCTTTAATACCAAAGACAATTTAATCCCATTGCTGCTTCAACACTCGTCAATTTTGTAGACCAGCGCACAGAGAAGTAATGGTTCTTGAAAAAGCGACGCTTTGTACAACGTCGCCTCATCGTCTGCTTCAAAAAACATTTATGATGTCCGTTGATTCTGTTGAACAATTCGACTTGACCCAAAAAGTGGGCTTAAAAATAACTTCAAGGATCCTACTGTTATGGCAAGATTGAGCTGAATTTGCGCTTACTAATAAACAGTTTATTATTCGCACTAAAATTGTATTTTTCATTCCAATATAAACATCTGTACAAATACAGACTTGTATGTTTGTACAAAATAAAGTAGTACTTTTTCATACTGATACAAATTATTAAGAATTTACATTACAATACATACATTTCCACGATCCATGCAAAAAACATTTATTTTTTTCAAAACGGTGCCTTATATTTTGTGTGTTTTTTAAACTTGGCCGCTTTTTAACTTCAAACTTTTGAAAATCGAATGACGGACACCTATCAATGTAGGAAAACCATTCTCTTTATTCGAAGACCGCGCTGAGATCCAGTGCAACGGAATAAATTAGAATTTTTAAAAACATTCGTTATTTTGTCTTCTTTTTTTTTGTCTGTTTTTTAAACTTGGCCGCTTTTTAACTTCAAACTTTTGAAAATCGAATGACGGACACCTATCAATGTAGGAAAACCATTCTCTTTATTCGAAGACCGCGCTGAGATCCAGTGCAACGGAATAAATTAGAATTTTTAAAAACATTCGTTATTTTGTCTTCTTTTTTTTTAATCCTGGCCGCTTACACTTCAAACTTTTGAAGATCGAATGACAGACACGTATCGAATAGATTTATGCTATTTGACATTTAATCAAGCACTTGGTATTCGTAGACGCGTCTGTTTGCCTACTGTCATGCACTATTGTATGAAATAGAACCTATTAGACCGGTATGTATGAACTTATAGCCTCATTTGATTATTATTTATTGTACCTATAGGTTTATTGCCAGGTCCTGTGTTACGTATATATATATATGCTAGACAATTAACTTGAGATGATTTACTATTATAATTTTACATTATTACTTTCGACTTTTTTTAGAAAGCTAAACTTTATTCACGTAACTCTTTACGTAACTGTAAATAATAAAATATTTCATGTCTATAGCACTCTATAGTCAAAGAGAGTCAAAGTCTTAATGTCAAAGTATAAACCTTACAAGTTACCAAAGGAAATTGCTTTTTGAAATAAGGCCGTTTCAATTCAGCACGTGTTGCTTCGACATCGCTTTGCAGACGCATTAGGCTCCTCATATGAATTTGTAAAACTGTTTGTGGTACATAGAACACACCATTTTAACATTTATTTACTGTGTTATTACAAAAAATAAACAGGTTAAATGCTATAGTCTAAAAAGTATCGTAGGAAAGAAAAATCCCAAAACAAATCTCAAATATTTTAAACCAGTTTATCTAACTTCTTCGGATTGTAATCCACTACGGAGTACGGAAGTATTTATCACAAGAACGCAAAAAACATAAATGAATGTTAACCAAAGGTATACTCATATGTATCTTGAGGGCAATCGTGAGTCATAAATAACAAAAACCACGCTATTATACCATAAAAACATCATTGAAGAAGTCTGGCAAATTGGACCACTGACTACTTGACCTATTATTATTTTTTAGGGTTCGATAAAAAAGTCCGAGATAAGTTACAGGTTATTTGCATGATTGTTTCTTATTTTAAGGTTCCGTACGTCAAAATAGATAAGATACACCCTAAAGCAGGATTAGGTACTTCATTTTGAATCTTTTCTTTCTGCCAAGATAAAAAATCCTAGGCTCTTAATAACGTTCTACTTTTACGCAATAAGCTAGGCTATACAAAAATTGTCCTAACAACGTGTACCAAATATAAAACAACTAAAGTTGTCATTTTGGATATCATTTTAAATTTCATTTTTATCGGGCGGGTCTTCTGGAAGAGCTTATCAATGCCGATAATTAATTGAAAAAATTGCCTTAGGCATTCAAAATTAATCAAAAAAGATAATAAAATCATGATTTATAAGTATTGTTAAGGCTTTACTTAATACATAATCAAGACATAATCTTATCTCGATCTCGCCTGTTTTGTTATTAAATTGCCAAAACAGGTTTGTTTTGTTTAAAAAAAATCTAATCTGTGGGCGTGTCAGCATCGTCAGAAAAAAAAACTAGATACAATAATTGTCTAAGCGCACGATTTGCGTGTAGCAAAAACAGCGAAGACATCAAAATGTTATGGTGGTTAATGATTAATTTCTTCAGGAAGCCGTCGGGGAGTATAGTTTTTTTTTATCTTTTGCAAAAAGTAGTCGGATCACGTTCGTAGTGGCCTTGAGACGAGCCCACAGCGCAAACACGAGATTGTTAAGGAGATGACCGAATTTGTTCTTTTTTATACTCTTTGGTTGTTATTCGAAAAAGGATTGAATGGGTAATTTATTTTTGGTCGATATTAAAAAGTTAAAAACAAAGTTTATAAACAAGACCGTGTCGTGATGATGTTCTTTTCGTTCTTTTCTATCGTTTTTGGTAAGATTTATTTCAAACTTCTGTTGTTGTTGTTGAAACTACACCAAAATTGAAGATAGTCCTGAAATTAGGAGTCGCTTTAGCACGCCAAACATTCAATTTTTTTGTGTAACTCGAAATACATTCTGCTAGTCGATTTAAAAAAAAACCTGTCTTATTGCAAGCAGTTACATTGAGCTAGGCGTTTTATTTTTATTTTATTTATTAGGCGTTAAGATGATCAGCGCCTTTGCCTTAACGTCTAGGCGCGACCACAGTGAGTCAGGCGTCAGTGGCGCGTGAACTCAGGGGGAGGCCAGAAGGGGTTACGCTGACCGTATTCCAGTACGATTGTAGCTCTCTAACGTTTGCATACTTAGCCAATTTCGCTGTTCATCGGCTGTCCCTTCACAAAAAGTCGATCTCCTGATGTCTAGTCCAAAGTCATAGTCAGCAGTGAATGTCTACAAATCTCGTAACTAAGTTACCAAGCTTTTACCAAGCACCATATCTGGTTAGCCCGTACACTGCCAAGGTGGCGTTCTTATGTGAAGAAGATGCTTGGTTCTTTCTAATTGACTTGTATTGCTACTAAATCACTAAGGTGATGTTTTAAACGTAACCGAACTTCATCGGAGAAACTAAACTCACAATAAGTCAAAAAGGGCTCAGACTCAAGACGTTTTCAACGAGAAATTCTTAAAAATAAAAGATAATGATTGTAAAGCGGTTACAATTTGTCTGAAAGTTGGTCGAGTTTCCATCCAACTGCACAGCGACTTCCGTTCCCAGACTGCAGGCTCGTTAGTGCGCTTTTTGGGGCGTGATCGACGCAACCGCGCATCCTCTCCGATGCGCCAAAACTCAAACCCCCACAACGCATTACGCACCTCACAAAATAGCTAGTCCTCTGTCACGAACGCATTGTTCCTTGACCTTGTGTCAATTTTTGGACTACAATACGTGGTACCTTCAAAAACTCCGCTTAGTCGAAACAATGCCTCGTTTTTTACATTTGCAAAGCTTAAAAAGTGCCGTGTCGCGTCATTTTACTTGCAAATTCCCGTGATTATGCATAGTGGAGTCGGGCGAAGATGTATTTACGCGTGCATTGTGTGCATTGTATGTACGTGTGTGGTGTGGGCACGCACCGTGTCCCGATTTAATGTTCCACACTAAGGCAACAGCCCCTCGCATACCCCGCGCTCGGTTCAGTTCCACGCGATAATGTCTGAGCGAAATGATCGATGCAACCCTCAGATGCACTTTACTCGAAAACATTAAAGGCGTTTGCACGTTCCGCGTCCTCGTCTTGGCTTTTAGGTTCCACTAAATTATGTATTCGCCCGTCTGAATTCTTTAGCGTGAATTATGACCGCGATTCTGTTACCAACGTGGTACAAAGCTATAATTGAACATATTTTATCGTCACCCCACGTACATGGTCAACGCTGCAGTTTAAGTTCATTACGCAGTCGAGCGGCGGAGCGACGACGATTCAGAGCGAACTATGCATAATTCACCCATTAATTCTCAAAATGACTCTTGGAAGTTCTGCGTCCGCCAGACGGAATGGCCATTGCTGCAATATGTATGCGTCAGCCTCCGATGCAACTTTGGCCGCTTACTTCGGCATCGTACAGGCTACAGCAGTTTGAAACTTGTTTTCAGCTTATATTCGTCCCCATCAAGGGGTTGAGCCAAGAGCGAACCCTGTTGTCAGTTGTCAGTTAGAGTTGGGTTCCAAATAATAAAAACACATTAGTGAAATAAGAAGTAAAGTAACGGCCCTAAAGCTGTGAAACCTCTGAGCTTGCTCCTAAAACTCAATGCAATTCCATCCTATGAATAAAAGCAATATACTGCTTCAAGCAAATTGGCTGATCGAGGTTGACGTCGCCCATTACTCGCCTCAAACGCATCTGAAGGTAGGATTCAAAAACGATCTAAACAACCCGTGAATTGCAGTGAGAGAAAGTTCGGCTAGGTTCAGGGACGCGGCTGGCGTGTACGGGCTATTTGCGGAGCGCGGCAGGCGATCGACGATGCAATTAAATTTGTAAGCGAAGCTTTATGTTCCCGGGCTAAATATAAGGCACTGAGACTAGCAACGATGTTGTCGTGCCGGCTAACACCACTTTCGTTCATTGCGTGCTCCGTATTCACACTTTCAAAGGTGCATATATTTTGCTAATCGTATCTTGCGATGCGTGAGTGTTAATTGACAGAATAAAGTTGACGTGAAATTTTATTTACATCGCGATTCGTGCTGAAATTCTTGGCAACAGTGTGCTGTCTCAATTGCCACAATTTGTGCTTATTTACATTAAATGTGAGGAAAAAAATCATGATAACAACAACACTGCTACTGTCCAGACATTAATGTGATATTTGCTTAAATGTTGGTAAATCATTGAAGCAATAATTGAATTAGATACCGATTGGTGACATAATATTTAGTTAGCGAGAATTCCACAGAGCGACGACGCTGCTGTAAGCAAAGATCATTTGGTTCAATGAGGCGAACTATCGCGTTCATTGTTCCTAAAGGTCAGCACTGGACTACTGTTACACTAATAGAAAAGTTACGAATAAATTGTACGATACGAGTATGTTATGTTACTATTATAATGTTATCAATACGAAGTTTCTTAGTACTTGGTAGCAGAAAACAATTGATGATTCGATATCCAGTTTCGGTACGTATTGCTTTCTGTGCCGCGGGCGAACATTATTGTAATTTATTTGCTTGTCATCGAGAACTTTCCTTGCAAGGACCACGTACTTAAATCTAAACCTTGTTCTGTGAAATATCTTCAGAAGAAGAACCAGGGAGAGAATTTTTAAACCAAGTTTTGTAGAGATAAACTTAGACAATAAAGACGAACAATGTTTCTAAGATATTGTTAAATTGAGACATCCTGAATGTACAAACTCATGGAATATAATGAAGACTGGTTGGAGATATGCCGGCGGCAGTGGGTAGACGTGGGTTGGAACAGTGAAGATGAATAAATCAAGAACAAACACAAACAGGCAAAGCCACTGACAAGCCAACATTACCTTCCGGATATATTATTTATTAAGCCTTTTTTTTTTCAACATAAGCAAGGAACTGGCAAAAAAATTTATGAGCCAATCATCAGCGAGTAATATAAAACCTCGTAAAATCGTATTTTACAAGCTTTTTTTATAAAACTACTAAATCCCACGGTTCAATGCGTACGCTAAAAGTATTTCTGGTATTAACAAGTTATTTTTATTTTCTACAATAAATATCTTTCAGTTGGCCTTGATTAAATTGGTTACATAAAATTGTCTAGATTTATCAAGAATTATGAATTTAATGTAATAATTCACATATTGGCTTTAAACTTTTCGTCTGACTGTAAAGTAACATGTAAATTTTCACACAATACATTTTCATGACTCCGCATTTTTGGAAGTGGTCGTATTGCCGTGGTGGTTACCGGGCAATATTTCATTCACAGAAGCATGCTTTATGAAGTCTGTGACTCAAAAGGTTATGTGGTCGTGACTCCATCAGTAAATACTGCTGCGCTACTTTAGTTAGTTTCTACGAATACTGTATTCAGCAGGTTACTATAATTCTAAACATAACTTCGGAAGTTTAGTGACTCTCTCTGTTACTTTTCACGTCAATAAAATACTCGTAACAGAATATCGGGTTAATACGTATTTGACAGGGTAGGTATATTTAACCCGCCTAGTTAGTTACTTTTTATTATAGGACAATAACTAATTCATACTGGAAAGTATTAATTTGTTTATCACTTTAACTTTTAATTTCGCAACATTTGGTTTAGTTTTTCTACCTCTGTTTCCTCTAGCAGTCCCGCTAAAATAATTAATAGAGACGAAATAACTATTGATTTAGCCTTTACAACTTTTTTGTCTTTTATCGATCTATATTTTTGTAACAACAATATTATATATTCTTAAAGTCAATCTTTTTGATTGGTCGGTCTGCTGAAAGGGATTTACGATCAGGTGCTAAAATTCGTTTAGTCGTAAATTTTGCGGGAGTTGGAAACATAAACCTTCCTTCGAAGTTTCGTTGATCATTTATTATTAGGCTGAATTTTGCCAGCATTTAATTATGATATTTCTTCAGTTGTTTGGAATGCTCACGCTTGTAAATCAGGCGCCTTGTCTAGTCAAAAGTTGTTTTTTTTTTTAGATATATTTTTAACGGCTCTGGGTACGGGACCCTAACGGCTGGTTCAAATGTTCGAGTTCTTGACGTGTTGCCAATCCTACGTAACAATAAATTTATTATTATCCTTTTTAGGGGAATCATTTAAAACAATACTTTTAAATAAAAAAAAATTAAAACTTTAGATTTCAATACTAAAAATTCGTTAAATAAATAAATTGTTGTATCAAAATATTATTATTACCAAGTTTCTTTAATGAATGAATATATTTTATGTGTGTCACAAATTTAAAAATTATAAAGCAGCCTTGGACACAACTATTTATTAAAGACTAAGGATAGTTTTCTGGAATCGGAATATGGATAGGATAGATAGAAAGGATTAGATCCTCCAAATTTTTTCGTGAGACGTACGATTTTGTTGTATTCCTAGAATCCTTTTCTGTAATGGAAAAACTGGTGATCATTTTACTGAGGATTCTCACTTAAAAGTGACCCAATAAATATTTAGCAGTGGTTGGTAGCATTATTGGAGGGGGGAGGTGTTTATAATTCACACACATTCAAGCACTTAGCTCTGTCACAAGGAGCTGCATTACTGCATTTAGTTGGGAGCTGGGGAATGACGTTGCATAGATTTATAGAGGCAATTATTATTTAATCTATGGTCTGTCTGACGACTCCGTATCAAGTGGTGCCAGTTAATGCGTCTACTGCAACTTTGGCTGGATTGCGTAAAGGCAGTACACATCGCTATTCAGTATTAGCTACGTAACCTCGTTAGATTGTTTTTAAATGCCTAGAGATCAGTTTTAGTCGGTTACAATAATTGTTGAACAAAGTTAAAAGCTGCGTAAATATCTGAAAATCTTAAAACAATTGCCTATGCTATAGGTATAATTTTGTTGATTTAATTATATACCATGACTATTTTACAACACATTGTGTTGTATGTAATTAAAAACACGTTGTACAATAGAAAAAACGATAGAAGATGCTATTTATTTTCAGTCTTACTAAAATGTTTCAGCAGAAAGCAGTATAACGAATTCACGAACACAAATAGCGCAGTGCCAGCAATAATGAAAATCTATAAATCGAAGCAAAAAATTAAAATCATTGAGCTTGGGCAGGGACTTGAATCCGCATCTCATTGGCTATCCGGGCCATACAGGCGCACTGACCAATAACAGACGACATCTGTTGAAAAAGTAATAAACTAGTAACGAAATGATTCGAGAGTATTCTATCAAATTCTAAATTAAATTTGCTAGCTACTTACCTGCCTGCCACCGTACTGCAAGATGAATTATGTATCCTGCCATATTCAGCTGAATTGAGCATAATATTATTCCTTTTATTTTTATTATATGGCGTAATTGCACTGGCTAACAATAACACAGATTATAATTAACTCAAAGGCAATAAGTAAACATGATTGTACATACAATTAACATGAGTTAGTGGTTATTAATAAATTTTTCTTATTGATAGTAAAACGAATCACCTAACGATCTGACCGTTGTTGTTACGCCCGTATTACGTCTTTTCCTGTGGTAATAATGTTTTCCCCTGTGAAAATCTTCCGAATGGGTTAACTTCATTTACTTAAGTATTCATGATGAATACATTGTATTAAATACGCATGAAACGTAGATGAAACCTCACAAAATTACATAAGCTATGTAAGTACACGTAGGTAAGTAGGTACATAATACGCGCCATCTTGAAAATTATTTCTGCGCATAACTAACCTATCCCAACGTTCGTTTCATGGTCGGGGCATGACTAACAAACAATTATTGTTTCCAACCATCGTGACTTTTACGGCTGTTTATTAATTATGTACTTGTGTATTCACGTAAACAAACAGTATACTTATAGAAAGTGACCTTATAGTATAAATAACGGAAAGTAAATTTCTAGGTACCACGTCTAATTCAGAGTATGTATGCATGCACCTGATTGGAAACATATTATTAATAGGTACCTATAATACGACCTGATAATGAAACTTCTAGGTGTAATTTTCCATCCAAATGTTCCATTTTTTTCCACACGCTTTTCAAGAGTTCTATTTTTGACACAGATTAGATTGGTACCTACCATGCAATGCTGCGCAATTTGTTTACAACGGTTCGTATCTGTAAAGGGAAGTTATATAAAAATGACACATAAAATACATAGTTGCATTTTACGAGAACGACCAGCCAAGCCATAAATGTCTCGTCACTAACCATCCTCAACTGGAACATTGTTTGTAACCATTTCCTATACCTACCTATAACTAACAAATAGAAACCCCAACGTTATTTACTACGTTATTCGCTAACTATTATTCGCATGATGCCATAGTTAGGTATTATTGGTATGATAAGACTTTTATTGACTGGTTTTTGTCGCCTTGTTAATACTATTTTAATTACCAAACTAATGTAATGCCTGTGGTGATTACTGATGATGCATGCAAGAGTACCCTCTCACAGTTTCAAAATTTAGGATCGGTAAGTTAAATTGACTATTTGAGGATAATTTAAAGAGATGCTATATTTGAAACTAAAGATAACTTTAGCACGTAATAAATACTTCGAAATGCTAGCATTTTCTAAGAAGAAAGCCCTAAATTAATAATTTCTTTCATATCTCAGTTAAACGTTACACAACAGAGACAATATAGGTACCAAATTCTTTTGCTTTTTATATGTAGGTATCCCTATTTCCCTTTCGTCATAGTCAAACATCATTGACATCTTTTGGCAGTCCACTGCTGGACATAGGACTCTCCCAAAGCACGTCACTTGACCCGTTCTTCACCCACACGCATCCAGCTGCTGCCAGCTTATATATTCTGTGGTTTTTAGTAGATTTTAGAGATTAGGCAAATTCTTTAGGTACTCTGCACTAATTCTAATTAAAATTAAAAGTAATTTTATTAATTATACGCTTTCTTAGAATACTTAATGGCGTCATTTCAGAAGTTAAAAATCTTTGCTCAAACACGAATTACAAGTATAAGCAATAAAAAAGATCAAACAATCTAAAAGAGGCGATGCGACATCAGTACCACCCCCCCACGCTAGTTGGACTTCCACTTTGTTTGCCTAAACGTGGTTATTTCACATCACAAACATTTCACCCATCATAGACGTTATATACAGGTATACTTACTTGCATACGTGGTGGTAGGTAGGTGTAGTATAGGTAATGGGTAGGTAAGTGGCGCGTATTGTTGCAATGCCCGTGAACAATCACGTTTTGTACGCTGTTATTGCTTCTTATCGTAAATTCCTTACCTACCTTAACATAAACTAGCAGTCGTAGGTTAGTGTTAGATAGAACTAGCCTTATCTAGTGCGCAGTTGGTTTACTCAGGGTTTCTTTGAAAATTGTCACTTCATAACTAGCTTGATATCTTCTCCTGTATGTTAAATTGTTGTAAGTACAAGAACTGATATTCTCATTTAAAAAAATAATTATACGTCACTTGCTTAGAGTTCCAATAAATTAATATCAATAAAATACAAATAAAATGATGGTTAAATGTATGCGTCAAAAGGATTTTTACCCCAGGAAATAATTTGTTTTAATTACGCTTTTAGTAAAAGTTTTGTAAAGAACATTTATATGGATGGAACCAGGTACACTAGAATATTCTATCTAAGTATCTAGTATGTATATGCATATCATTGTACACATCAGTTTTATCACCTTTGTTGCGCACACACGTCTGTGCTATTCATGGTTTATCAACATTTAAGTACTTAACTGCTTACTTCGGTCAGTGCATTGATTAGAAATCTGTAATACCTACCCCAACGGAAGCCTTGTTGTTGACTTTGGTCTATTACGTGAAGTCCGACAAGGATATTAAACTTAAATGAACGTGACCAAAAAAGGAACTAGACAGCTATCTTGTGCTAACATAATTTTTGACAGCCTCTTGTTTAGCGAGCAATGCTTTAGCCCATGTTCATTTAATTTTTTTTCGAATTATATAAACAAAAATACTTTGATAGAATATTGTCTTCGTAGCAAACGTCAGATTGTAGCTAAGGATATTACTGGCCAGCGTTTGAAAATATTATGAACTAGCTCTCCGCCCCGTGGCCCCCTCCGCGTTAACAGGTTTTCCCGTGGGAAAGAAGTATTTTTCCGCGGTAAAAAGTTAGTAGTGCTTTATTAGTTATTTTAAGATAGGCGGGTACTTATCTCAATGAGCTTTGGCTATTTTAAAAATTTTACTTTTTATCTTTTGTATGTGTAAATGTTCTAAAATGTTTGCGGTTCTCTTATTTAAAGCATGCCTAGATACAATATTTAAATTATGTCTATAATGCAAATTATATTGAAATTTATGTTCTGCCCACTTGAAGTTATCACTTGTTTTCATTATGTAAATAGGTATGCAAGTTATTTATCTAAAGTGTACGTTCGCGGGTTATAATAACATTAATAACTTGGCATCTGAGGTCGGTTGTAATTTCTTAACTACTATACTTTCTACTTTTTGATTGAATGACTGGATAAAATATTACTTCTGTTTGTTATGCAATGGATATTATGTATTTTATAAACACTCCTTGATTTTTAATTTATAAATAGACTAGTTTTTTGCTCACGGATCGCTCCGCGGTAATATTGTAATTTGTTTCCCATCGGAATGAGATATTTTTTCGCGTTGAAAAGTAGCTTTATTTTATTAGACATCTTTAGTGCTGTTAGTTTCTACATAATACGATAAAAAAAAAACATAGAATTGTCGAATATAAAATTATATGGATATAAAGAGAAATGACCCCTATTAATAGCAAGATAATAGAAAATTTATAATTAGATATTTTATTCTGTCCTAACTCAACTTAAACGAGTCTTTTCATAGTTGCCAAACAACTGTTTAAGTATTGCTTCTAGAATACAAATTAATACAATTAAGAGAAAAAAAATCACGCCATGAAAATAACACAATTTATACACGCAAATGAGACTGGTTGCACAATCAATCTGCAATCATCTTCTGAATTGACCCATTACCCATTAAACTGAGAGTCGAGACGATGCAGTTATAGCATAAATTAACTTTAATCTGCATCAATCTATAAATATATAGCTAGCTACAATTGTTTGTTTTGGTGTCTGTTTAGATAATTCTGATAACTTTTTAACGGTTTTATTTAGTTTGACCTGTTTGTCGTTTAGATTATTATACGTTTAAGCACGTTATAGTTTTGAGAAATGCCTAGATTGATAAACAAATGGTGGTGGTGCGCTGACTGGCAAACTAAAACTTACCTAATTATTTATTAGCTTTTACTTATCTCTCTTTTCAATAAAATTGCAGTTAATGTGTATTGTGTCTTTTACGTATCACTATTTATCACTGTTTTTCTTTTTCTCTTTTGTTGTGTTGTATTGTGTTTTGTCAAATAAATTGTCTATGTCAGTTTTTTTATTTTTTTCATTTTTTGTTCCAACGATACATAGAAATATTACTTGATTTTCAGCCGTAAATAAGTGTATTGACTGGTTGTAGTTAAACGGGGACAAAGTTTTTTTTAATAGGCCTAATATTAGTGTAACTGTGTATTAGTGTGTGTGTGTGTGTGTATGTGTACACTTTCAAAAATTATAAAGTAAAACCTCTATCTCATCTGTCTTCTAAAAAAGTTTTAATTATATAATTAAATGTTTAAAAAATTATATAATAAATTAAATGATGAAAGGTGCGAAAATTATTTTAATCGATACATCATCGCTTTTATGAATTTTACGACAGTGCCAGGCATATCCGCGTAAAATGATCTGTTCTATGACTTAGTAATTGTACCACCTACATACTTTGTCTAATGTCATTAACGACACGAACGTTGTTATGCGTCATTTTGATAAAGAAATATAAAATATATTCTTAGATTGCAAATGTATAATACGAGTAAAAAAGGAGTGTAAGCAAAATTTAAAATTAAAGGCTTTTTTATTATTGCTGATTTGTTTGCTTGTGTAACTTCGTGTTTTCATTGCGTAGTCTATATGACAAAAACTAAATGGTTCAGTTTTTAGACTAACTTACTATCCAATGAACAGCAAATTGTAGTTTTTGCTTGTAGGTACCTCTTTGGAACAGAACGCATGAAGCTTGTTTATTATTAATGCATGTACGGACGGACTGTGTTGTTATAGTGATTAATAATAACGAGTTGCATAATATGCTAATATTATTACGTAATAACTGTATTTACTCACCTATTAATACTTATTTACCATTCGCCACCTTAACTTCACGTCCATACTTTAGTTCGCGACTTCGTGTGCTCTCATCTCAAGCTAATGAAGTCGTTTGCAGGCAATGAGCAAACTGTATGCAACTTATAAAATAATAGGTAATCAATATTTAATTTTGCTGTACATTGCTCAGCCGATATGATAGAGATAAAAATATTCAAATAAAAATAGATTTATTTGAGTTAACCTCGATCATAGTGACTTTTTTAATTTTATATGCACAAAAATCTGCCGATTTGTAAGACTATCATGACAAAATTACAAAAAAATAATTTTGAGACATGAAAGGTGCGAAAATTATTGTAATCGATACATCATCGCTTTTATGAATTTTACGACAGTGCCAGCCATTTCATTTAATTTCTTGAAATGAAATTAATATTACAAAGATAACTAAAACAGTAAGTAGAAAATTTAAGACTTACTTACCCTCATCCTTTTTTTTTAAGTTGCTGTGCATAACAGGGTCCACCCACAATGTGTACAAAATCAAAAGATTTTTATTCGAAGTAAGATCTACAAAATCATTTTTCGACGTCAAAAAAAATTTAGGACCAGACTTTCTATGGTTGGCTGTAATTCGAGGGCGGCGTTCATCCGTGGAGAAGAACGGCCATAAGAAACTCCGTATTTAATATTATTTATTCACTATACATGTATCTATATTGTACCACTAAGAATGCACTATAGAATTAAATCAATATTTGAGACTAATTGTACATACATCATAACGTGACCATAATTTGTAGCTTCGTGAAACGGTTGTTTAATTTAAAGTGTTTTAACACTCTGTGGCTGCGCTTGCGCCGGTCGATGAGATAATTATTGTTTTTATCTGGCCGTTTTACTGAATTGCCTGCCTGAATTAATGATGTCAAACGCGTAATGTATTGTTTGTGTATTATTGTGGCAATAAACGTTCTATCTATCTATCTATCTATCTATCTAATGAATGATAATTTACACTTAGCTTACAAATTATACCTTTTTTACATTTTAACCGACTCTAAAAGAAAGAGGTTATTAATTATGCCTTTCTAGAATGTATTATTGTTGCAACGACTAAATATTTGTATATTAGTGATGCTAGTGTGTCAATTTTTAAGTAGGTAGGTACATTATGAATTTATTATGTATATGGTTATTTATTATGGTTTGAGTATTGAATAGCTATTTTTTTTATCAGGGAACCGTGTAAGTTCCATGGTTTTGGAATAAGTTTAAAGCTACAACCATCAAAAGCAACAAAAAAACAATGTGTGTTAGTCTGTATTATGTAGTGTCAGCTATATAAAAATATACATCGTCAGCTCAGCCAGAAATGTCAGAATACTATCATGTTTATTTTTTAACCGTCTCACGTTGTCGGGTCATTTTTCGCTGCATCATTCGCTTGCAATAATTTTCGAAACGATGCAAAACGACAGGTGCTTGAAGTTCAAAGCGAAATTAATTTAAACGATACCATTCCAACACCATTCGCTGTCACGCTGACATTTTGGCACTTTGACTTAAAAATCAAGTCTCAACTCGGGGCTTTTATTACGCCCTAACTACCATACCGATTGGCGTTTATGTTTGTAGAGGCGAATAAAGTCGTATTGATTTCAGAGCTGACTCACGATTAAGTGGTTGCTTTTGACATTTTAAAACAAGCATCAGGAGTTGGTATTTAACAAACAGTGCCTTTAAATGCGATGCTAAAAGCAGTATGGCTTTATAGTAGCAAACATGCCACTTGGGGACAAACAAAACGTATAGATACTAGATAGACACTAGGGAGTTTGTGATTAAAATTTTTAGTTATTTTTTTTTTATCATCTATAGTTGTTTTTATGCGTGTAGTTTGAACGAGGAAGAATCTGTTTAAAGATAAAGAAATGTTGAACAGAAAAAAAAAACTATATTAATATAAACATCGTGCGTTAAAGGTACTAAAATAATCGTGTCGTAAACTGCGATACATCAATAACATTGACGACTTGACGTCTGATCGTTTTCCTTGACCGTTCTCGTTTAAATGCAACATACATAATAATCTAAATAATCCATCGCCAAACGAATATAAATTCTAGGTTTACGCGTAAACATTACATGCTGAAGGTTTTAAATCAGACTGTCTTATGTACTTGTTACTTATTCATTCGCTGATTTTGTTTCGTTTTAAACCTAACCAGTCTCCGTCACTCGTCACCAATCATGAACTCAATATTTTGAAGGTTTAGATTCTCTTTCGTTTCATCCAATTCGGAAACGAATTAAAAAAATTCGCGAATGTCATTTTTACCGCAAACATCCACATCATTGAATGAACATCTATTACTCTTCTAATGACTGATTGTAATATGTAAGATAAAGAAAACTGAGCCTTGTCCTCGTATGTTTAAGATCATTGCTCAAAAGCATTTGCCGATTCATCCATCTGTATTCGTACCTTCATCAGTGTTGGACCTTTTGACCCTTGTTATAAATACTCGTAAGTTCGTTTAGCTCGAAACGGTCGATTGAGTTCTTTTAACATACAATGAAGATAGTTAACCGATAGGCACGCCCCCGCTTGCAATTGAAGTAATTGCCTAATTATTTTTATTGCCCGTTTGTTGAGGCTCATCCATCTCACAAACTCACAACCCATTTTCTAATTTAAACAATGCTGGAAATTTTGATACCATGAAAATGTTAAACTCTTTCCTATGCTATTTCTTTTTGGAAGTTACCTTTGTCTTTTATGGCAATAATTTTCATATGGAATGATGATAAGTATAGACCCAATTCCATATTGAAAGTAGTTATACAAATCTGGTTAGGTCTGATGTCATTATTGTTAATTTCTGGTACCCAATAATTGCATAATCAGTGACAATAATATTATATCATAAATAAGAAGATGAGTACTACGAAAGGACTTGGAGCCTTTATTTATGTGTGCCACACACGACTTCTATTTACATAGTTTTCATGCTTAGATACACATTTTTTAAATTTATACTCTAAGTTAGAAACATATCTTAGGCATTTATAGTATTCTTTGGTCTGATTGATATGCTTGCGGCGTAGATCTACCTACTTTCAATTTGGCATATATTTGAATACAAATACCTATAGGCGAAAAAAACCAAAATAGCAACTCATAGTTCGTGTTGGAATACCTACGTGACTCCTTAATGTAGAAGACAAAATTCCATTTTGGCATGGTAGTCTATTTCGGAGAAATATTTTATATTGAAATTCAATCCTTTACTGTCGGCTCGGCACTGTCGGTCCCTTTGTTTTAAGCTTCCGTCATGGGATTCCCAGAAATGCTAACGAGAGATTAAAACCTGAACCTTATTTCAGTTTAAATATTAGGCGGCATACAACGTTTTTGTTCTAACCTAAATGACGAAAATAGCGACTAGTTATTTATGTAAATATAATAGTTGTAATAAAATTTTTGGTGGCCCCTGTTTGTTCGAATCTTATCTATCACCATCGAATAAAATCATGCTAGCTATTTTAATCCTTTCGACATCTTTTAAATCACCCACGGATTTTTATAAATGACGATTTTGTAAAGCTTTTAGATTAATTAAGACATTTAACGAACAAACCATGTGTTATGAAACGTACCCGAAATATACAATCCACTTAGCACAAAAACTACACAATAAAACTAACTACTTCATTATTTTACTTTTGATAGCATCTATGCAAAAAATGACCTTGCACATTGTGTATTATATTTTAAAATTTGTAGCACGTTTTACAGTGGCAATAACATGAATAACAATGCTTGATAATGTGATATGGGAAAAACCTTATATTAAATAAAAATAATTATTAATGAAAATTTCAACATTCATGAAAAAGCGAACATAAACAGTTCTTAAAATAATATCATAAAAAATAGAGATCAACTTATTTAGTTAAAGACCTCATTGTGAATTGTGGTAGGTGATGGTAATAATTACAGAATATAATAATATTGTTTAATATCAGCTGTTTACGTTTAAAGAACAAAACGCCTTTATTTTTTAATTGAATTTACACATAACAAAATTGGTACACAGTTTCCTTGAGATAACAGATCACATTTAGCTTTATTACACCCAAGAATGAATGATACTAATCGTGAATCGTGAGAATAGGACATTAAGATAAAGCGTTTTTTGTAAGAATTTTTATCTAAATTGCCATTTTGAAAAAAATATACACATCGCCACGTGTAACTTAAATTCAAATATTATGTAGTTATAAATAAGGAGTTTTATTACTTGGTAAATATACGTTCAATTTTATTGTGCTGGTATCATTCTATATTCGTTCTAAGTTATAATACGTATTAAATTTTATAGCAAACAAATCCATCAAAGTTCTCAATTCCATACCTAGACAGTTATACATATTATATAACAAAAATATATTATGCGAAGAATATTTTGTGATATCTATTTTGGGGAATATGATATATCTTGTAAGTTAAATTCTCAGATAAAAAAGCCTCGTAACTTTGAAAGAGGCGGACAGTCAGCCATCGCGGTTATGGTAAAAGTCGTGAGCGAAATAGCCTGTCTGGCGGTTAAGTAATCGAATTTAGTGGGCCCCATTGTTCAACCGAGGCCAAGGTCTTCTTTGTTTACAACGCCGAACGCGCAATATGGCGCTTACGCCGTTTAACCGCGCAACCAATCCAGAACATTTTTTATTCCTATTTGGGCAAAAACGTTAACTGGCCTATAATGGATGCTCAGTGTTCACAAATTATACGTTGTGCTAAATACAAAATGTATGTTTTAGATGGATGAGTAAATTTGATAAAAATGTAAGAAAAAATTACTAGATAGTAATTTTGATGTTGAATTCACACACGGTTCAGACTGGTTAGTCATAGCAGAAAATAATATGAAATATGAACGAATAAAAAAAATCGATATTATTTATTCAATTGTATTCAATTATTCTGTTACAAAAAAACTAGCATTGACCTTGACAGCGTAATTATAACACCAATTGTTACAAACGGCCGTAAAACTCATAACTTTCCCGAATACAGTTGTAAACACGATTACGATCTCCATTGCGATTTACATTTTACTGTTCTGTTATTGTTTTGGGGTCGTGATAAATGTATTGTATTCGAAATAAAATGTTTTGTTGTTTAATTAAGCCCGGTAGGCGATGCAACACCTACAACTCTAAAGGTACAATACCGTATATCCTAAAGGGCTCAACTGAGATTTATATACGCGTTGAAACTATGCCTCCTGGCTATTTTACACTTGTCTGCCTACGCAACGAGTAAATTATAGTAATAACGTACAAATACTTAGCGATTTGATGTTTGTATACTGTTATTACCTAAATGATGCTTTGACTTTCTACAGTAATAATACTTTGTATTTTGTAGTAGGTATTAAATATTTTTGTTGAAAACAAAATATTTTAGTTTGGTTTCTGTGTGTAATTTAGGCAAGTAAAGGCTTATTTGCCTTGCATATTAGTGAGGTAATAAAACGCTTTAATAAAAAAATACGCATTTTAAATGTTATACAAAAAGCAATAGGTTCCAATGAAAGGATGTTCGTTGATGGCACGCGTTATTCATAATTCAATTTAACAAACAAACACATTTATAAGTACGTATTATAATGTCTACGTGTTCAACCATGTTATTATCTAAATATAAGCCGTATTCAATATAGGAATTTTGAGACGTCAACATAGCAATATGGCGCCACAAAGGCACCTTGACTATATTATATTCAACGTTTATTTCCTTCGTGGCTTATTGTTATGCTGCTATGATAGTAATAAAATACACTTTGTCTGACACTGTAGTTAATTTTAGATAAATAAAACGATTAAGCAGATTCGCTATTTGTCCAGTTGTGACCTATAGAGACTGACCAAGTATTTTGTTGGAGTTGGAGGTATATTTAAAAGTTTTTAAAATTTCGATTGAAGGGTGTTGTAATATTATAAATAAAATTTAGTTTTCCTTCTGAAAAAAAAAGCTTAGTCTACCTAAATGCCAAAATTGCAAGTTTCACCAAATCCATCCAGTAGTTTTTGCGTGTGAGAGTAACAACACAACAAAGAACCATCTATCGTCACAAACTTTTTTGGTGTTACTTACATCTTTTAAAGCAAAATAATACCATTGCATCTCCAAGGTCCGAAGGGTGAAATGTTTTGGAGTCAGATCCAGTTTGTACCAGTTCAGCCTGTTGCGACGTGGGTAGCTCATGAATGAGAAAGTCTGAGACCGGTTCCCGGCTCCCGAGGTGTCTACTTTCAAATCACAATGGATTAGGTGCAGGGATGTGCTTTGGAAGTCCTTTACGAACACGAAATTTCATAAAATTTCGTGTTTACCAAGTAGGTATTAATCCACAGCCACAACAATTACAGAATTATGATTTTGGTAGGTATTGATCGACTTAACTACCGAAAAACTTTTTTTTTTTATATTTATATTTTCATACCTATATTTTTTCAAGGAGGGCTATATCCAAAATCACGCAGTGTGTTGAGTCGTGAGACAAAAACTCTTAAGCGTTATTATGTTTCAATTACATTTTTTAACTTATTTAGATATTTAATTTATGTTAACGCGTTTATAATTTAGTAACTAATTTTTGTATCTGTATGTCACTGGATGAAAATTGTGTCCAATAAAACGATAAAAAGGGTATTACTATAAAATTTAAAGCACGGTGTTTTGGTTCAAGCTTTCAAAATCAAATTCTAAAATAACCCGGCAGAACACTGTTTCACGAAGGTACAGTAAGTTTATTTATAAGTAAATTGCCTAGTCGATATTGTGATAAAACAGAAAAAAAAACACAAATAAACATCAAATTGCACTCACTCTTAAATTGTAGCTTCATGAAAAGGCTCGAGATATATTATGTATTATACAGATTGTTTGTCTGTACGAACCGGTCGTCCTCGTGGACAAATGTTTGTTAAACACAAATGCGTGTTTAAACACGACGAATGATCCCGACGAAAGTTGAATGCAAAAGCTTTTAGCGCTTAAGTAATGGTTCGTCGTACTAACTACATTACAACTCAACATTACTCTTATTTATTATTAAGATCGTGGTTCGCATTTAAAATGTAAATATCCACGAAACGGTCGTAAATTATATTTTGGAATCGTATTACACAGCGTTTCAGAAGGCCAGTTTAATATATTTTTCAGAAAGCCACACAGCCACAACCACATTACATTTTTCAGTTTTTTACGCAGTTTTATTTTTAATTTAAAAAAGGAAATGTTTTTTTTTTTTTTCATTTTTGAGCCCTTGAGTCTTTACGTACGTGTGTTCGGGGTCCTTTAGTGCAAATTGCAATCGATTCGTCATCTATACAGGTCCTATTAAATCATTTAGGTACTAGCACTAAAATTACGAAGGTCATCTCATCTCAAGTCTCTTTCCTTGACTTTGAAGGGCGAAAAGAGCAGACGAGTTTAAATTACAGATCAGGCGCGGTTTCAATAAATTGCGCAATACAAGAATCACTATGAAATAATTCACCATACTTCACCATATTGAACCCATATCCCTTGCCCATAAGATCTAGATCCTAAACAAACAGCCGATAAGGCGTGGCATGCGCAGCGCGCGATCCGGTCGAATGCACACAGACGCACCACCAACACTTTGATATAAAATACGCTCGACAAAAACATCGTTATTTTTATACAACTTCCAAGGCCAAGCCGCCATGTTGCATTTAGTCAGTAAACAAGGTCCAGCCATTTGAAATATCTAGATTGTTTTGTTTTTTAACTTACAAGGTTAAATGTTTTGTAAACAACTTATCGGGGCCTACCTTTTATGGATTTCTGGACCTCCATTTCTATTTTTATTTAGCTTTTAGTTTTCATCGCATGTTATAAGGTAGAAAGTTTTGATTATGTCATTTTTCATTGGTCTGTTGCGTTTACTTTATTTATTACTTACTTACTCGCCACTTCGTAAGTATAGCCACCGCACAAGTACCTACACATTTAAAGTTTCAGCTTATCGCCTAATGAGGTAATGAGGTAATTTAAGTTACGCGTTTGAGCGCTCACATTACGTGAAAATGGGGCGGTGGCTTTTTGTTGATGAAATTAAAATAAACCCATTGTGCGCTCAAGGTTACCCATATTAAGTCGAGCGCACTTCCGCTCAAGCAAGTCTTTATACTCAAGCGAAGCAGTATATAAATATAATCAGTAACGCTAGCAACAGAATACGTCAACACCATCTCTCTCTACTTACATGTATCTATAGAAATTGTATAGGAGTGTTTGTTTAGTTTCACGCGTGACTGTGCTTGTGTGACTTCCTCTGGAAGTTATGGATACTATTACATTCATTGGAAATTCGTAATTTTATTTTCGAGGTCATTTTTTTTACAGTATAAAAATATTTATATTTGTTTAAGACTTTAGCGCATTTATTCATGATCATATGAGCCTATTACGCATTTTTAACTTAAAGCAAATATTTTGAATTGTAGTTGTATAAATTTTGCCAAAAATATTCATTTTCCTAAATAATTTTACACTTTGTTTGCGTACCTTTGGAATAATATGTTCTGATGCATGACTGAATGAATGAAATTATTGTATTTTGAAAATTAATGCTAAACTTGTACAAGTACCAATGCCCGCCCGCAGCTACGCCCGCATTGGTCCCATAAGGGTCTATTATATTTCAGTACCAAGTTTCATCAAAATCGGTTCAGTAGTTTTGGCGTGAAAGAGTAACAAACAGACAGACAGAGTTACATTCGCATTTATAATATTAGTATGGATAAAGGCCAGAAATTTCTAGAAAACCAAAGCTTGGATGGAACACCACGCCACGTAACTTGTGCAATTAGATACTTATATAAATTCATTATACTAAAAATGGCAGTTCCATTATAAAACCGGCAGTATAATGTGGTATAATCTCCGGTTTTTTTTATCTGCACGAGCACACGAGAATGTAAACACAATGCGATGTTGACACGCCCGCGAGATACGAGAGCCGGTATCTAATTCGGGTGGCCTTGGCAATGAAAAAACAAGTTTTTCAACCAACCTTGAGACTTTATTTTACTTTTTGCACGGCGCCATGCTGCCACATTTGCGAGTACGCAAGTTTTTTTTATTATTTTTGCACTTACGCTACTTTTGAGCGTTTTGACATTGTAATGGAAATGTTTAAATGTCAGATGCTACGTAAATCAATAAAAATTCTTTCACCACTAAAATATAGGCTACCTTTTACCGCGGGAAAATGCTTCATTCCCACGGGAAAAAGTGTTAACGCGGCCGGAGCCGCGGCGGAAAGCTAGTTCCTAATAAGTTCAGACATAAGTAGCATGTGACTTGAAAAACATGGCAATTCACTATTTTTAGTATGAACTTTTCGATAAACTACGAACTAGGAATGACTGCTCCGATTGTTTTATATAAATTTGTGTAAATTTTAGCTTAAAAAACTTAGTAGGTACTTGAAGATTTTTTCCCATATTATTAAGACATAAATATCCAGCCGTAAAAATTAGTCTAACTTGTAAAAGGATGGCAAACAGGGAAACATTAATTTTTGGTAAATGACATTTTGATGTCGGTTACGTCTTCTCATCGATCAGGGCAAATTCTCGGTAAATCCGTGTAACATGATTATAAAACGAGTGCGAACCTTGGTACCGAAGTTCCAAATTTCGAATAATATGTTTCCGAAAGTTTGTAATGCCGAATAACGTAATAACGAAATATCAAAGCCACGAATAATTTTACACCGAAAGTTTGCTACAACGAATAACGCAATAACGAATGCATGCCATGCCGAAACTCGCCATACCTTTAAAACATGACCACAACATTTAAATGAAAAATGTATTTTTTTATACTTTATTTAAAAAAATCTATGATGATGATGAATCGGATTTTTGATAAAATGGTCACTTCACATAAAAAATAATGTCCTTTGTATTTTTTGTTAAATAAAATTAATTAAGGGCTCGCCGCTGTGGCTTTTTTATTTGGAAAATTATAAAAAAATTCTTTAAAAAAAATAATAAAAATTAAATGAAAAGGTTCCCATTTTTAAACCGTATTTTTTTTATTGTAATAATCACTAGAAAAATAAATTAAATAAAATGAGTTTAAAATTTTTATTTAATGATAAAAAAAAATACATTACTTAACAAAAATTTAAAAAGATAACACTTCTAAAAAAAGTTTTTTTTATATTGTTTAGAGTATTTTATTTTTTTCTATTCTTACCTTCCATCAAGTACCTATATAATAAACATACAACCACGTATACAAACTTTCGCATTAGGTACTATTAAGATCCTAACATAGGTATACACAAAGTTACGTTGTTACAATTACAAGATTGTGCAAGGGGCACATAGTATAAAAATATAAGTAGGTAAAATAAAGTAGCACTGCATAAATAATTAAATAAATTAAATATTAATTCATTCTTCTTTGCGACAAAAAATAGTTGTGGTCATGTTTTAAAGGTATGGCGAGTTTCGGCATGGCATGCATTCGTTATTGCGTTATTCGTTGTAGCAAACTTTCGGTGTAAAATTATTCGTGGCTTTGATATTTCGTTATTACGTTATTCGGCATTACAAACTTTCGGAAACATATTATTCGAAATTTAGAACTTCGGTACCAAGGCTCGCACTCTTATAAAACAAGTGACAGTGATGCGAGATGTCTCGGACAGGAGCGAGAAAATTGGATTTTGATTCATTAAAGAACGATGAACTTTACCGCGCTCGCAATTTGCGGTAGACACCAGGCTAGACTGGCTTCCAACTACAATTGAAGGTACATACTTCCAAGTACCTACAAATTCTGTTAAGTTTTTACTGATGTTATTTTCGAGGTTGATTAACCTGGCGTTTAGGACAGTGGAGCAAATACCTATGTCGTAATTCTCTCTCTTGTAACTTAGGATGAGTAAAACACTCATAAAACCTGACCAAAGAAATAAAAAACCTGCTCTGGGGGCGCCACGTGTATATTTTTACGACTATGGATGGCATCAATTTCCCTTATAAAATTAGTTCCATGAAATTCCGCAATATGGCGAGGTATTTTATTTCTCTGGTCGGGCTTTACATACACATAAAGAAATGTTCAATAGGTATACAGTTGTAAAACACTGTCAGGTTTTGTAAACATTTCACTTCTATATAAATTACAAAAAAAAATTCAAGCAAAATCCGCTCTTAATGCTCTTAAACCGTACAAAAAAAGAACCGTAAAATATTAATATACAAAAAACTACATTTGTTAGAACAGTAACGTTAAAAACTAAACTGTGCTTTTTGTACTTTACTTGTTTGCATAATCTGAAGATTATACCTCCAATTATGAACTGTTTAGTTCTTTACGCCACGTATGTCGAATAAAATTGATTGTTTTTTTTTTGTTTAACAGAGCCGGTGCGGGTGCAAACGGCATTTTCTCGAGAAGACTGGACTTCTCTACGTTCAACCTTCTGCCGAAGCACAAAGTCAACTCATATCAGATCAAGGTAAGTCCTTTTTATTTATACAAGAAAAAAACTCTAAGAGGCTTAACGCGAGCGGAATCACTTCAGTGAATAACCACTTAAGGCGACACCTGGAAAATTTTAGTGTTCTTTGACTCGTCAGTACTCGTAATCTATAAGAGTAAGTTAGTTAATTTTTAGATATACATTATTTGATCATATTATCTCAAGACTCTACTCACTGAAAACACGTTTACTGAAAATTTTATCGATAGAACATTAAGCCAAAGTTGCACCTTCTATTATCTTTTTTCGCTTTGTATAGGTAAACGGCAATGAATTGGATGCTGAAACGTGGTCATAAGTATGGGTTTCAACTTTATTAATGTTTCATCTCGAAACATTTTTATTATGTGCATTACTTTTTGTATAAATGGACACCAAAGAATTTGGCACTTACGCTGTTTAGTTCTAGCGCGCAACAGCATACCTTTCTCTGTTATACACGTACGGCACTGCTTAGCGTCATCACTTTCCCGCACTGCGATCAGTCGTCCGCTTACCTTTGCCGACGACGGACCTGCGCTAGGCGATCGCAAATTGCACCGGCGAAATCGAAAATAATTTATTACTAAGATGGGAAACAAACGCCGTCCAAAAAATAAAAAAAAGGCAGATTTGGCAAGAAAACGGAGACTTATGCTTGAAATAAGAAAAAAAACTAAGTACATGCTTTTTTTAAATTAACATGGTCATCTGCATAATATTGCACCACTGAAGGGTTAACTTTCTCTATATAGACCTTGAACTTTCCTGAGACATGCGCAAAACAGTACGTTATAATGCCATATCACATTACTCATTACTTTCGAAAAGGTGATATCACCCCGTACCATTACACATCACCCAAAACATTACCCGAAATGTTCTATGAAAATCACTTTGTTTATAAGGCAGAGTATTACGATGTGCGTGTTCAGTTTCAATGGCTAGACGGCTCTTGACTGTAAGTCTCGAACCCGCACTTACCTACGAACCACTATGCCACTGACGACGCTCCATCTAATCGATACGTTTGAATATTGTAATTGCGTGAAATAAAATAAACTACGACGAAATAATATACAATACAATACGTAAAGACACGCTCTTTTCCCTAACGGGGTGAGCAGAGTTTTAGTAATCATAGGGAGCCCTAACTAATATAAAATTCTCGTGTCACAGTGTTCGATTCCATACTCCTCCGAAACGGCTGGACCGATTCTCATGAAATTTTGTGAGCGTATTCAGTAGGTCTGAGAATCGGAAAACATCTATTTCTCATACAAGTCAAAGTCGAAGTCAAAGTCAAAGTCGAAGTCAAGAGCGTATTCAGTAGGTCTGAGAATCGGCCAACATCTACTTTTCATACAAGTCGAAGTCAAAGTCGAAGTCGAAGTCGAAGTCGAAGTCGAAGTCGAAGTCGAAGTCGAAGTCGAAGTCGAAGTCGAAGTCCAAGTCCAAAGTCCAAAGTCCAAAGTCCAAAGTCCAAAGTCCAAAGTCCAAAGTCCAAAGTCAAAGTCAAAGTCAAAGTCAAAGTCAAAGTCAAAGTCAAAGTCAAAGTCAAAGTCAAAGTCAAAGTCAAAGTCAAAGTCAAAGTCAAAGTCAAAGTCAAAGTCAAAGTCAAAGTCAAAGTCAAAGTCAAAGTCAAAGTCAAAGTCAAAGTCAGTGTCAGTGTCAGTGTCAGTGTCAGTGTCAGTGTCAGTGTCAGTGTCAGTGTCAGTGTCAGTGTCAGTGTCAGAGTCAGTGTCAGTGTCAGTGTCAGTGTCAGTGTCAGTGTCAGTGTCAGTGTCAGTGTCAGTGTCAGTGTCAGTGTCAATGTCAATGTCAATGTCAATGTCAATGTCAATGTCAAAGTAAAAGTCGAAAGTCGAAAGTCGAAAGTCAAAGTCAAAGTCACAACAACAACAACAAAAATAAACTCAATAGAAATAAACTCAAAATAAAAAGATATACAATCAAATAAAATCTATATTATAATAAAACTGTAGAGGTCAAATGTTTGTACATAGAAAAAATAATTTTGATTCGTATAAGGGTAAATGGAAAGGAATAAACAAATATAGCAGTTTATCGTACTATCTCTTTATTAGTATACACAGTATACAGTAACAAATACTACAATTATAGTATAAATTCTAGCTCTGCTCTGTTCCAACAAAGCGTGGCTAAGTTAAGCGCGCGGTATTTTAAACTGACGGACCCGGCGGCTCCCCGAGCCCCGCGGGGGGTGCGCCCCGCGTCGCACGTCTAGACCACGCCTCCAATGCGCTTTTATTTTTTCGAGGTGCGGCCTTAAGTCCGTTTCTTTATACATTGAATTATTTTTACATCCGCAAATTAATATTAGTTCCACAAAGTAAAGTAACACTTTCTCGAAGACAGGTATTTTAAAATTGAATGCTGTTTTATTAAAAATTTTACCACCAAAATTATTTTATCTCTGTTGTCTGGCCACTGGAAGTGACAATAAAGCATTTTGACTGCTAAAAAGGCAAAGGAGAGAGGTGAGAGCTTTGTTGTCGCACCCCTGCCCATAAACAGAACCGCGACACTTCTTGTGATAAAAACCTGGGGGCACAAACAAAAACGCTCCATTGTTATTCTCACCTGTATTTTAGTGTGTAATTTTTAGGTGTTTGTAATTTTATGGCTATAATGGTGTCGATTCGATGTTGGCCAATGCACTAATCTTAACTAAATTTTAACTAAAATTTAGTTTAGATGTGTCAGATGACATATTTAGCTATTCGGAACGCACGACTTAACTTAATTTTGTATGGAATCTGACAGGACTAAAAATAAGTTGAACTAACGCCATTTAGCTATTCGGGAACGACCATTCATCTGTCATTTTAAGTTCGTTATCTGTCATTTTTAGGTGTTTTGAACTTAAAATGGTCTTAATTTAGATCCGTTTTTTTAGGTGTAGACTTAATATATTTTGTAAGTTTTGAGGTTATAAACTCGAAATCGAGTAAAAATTAAATAGTGATGAGTTGCTTCAACCAATCTCCTTTCGCTAATCCTGAATAATTACTGAATCGCTCATCCTCAGTCAGGTCAGCGGGGTCGGTCGAGTCTTTCAGCTAAAAACTCTATCAATCGTACAAGCAAGAGCATGCTAAGCAAATTACTTTGGATTTTGCACCTTTCTTATGTCCATCGAATAAGGAACAGAATCGCAATCGCGTTGGCCCAGCTTAGCCTTCACTTAACAGTACGTACAGAAGCCAGCACATGCGGTTGGACACTTTCACTACGAAATTCATCCCTACCGCTACGGAATACGGGCGCTCTCAAGGTCATAATGTCCAGCCGCATGTGCTGCTTACTGTACAACAAATCGACCATTAAGTTCTATTTTGCAATTTCGTTTTTGTTTTACGCAGAAAAAATAAAAAAATCTAATTTCCGAAACTAAAACGGAACGTAACACATACTAAGTTGCGTGTTGCGTTTCGTTGTGCGTGCGTTCGATTCAGTAACATTCACTTTATTGCAGATTAAGGTTGCATGACTTTACACCTTTGCCTTTCTCTTGAAAAAGAAACATTGCAGGAGCTTGCACAGAGCGAGATAATGTGTATCCGAACGTTAATCGTGTCAAGATTTGTTAAGTCCTGTCAAAAATGAACTAAATTTAGTTAAGATAAGGCGGGTGCAATACCGAATTAGCCCCAATGTTTACTCTCTTAGTTAGATAGAACTTAATTCTTTTCTTATGTTTTAATTTTTTTACAAATTCATTACAGAATTTAACAGAGTAATATATTTGTCTTGCTCGATCCAGGTCCAAACAGTGTTTTAAATTCTTCGTTTCCGAGGTCTTTTTAATAGCTGATGTTTGTATAGTTGGGCTATTTGGCAAAAGTTTCGTGTGCCTAGTCGTCGTCTGTTTGGTTAATAACGGTTTTATGAGTATATTGTTAGTGTTTGGCACACGCACTATTAACTGGTATTCTATAATAAATAATGCGGGTTATGTGGATGTTAGCTAATTGTGGATCTAATATTACAACCCGGGCGCAATAACTTGACACCTGGCTCGAAAATTATTAAGTATTAAGTAGGTAATAATTATAAATCAGTAATAGTCAGGTAAAAGTTTTAATTTCAAACCTCGTCATACTGCGGAATTCTACAAGTTGATAGATTGCATTTCATAAAAAATCTTTTATGCCCGCAGTTCTATAGACAAACGTAATTTGAGCCAGGTGTCAAGCTATCGCGCCCGGGTTGTAATATTAGATAGCGAGATATAGAAAAAAATGTTTTTTTCATTTTTGTCGCTTATTTCAATTGATTTACGAGGAGCGTTTCATACATTAAGCTATGGATTTGATCTAGGGTGATTTATAAAATGTTACATCGATTTTAGTTTAGTCACATCCTTAAATGTTTGCCTCTTTACATACAATCCTAATAATAATGTAGACTTGACCTCCCAAGTGGTTTAACACTTGCTGCCTGACTGCTTTTGCTTAAATATTGTAATATTGCACAAACCCAGAGAAACTTCAAACTTCACTCGCAATTTCAAATATCGCTTCCTACTTAGGTGTGCTTAGGTAGGAAATTGTTAAATCCTAATTGTATTGTATTGTTATAAATGCCTATGCCTAGTACTATTATTTATTCTGTGTAAATGCGAAAGTTTGTGAGGATTGATGGACGATTGTTACTTTTTCACGCAAGTACTGCTGAATGGATTTTAATGAATTTGTCCATACGTATTTTAACGATACTTTACAAGAAGTCTTAAATTTTTAACTTCGCCAGAATAAAACATGTAAACTTACTTAATATGTAAATATCCTAAAGTTTATTTGAAATTTTTGATGTATAATTTAATAAATTACCGAATGTATTCAGTTTCACATTCCTGTTAATGAAGGGTATTAAATATGTACGTACAGTAGCCGGCACATGCGGCTGGACATGTTGACCTTGACAGCGCCCGTATTCCGTAGCGGTAGGGGCGAATTTCGTAGTGCAAATTTCCAACCACATGTGCAGGCTCCTGTACCTATTTTATTTATAATAATAATGTGTATCAATCCAGGTGTCTTGCTATAATTGTCTCATTAATTCTCACTATATACACGTATGTTATCATATTATGTAGTTGGCGTGTTTGTGTGTTGGTATCTAATCTCCGTGGGCCTTGGTCCACTTGTGTGTCAAGCTACGGTCGTTCGCCCTGCGCACGCGGCTATTTTTAAACGCAATGTTTGTTGTTACATAGGGCTAGGTAGGACTGTTGGAGCGATTAGTCAAGGTGAAGTTATGATATGACTTCGAGTAATTTTCAATTAATGTAACTTGACTGACTAAGGCCAATTTACCTAGGATTTAGGCTAGGCTGCTCGAGCAGTCCCGAGCTAAATAACAATACAACAAAAATATGTTTATTGAAATACTAATTTGTAGGAATAGTACAGGATTAGACGTAGGTACCTTTGTTTATGTTTTTTTTTTTCAGGGTGCCTATAATGTAACTATTTGTAAGCACTGTATTGTATTCTGCAGAAAACAGGTGCGATCTGAATCAGAAGTGTCTAATAATCGCTCAGCAAATCTCTGTCTTGAAATATACCTAACAGATTTGCACAGACTCGCACGTAATTTACATACTGTGTCAAGCAAAAAGCCTTTGTGCTGTCTTTTGTGCACTGAAATATCTCTGAATCTGGCCTTTGTCACTCATTTTACATTTCAACAAAGTCATATTTACTTACCAAAACATCCTGTTTATACAAAACAACGTCAAAAGAACCTAGAACCGTAAGTGTCACGTTTCAGAATGCAAAAATATTTCTGGCTTTATTGTGTTGCAAATTTTTGTGAACAGTTCACTCTTAGTCGCGGAGAATTATCAATTTTAAAAATTAAATAATAAACTATTATTGAAAACAACAAAACACCCAACTGCGTGAAAAACTTAGTATACTGTCGTCTTTCTTATAATTTCACATCCAAATACCTTTTAAACGTACAAGTATCATATATTTTTGTAACCTTTACTTTAAACGCTTTGTTTTGATAACCCACTCGATAAAGTAGGTATACTGAACAAAATTTTTTTTTGAAGTCATTTACTTTAACGTCGGAAATGGGCCATTTTGATATACACAGTGTCACTCGCACTATTAAGACGAATCTAATCGATATCTCTCAAGTCAGAATCCATTAAGCAGGCTACAGAGCATTAATACATACTACTTACTTACAAAACATACATACACTTGAAAAATATAACCCTCCTTCAGCAGTCAGATAAATAGAATATTTGTTACCAATTCATATTTAAACTTTAGTCCTGTGTAAACTTTTTCGTCATCAAGGGAAGGAATGGTTGTTTATTTTGTTATTTATTACTACTTTGGTGCAGTCTGCGCTTATTTAACTGTCTTGGCGATTGAATAATTGTCCTAGAAGTGGCTGGAAGACCACTTTGTGAGTTAAAAAATCGTAGAAAAAATGTTTACTGACCATTGCAATTATTGACTGAAGCACTGCTACTGAATGATAAACGGAAGCAGCAGTTGAAATTATTGATATCTGCTATTAAAAGCCTTTCTAAATGTCAATTAACGAGTTTTTAATGTTTATGCTTAATTTTAAGATCTCGAGTTATTTTCGGAGGAAAAAGGTGTCCCTTATTATCGGATTATTTAAACCAGATCAACAAGATTTTGGTCTTAACCGTTTTTTACGTACGTAATTATTCTTCAGTTCTTTGTTTGACAAAAATGCTTTTTATAATTCACTTTATAACCCAGTATTCTTGTTAGAAGTGGCTATTTATCAGAAGCGTAAACAATATAAATCGCACTTTGTTTCTAATAACAATACAACCAATCACCTCTAGTTAATTAACGAACCGCATTATACGACAAGGATCAAGGATAAATAAATTATTCAAATTGTTATGTAAGTTTAACTATACATAGTTAGACATTGAATCAATTGTTCAATAATATTGATATACAATGGTATAATTATGTTTATTGGCTTTATTTTATTTTCTGGCTATATTACATTCACTAAACAAACATTTATATGTATTTAGGTAGGTATACCATACCTCACACGTGATTTACAAATTTACCCGTACAGAAATTAAAATTATCCTTATGTTGCACTATAAAGGTTATCGTAAAATATCCGCTAACAAATTAACAAGTAAGTTGTATATTTAATAAACATAAAACTAGTATTTGTGGCACCCGGTGGTCACAAATTACGTACATACCAATTTTATTTTGTGCTGTGGTGGCTTTTACAATAGGTAGGTACTACTTGAAATATATATTTTTTTATATTCTATCTATGCTTATTCTCAGTATTTAAGTATTAGGATAAATACCGAGGAATATTCAACCTTGAATACTTAAAGCCTAGTCTACGACAGGATTGTCACGTAGGCATTACAATAGTCAAGAAATCTACACTTAAAAAATGTTCGTCATCTTTTAGTCACTGATGCCAAGTGTTCAAAGGCCCAAGTGCAAAAGTCGTCATTGGGTTATGGGCAGATTTTCTGTACTCAGCTGATGTAAAATTGTTTGATGCTGATTTCAGCAACTTTACTATAATCAAGTAAAAATTTGCATTTGATTGTTTAAATGTTGAAACTAAATAGAAAAAAAATAGGTGGTAGTATTTGCACAGAGTAAAAACTGAGAAATTGTACGAACTGTTTGCGATTGTTGTACTGTTTAAAAAAAATTAAGATATTATTTGGTTATGGACATGTAAACTTCGTTATACTTACGTTTTAAGTCTCACGTAGCTACCAGCAAAATCAACAATGATAATAATGTAATGATAACAGAAACACAATACCCTAGAACTGTGATAAATTGATAAGAAAATCCTTGCTACGTGTCAAGTTTCACTTAATTTCGCCACTAGTAGATTTGTACTACTCAGTCGTTTCAGTGGTCATTTGCCCCTGATTACTCAAAAGTATTCTTGTTGGGGAAATAAATACTTTATTATTATTATGTGTGCATAAGCTTATTTCACACCTCTTCTCAGAAGGAGAAGAGGCGGCGTTTACTCCAGCGGTGGAAAATCAAACCGCCGGAGGTCAGGGCGACAGGGACAATTATCATTATTATTATTATTATAGGTCAAAACAATTTTAGATGTATTTACTTTTTTACACACAATTTTTGTACTAGATCAACTATATATTTACTGCATAACATTAAATTTAAAACATATTGAAAATTCCCGCGCCGCAAAACCGTTACTTGATCCTTTCAACAACTAGAAAAGAGCTGATAATCTTCAAATGGCTGAAGATATTTTCTTTGATCATAGATAGCTAAAGAAAACCCTCGGTGTGACACCTGCAAACAAAAAAAACTAGATCAAAATCGGTGGATCCGTTTAGGACCTACGATGCCACAGACAGAAAGACAGACAGACACACACGTCAAACTTATAACAGTTCTTTTTTTCGCCGGGGGTTAAAAACCTTTCCTTTAGAAAGGATCAACGGAGATGTTGCCATAATCCCAGAACTTAAACGTAAGCCCAAAACAACACAAACAAACAAATCGCTAAACAAAACAAACATTGGAATTAATTTTGAATAAGAACTATTATTATTCCGACTAGAAGCTTGTAGACAGCGTTGCGCATATTTGCTGGTACTTAGTTTATTTGTCTAAGTAGGTACTGAATTTTGCATATATGCAAAATTCAGTACCTAGCAAAGATTAAAACTTTGTTTAAAACACGCAATAATAAATTAAAACATTCCATACTTACTATCTGTCGCGTAAATACTCGTATAACCGCCATTGTCTTGTACTGGTTTGCAAAAAACGTTAAAACGCTTTGACTCCGCTTACGTATGGCAGAAACAACGCCCACAGACTTTTGACTTCAATAATACATCAAAGATGGCCAATGGCCATGCTAAGTTAAGAACTGTCAAAGTTGGAATTTTGATACAACTTGTTAGCAAAGATTGCTAATTTTTAGATCGGATGTATACTGTCCTTTACCATTATATCTAGAAAACGACGTTAACTTGTCAAACATATCTGAAATCTTATCGACAATATTAGAATTTTAATGATCTTTGTTGCCTAGCGGTCGCTTTTTCTCTGGCAGGTTTCTTTCTTTATGAAGATTAAAGTTGGCGTCGTCCAAGGGATTGCTAGTCTGTGGTGTAGTACCATCGCGTGACAAGACCCCGTTTGTACTAGGGAAAACCATAATATACCTTACCCCCAATATGTTCAACAAATCAACGACAACACAACCAACTTTCTCGTTGTAAACTAGATCCGAGATATCTAGAAAATAAATGGTTAAAGTACCTAATAAAAGTTGTTCGAGAAATGTTAAATGCAATATCGATGAAAGTGTCACTTGGATACTTTCTCTTAAAGTTTGAAGCAATATATAAAGGGTTTAAGATTTATTTATAACCAGTAAAACATTTAACAGGAACCTAATTTAAAAAATCTTGAATCTAGACTGCCAAGATCTAATAAACGTCTCTAATTGCTATGTTGTTGCTGTGTAAGAAGCATAAAACTCTGCCAATTTGAATACATGTTTAAGTATCCTTCTCAATCCAAAATAAAAAACAAATCAATCAAGTATAGTATTACTTATAATAATTTATTTTTTAACATGTTGAAAACACGTGACTATTCCGCGATTATTTACATTCGCTACGCGCGTTTTCAATAGAGCTTTGTCGGGTGCAATTGTAGGGAGCACAAAGAACTTACTGTTACTACAATGATTACAAAGAGTTTAAAGGCAAGATTGTATCAGCTTTGTGAAGAGTTGTAAACATATTCAGAGGTCAGTCAGCCTGTTTGTGCTCGTTACTCAACGTTACTGAAATATCTGATAATACTAGTACTTTGCTACTTGTAAGTATCTGTAACTTCAGTTTATTTAATTTTATCGATACAAGTTGCATATACATACTTGCTTTAAAGAATGCCTACACACACTTATAAGGCAGTTAAACCTAATTTTTTTTCTAGTTTGTGAAATGTCATAGCAAAAAAATATATATATAAGTACAAAGAATCTCAAATAATGAATTTACTATTTCAAATTGCTTACCCTCATAATAACCCCTGATTTATAATATTTTGTTACTTTAAAAATAATCTTTTTAGGAACCACAAAGGTTTTAAATGGCTTGTAACTCAAAGAGTTAGATGGTTATCGTTTTGATGAACACCAGCAACTTCACTTGACCCTGGAGTCGATTAACCCAATCTTTAGAGACTAAAATAGATCATAATGTCCGTCCGGTCTATTTTGAGCTGGATCAGTTGTATCGTGGTCCTGAGTTTCTTAGATAGTCTAAGTCTGTTAATAAGGTCATGAATTGGTCGCATTTTTTCCACTTTTTAACCCCCGACAAAGAGGGGTGTTCTAAGTTTGACGTGTCTGTCTGTCTGTGGCATCGTAGCTCCTAAACGGATGCGCCGATTTTGATCTAGTTTTTCTAGTTTGCAAGGTGTCACAATCGAGAGTGTTCTTAGCTATGATCCAAGAAAATATCTTCAGCCATTTGAAGATTATCAGCTCTTTTCTAGTTGTTGAAAGGATCAAGTAACGGTTTTGTGTCGGGGGTTATTAAAATTTTTAATTTAGTATTATTATAATTCTGTCTGTCTTGTTAGGTATCTCCAGGTTTTTATGATAGTGGTCATGGTTAAGCTGAAATCTGATGTGAGTCTTCAGGCGTTTCTGAAATGTCTCTTTTCTTTATTTTTTATTTCAGAATGCAATCCCAGGAGTTTTAACGGCTCCGACACCTCGCAAGACTGAGATTGCTTTTTTTTTCTGTAGAACTAGACCTCTTTGCCTTACTTTTATCTTATGCGTTACAATTAGGTAATACTTCCCTTTTCCGACCAAAGCAAACTTTATGCACTGCACACTCTTTAAAAAACAACATTTTTGGCTTTCAGAAATCAAGCTTTATGAAATCTGATACAAATAATAAGATAGTATCGAATAAAGTTTTCACATTGATACATTCACATTAGTTTCGCCAATCACAGGAAACCGGTCTATCACGTTTATTCATATGAAAGTCTTTAAGGAGTCTCCTTACATACATAGTAACCACTGGTTACTAAGTAGTATATAGTAACGGCTGGTTACTAACCAGCCGGTCTTGCCATCCATACTCCGGCGACAGGACACCATAAATAGTAGAAGTGGCTTTAATGATGCTGGAGCGTGCGCCTGCTCGCGCTATCAATCTTTCTTACAGTGTAACTTCTAGTTATTATGAGTCTGTTATATGGAGCTTAAATGGTCAAAAACTCTGGTTTACGTCTTAAATTATATGAACTTTCATTGAGTTTGATCCAATTCTAATCTTCTTACTTCCACTTCCAATGTCATATTGTAGATGTGATGGTGTGATGATATTTATGTTGATTTCTTTGATCACACTTACTTAGATAATGTAGACTTTTTATCTAGTAAAAACTGTAAACTTCGTGATTTTATTGTAATTCTTAATTTCTAACCTTAAATACAAGTGGAAAAAAAAATATTTTTTTCTATCTATTAGGTCGTCAATTGATACATTAAAATCGGTTTACTAACGAGGAAATAAGTAAAACTCTAGTTATACATCAGTATTTTTGAGAATAAACCACTTCGGTTTAAAAAAGTTCTTTATTTTTCCTGAGAATCGTGTGCCACAAGTTTGTAAGACAAAATTTGCGCAAAAAGGACGCCGCGGTTATATTTTCCGCCTCCCTCCTGAAATTCCTTATTTGGTCTCTACCAAATATTCATTTATCAAGTATTTAGTATCACAGTCATTAATGGTACATGTTTCTTTTTGTTTTTCTGGTTTTGGCGCTAGTGCAACATTGCGCCTGGTACCTACATGTTCTTGCCAGGTTTAGCAAGTTTATGATACTGGCAGTCGTGCTCGTTCGTTCCTTTTAGGAAACCTGTTAAAATGTCAATTATTTTATTTAACCATAAACGCTAATTAATATTCCAATGGTGTAGGTTCTTTATTTATACAGTAACTTGATTGCGTGACCTTTTGTGATTGAAATTAGTTGTGTAGTTACCGCTGTTTTACTAGGATATATTTACTACGAGGATTTAGTTTTGAGAGTAATTAATAATTAAGAATGGAGTATTTAAGTAATTATTTTAAATACGCGTTTTCCAGATATTAAGAATTTTACGTATCTGCTATTTGGTATTCTATGAATTTATGATCAAACAAAGCAGCCCGACACACACGTATAACAAAGCACCTGGGGACCTCTTATCGCCTACAATTCTTATGCCAAAATGGATCAAGCACAATGGTGAATCAATAAAATTGCTGGCTGTCTGCTTGACCCTCGACTGCACGTATATTCTAAGAAACTAAAGGTCACCAGTTGTCTTACTTTCCATAGCAACGCGTAACGCGCACATAGATCTTGAACTTCCAAATATTGGGCTCAATTTCGGCACAGAATTCCGGCGTGGTCGCTAAAATCAAGAAATTTTAGTGGTTGGTCTTTTTCATTGAATGAATGATATCATAAACAAAGTCGTTGTCTCTGTCCCTATGTCCCTATGTATGCTTAAATCTTTAAAACTACGCAACGGATTTTGATGCGGTTTTTTTATAGATAGAGTGATTCAAGAGAAAGGTTTATATGCATAATATACTTAAGGATAACCCACGATAACCATTTTCCCGTGCGGAGTTGGGGCGGGTCGCTAGTTTAAAAAAAAAAAAAGAGCAGCTGTCAAACTTAGCTTAATTTTAAGTGGGATGCTTTCGCATGCCCGCTAAGCTAGTGCAAACTGCGCGTAAAATAGATGTTTGAAGTCTCTAAATTTAAGTTGACAACCACCTCTCCCTTTTCGTTCTTAAGAACGTGAAAGGGACATACTATGGTTTTTAAATATAAGTTAGAGCGTAATGCGTAGAATCAGGCCCATATCTGCTCAGGGCTCACGATCAAACATCAAGCTAACGAGCTCAGCAGCTCGGCAAACGATTTGAAGGATTTACATTAATTTACTTGATGCGTGTTGAGGATGTTCCAAAGAGTTGTATTGAGGTAGTAATCCCACGCGTGGGTTCAGGGGCAAGGCAGCGAGTCTGTGTATATGTAATTTGAGCATAGAAATGCCTTGGTTCATAATATTAATTTCCAGCCCACACCACATGTTAGTTTAAACTGTTTGTTTACATAAAACTTGTGTTAGTTTATATATTTACTTAGTAATTTCAGGACAGAAAGAAAATAAAATACATTTCTTTATTTTCTTCTTTTGTAACTCACTATGTACGTTTACTGCAAAGTAGGTAATTCACTACGCTCTATCTTACTGAAAAATTTATTTCTCATTTGGCACAAATAAACTGCGTGCCAGCGTCGAGTTATCGATGTTTTAATTTCTTTTGGTAATTAATAAGTATCTGTCAATCGCATTATTTCTGAATAAGAACGGTATTTTGAGTAGTGAGTAAAAGATACGTTACGATATTGCCACCATGTTGTCTTGTGCAGATATCGTGCAGTAGGGCACAAATTTTCAAAACCGGTGAACATTTTCTCTAGAGATCGCTACACGACTAGGCCACTAGCTACCCGACTCGCCTTGCAATTTATTAGAACGGCTACTAGCTAATAATTTGCAATCGCCATCAAACGCAGTGCATAGTTATTTGCAAGCGAATTCTCGCCTTTCCAAGTGTTTTATTTGGTTTATTACTGCCGGAAGGTATTATGAATTTTGTCATTTATTGTTATGATTTATTTCGTCGGCCCCGTAGCCTAGTTTGTAGTACGCTTAGAGGTAGACACGTCTTTTTTGGTTTTTTGCTACATCAGCATTCGAAGCACGGGGTCGCGCGTTCTATTCCCACCCAGAGAAAACATTCGTCTGTATAGTTGTACATTTATTTATAGTAACATTTTACTTCTTTTCTTTAAAATTGTTTTCAGCTTCTATAATAATATAATTATTTTTAGCATAGAGCACCAAATTTTTGGTAAAATTTTGTACTGGATTTCTAACGCACGTCTTTCTACTCTTTCTAATGGCGTGGTTTATGTCCAATGTCATCTGAAATAATGTATGTGAATTTAATGTTTACTCCACCACAAGCTCACATAGGATATTATAGAAAGAGCAGAGCGGTTGCGCGTAACAGGATATCTGTGATGAAACCCGATGCCATGACCAAGGCTTCCCCTGCGGATTGGCATGACGAGACGCTTAGCTTTTAAAAAAAACGTGCTTAGTATCTTTGCTTCACAGGCAAAATAATCGCATCATTCCAATTTTTAACTCTGCCTCTCTACGCCTTACCTTATCCCATCGTATTTGAGGTCGGCTCTTTCGCCATACACAAAACTGTTCTGGGTCGTCAGTTCAGTTACTTGGGCCCATTCGTCGATTTCAAATTTGAACATTCATTCGGTTATAATAACTCCATGTTGTATTCCATATCAACGCGTTAGGGCGAGGTCCGAGGTTCCCTTAAACTGCCCCTAAACGCTTTGGTATTTGACTACTTTGGTGTGGAGCCCTGCGCTCCCCGCAGGTTCGATGAGCTTGATACGTCGTCGATTTTGCCACACAAGCTTCAATTAAAAATAAATACTGGGTAATAATAAAAGATCAGAAGCGAAGAATTGAGAACCTGAAAAAGATTTAATTTTTTTCAAGAGAGGGTTTAGCTTTGGCTACTTTTTTACCATGACCTTATTTTTTTACTGCTGCAAGTAAAGTATTCCTTATTTATTATAAATCAAAAGAATTAATACATTCATAATAAATGCTGCTTTTCAGGTGTCTTCAGGTTAGAGAAAACTCGATTTTATATCTGACTGCATTTGATTGCTAGTTCAATAACTGACCTTCAGACCGTGTTAATTTTAGATCAAAAGAACTTACAGCTGCTCAGCTGTCTCAGATCCTCTCAAGTGAGAGTAATTGTATTAATGTGCACACGATTGAATAAATGCTTAAGACGAAATAATAACCGACTTGAATGATGCTAATGTGTAGATTGGCGGTCAATTGAACACGCTTTATCCCATGTCAAATATAGTTAGCGTTTTCTCGGTAAGCTGACGGGAACGCGATCGTTTCAGACGCATAGGATTACTAGATTCAAAATTCCAGATGTCCGGATTTAAAAAACTCCGTTTTGTAAGGTATTTTTTGTGCAGTATTTGTTTCTCCGGGAAAACAATGATAAAACAAATATTGATGATAATTAAAAGGATAGAGCTTTGATAAAATATATTTTCGTGATTATTCACTGTTATATCGGCATACGAATATTTACTATTGTACTAAAAACACCCGTGGACTAAAATTAAATTTAGTAATTGAATGTTTGTTACACCAGAAGAATACCTATGAAAAAATATATTTATTTACCTAAATTTATACAAATACCGGATGACAAGGAACTCTTCCGCATACCAAAAAAGCCAGATAATGACTCATAAGTATAAGTCTTATAAAAGTAAAACCGGACCTGTCAGGAGTAAATTCAGATGTATTATGGCAACCCTGGCTGGACGCACATTGCGGTCCATATCACGCTGTCATTCCCTCATAACGCGTCCGCACAAATGTATCTAGATTTTCTCAGGCAACCGTAAATGGCAAGAAATGAGAAAGTAGCCGGCTAATAGATACAATAGGGCTGGATGCCTGATAGGCAGCGGGGCAACTTTCCTTCACCGCAAAAACTCGCGCGTCGATACAGCTTACATACTTCTTTTGAGATCGCGATCGTTTCGTAAGCGTGTAATTACTCCATAGCATCGTGATAAATAAATCGCTTAGGTGGAAGCCCTTAATCATGCAGCTTGTATGAAGCAACTGGCTTCTGTTTCGACTTCGAGCTACCAACGTCCAGCTTTCGACACAGCAGCGCCGCACTTATAAGGCGGCTCGACGTGCGAACTTTATCCAAACTTGCAACATTTCGGTATTACTGATCAAGTTTTTTTGCGATGGCAAGTATCCACTTGCAGGACCGCGTCGCCTTATAAGGGCTCCGGTTCGCAGCCGGTTTTTGTAAGCATAGTATTCAATTCAATCTTGATAAACGCGCCTTGTTTACGCGTATTTCGCAGTGGCTGGGCGATGTAGAGACTGTTTTATGGGTTTCGTTTTGAGAGCCTTTAATTTGTTGTAAGACTTCCGTGGCAGCGAAGATTGGTGACATCAGTAAACAGAAGGTGAATA
Organism: Teleiodes luculella; assembly: GCA_948473455.1. Classification (NCBI taxonomy): domain Eukaryota; kingdom Metazoa; phylum Arthropoda; class Insecta; order Lepidoptera; family Gelechiidae; genus Teleiodes; species Teleiodes luculella. Next base: position 5,648,094 of record OX419587.1, on the reverse strand, counting down.
GAAACTGCGCTGCGTGCATTATGCGCGGCCCACACGCGGTCACCGCCGCCATTGCGCTGCGCCGGCGCATCGCCCACGCGTCGCTTGCGCATGATAGATGAACCGCTTTACGCCTATTATCAATACCACTTCCTCTACATTAATTTCACGCTTGTAATGCAAAACCTTTCCTGTAACTAATTGCCATTATCCATCCCCGAAGGCAACTGTGATTGCGTATTCAATATTCAACCAATCTTCCAGAAAAGGCGTAACAACTTCATAAGTCTCAACCGTATTGATTAAATATGTTCCATTGTAACAAACACGATTAAATTTCATAGAAACAACTGACTTGTATTACTAGTTGTACCCACTAGAATAGAACTAGAGCGGTCGTTGAACTCGGTAGGTGAACTGCCTAGCCACTATTATTATCTCGATAACTGCTTTAATAATGTTTTGAAAACACGACTTGATAGCCAGCCAAAATTACCCAGTTTATTAACGCATTCATATGCAATATGGCGTATCGCAAGCCTAATGATTAGCTGAGAGAGATGTTGTGAAATATCCAGGCTTGTGAATATTTTACAAAATACTTTCCTTGCCTTCTGAAAATTCAGTATTAATTCACCTAGGCTAGGTATCATCTTTTACTTATTTATTTTTAATTATCACTTAGATAAGTCAAGAGCTGTTTAATGGTAATACTTTAACAATCACGTTTATTTTTATTAGTATCTTTATAACCAATTAGGTTCTTCAGCGAAGTACTTTAAGCAAATAAAGAAAGGCGTTCTTTCTTAATGCTTATTTCGTACATACGTTGTGTATAAACAATCTAATGTATGTATTACATAACAATCCTTTTGGTAATGTACCAGGCTCACATAAGTAAACGACAAAGTCACTAGATCGTGAGTTCTTAGTTTTTTCTAATTGCTTATGTAGTGCTTACTTACATAAGTATTATGTATTTACAAACAATCAAATTTATTAGGATTATTACATAACAATCCTTCAGTGATGTACCAGGCGCACATAAGTAAACGACAAGTCGCAAGATCGTGAGCTCTTGGTGTTAACCCTGAAGCCGGCCGAGAGGTCAACGGCCGCGTGGCCCACTTGCAATGCGCGCTGCAGCTTGCAAATCTCAGGCGCGTACAATCGTACCTACGACCAATATTTGTCATAGATACCTACCTATTGATAACATTGCGCGATAGACTATTTTTTACCCATCGATATTGAAAAAAAAAGATGAATGGAACAAGAATGGAAGAACATGGAATGGAATGATATGATAAACTTTTTTACGTCTATAGTAATTTTAATAGATAATTTAAATATTGACAGACTATCGTTTTATTTGCTTTAATGTTTTTTAATAATTAGGTTAAAAAACATATTTATTGTTTTAAAAAAATCCAATTTAAATTAAAAATCAAAGATGCCATTTTTCGATTAATTTATCGATAATGTTGTCCAGCCATAAAATTACAAACTAATCTTCAAGTTTCCATATAAGACATCAATCTAAGCTAGCTATAATTAACACTGGCAAACCGATTCACATAATCGAGCGAGACCTAATTACAAGGCGTGGTTTAGTCACATTCGTTTACTGCTTACTTATGTTATTTTATAGACTTATTGTGTGTAAAACGCTGTAAGTCTGCGCGCAGCATTTTAAAAGGTAGATCATGTTACGTGCCTAAATAATCTTCTAAGTATGATACTTTTCATAAATAACTATTAAACAAACCAAGTAAGTAAATGGCTCCAGTGTCATGTTAAAAATTTATTATTTTAATTTTAGTGTTTCCTTTACACCAATGTATGTGTGTAATGAAGATTTTTTATTAGGTTCTAAATATCCTTTCTTGAATGTTAAGTATAGTTCAGAAATTCAACAATCTTTATTCTCCAGTAATTTAGAAAAAAAAAAAAAACAAGATAAAAAAAGAAAGACAAATCATCTTTTTTACAACTAAAAAAAGGTAATAAAAAACAAAGTCATAATTTGTAATTGAAAATCAATTAAAATCATGTTTTTATTTCTTTTTTCCTTTACGCGGTTCTTCTACATATAGCTTCTAGTTGCAGACTAGTTTGCGCGCACGCAGCCCGCGAGTCACGCACGAGAATTATCTCGTGTTCAGAGTTTAGTGGTGTAATTACAATTATAATCGCGGTTAATTAATTAACTGTTCAGTTCCACGGTTTAGTTAGCGCCTCGCTCCGGTTAACTCATTCGTAAAAAAGGCAAAGTTAAAAATGCACAATTTTATCTATCTATCTGTAAAATGCGTAGCTGTTCTGGTAGTTATTATATTTTTGTAAAAACATATATCATCCATCAACATGTGTGAGAGTAACTAATAAATAGACCATAGATTTAATAAACATCATCGTTAGACTAGTTTTAAATGTAAATCATAAAAAAATGCCTTGGGAATGAGGATTTCTCTGCAAAAATAAAATACTATATTGATTACAACAAAAAATAAAGAAAAGAATTTGTTTCAAATTTATTTTTAGTAACATGCATAGAAGCTAATAACATAACATCCTGCACTGTCTTATTTATATCAACTCAGTAAAATTCCAAGTCGCAACAATGTATCACATTGCTAGTTATATAAATACGCCAACTATCAGTAGGTTATCACAACACACATTTTGTTTACGTGCTAGTTGTGGCGATAATGACTAATGCATTTAAATGGCATCCGAAGTCAACAATGTCTTTTTTACGCCGTGAAAATGCATTTCGCATCGTAAACAACGGTTGCAGTACTAAAATAATCTTAGTACGTGACCTACCCATACGTACTGCTAGTTGGCGTATGGAATTACGCTGTGACTGCCAATCGTTGTATTAATATTATGTCAGAATGTTAAAAGGTAAAGCCCGCTCTACACTCTCCACAAAACTAGACGAGACATGCCCAATACGAGAGTGTAGAGGGAGGTGTTGGCCAATATTAGTATTTTCTCACGTATATTGGCCTCTCGACAAAAGTTTTGGCTCTCGACAAAATTCCAGAGTATAGAGTGGGCTTTATATATAGCACAGAATAACACATAGTAGTTCCTAGTTATAGATATACCACTCTCGCCATTTTTGAGAATTATGACTTGCCGGACCCTCTACGGAACTTCTTGAGCTGGCCTGTAAATGTCACGTCAAATGACGTCAATGTGTGCGAGATTTGGCGCTTTGTATGGAATGATCCTCGGTAAGGCTTTCAGAAGATCGCGGGTTCATGCCTCGTTACGTAAACAAACATTGTGTTCTCGATTTTCGAATATATTCATATGTACTACCTTTGTTCGACGCTCTTACGATGAATGAAAACATCTTGAGGAAACCTTTACACACTTGCGAGCTAATTCAAAGATTGTGTGTGAAGTTGACCAACCCGCACTATTTACCTATTCACCCTGATTTCAGGGGAGGCTCGAGCCATATAATGAACTGTTGACGAGATGGAATGGGGCGTCCCGTCGTAATTTTTCTAATTTGGCAAGTATGCAGTGACCGGCTGTGTCCGTCTGTCAAGCGCCGGTTGGCGCCGTTACTGGCTGAATGTAAATCTGCCGTTTGGCACGTATGGGTGTCACAGTGTTTGATTTATCGCTATTTACTTACTTATTTATTACTTCTAGAGTGTGTCATAATCGTAATGTTAGGAATTAATTTACGTTGTTTACGCAATTTCAGTGTTAGGTTAGGTTAGGTTTATGACAGTAACCACTAAGCATAATATTTTACGACTTACAAGTAGTAGGTAAATGTGAGAGTAGTATCCAATTAAAATTCTTGTTGACTGAAAAATGGTTTTCTGTGAATCTAAAATATTTAGGTATGTCGTGATTATCGTAAACTAGCTCTGTCGGCCCTGCGGCTTCGCTTATTACAATTTTCTTCCCGTGGTTTGATCTTTTCTCTCTGTAAAAAGTTCATACAAACCTTGTCCTGATACTAAAGACGCAAAAAAAATTTGGTGCACCTATTCTGCCATTTCTTCAATTAGTTGTATAAAATATGAATTATATTTTTTCTTTATTTTTTAACTTTATTTTGGCCTTATTCTTCTTTTTAATTTAGATTATAATATTATGTTGATTTTGCTCCTAAGAAGGCTTCTAAACATCAGCTAGATGATTCTAGGTATTATAGTTTGCCGATTATTTTTAACCCCCGTTTTTAAAATATCTTCAGCCATTTGAATATTATCAACTCTTCTCTAGTTGTAGAAAGGATAAAATACCTTTGTTTTGCAAAGTTGTTTTTGCTGCCGCTCTATGACCACAATGTATTATAACAAACGCAAATAAATTTGTATTTACATGCAGTGTTACTTGTAGCTGTTATTTATTTTATGCTAGATGGTTTTCTCTATCTGACATCTATTAGCTTTTATATCCCTTTACTTTATTTCATACAAATTGTAGTCGTTTTAGAGCTTTTGTATTGATTAAACAAAAGTATAATAACTTTCAATTCATCTCAAATTTGTGACTCTCCTTTACCAAGAGTTGCTTGGTAGAAATCGCTACTTGACAATAAGACCTCCTATTTGGACACGTTTGTTGGTCTTGACTGTGTTGCTTCTTATTTCTGGTTTGCAATTAAGTATATTATATTCTAGTATCAATCGATAAACATCAACGTTCCTTATTCGGGCATTAGAATGTAACGAAGAAATTAAAGGCAAAAAAAGCTAAGCAGAAACAATGAAAGCAAAATAAGCAGAAGTTGGCAACAAGAGATTTGTAAGTTACAAGGGAATATTCCGCTCGCTGCGATCGCCGGAGGACCATTAGCCCTATTGTTATTGCCGGTATTCCCCGTAATGAAGAGCTCGTTTTCGTCCTCTAATATCACCGCTTTGCCTCCCTTTACTCACTCTAATAACCCTCCAGCTTGATTTCACTTTATACCCCCGCTTTTTAGTTTCTACACTCTTAATTAATTCCCTTATTTAGTATTCCAATTTAAAAAATGTTTATTAACCTCGCAATTTAAATTTAGATTTTGAGTCGAGCGCTCGAGAGCGATAGTATGCATGCCGATGAGATATAATCGGCGATATTGGCTTCTCAAGAGCCGGCGAGGTATGCGCCGCACTTGTTTTTCCAATCCGTGACGTTTTTCCACCCCGAAGCACCTCCAGAAAAGCGATTTATATGGAAACTCAGTGAAATATGCACATCAGGTGCCGATTGTCACGTTTTATTGAGAGATTCAAACTTTCTCTCAGTCGAGGCATTTGCATTTAATCTGAATAATGAGACACAGCGCATTGTGCATCGAGAAATTATTCGTCAGACAAAAGGAGTTGGCAGATAAAAAAATTGTGGGCACGCGATCGTGACGCAACTTGATGTTCCATACTTTCGCCCACGATCCGGGCGGAGGAGGTGAAGTTCAAGACTATTTATAGCGGGTTCCTTGGGTTATTGATCGCGCACGCACCCCGGGTTACGGTAGGTTAGTATGGCCGGGAGCTGGCAGCCCCGGAACGCCGGGCGACGCGAGGGCGGCGCCGCAGCCGAATTTTACATCCCGGCCGTTATTGATCGCACTTGACATTGAAATCGTAATAGAACAGCTGGGAGGGTGCGTGGCTCTTCGCACGCAATCCCCACCGACGACGCATTTTTTATACGAAAACGGAATTCCGTCTGCGATAACTTTTTAGACGGTGTTTGATTAAAAAGCTTGCGTTTAAAATTCTTACCACGTTCGCCTGACCATAAAAGGCATCTGCAGCCCTTAATAAAATTCGCAGTTAGCGCGTTGAGTTTTACGATCCAAAACTATTGTTTTGAGTCGCAACGGGTAAGAAGGAGCTGAGTGGGAACGAAGCCAACCGCAATGTTGTTGATTAACAAACAATGCTCTGACAGAACACCAATCAACTCATTGTATCGCTGCGGCTAATCCGAAGAGTATGGCGGCCATTATCCATAAATTACCTGATTAAAACGAGGGCCGGCACTCGTTATATTATACAGATACTCGATTCTGAGCGTCCATTAAAGTTATTCATCGACGCCGAGATGTAGTTGAACGTTTCTAACGTCTAGTAATTATGCACAAGAGCCCTAAGACGGGCCCTGTGGCGTTCTAAAATCTCATTTATATTCAGTGCGGTCGGAGTTTGAATGTTATCTAAAATCCGTGTTTAGGTGTCGGCGGGACTGCTCTAATCTGGAAACTAAACACATTGTTGGAAGCGACCGCTTTGTTTCAATCCCATATTCTGTACGCTAAACGAATCCTTAAATCAAAACTTTGAGAACTGTGCACTGTTGTTGCGAATAAATTTTATCCCAACAACGACACTTGTAGCACTTTATATTCTTAAAAGATAAAGCACGTAAATTTCATCTTGACTGAAAATGTTTTTATATTTCTGTTTTGATGCGAGATTAAAATGTCCACTTCAACAATGCCCATGTTTATACAGTCCGGGTAAGATTAAAAGCGTCCTGTTAAATATAGCCTTATCTCTGGGGCCACATTTTATCTCGAAAGGTGCCGTTTCCCGCCGCGGAACTTGCATGAAATAAATATTGTTGCAAATTAAATTGAAATGGCGGATGGGCATTAAAATATTTGTACAGTAGCTCTTTGGGAATTCCTTTGTTTTTTATCATGGTGTTTTGACTTCCTGTACTTCGACAAGTTCTACCACTCACCTGCATTTCCTGTAGTTTCTTGTTCGCTTGCAACACTTGTCTACTGTTTTAGTAATTAGTAACACTCCGTTAAACTTTCTTTTCGGATAATAGCTATAATTAATGGTGTATTTTAGTTGTAGTTTCCCAACTGTTTCAATGATAACGTTTCGCCTTCGATTTTAACAATTTCTTCACTAATTCAATGTATTAAATGAATCGGAAATGAGTGTCTTTCGTGCAAAGCCTCAGACGCTATTGTTCCTCGCGCAGTCAATGGTCTGTTACAAATTCTAGAAATCTGTAAGTCACAGCCAATTACTTTGAAAGCCTGCAAAGAAAGGACTTGCACTCGACAAAGCCGAGGGTCGAGTATAAGCTCGTGTTCTTATGTTAACCTTTTATCTGATTATAGTATTTTTATTTACTTTCTTAACAAACAACAAATAAATGTCTCTTTTATTAGCATTGTGTTTATATCTGGCCGCAAATAAATTTTCAATTTTCGAATCCAATCGAGCTCTAATCTGCAATATCGGAAGACGCCGCGACTGTTTTTGCGGAATACTGATCAGCTCGCAAATTATTCCATTTCTCGGATAGGAAAAATCATAAATAAAAAATGCGAGATCCGTCTGCTTCTTCGGTGCATTTCTTTGGAATCACGGCACCCCGAAGCTAAATAAGTGATCACCGGTCGGCGAAGACGTGAGTGGGGACGAAATGAGTTGCCAGTCGCCACCTGCGGCTTCGACTCGAGCGCTTATTGTACGCTTTTTGCTTTCTGTACTATTACCTACATATTTTGCGCTTTCTGTACGGCAATAGTCGTGTATCATCGTGCAACTTTGTTTGCTTTGTACATTTATGTTTTGACTTCCAATCTTGCAACACTTTTGTATAAATTTTCGAAATGTTTTCATTGTTCGTCCCTCATACGTTCCTCCATACTAAAAAAGATCGAAACGACTCTTAAATTAGGCGTTTTTCGTTGCTAAGAACAAATATTATACGATAAACTCACTTGAACAGCTTTCACGATAAAATCTTCGCATCGTCGCAGCTGCTTAAGAGTACTGTATTTTACTAAAAGCTGATATTTTAAAGTAAATATTCAAAGTGGAATGCAAGGGAACCAGACGCTATCGATACAGTTGCACCCGCAGGCGATAACATACCAGAACAGTTGCTATGGTTTAATGCAGCCATCAATATTAGCCTACATAATAAATCAACCTGTCGCCGACACAGATACGGAATAAATTAATGGTCGTTTGTGTACTAATTATGACTGAAACAATTGGGCAGTTATTTTAAAATAGGAAGGCAAAGGTCGATAGGTTGTTGTGGGCGTATGGGGGCGCTAATCGATCGGTGTCTGTGTGCAAAGCTGCACCCGCTTCCCTCTCGCGCCTCGATTTGCCCCACTGTGTTGCCAGGTGCATACCTTTTTAATCTTTGTATTTTTTAAGCGGTTTGCCGTGAATAGTATGTTATTTTTTTGAAGTTGAAGTAATAATTGTTCCCATGGAAATTCGAGGCAGTGAAGTACGTTATGTTAGAGCTTAAAAGATCATTTAAAATTTATTATATTCTGTAGATTACTACATGTATTATATGGTATTCAATATTATGTTATGCTTATTAATTCTTTTTTTATTGCATCTAAAAATATATAAAAAAAATTGTACAAAATATCGCCACAGGGCTGGCAGCCCCAGCCTCCACGGATACACCATCCTCTTCGTTATTCATTCCGCAACCACCCGCAGACTGCCTCCCGTGTCCTCCCGTATTTAGACTGCACAACCTAATTTATGTTTTAAACTGCGCTTTTAAAGTCCTCGCAGTCGCAGTGACGTTAACGGCTATATCTTATGATGCTCCCTTAATGGGTTATTATAAATTTGTCTACCGTCTTTATTGCCACCTGCAGACGACGTAAACATCGTTGTTCCAGCAAGTTTGGTAGTAAATGAGCTTGACCTACGTTGCTTTTAAATAGTATCCTCTATCTAAGTATTTGTCGCATTTGAAGATTTACTGTTGAACCGTTGCTGGTATAGCGATTTATGCCAGGACCAGTACCTTAATTCAGTATTTCTCGAATCATCAGCATTATAATATTTTTTTTTACATGTAGTTTCTACAAACTAGACATTACTACTGATGTCACGTTATCAATTAATCTTTTCGCTTTTGCTAAAAATACTAGCTTTCCGCCGCGGCTCCGCCCGCGTTAACAGTTTTTTTCGTGGGAGTTATTGTTAATCGCAAAAACAATCGGTTCATTGGCATCGAGTCTAAAATAAATATTTGATTGGTCGTCGACTTTCAATAGGAGCCTTGGCACAAGCTCCGTTGCGCATAGGAATAGTGCAGTGGCATTTGGTGCCAAGACGTGCGCCTGAGTCGGAGCGGTTACATAACCAACCTGCCATATCGGGCAGCCGCACCTCGGCCCTACGAAGTCTATGAATTGCTCATAGGTCGTAGACCCCACCATTATTTAATTCAAGTCTGCGCTTGATATTTCATCGGTTGATTGCATTCTGCGCCGACAAACATTCGAATTGGAACAAAATTGAGTTGGTGTTAACGAACCGTGAGAGTTTAGTATTGGATTATATTTCAATGCTGTTTCGACGCTAATTGTGTGAGCGCTGCAGGCGAATCAAATATTAAGAGTAAAGAATTCCCGTCTAAAAAACTCCTAGGAACAGGCCCCACACATAAAAGGTGAACTTGCCAGGATTTTTACAGCAGCCTCTTTAGCTCGTAACAGATTATAACAAGATTAGGAGAGTTTAAATTTTCACCCTGATGGTGTTGAGAGCGCGTCTATGTTTAAGGCAGTTCGCGTTTTATCCCGGGCGGGATGCTAAAGGATTTAGGAGTCGGGGATAAAAAAGGAAGTTTAAAAGGGTGAAATCAGCCGACTTCGTTTTGTGCTCAGTCGCGACCGAACGCGCAGAAAGAAAAGCTGAGATTTCCTCCCGAACCGAGATAGCGCTGTCTACTTCGCTATTTATTTGTCTTACAAGCTCTTCGGCTATATCTGTACTGAGCTCTGTAATCCACTGGGTTTTATTTACTTTTTAGAAAACTTGGAAAGAGCCGAGCTTTTGTTATCATATTTTTGTAATGATACTAACTTATAATTTTTACGCTCTACGTCGAGTCGGGTATTTTAAATTTTCGAGATTTTTATTTATTTTTAACAAGGAAAACTCCGCAGTCTTATTTCTTTTTGGCAGACATTATCGTGCTTGTATCGGACTAGCTATAATGTAAGTAACATTTTCAATTTAGTCGTGTTACTTACAGCGACTTCAGACCTGAATTATTTGTAGAAAAATAGCTCTACAAATTTCGCTCCGTTTTACTCTTGTAGATGAGAAAATATATTTCAAAGTTACGAAGATATATTTTACAAGCTAATGAATTGCTACATTATTGTAGCATTTTTTAAAGTTTAGTTTACGGATATGTCTGGCTTGGAGAATATTCTCACCTTTTCTAATTTTTAACAGACATTTTCGAGCTGCCTAATTATCAATCTTGAGAGCTAAAACGATGTAATATCAAAACCATTGGTCGCATCTCGGAAAGCACCAGACCAGGCTATAAATGACTAAAAAGCGTTTCAACTACCTTTAAAACAGTGTATCTAGCCGTTTAATAGTAAGTAGTTACCTCCCCCTTATCAGGCTCCCAGCTACTAATAAAGCTTCTAGAGTATTCTAGACGATAAATCTTCGCTTCTAACTCTGGTAATACGACAGATTAAACCGACAAGCTCCCTAAACGGTGTAAGTAAACATCAGGTACTCTACGGCGAGATCTTGTTTGATCTGATTTGCTGATCCAAATTCCTTAAACCTATAAACCTTTATGCAGACTGCAGTAGATTTGAAATAAATTACTGATTTATCATACTTTAAAAGATACACCAGCTCCTATCTGGTAATCATACAAATATTTTTTAGAAAGAAAGAAAAAATTTTTTTTAGAATAAAGAGGAAAGATTTGTTGTATTTGTGTGTGTGTGTGAAACTACTGAACCGATTTCAAAAATTCTTTCTCCATTAGAAAGCTACATTGACCCTGAGTAACATAGGCTTCCTTTTACCGCGGGAAAATGCCTCATTCCCACGGGAAAACCTGTTGACGCGGGCGGAGCCGCTGCGGAAAGCTGGTCATGCATAAAGCGAAACTATAAACTGCCATAAAAGCAGAAATATTAACGTCCTTATTTTACGTAGCCCGAGTCAAAACACATGCATGCATAAAGGGTTGAATGTTGAATTTTACGAGAAAGCTCTAAACCCAGCGATTGAATAAACACATCGTAACTGAACATAAAACATATAAAAACATGTGCATTGAATACAAACTTCACTCAGATCAAAATACTTTTTATACGCTGTTTTGTTTTGTACGTGTTTTGTAATGAAAACTGATATTTTATAGCGAATCAATCGATGATACTTTAACCAAAGTACTTGACAGGGTGATTCACGCTTGATCGAAAAACCAAAAAGCAAAAAATCACTTACTTTTCTTAATATAATTTCATGAAGAAGATTATAGGGTGATGTCCCGAAATCAGATTTTTTAATGTTTTCTGTAAGATGTGCTAAGACGTTTTATCTGACTCAAACAAAATATTACTTTTTGAAGAAGTTTCTCTAAGATCGTTAGAAAATTAAGAATTCAGCGGGCTACTCGCGTCTCTATTTCACGTCGTAGTTAACCAATGAAGTGAAATCCAATAATTTGCAGAATTTCAGCGCTGCATGCGACAAGAATTCTAATAATATGATATTCTCGAGTCCGTTCGCTATAACCGTTTAAGCCTCCTAAATTGTCAGCGGCAAAATTTGCTGCATCGATTTGCATATCAATAGATTCATTACGCGAATGGAATGGTATTATCTCTCTAATAAATACGAAGGCCAACTTGTTCAAATAGTTTATTTTGGATGAAATTTGAGCAGAGATAATAGCTGCATGTTTAATAAAAGATTTATTACGTCGATGCCAATTTTGATGCAAATTTTTGCACGGATTAAATGGAATGCATTTTGTTATTGGCTTAATATGAATATTGACATCCGATTATGATCGTTTTTAAATGTTAACTTGTCTTTAAATTATATAGCAGGACAGGACAAAGGTTTTATAGGTGATTAAAACTACATACTTAAGTATTATAATTGTCACTCTCATAATTATTAAACACTAGTACTGTTCAAGTAGGTATCATTAGATATTCTGGTTAAGGTTTAAAAGTTGAAGTGCTGGATTATTATTTAAGTACGAGTATGTACTTACTTGAGGTATAATTCTTTATAACTATTAAGATTAAAAACGGGATATTTACCGTGGTATTTGTTTATCCCGTTTTTAATCTTAATAGTTATGAAAACTTTTAAGTTTTTTTTTAACAATTTTTTTCTCTCCAATTTCCCAAATCATCTGCGTCCTTTTCAAACTTAATTTCAATAGCAAAATATTATCAAACCACTCTACTTTTCTTACTTATCTAGTCTAGCCTATTCAGAAGCATTTACCTATCTATATTATTACTCTATCTCGTAGGTATTATTATGTCACAGATACCAAACAGCTACTATGACTAATGGTATACCTACTCTAGACAACACTCGATAACATTGTTTCGCCTATTATTATCTATGTAACTATTGAATCAAAACAAATATACGTACTACTTTATCTAACCTATAGGTAATTTTAAATTAATGGTCCGACGTTCCTTATCTGCTGCTAAGCTGTACTTCTATTATCGATATTACATAACTTTTTGTGAGTTCGATGACCGATACTAGACAAACTTGTTTGAACGCGTTGGTGGATTCTTCATATCGTTATATATGTATTGCATAGTTTTAAATTACCAATATTGTCATTTTGTTCCTCGATTGTTAGCCTACCTCGAGCCTACCTTATTAAATCAGAGCAGAGTGAATAGGCTTCACTAGGCATAATAGTTAAAAATGTTAAAATCATTATTTCAGCCGAAAGACGTCCACTGCTAGACAAAGGCTTCCCCCAAAAGCAGGATTGGACTGGATGGATACTTAATTACGTAGGTATTAATTTATTAAATATATTATAATTGATAATAACGTGTACAAAAAAATGTGTGTCCAATTTATTGATAAATTAAAATAAAAATTCCAGGAAACTTTTATTTACGTACATAAATTATTTACCCATGGATATATAATTATCAGATAATTATCAGATAATTATTATTAGATAATTATCCGACAAAATAATTATCTTGATAATTTACAATCCTGCCCAAAAGATCTCTACAACGATGGATACTCCGCTGCCCGCATCCAATAAAATAATAGAAAAAAAGAAAACAATAAAATGGCTACTAGACCTATTAGAATTTATCCAAATCCGACAAGTTGTTACAGCCGTAAAATAAGAATAAAAGATAGTCACACCGAAAAACATTATACTTGAATATCGTTACTAAATCACTAACAAATTTACCTCAAAACAATATTATCGTAACTTAAACAAATAAAAAACAAGAAACAATCCTTTTACCTCACAAAGACCCTTTATTTTTTCCATAATAGTAGCTCGGGGAACGCCCACGGAAATCCGGGGGCATGTTCTGTAGAATCATTCATTGAATGGGAGATGCTATTCCAACAAGACCCATTGAAGACAATGGTCGAGTGGGTAGGATGGTAGAAATATTACGGAGGTCTTGTCGGCTTTGTTCAATATGTGTAGGATATCTCTATTTATTGTTAAGTAGACTTGAAGCATTTTATTAAGTCTATGAACTTTTCGTATCCTAGAAATACTCTACGAAATTCACCCCTGTCGCTACGGAATACGGACTCTCAAAGTCAACATGTCCAGCCGCATGTGCTGGCTGGCTACTGTACAAAACTTTTTAGGTGTCTGATTTTGTTTTACATTTAGTTAAGTTTTTCGTAGTTTTTTTTTTTGCTACACCTTATTTTATTGGTAATGTGTATTTTACTCGAATTAAACTAATATTTTTATTTCTGGAGCTAGTTCTGTAGAGTTTGGCAAATGAAAGTAGACAATGAGAAAACGCGGCAAATTTGAAAAAAAACATCGTGGCAACCCCGATTCTACTATGGATTTTCCTAATTTGATACTTTTTTGTTTCTTTTTTTTTTAATTTTTTTTTCTGGCCTGGATCCAAGTCCTTTCAGCCGTATTCATTGTTGTCACATAGTTAGTAGGTACTTAAAGTTGTCCTATTGTATTAGAAATGTATTTATATAGCGGCTTGTAAAATTTAAGCTCCTTTAAAAGCTCTTTATGTAACTTTGTTGCCAGTACAATGTTTTCCAATTTCATCAATTGTCTACTTTCATTTGCCAAACTCTATGTAGTATTATACTTATGTACAAAAAAATTAGTGCCTGATTTAAAAGAAGCTTTAAGCCCTGCATTGCAATATGGTCTGTTCCATACTACAGATAATTTGATCTTATTGGTTACTTACCTTACGTATTAAAATCGTGTAGCACATGTTTTGCTGTCGGTATTATTAATATATTATTTCTTACTTGTTAATACAGTGGATTAAGGTCGCCGGATGTCTAAAGTGTTATTTAGAACACATTTCAATGCCCATATTCAAGTACTTGATACATATCTTGTTACACATCAAGTGCTTACAGAGTATTTTAATATTAACACTACAGATCTGATCTAATGAGTGAAAATATATATTTATTTTGTTACATAAGATGTAGTGACACCACAGAATATATACCTAATAGTGGTAATACATACATAAAATGTGAAGTAGTTTCCTTAGTAGGGTAGGGGGATATGAATTTGTATTGCGATTGTTCCAATTCTGAGAAACCATGTTAATTCGTTATTTATTTTTCGACCGCGTAACAGATTTTCTCGTGGGAATGAGGCATTTCCCGTGGTAAAAAGAAGCATATGTCTTAATCCAGGGTGTCAGATAACTCCATAGCAAATTTTATTAAAATCGCTCTAGCTATTTAGACGTGAAGAAGTAACAAACATACACACTCACTCACAAACTTTCTTCTTTATAATATTAATATATATATAGTGTGATTGATTAGTTTAATTATGATTAGGTATAGTCGTACCCAAAAGGTCTACTATCTCGTTATTACCCGACTACTGTAACTGACTGCAAAGGCAGGGTTATGTTTTTTACTTCAATTTTTTATTACGTCCGTATGACGAGTTGCGAATTCGAATCTGAAGTAGCGTAGCGTCCGTTACTTCAGATTCGAATTCGCCGGTTTTATTAGGCAAAGGGAAACATTGCCCATACTAATATTACGTAAATTTTAATCTATAAATCTACATAATATTTATTATTTATAAGAAAACATTAATATTAACACCATACCATATGCTTCTGTCTGGCCCCCAAAGACCTAGATCAGAGATTATAGGTACCTACCTATGCGTGAGATGTCTCCACACATTTATTATTATATGCATAAAAAACCAAACCGTGATCACATCATTCATATAACTCATTCAAGAACGGGCTCAAGGCCCGCATAGTATCGTTCGTTCACCCGAACACAGGTAAACGATTTACTTTGTATTTGTAGGTTAAGTGTGCTATGTCGTAATTAGACATGCGCAAAACAGTACGTTTTAATGACATATCACATTACTCATTACTTTCGAAAAGGTGATATCACCCCGTACCAGTACACATCACCCTAAAAACGGTACCCGAAATGTTGAACGAAATTGTACACTTCCTACGAAAAAATGCTGTGTAATCTTATATAATATTCCGTACATACAGTACCGTACCATAGCAGCACACATACAAAATACACCGCGGTCACTCTTGCGCAGAACTGCGTCCCTTTTGTCTTTTGTTTGACTCCCGTAAAATATGACCGGCCACCGCATCTTGCGCGCTTTTCGTGCTAATTCGACAATCGCGCCGCGTGATGCATTATTACACTTCCATCACCTATCCAGCACTGAGCTGAGTACTAAGGTACTGAACATGATACGGTGACGGACGCAGTAGTTAAGCTATGCTAAACTATGCTTTGCTAATGAATGTATGATGTGTACTGGTGTAGTGTACTGGTTAAAATACTCGCGTAATGTGTGATATCACATTACTTTTTAGGGTGATATTACTTTTGTGATATTACACGCATTACCTACACAACTCTAGTCGTAATCATTTACAAAAATATTCGAAACGTTTTAACGTACGGCAGTGTAGTATCTTTGTCGAAATTATGAGTTTTTATATTAATATTTTAAGCAGACTGTATTTCTGTCTCTCAAGTGCGTGTAACTCATTAAGTTTTCGAAATTTGAATTGATACTTCTTAGTCGTTACTATTTTGGCCTACACTTTTCGACTTTTCGATCGCTATTCCTCTAGCACTTCTGCCTTCCTGGTACATGAATATAGCCACTCAGAAAAATATTGCTTATTCTGTGCCTTTATGTAGTCAGTCCAGCATCCTTTGTGATATCCTCAATTTAGGTTCTACAATAATAAAAAAAAGAATTCTCGGTCTTGAAATGGACTTAAAGATGTGTGAATCTGTCCATGATTTACCATCATCATTTCAGCCGAAAGACGTCTACTGCTAGACACACACGATTTCTTACTTGATTCATTAAAAATAACCCATTGCACTTATAAAAGGGTATGTTAATTCATCATGTCCAGTGGGTGGTACGAAGGTATGTGCTGAATGTTTAAATAATTTAACGATTTATTGAATAATATAATCCTTCAAAACGGCTATCATTAATCTCGAAAATATCACAGCACGATCATGCTGTAAAACATCGATTATTCGTGTCAGTTTGTGCCATAAACACAGATGCCATAAATCATATGTTTTAATAGGCCTGACTTGAACCACCTATTTATTTGTGTGCTATTTATTTCCATAATCGTTTTATTATAAAATGGTATTTGATCAATTCGATCTATTTTAATAGCAAATTGATTTAACAAATTATCATAATACCATTCTTAATAATATACATTATCAATGCAATGTTTAATTCAATAAAGGATCACGAGTTCGAATCCCGCCCAAAGCTAATAAAATATTTTATCTGTCTGTCTCGTATCATTAGTGTTATGTCTATTTAGATTTCCATAGTAACACCCTTAGTTATAGTACAATAATTATAGGGTCTGATTGTTTAGGGTCAAGATTTGCGTATGATGTCCCATTTTATTAAAACAAAAAATATCGTATGTAGTTTTAGATGCTATTTTAGATAATTATGTCAAAATATTTTATGAAAATTGTCTCGAATATTCATGCCAGGGCAACAGCAATAAAAGAGACTTTTACGGTCTTGCCAGCTTTCGCTCTTAGCTGCGGATAGCTCTGTTTATTGTGCTGTTGGGAGCTATATAGGCTTCCTTATATTTTCCTAGTCTACACAGGATAATAACATTTCACTTATGATTTGAAGATGATTAATAATATTTTTTATTAG
The DNA here is from genome assembly GCA_948473455.1 of Teleiodes luculella. Lineage (NCBI taxonomy): Eukaryota > Metazoa > Arthropoda > Insecta > Lepidoptera > Gelechiidae > Teleiodes > Teleiodes luculella. The sequence goes on along the minus strand of OX419587.1, from coordinate 5,630,886 downwards.
ATAGATATAAATAGATAGACAACAAATTTAATTGATGTTTAATTTAAAATCTATCTACCACACTTACAAACAGTACACTTTCAAAACTACGATATGAAAACTGAACGAATTCTATTGTTTTATGCTGAAAAATCTTGAGTTTCACTATTAATACTTCTTTATATAAAAAGTTGTACGTACGAAAAAATAAATAAAAATAGTAGTAAAACACCGCTAGAATAGAAATGACAACAAACAATATTTATTTCAAAATGCATGCAGCTATAATTTCTCTTCATAACAAACTTGCCAACTCTATCACTTTTATGATAACTATAATAGACTGAACAGAGTGACCATTTGCCATGCTGTGATAACCCTTGCACCGTAAGTCAAATATTAAATACGAGTAAGACATCGTAGTCTTTCATGCCTTTAAAATAGGGACTAGAGTCAATTAATTTGAGCTAGCAAGTTGCGCCCCAGAGCATCAGCAGAGCATATCAATGTTTTGCAAAGTTGTCAATAACAGCCTTGTACGTTTATCAGGAATGAGAATAAGAGTGTCAATAATGTTGATAAAGTGAAAATTAATAAATAACTCAACGAAATTGCACGTTTTATGAGATATAGAGTTATAAATAATAACATTGGTATTGATAGCGGCTATCTTGTTTCTGCACGTTGCTATGACAATGCGATAGAGATAACCTGTGGAAATAACTGTCTAGGGATCGAAAGATTTACTATTTGCGTTGTTTGTTTCATACATCTCATTTGTTTTGTCAATAACAATTTAATTACCTAGCTTCTTATACATGGATTGTGAATGGCTGCAAGCACAAAAGATAATAGGCAGGCAGACCCTCACAAGGTGGACTAACACGATCAGATGAAGGAAGCATAGCGTAGGCCCCTGGGCAGTGTTGGAATTCGTACTATAATAATAATTATAGTATTTATACTATTATTTAATAGTAAATTCTATCCTAATTAGGAGATAGTATACGAGAAAGTACTATAATTTTTCATTCCTTTCCATTTACTTGTACTATAATTTTCAGTTAATACTATCTTTTTAACTTCCATTATACAATAATTTTCGAAAACCGCAATTCCAACACCAAGCAGAACCGATCGTTGTGGAGATCTATGGTGGTAGACCTTGGTTCAGCAGTAAACGTCTTTCGGCTGAAATAATGATGATGATGGATGACAAAAAAATCTAAGTATAAGTTACGAGCTAATATTGTAAACGTATAAGTTTGTGAGGATGGATGTATGAGTGTTTGTTACTATTTCATGAAAAAAAAAACTACTAAAAATAATAAAAAATAGCAATAATATAGCTTACACAGGCTACTTTTTTTTACCGCGGGAAAATACCTTATTCCCTCGGGAAAACCTGGTAACGTGACCGGAGCCGCGGGGCGAAAAGCTTAGTAGGCGATATTTTATAAAAGTGAAACTGTTTAATTTTGAAAATTTAAAATTATATGTGTACAGTAAGGTATTTTATGAGTCGTCTTTAGCATACATTATGTTTTTAAATGTGTTTATTATTTAAATAAACAGTTTGTTACTGGAAACTATAATTATGTTTTCCTCTTTTATCGCCAATAACCCATACCTGTATTTAATCGTTTATTTGACGAATCGTTTATTGTATTCATTTATGTATATTGTTTATTTTATTATATAGCTTGTTTTATCGAGCGTTTATTCTTATCCTATTGGAGGATAATACAAAATGGCGGCATTCCCGCAGACATTTGACAGTTAAATGTGAGATATCTCTTATCACATGCTCGGCTTAACTTGTCATGAATTTAGTTAGATGGATAGAATCTGTCTGTACTTGGGTAATTTTTAGGGAAATTTAAGAAAAGGTCTTAACAACTCCTTAAAAAGTACATACAAGATACAGTAAGTTTTGATACTTATTTCGTGGATTAGCTATTTTGTCAAAAACACAAGATGTGTGTCGTCTTTCGTTAATCTGGTTTTTTGTAAAGAAATATCACTCTTTTCATATAAAGATACTTAAAAGTAATATGAACTCTAAAATGACTCCTCTTAATTTTCAGCGCATCACAAAACTATATTCTTAAAATCGTATAAGATATCATACAAAATAAATAACCTGGAGGATCATTGCATAGCCCATTGCCAGGATAAATAATTTACGAAATTCCATTAAATTAAACTAAAGTATCAAGACAGGTCATAGCGGCGAGTCGAATCCGAATTTGACAGCAAATGAGTGTTGCCAGAATGCACTTTTACAAAATGTACTATAAATAACTTATTATTTTAATTAGACAGACTCTAGACACAGATTAATAAATTAGCTCTATAGCTCTATATACGTGTGAGATAAATACTTTAGAATACTAAAAATGACCGATTTCGTGATATAATGAGATTGCAGACTAACCAGTGTGACATGGTAACGTTTTGCAATTCATAAGCATTATCGATGCTTGAATGTCCTCTTTGAATATGCATAGTGTGAATCACCACTTGTGGTCGGAATTTTATTTAATGATACTATTATTAGTGATAATTTATAATTAAATGCAATACTATTATTGTAAACCATATGATTCCATAGTTTTTTAACAGATGTCATCTGTTAGCGTATATTTATTATCCGGATAGCCAAGGAGATGCGGGTTCAAGTCCCTGTCCAAGCTTTTCATTTTTCGCTTTGATTTATAGATAGCATTGAAGCCATGTTGGATGCAATGAAAAAAAAATTGACTAGGTATTTGACACCTCAACCGACTAATTCTGATATGCTATATATTATGTTTATAATTGTGTTTTTTATTTAGTATTATTCAACAACTCTATCAGTCTTAATTAAGCATTATAAATACAAAAATGCAGGATTGCATGTCAGTCTAGTCTTCATTAAGTCGTTTGAATCAACAATGATACCACGCCGTATCTTTATTCTGTCTTTAACCCGCTATTCATTGAAATCACTGTTCATCAGGCGATGTTAGTTTGGAAATATAAATTTGGAATATTCTTGTTCATGTCTTGTTTAAACATTTTGAAATTGTCAGCTGTTCATTTAGTTAGATTTATATGAGTTAAGCGATGTGCCTGAATATAGTTACTTAACTATTTCCTCTACCTCTATCTTCTTTTGGAATTGTCTTATCATCCTACTCGTATCTGTCTTAGACATTTTCTTAAATAGCGATGGTCGGTCTTTCAACTACAATATTGATGTTAGCTGGTTTTGATGCAACCAGTTTCTCTGTTTTTAACCCCCGAGGCCCCGACGAAAAATTAAAGTGTTTATTAGTTCGACATGTGTTTCTGTCTGTCTGTGGCATCGTAGGTAGCTCTTAAACGGATGCGCCGGTTTTGATCTATTTTTTTTTGTTTGCATAGAGTCTCAATCGAGAGTGTTCTTAGCTATGATCCGAGAAAATATCTTCAGCCATTTGAAGATTATCAGCTCTTTACTAGTTGTTAAAATGATCAAGCAACGGTTTTGTGGCGGGGGTTTTTAATTTTTTAAATTATATAGTTAGTCATAATAATAATCCGATTGAACCGTCCCTTGCGGTGTTGTGTAGGTAATACTTGTACCACCGCGTTGCATGTTGTGTTGACTCAGCTGTAGCACGTGTGCCGGCACGTTGTATCATCACAATGGCGGTGTGACGAAGATACCGTGTCCTTATCATCACTTTCCATTATAAACGGGTGAATAAATAAGCCTAAGTGGATGAAATATTGATGGATGTGTCGACAATGTTTAATATACACAGTTGCGCTGGGCCGGATCGATTATTGTCCTTAAAGGGTTCACTATAATGGTGCACGTGCGTGAATCGCAGATTTGTTCTATCGCGTGGATTCTAATCCGAACTCGATGACAGATTAGACTGTTTTGAAAATCAAACACGCGTCAAACATTTTATCTAAAAAGTCTTGTGTGAAAAATATTAAAGATTTTTTTTTTACTTTTGTTTAGCTTTTTTATGGTAAGGTAAAACAGAAGGTGTGAAAGATAAGTGGGTAGACCTCTGAAGTTGACGCTAATGTTTTATTTGTATATTTTCAATAGACACTGAAGGTACGAACCTTTTACGTCTTGGAAGCTAGGTAATTAGACATTCTTGCTATACCCTGGTGGAAAAAACTCTCAATCAAATTTGGTCAATATAGAATTAGACAATGTCATTAGTATACCTGTGGAATTTACCTATTCACGAAATTGATTGATTTGCTCTACCACTACTACACTACAGTATGTAACACAAAAGTATGATTTTCTTTGAGAAATTTCTAAAACTTTGGTATTTTGATGCTATTTTTCAGCTTTATTGTTCCCACCACTACTGTACTTTACTTTCTGTTGAGTGTACTGTTTGTTTATCTCTATTCGGTGCATTTATTAATACTCCTTATACAATACCTTGAACACTGGGTGTGTAGGTATATGTGTTGTTTTTCTGTTTCTTAAGGACACTCATTATCATCATATTATACGACTTTACCCAATTTACTATAACGTATGTATTATTTACTTTCAAAAACTCGTTTAAAAGTACGTTGTTGTGCAATTTCGTTCGCACATGAAATAAACATTATACATTTTTACAGACGAGTCATGGCCGTCGCGAAAAACAAACAAGTTCCAATGTTGGAACGAACGAGCAAAGTAAATGTACCAAGTATGTTTGCCAATGTGGATGAGTTTGCAACAATGAATGGTTGTGTGTTCAAATTGAGTGATAATGCGTCTGTGGTTATCTGAAAGAACGCAGCATTTGATATTATTATGTCATTTCTGATTTTTTATATAACTCAGGGTGCACGTATATTGCTGTAACGTCAGGCAGTACAAACTAGAATAAAGATACGAAACAAGTCCGGTGAAGTCGTACTTTTTCGACTCAAGCATAGTACAATAAAAAAAAGAACAAGATACTAAAAGTAATCAGTAGACGGCTAATAATTTAATGCGATTTTTTGTAACTCATCAGTTCTGACTTCTCATTAAATCTTACGTATTTTCTTTTATTCCTTATTATTTACTTGATCATATTATAAAACGAATTAATCTGAATGACAGCTATTAGCCAAGCAAACATGAATAATTATTCTGAAATATAGCAATGTTTAGTGCACATTCATTAATTACATTCACATGCCGATAATTGCTATTAATTTTCGTACCACTGTCGATTTTGTTGTCTACCTCTATAATTATCTCATTGCTAAACAATCCGCACTTGCTAATGTCTAGTCCTACCTCAGGCAGAGCTAAAATGTGTTTCTTATCGAGATCTTATCCAGTATTTGCCTAATGAATTTTAAATGTATGAAACCATATAGCATTTAAGCAAATGCTCCATATTTATGTAGTTAAGTTGGTGTTTGCATTGAATGGCGTTAAAAAACAGGTTTACACCACAGCATGGCATTATTTATTCTGAGCACAGAATAAATAATGTCATGGTGTGGTCTAAATATTGATCTGGATTCTAGTGTACATAAGTAAGTAACTAAAGTTATGTTAATGCATTAACACTTCCAAATGGAAACCGTCTTTGCTGATCTTTAGAGAAGCATTAAGATCGTATAAATCTCGTTAGACATTTTTTTTAAACGTAGAGTAATATATTTTCTTGGTAGAACGCTTTTAAAAAGGAAAATCTTTAACACCGAAAGTTCATTGAGTTAGACATAAAGGTTTTCAAAGAATTGTAGTTTCAACACAATAATAACAATAAAGGCACCTTCGTAGCTACATTATCTATGTTACTAATGACTGCAATAGGTACTGTTAGTCACTGACACAATACGGCTAACGATAAAACGAAGTCAGGATAAGTAGCTTTCCATGTACTGAGTATTAAACGTCTCGTCTGCGGCATACACTATAACTTTAACTTTAAACATCCCTATTGCGGAATTCTTTTAGAATTGCTAGTAGTATTGCCGATGAGTCCGCGTCTTGTTGGTGGTTTTACAAGTTTTACTGTCTCCTCTACGTTTAACTAATCGTAAAGTAAAATTCATGGCTGTGACCAGACAGATCTTCATTTTATTACTTCTTGTTAGTCAAATGACAAATCATTTACTTTTTGTACGATTAACACAACATTAGATGTCACATTTTTATTAATTTTCACTATGAAACATTTCTTAAAATTGTCGCCTTGTCTGTCTACCTTGCAATCACCAATAAAATGGAACACTTGTCCAAAGACCAATCAATTCGAAACTTTATTACGTCTCATCGGAGATGCTCTCATTGGCAGGCCATAATTTTAATAAAAGCAAGAGGTGGAACGTCTGTAGAAGCTCATCAAATTCGCATCAAAGCCCCCCTCACGCCGCCTCGATGACAACTTTCCGAGAGCATTTTTAACACCCATTTGAATCCGAACTTCACTTTATTCCCGTTGTGATGAGGTGACACCCGACGTCACTCACTCCCAGAGAGTCGCAATAAAATGATAACGACTCCACTTCTGTGCATAGTTTTACTTTGACGAGCGTTTTCGTGGAGTTTTCGCATAATTTTTAGCTTTGTTAGGAAAGATAAACATGATGTTACTTACATATTCCAAATGGAATGGAACACGTTTTGAAGTTGCAACTTCAAGAAATTGAAAGATTTAATAAAATGTTTGTGTGAAGTGGGTAGTATTTCATAATAATATACATGAGTAAACATGTTTTAACCACGAAAATGTTGGAAAGTTGGCTCTGGACGTGAAAATATTGTCAATAATGTGTCGAAGAAAATTCTTCTTCCGCGGCTGTTCCTCAAATACCTTGTCAAAAATGCGGAATTTCGTGAACTCTTTGCACGCGAGGATTTCAGCGGCACGCGGAATTTGTGGGACGCGAGTGACACGAGAAAATATCTCATATTATGATACACGGACATATTCACGTATTATCATACCACGAAGAATTTGAAGTAAAAAGGATAGCGCGTTATGATCTAAAAGGGTAGCTGCCTTTTAAATAAAATAGCTATTTTCGTGCAAAGGATTAACGAAATGTGAAGAATGTTACAAATGGTTGTATTTCACAGGTATTCGAGACGTTTTCTCCTCACTGATTTTCCTCTTGAGCTATTTCTGTGAGATTAAAAGGACGCTCCATGGATCCAAAGCTGAATCGTTATATTCAAAAAGTTGCTATAAATGTTGAGGAATTGCACACAAACAGAGTCCTTTGACATTCGAATGCTGATGAGCATAGTTAGTAGAAAGTTGACGATAAACCTATAATTTTCTTTAGAAAGCAGCAACCTGCGGTGCACTACGAAATTATACATCTCTCTTTCATTATTTCACTTCACAGTGCGACGTGAATATATTCCGGAGATAATTATTAACACAACACATACCTAAGTACCTTTTACTTACTTACTTACCTACTTGAAAGATTCTGAGAGATTCAGCCAAATTCACAGTGATGATAACGCATTTTAATATGTAAATTATTGCGAAGGCCAACCATCCAACTTGTTAACGTAAAACGCCTGCACAAGATCTTTCGTCAACATTCTGCAGCGTCTTCAAATAATCCTCTTCTGCAATTTATTTTGACAGCTGACGTTCCAATACAAGTACCGAAACAATTCAATTGCATTATCGTACAATGCATTTGAGATACAAAGAGCAGGGTAGAGTATTAACGTGGGGCTCTCAGACAATGGCAAACATGAGCCGGAACGGAACGCAACCGTCAGGATAAATGTATCGAGCACCGCAAATTCTGCGGGCAAGGAAACTTGTCTTGTTGGACAAAACATTCTGGGAAGGGAGCTAGTTCATTTCTGACAATGTATGATATATTTACGAGACTAAACTGTTAAATTTAAAGTTCGAGATTGTTGTACCTGTATCAAATTTTCGTACAAGCATTGGCAATGACAGTTTAATTTCTGAAAGTAAATACTTACCTTTTAGAAATTTTAAGATATGATCGTATTTCATTATTGTTATTTATGAAACGAACTCGTAATGTCCAATTTAATAATTCTTTTAATATTTCAGTCGCGGTGCGCCGAAGTCATTATGTTTGTTCCATTATTGTCGAAAATATTTCCCAGTCCCAACGCAAATACCATCCACTCGCAGACTTATTGTTTGAGATGGCTCTGCTGAAAAATTGCTACTCATGCTCTTCTCTCCCGCTCCTAAATATTGCAGTCTAGCTGCTTTCAAACTCAATAATTGTAAGCCAATATTACTTACTAAGAAATAGTCGGGTTAAAATTCAATTATGTATTTAACCGATATCAGCAGCGGTATTGGATATCTTGTTGCGACTAATTGGATTTGCTGGTTGTTTCTCATTTTTGCTCGCTCTTTCAACTTTCTCTTTGTATTTAATTTTTATTTTATCTGTAGCCGTGTCGGTTGCCGTCGTCGGCGGAATATAATAGGAAAAGTTTCATTTGGCTAATTAAAAATAAGCCACCCCAGGGAACAATCCAGATTTATTGCCGTTATTCAACCTTTAGGTCCGTTTGCTATTTTATATTATAAGCTCGTTTGCGAACATTACCGCGCATAGTTAGCGGAACAATGGGCAGTGTTGACAATGCGAATAACTACACTGTTTAACAGGGAAAAACGTAAATATCACTTTACGTCTGCTGTTTAAATTTCACTCTTGATGATAGCGAAATGTAAGTAGTAAAGCTACCTTTTTTATTAAGACATTCTAATGAGCGTGTGCAAACAGAACTGCGGGTGGTAGGTAACTTCCTTTTATTTTATGACTTTCCTTTTAAGTGCAATAAAAGTGCAACAAAAGTGTTTAGGGTGGTACTGCGCCCCATGTACTTTAATTATCACGTCACCTACGAGAAGTTTCTTTTAATGTGTGTACATTATACGGCGCACCACTCGGCCGATTCGAGCGCTCTTCACTCTTCCTCGAGTTCTCCCACTTTTGTTTGAACAAACTACAAACGAACAGAACCGCGATTAAACTTGCGCGGAAACGAATACCAACATTACCAACTCCACGCATCATTCCCGTACTATTTGTTTCTATGTTCAAAATCTTTTGATTAAATTTCAGAAGTAACAAGAGCTGGCTGTTAGCACGTTTCGACTTCATTCGCGAAGTTTACCGGCTGCCAAGTTTCAGCACTCTATGTAAATTCAGCCGAACGTAATTAGAGGAAGCTAGAATCGTCTGGTTCGGTAACTAGCCCAGTCTGCTCGAGTTAACTGAGTGCGCGGTCTCGATGGCTTTCCTACATCTGCGGTCTTTGCAATCAGAGATGTGCTAAGAAGGTAAACGGTGTGCAAGAATATCGTCACCAATAGTGTAATTTTTCTAGCTTCGCTGATGTGACGTGATTTGAAATGACGACTGGTGGTTTTGTCCTAGGTCCCAAGGTCCCAACGCACCGTTCATATTCTCTCAGCACATCTCTGGTAGAAATGTAGCCCTCGGTAAGCAGGACGGTATGGGAGTTTAGCAACCTTTAATGCGCCTGATTGAATGAGAGAGGGTTCTAAATAAACACCCATGACGCTCCAGATCGCGCCTTTTCTTACGTCTGTGGGTTCCAACCTTAATGCGGGGGTGCTTACCTAAAGTCGTCAGAAGTTTTATGTGTTGGTTTACTGCCTCGCTGAGTCGCCGACAACTGTAAAAGGCGACGATTGCGAGACAAAGCGTGATCGGATTGACTAAATAAATAGTTCGCGTTAGAGTGCTCATCAATCTTGCTGCACAAAAGCAAATTGTGCAAGTTTTCAGCCCTCGGGGTTCGTTGGCCGCGCCGCCGCAACCTCACTAAACTGTCGTGAGCGCGACACTTAACAATTTAATTGTCGCTCATTAGTCCTAAGGCGGCGACTAGCGCCGTTTTAATTAACTCTACAATTCATAGACATTTCATTAGCTCGACTCGTGTTTTTCACGGCGTTTAGCAGAATACTAGCGATTTGGAGTTATCAATCATGGAATACCTCGGCGATGTTAGCAGCTGGGGCTGGATGAATCAATCACTCGCGAGCCGTCTGGCTCGTTATTTATCATTCTCGGAATCGACGACACGATTCTGATGAATGCGATGACGGCGACCACAAACAAATGCTTGTCTAATGTTGTGGCGAATATGTTGGGAAATTTACGTAACCGGATTTAGGGTTACCAGATGAATTTTTTGAAAGTCCTGAGAAGAAGCCTGATTTAAAAAAAACGATGTGTTTTTATCTTTTCGCAAATTGTATTTTCTTTTCTCGCAAACGAAATTTACAATTCAACATGGACTTGGTTTTCAACACGGTCATGCGTCGCTACGCCATCGCACAAACGAATCGCACTATGTCGTCTGATTTGGTGTATCTATTAATTTTTAACTCTATATAAAACGATATTTTTTTCTTGTCATGTTCAAAAATATGTTAGATCTAGAAATCTACTGAATTCTATTAAAACTTTATTAATCTTGAGATCATTTTCTAAAATCCGGGTGCCATCCTCCGGAGAGCCTAATATCCTGGGATCTGAGGACAAATCCTGAGGTATGGTAACCCTGACCGGAATAGCCGTCGCTCGGTCCGCGTGTCGGAGTTGGGAAGCGAGATATCGCAGTGTTTGCCTGCCGGATGGCCCCCTCCTCGCCTCTTGGCAGACTGCACCGAACCACACTGCAAATCATACCGAGTTTGTTTGCGTAGGTCAACGCCCTCGCCGCTGGCGTTTTATATGTTCCTGGTGTCACTTCTAACTAATAATAGAATAATAGAAACGTAACAACATCATGCACATAGGAATGCGCTAGTTCCTTATGGATTACGCGTCCTGCATTCTGCGTTTGTTCAAAACTGTATATTAAACATTTCTGTTTCTGGATATACAATGCGTTCATTATTCGCGTTAACAATAGACAGACATTGCCAATGATGATTCGTGAATGCGATATATTGTAAATCCACGGGTTTTGATGGTATGCCAGTTAATAATATGTTTAATTAAGCCATGCGACTCATTAAACTTTCATTATTATTCCTTACAAATGGTTCGTACGTGTAGGATTGTGCCCGATCGATCTGAAAGGGGCTTTGTTTGACTCGGCACCGAATTCAGCGTAATTGCCTTTCAGCCTTTCATTATTCAACTTTATGCAGTCATTTACTTGTGTTATTACGAAGGGAGAGTTGCGCGGTAAGTGTCGTGGGTGGATGCATTAATCGTAATATGTAAATGTTGGGATATGAAATATTGAAATTGCGAGCTTGGTTTTACAATAACGTCTACTCCGAATGGATGGGGTCGACCTTTGTTTTCTCTTAGCGAAATTTATTAATAAGCTGACACTAGCGCTCTATTCTACATCGTGCTTGCAAGTCTTTTGTAATTTGTTCAAAAGAGTATTGACCTCTTTTAAAGTGTCGTCGATCTTGCAAAAGCTTTGATAAATGGGGGTACTTGAATAAGACTTGCGCTTTGTATGTCGTTTTATTTAAAATGCAACCAGCAAAATAGGTATTAAAACCTACCATCATATTATATTCCTTTCCTACTATAAAAATTGCTTAGTTTTTCGCCCCGCGGCTGAACCCACGTTATACTTATTTATCTCGTGGTAATGAGATAGATTTCCGCGGTAAAAAGTAAACCATGATTTAATTTCAGACATCCATGGCTTTGAAAACAGCAACTGATTCGGTGATGTAATCTTTGTGTCATGCGATAACTAAAAAAACAGACAAACAAAAATCTATTTAGGTTTTTATAACCTATAGCTCTTATGAAGGTCATTATTTTTGCCAAGTATTTTTTAGTACACAAGTTGTCGTAATACCTTATTTTATTTTATTTATTTGTTTTTTTTTTATGACGAGTTGTATATCATCAAAGATGACTACGTTCTAACCTTAATCTATAACAGTCTATATTCTATAACGTTAGATAAAATTTGAACTATAAAACTTTGTGATTCATATATCGTTTCTGTTGTTGCAGATCGAAGACGAGGGTAACCATGGCAACGACGACACGAGGCTCTTCATCCTCTCGACCCTGGCTGGCCAGCACCGGCCGAAGGTGTCCTGCGCCCTCTGCAAGGAGACCCTGCATGTCTTCGACCGGTATCCTCTGGTGGACGGCACCTTCTTCCTCAGCCCTCGGCAGCACACCAGCAGCGCTGTTGAGGTAAGAAACCTTTAGAAATGTATTAACAAAATCTTCTTTTCGTGTTGATGGCTTATCAGTTCCCGTAGCATAAAGTCATATGACAACTAATGACAAGGGTTTGTCGCTTATGGAACTGTCAAATTGCTGTGAAAAATCCGCTATGTTAAAATATTATGAGAGTAGGTAATAGACGTGACAAAACTGCTAGTATTTTGCAAGGATGTTTTGGTGTTTTGCCACCATTGTCAATAACAAATATTCTTTACTCTGGTTTACAAGAAGTTGCTTTCAGAGTATCAACTCCTCAGAATGGATTTCATTTTGGTGCATCATAATAATTAAATTCATTTGGTGAATAGTGTGAAATAAATTTATTTTACTCAATGATGACATTCTCAACTGCCTTGATGTGACAAGGCGAGAAAATTACGTTTCAATTCTAATGTTTCAATATTTTGTTTTAAAAGTCATTTAAATAATTTAATTCCAAATTCAAACTTCATACACGCGCTCTCGCTTAAAACGATTTATCGAATTTGCGAAACGTTTCTTAATTTGAAACTCAATTATCCTAATGTGAATTGAGACATTCGAAACTCGTTGACAAAGAAACATTTTAGAATGCAAATATCAAACATCTAAACTTCCTAAATTACATCATTCAAAAATATGGGGAAATACGGCAAGCTCGTCTGCAAGTTAAACAAGATCCTCGAGTTTATTTAAGTAAGAAGGAACGTGGTACGGTCGTACTTCGCGACTGCAGTGTTTATTTTGTGAATTAGAGAGGTATACTGCATGTTTGTTGATGTTGGAATTAGCATCCCTTCTTTTTGAGATTCTGTCTCCGTTTATTTTGCGTCCAACCCGAAAAGTTTTGTTGGATGTTAAGGAACCGACAGCAAACTGACTGCCAAGGATGTTATTCTTGCATGTTACTTTGTGTATGTATGTTATGTAGATATTTTTAAGAAACGCTGTTGTCATGTTGTATATCTCCATAATATTTTCATGTTAGATTTATACACGTTTTATGATCTAGTTAAGGGTCTTTACTATAATCATATGATCTCCGCCGATGCCGGTCCCAAGCCCGGATGAAAAAGGAGGAGGGTTCGTGAGAAGTGAACCACTCATCGGTAAAAACTAGCGGTTTAGGCTACCAGAAGCCTGTGGATCCCCCGAAAGACTGGCACTGCAAGCACGGTTGCAAAGATGGCAGCCCTGTCACCGTGATCGGGATGCTGTGGGCTAATCACCTGCACATTCTTAAACTTATAACAGATTATGAAACCTTCAAAGAGAAAAGAAAACCGATCCCCTTTACCGACGACCTTTGGCGCGAAATTACGGACACGGATTGGGTGTTGGAATGTAAGAACCATGGCTCGTCCCGAAAGGCTTCCTCAGATAGCCAGAGCCATGCGTGACTACAACATCCATATCTTAGGACTTAGCGAAACGAGATGGAATGGATTTGGTGAAATAACAACAGATCTTGGCTTGACCCTTCTGTACAGTGGAAAAGAGGACGAGAACGCCCATCGGGAGTACGGCGTTGGGTTGTTACTGAGCCGTAGCGCAAAGAACAGCCTATTGCAGTGGAAACCGATATCTGACAGAATCATCACTGCCCGATTCTCCTCAAGAGCCAGGAAAATCACTGTGATCCAATGTTATGCCCCAACCAACTCGGCACTGCTAGATGCAAAGGCGAGCTTCTACGAGCAGTTGGAGTCAACCCTGAAAGGCGTAAAAAAGCAGGACATTGTAATACTGATGGGTGATCTGAATGCCAAGATGGGCTCGGACAACGAGGACCGAGAACACTATATGGGTTGCGAAGGAGCCGTCGGGGAGATAAACGAAAACGGAGAACTCTTTGGCGACCTATGCTCTTCACACGACCTAGTGATAGGGGGAACTCTGTTCAAGCATAAGGAGTGTCACAAAGTCACCTGGATTTCTCCTGATGGCGTAACCCAGAATCAGATTGACCATATCGCTATTAGCAGAGCATGGAGGTCATCCCTACTCGATGTCAGAAACCGTAGAGGCGCGGATGTGGATAGCGATCACCACCTTGTTGTCGCCGATGTACGGATCAAGATAGCCGCTCCTCATCGCAAAGTAAATAAGGCGTCTAAAAGGTTCAATTTACAAATCTTGAGAAGCGAAGAAGGCAGAAAAGAGTTCAGCACCTGCCTCCGTAATCAATTTGAACTTTTGGAAGAGCTAGAAGATGAGGACATGGATGAAACTTGGGCTCGCGTACGTACTGCTTTTACAAAAGCCGGTGAGAAGGTCCTTAGCTACAATAGCTTCAAACGGGAACCCTGGATGTCCCAGGAGCTATGGTCTGCCATAGAGGAGAGGCGGAAGATTAAGCTAGAGTTAATGGCCGTTGATAGCCGCGTCGCTGGGAGTACTGATGCCCTCAACGAGAAGTATTCTGCCTTGCGACGCCAGATCAGGAAGCTGGCCAGACGGGACAAGAGACGTGCCGCGGATGAGCTGGCAGACCGGGCTAATGCTGCTGCTCAGAGCATGAACATGAGGGAACTATATGACGTCACCAAACTCTTATGCAAGAGATCACTTTCTCATAAAAAGCCGCTAAAGGACATCGCGGGGCAACTGCTATGTACCACAGAAGAGCAATTAAATCGATGGACTGAGCATTTTTCCAAGCTTTTGACTCAGTGCCAGACCCAGACCCAACCTGGAACAGCCTCGGATGACCCCGGAGTGCTTCTGAATCTTCCAACAACTCCACCATCTTTCAAAGAAGTATTAAATGCCATTAAACAACTGAAGGCAGGAAAAGCGCCGGGGGTGGATAATATTAACGTGGAACTCCTAAAAGCAGACCCAGTCAGATCAGCCGAACTACTTCATCCCTTAGTACAGCGCATATGGGAGACAGAGCGTGTTCCTAACGAGTGGAAACAAGGTCTGCTCGTAAAGGTGCCGAAAAAAGGTGACCTGTCAATCTGCGACAACTGGAGGGGAATAACACTCTTGCCTACGGCGGCCAAGGTACTGGCAAAAATCCTCCTCAACCGTATGTCCCCAGAGATAGCAAAAACACTACGGGAGGAGCAGGCTGGATTTCGACCTGGACGGTCCTGCACTGACCACACAAATACCTTGCGAATCCTAATAGAGTCGTGCGTGGAGTGGCGAGCCGAACTTTTCCTGGCGTTCGTCGACTTTGAGAAAGCCTTCGACTCCGTACAGTGGAGCGCACTGTGGTCCAGTCTCAGGCAAAGAGGAATACCCAGCAAGTACATTGGTATTATCCAGTCTCTGTACAACGGCAGCGTATGCAGGGTAGTGCATGACCAAGTCTTGGGGGAACCAATCCCAATGACCACCGGAGTCAAACAGGGTTGCCTTTTATCACCGCTGCTCTTCATCGTCCTGCTTGACGACGTCATGAGAGGGGTCACAGAGGTACCGAGTGGAATTCCATGGCATAACGGCGCGCACCTGGAGGACCTGGACTACGCAGACGATATAGTGTTGATTTCGTCTACATTACCCGATCTCCAAACGAAGCTGAACGCACTGCGAGAGGAAGCTCAAGATAAGGGCCTACGAATCAATGCTAAAAAGACCGTCGAAATGCGGGTGCAGACTAGCAACGTCCAATCTGTTATGCTTAGCGGTACACCACTGGAGTCTCTCGCTAAGTTCGTGTACCTCGGCAGTACCGTGACTGCCAGCGGTGGATCTGATGAAGACGTTGATGCTAGGATAAAGAAAGCGAAAGGCGCCTTTGCCCAGCTCAAGCCAGTGTGGGACTCAAACGTGCTCTCGCAACGGATCAAGGTCTCCCTCTTCAATTCAATAGTGAAGTCTGTTTTGCTGTTCGGCTGCGAAACATGGAAAGAGACGAAGGGGTTGACACACAAATTGCAAGTGTTCGTCAACAAATGCCTGAGGTCCATCCTGCGTATATTCTGGCCGAACACAATAAGCAACGAGGATCTATTGAAGCGATGCTGCCAGGTCCCTATCAAGCGAGAAATCGCTCAACGCAAGTGGAAGTGGATTGGGCACACCCTGCGAAGAGAGGAGAACAACACCGCCAGAGTGGCGTTCACGTGGAAGCCGCGCGGGAGCAGGCGGCCAGGCCGGCCAGCCCACACGTGGCAACGCACCGTCGAGGCCGAGCTGCGAGCAGCGGGGTTGTGCTGGGGAGATGCGGAGCGCGAGGCACAGGACAGGAAGGGGTGGAGACTTCTCACGAAGGCCCTCTGTACCACTGGGGTACCATAGGACATCAACAACACTATAATCATGATCGGTAAAATTCAACGCATGTTCTCTTATTCAGATTGTTAGTAAAAGGTGGTAAATTTTAGGCTTTAATTTAGTTTTGACTTCAAAGTAATGATAAATTTATTTTCTATTCAACAACGCGATAAAAAACATAGAAAAGACTGTAAAACGCGGTAGGTACATATAACCGCACGCGCACGAAAAGTTCATAGTAAAGTATTATTTTCCCTCCACGCTCATTCCTCACCCCCGCTCGCTTGCTCAAGTTGATTGCCGATATCTATAACTACATGAAAAAAAAAACAATCAAACTAAAATGTCGCTTTATTGTCCGCAGGTAAAAGTGGAAGGCCGCACGCAATATCTGACGTGCGTGTGCATGGGTTGCCTCGAGAGGTGCGACCCCGACCGGATCATCCGCTGCCGGTTCTGTGGAGTCAAGTGGGACGGATCCTCACTGGTCCTTGGCACCATGTACTCCTATGACATCTTCATGGCTACCCCGTGCTGTGCGGAGAGGCTCAAGGTTAGTAGATCACATTTTTTAAGACAGCTCGAAAATAAACTTATTTTCGGAGCTTGCAAGCCCAATGGGTAAAATAATGGTTAAATACTATTGTATTCTAAATAAAGTATGTATGCTATATAACAGTAGGAAATGGTTGTAATAATAACTTGAGTTAAATTCAAGGATGTTTTAAAGACTTCCGCCTAAGATAAGATGCTTTTTAAAATGATAAACAATTTAATGTAAATGGTCTCAAATAAGCTTTATTGTTAGTTACTTGGCTAGTTGATGACAAAATAATTATATTCTCCTCAAAACGTTCTGTAATGTATCAGTCAGTCGACATCAGAAGTGGGATTCTATATTCACTAACTTTCTAAACTCTAATTGGCACGAGGATATATGTAACTAATATAGTTTCCTTGTCAACAGTGCAACAACTGCTACAAGCCCCTCCTGCACCCGCAGCAGCGGCTGAACTACTCTGACTACTCGCACCCAGTCACGTGCCCCCACTGCCGGGTTCTCGACACGCACTTCGTGAAGCCGCTGTCGTACTGCTTCACCAAACGGTCGTTCCCGCTGTTCCAGCAGTGGCCATAACAGTCGGCGGTGCCGGGCCAGTCCCCCGGCACCCCCCCCGCTGACTGGACGCTGGCGCCGTCCCCCCCGCGCCGCGCCTCGCCCCCCGCCCTGCGCCCCGTCGTCAACACGAGCATGGCGTCGCGCGCGCTGGAACCGCCCGCGGAGGAGCCCAAGTTCCTTCAACCGACCATCGCAAGCATCACTGAATCGTTGTCTCTTCTGGGATTGACTCCGGAGACGTTGGCCATGAGTTTTGGAGAGTCGCTGGCTGAGCGGTACCTCGCCGCCTTGCGCCCCAAGCAGCCCGAGCGCCCTCTGCTGGGTGGTTGCGGCATCCCTCTCCGCTCCCCCACCTCCGAACCTTCCCTCCAGCTATTCTCCAACGACTTCATCGACTATCTGAACCAAATCGCGTAATCTCCGCGACGGTTTCTTGGACTGTTTTCTGTGTTTCACGAACTTTCGAAGTGTGTCTCTATGCAGACGTTAGTAATAATTTCTGTTAAATTAAGTTGGTATTAATGATAATAATTTTATATGTCGGTTTAGATCGTACTATTGATTTTATTTTAATTTTATTCTGCACTTTGTTGTTTAGATGTTGATTTATATCTGAAGTGATTAAGCGGTAGTGTGACGCCAGAGTTTGCATTTTGTTTCTGGATGATTCTGAATTGGATGGCGCTCCTCAAAGGAGACGAAACGAGTGGGGTTTTTAATTCTTCAAGTTCAGTGATAAGAGCCTATCTGATAGGTTCGTTTGAGTGGTGTGTTGTTTAGTTCAATTTAGTTTATTAGTTATGTTTTATTTTAGCAAAATTTTAAACCTAACTTAAGTGTTATACAATATTTTAGTAGGTTTATTATGGATCTTTATTTCCTCCCACCAAATGGCGCTTGGATCGTAGCTGATGCTTGAAGTTGCCATGTTAGGTTACATTATCATTAACGTCATTTCATTTACTTACTTTTTCACATAATTTAAGTAATAATTATTGGTAAAGGATTTAATTATAAGTCATTGCTGTGTCACCAATAATATGATTAGCCTGTCTTATATCTATTACTATTATTGTAGGTTATTGCGGGGATTGTTGTGTTTTCATTTTTTCTTTTGTTACAAATCAGTGATTAAAGGAGTAATAAAGGGTAGATAAATAAAATTTTAATTGTGTATTTCAGATTGTGCCATATCAAAAACGGAGAATCTTAATGCATTTTTGAAGTTAATTTAAAACAACCACTAATCACTGATGTTTTCTTTTATGAAGAATATTAGTTTTTTTTTTGTTAAATTCACCAAAAGATTTGGCTTTTCTATAGTTAAGGTTAAGGGGTTTTCTTATAATTATCATGGATGTCTATTTATTTAAGTGACTAGCGCTCTAACATAATAAAATAAGCGATTAAGTGATGTGCACATTTACTCATAACTGTTTAAAGTTAAAGTTTTAGGATGTTAAGTAACTTTTTATACATTTGATACTTACTCTCGAAGTGATTACAAGTGATAACTTAGTGATTATTACGTGTTTATTGATAATATAAGTGGTGCGGATCTAGGCGCGTATGGGAGTCAATAACGTGATAATATAAATATATCAGTAGCTGTCAAGTTGCTGAATTTAGGCAATAATTCTATTGAAAGACTTACACTTTTTATAGACGAAAATTTTCACTAAACTTCTAAAATTAACTGCCATTTACATCGTAAAATAATATAAAGAGTTTCTTTACAAGAAGCCAGTATTTTCCCAGCGTTTGAAGATATGAATGGGTGTAGTATAAATATCTTAATAATCTTCAAAGGCGGGAATAAGGAATCGTAGCGTTTGTAATGAAACTCGTATTCGTAATATTGGACTGAATGTGATAGGTTGAATCAGTTGCCTAGTTATCTACTTCTTAGTCACCGTGGCCCAAGTCAATACTGCGTTTAATGCATATTGTGAATCATACATAATGTGGTTATGCATAATGATGCATTCATTCGAATACCTACTTAGTAAGGTTAGGTAACAAAACAAAGTAAGTGCAACATGTAAACGAGTCACTAAGGTAAGTAAACAGACTTTTGTTTGTTATTTATGAAACAAACAAAAGTCTGTTTACTTACCTTATTCTAGATTTACTCGTCCATATTTGCGGGTGGTAGAAAAAAATGTAAGTCTCACGTTCATATTTTAATAACTTTTAGATTGAATTATCTCATTTAATAACCGTAAATGTTTTGCTTCAGATCACAGATGGCAACCAATTAATCTATCAAAATTTAATCCGCCGTACACTCCTTTAGTATAATAATTATTGCCTTGGGCCACGTCAGTAAGTCATCCGCCTAGAATCATCATCACCATTATCACGTCATCCGCATCACTGCACATCATCATTTCGTCATGTCATCGGCACGGTCTGATTGGGCGGCGTACTGGCCAATTATTTTCGGATAATCAAAGAATAGAAAAAAAAAACACAATTCGACGACTCCGCTTTGACGTCAAATTTAAGGTAACGTTTCAATAAAACCTATAACGGTAAACGATATGCGGACAAACGATGAAAGGTTTAAGGAAAGAAAAACAACAGATTTCAAACTAAAATTCTCAGCTTGTTGACAATAGCCGACACATGTTTTTTTCTTTAATTTTCCTTACATAATTGGCCAGTCGCTTTGTGTGGTTGTAATACCTCTTAAATATTCTATCTTAGTATCCTCTGCTTAAAAGTTACTCTTAAGAACAAGAATTATATCTGAATCAATACCATTATTGTAAATAACCCATTTACCCACACGCGAATGCTTATCAAGAAGTGTTTATTAAGATAATATTATCCCATATTTCTAGTTTAGCCATAAATCGATAGTACATAATTTCAACAATATCAAAGAATCCCTAATTATTTTAACACTGGATGGCTGGTGCGATGACATTTCATATGTTAAACAATTTTAATTTTATCAAAGTTTGCTCGTTCTTATATAGAATTATATTTAAAGTTTAATATACATTTATGTATAAATGTATGTATCCAATAAAGTATTTGAGAAAAGTAATTAAACGAGCTGTTGTTGGTATATTTAGAAAAATATTAAAAGAACCAGATCATCTGATGGTGGCATTGTACAAATGTGAGGTGAAAGTCATCGCACTAGCGCGGATGCAGTGCCCTTTAGAAATACGCGACAGTTGCTGCTGCAACACGTGATCCTAGAGTTTGGCGACACATTCCAGTACTACCAAACCGTATTGGTCTCAGCACTCAGCGCTAGCTCCATAGTGCGTCGTCCCATAGATCACGCGCGACAAACCCAACTGTCGCGTACTACGAAAGTCTACCTATCTATAGTAAAGGCAACACAAATTATAAAGTCATATTCATAATAATTATTTAATAGTCAAATACAGAGCCCTCTAAGTAGATTTATATCTATCATAGAACATACGTTACATGATAGCAACAAGTCTGACACCCTCTCCGGTACAAATTCAAAATACGATATTTTGTAAAATCAAAATGCGTAAATATATTATTAAACTCCTCCAAATCAAACAATATGGATGTCTATTTAATAGAAAGTTTTCGACATTACCTCTCTAGATACTAAAAATAGCGAATTATAGTAAAACCAGTGTGGCTACTAAATTAAACTAAACTACTCACAGTCTGAGTTCTGGTTTATGAGTATCTACTATATAAAATATCCATTTAAGAGTACTAAACGCTTCAAAGGTTGTATTTTGTGAAGTCGTAGGGTCCTATTTTATAAATCTATGGTTTAAATTTTTTACAGGTTTTGACTTCTCTTTAGGAGGTGTCACTCGTGCTTGTAGTTTCATTGCATTTAAAAATTGGACCCTACGAGATAATTTTTGTCTATTCTATATAATCGGTTATTCTTCCACAACTTCATAAGCATTTGATACATAATCGAAGCATGTGTTTGATTATTCATATTTTAGTCACTTGGTTACTTGTTCAGTTTTATATAATATTGTAATTAATTACACGAACGTTGCCAATTTTCTTAGTTTATTTGCACATATTTGTTGAATTATGTAACTAATAACAATTTATTTAGACACCTACATTCACTTCATGTTGAATTTTAGTGTGGTGTAATTTAGTGAATTGCTTAAAAGTACAAAGAAACAAATTTGTTACTTTTGCAAATTTTATAAAATAAATCGAATACATATTAAAAGTAACAGTGATCTAGATAATCTTTACGAAATAGTTGCTGTAATCCTAATATAAACCGCAATTGTTTCTCCTGACAGAAGTGGGTAACCGCCTATTATTGATTTTTATAGAAATTTTGTTTTCGTTGGTTAAAATTTAGGAGCAAAAATTGTTACTTATTATGAAAGCTATATCGTATTAATTTTTGATAACTTAAACGAGTACATTTATCAAAATACTATAAGGTTACGTACAATGTAGAATCGCACTGTTTAGTATCGTCTTGGGCATAATATCGTTATGATATCGTGTCTCGCTTTACGTAGATCAATCACGTCTAATTTTCTATGTAGGTACCTATAGTTCTTTTAGGGTCGTAGGGTTTTCTTTAATGTAACTATGTGTGAATGGGATGCGTGTTTGCGGTCACTTAACATTAAGTTCAGTCATTGTCGCGTTCTTTTCATTAATACTTAATTCTAATGCTATTGATGTCTCGTGCCAAGCGAGTTTTGTTGAATCGTGTACATTCTGGTCATAGGCGCAGTGCGCTGCTACTGCGCATTATAGTTATGTGAAAATAACAAAGTCTTACCGTGATATAAATCTAGTTCTAAAAAACATTTGGTGGTAAGCTTGCAACCGTCACTGCCGGCTTTCAAATAATGATTCAAAATTGATACCTAAAAATGTTTTCGAATACTAATAACGCATTGAACCTTAACACCCTACTTCATTCAATATTTTTATAGGCAGTATGAGAAGGCCTCGTCCAAAAAAACTACAGTCAGAATTGACATTCAGAATCCAAACGATGATACCCAGCGTAAATAAAGCTCAAAATTTACCGAAAACACATTGGCTGATCTAGTATACGGCTGTTATTGGTTAGTGAAAGATTCAAATCAAAATCGTGTTAATTATATTTTGATACTCGATGTTTTCTACACTAAAGTAGTGTTTTCGTATTAATCTTTTTGTATAACTGTGTAGATAGGGTTAAAGTCACACCCGAACGCATTTTGTAGTTAAGGAGGACTTTCATAGATTCCTAAATATTTTTGCACCGATTCTGTGTCCAATTCCAATTAAATAGACTGAAAGTATACATGAGAACATTAACCTTAAGCTACCAAAGGCGCCGGGACGGTGAAAAGTGATACCGCAGTCATTAGAAGCGTCACTAATCGCGAGAGCCATCAGGGTACTGTTCCACGAAGCTACTAAAATGTTTTTCTTCGCTAACAGGCAATACTAGTTGCACATCCTGATTAGTATATCACTGTCGGGGTTGCCAATTCACCGTGCACTTTTAATACAATCAAAATGTAATAGCGTTAGTAAGATATAATAATATTAATGTAGAAACTATAAAATTAATACTGTATTTTTCAACTCGCCAAAGTTTTCTTACAGTATCAAATAGTTTTCATATAAAGGTAAAACAAGCACGGTGTATAGCATTTACGTAGCTCTTTGACAGACTCAAGTCTATGGTCGGTCAAGTCAAGAATGCAATTTTACAATGAAAAAGCAAAACACATGAATGAAAATTTTGACTTTAAAACATTTTGTAAGCATTAAAGTGATAATCTTACGAATTGGTTAAAGATAATAATTAAGTTATTGCGTGGCAGTTAGAGTAAATCATGGACTTACAATAAAAAAACGCTAAGTCTGTGGAGTAAAACGTACTACGTAATGCGCGGGGTGAATCAGGGTATGAGTGTCATAATTCGTGTAAACCTAAACTTTTGTATTTTCGTAAAAGTAACAAGTAATTTAGTGATAACATTTTTTCTATTAAATATGTCTAATGAGTAAAATTAAACATCAATTAATATACTTTTTTTACTGGAAAATGTAGATGTAGTATTTTTGTAAGACGAAAACGAGTGACAGTCTCGTACGTGTATCACAGCGATAATAGGTATTGTGTAAGACCGCTCTTTCGTCTAGTTTCGAGTTAATCGGTCTTGAGTCAAGAACATTTTTGAAATAAGTCGCTAATGCGCAAGATTGCTCGAGATTTGACGATCGAAGTGTAGTCATTATGTATTTAGGCTAGTAAGTCTTTTTTAACTGTTTGTCCTGATTGGATGCTTTGTAAAACTTTCTTCATTTAATTAGGCTTGTAACATAAAACGACATAACTACGAATTTTCTTAGATCGCAGTTGGCATCCCATGTGGACAAGTTTTGTGAAAATTGTCCATGCAATACCTACGTTATTTGATCGCTCGCTTGTCTAACAAGAAACGGTCTTGAAGCAATAATATTATAACATACTCTCTTTAAGGTATTTGGCAAACATACTCGTATTAAAATTATACATTTTATAATATGACTTCTTAATGCATTTTTCCATAAACATGATACTTTGTCTTTAGCTATGTATAAGTAGGCCGCGATCAGTTGTCGTACCTATGGTTTTGGCGCTATTGTCGTCCTTTTTTGCTGCGATTGAAAGAAAGAGATGACATGACAGTAATGACGTTTACTGCATATGCCAACTGGTCGGGGCCAAATAATGTCAACTTTGTTTTTGCATAAATCTTATCTTATTTGTCGCGTAGTTCGTCTATTGAACTATTTAAATAATGAGTGTGGTCGTGTCCTAAGTAAGTTTTTTATAATGATCTCTTTTCGTTTGCTTACAAATTTTCTGGAATAAGGTTCGTAAGATATTGTTAAGGAATGATGCTAAGCAGCTCAGAAGGAAACGCCAATTGACTAAATAAGTAATTAAGTGCTTCTATTACGATTAAGAAGTTAAAAATTTAAAGTATTCGCTATAAAGTACTATACCAATGAAAATTGATATTATTTTTCCAAAATTTCAGATACGTCTCAACGTATATTTTTGTATAATCGGCGTCGATGCAAAAGGAATTGGCACAAATAAATTTAAGAGTATTGGTAAAGATTGAAGAGAAAAGTTCCATTTTGTAATGATCTATATTATTATAAAGATATTGACTAGTAAGGATAGTGAGCGTTGTATTGTCTATTTTGTAACGTTGGTATGATAGAACATGTCAGTTTATTCTATTTTTCAGTATCTAAGATAACTTCTACAGGCAAAATAATATTTAATCGTAATTTTTCAGTTCGACAAGGACTGAGGACAAATATATAAATGAATGTGGCAAAAAAAGGAACTAACGCTGCTGTCATACAAAACGTAATTTTTGACAGTCACTTTGATGAGCAGCGCCCTCATTTGCGTTCATTTAGGTGTTTGTCGAACTTTACTAAATTGTTGGTAAGCCATTCTGGTTCGTAGAATAAACAGGCATGATTAGCTTGTAAGGTTGTTTCAGAAAATTGTAATAAAATCGAGAAGACAAAAAAAAACATGTTATATTTTATACGGATCCTGATATTTCGCTCGCGGCACAAGTTGCGGGCTGCGTGTTACTTTACGAATGTAGATTGTAAGTTTACTCTTTAAAAGAGTTTTCGCAGGTAGTAGTTTTAGTAGGCTTAGTGATTTTTATACCGGCTTGATGTTGTGACATTTATTATTAATATGATATCGGTACAGACACAGTTAAACCAGTAAGTTATGTTCATAAAAACGTGCTGCTGTCGGTTTGAATGTGTGCGTGTGCCGTGTAGGCACGCGCTGTCACGCACCCACTAGGATAAAATAAGGGGGCGGCAGTATGGGCTAAATGCATGGTCTAAGAAAACAAGGTCTAACCACTAGACCACGTGACTGACAAAAATCTACGTCATCTTGCGCTGTTCGTCCTTGTCGAATGCGTGTTAATAGACAAGGATGAACAGCGAAAAATGACGTAGGCTCGTGTCAGTCACGTGGTCTAACGGTTAGACCTTGTTTTCTTGGACCATGGGCTAAATGCAAGCTTATGCGTGACGGCGCGTGCCTACACGGCGGCGCGGCGTGCTCACATTCAAATCGATGCGGCCAGTTGGTATGGAGATAACTTACTGTTCTGAGTCTACTGTGGTACAGACGTGCGGCAAACACTGATCAATAGCAGAATGTGTAGTAGGTGCGGGGGGCTTTTTGTTTTAGTTTCGGGTTCGGCAGCATTCCTGCGACGTGATTACGTGATCTTAACCAAAGTGTTGCTGTTCGCAAGCATATCATTTTAAAACGACGCTAGACATTTTTCGGTACAAACTAATAGCGAAGTTTTAATTCAATATTATTGTTAGACAATTACGTTGTCAGTCTTGTAGTGGACAGTTTAATGACGATCCCCAATAGGGCCGTTTCTAGTCGATCTCGCCGGCTTCATTTTGAAATTAATCAGAGCAACAGTAAAGCAAAGGATTGCTCCATTACAATTCTGGCGATAAACCTGAATTATTTCAGTTATTTAGCAGAATTATATTATTGTCTAGTATTTCCGATTATGTTACGTTTTATATTGCTTATATTATATAATATTATGGATACAATGTTTAGTATTTAATATTCATTTGATGAGGACCTAGTCGATTCTCTATATATCACATCTCCCAAAGTACAAATTCCTTGTTGTTTAGTCCAATTTTGTTTGACTGTTAATGTATGGAAATTATTTTAGAGAGTTCACCGAGTATGGTCCTGTCTTGCAAATAATAATGTTACGTAAATGACAGTTTATAATCAGACTAAAGCAAAATACTAGATACTATTTTTTTTAACAGATAATAAAATTAATTAACTTACAACTTACAAGTGTTAAAGCTTCGCAACTTTATCCATATTTCATTTTTAAAAGTATTAGTTTACTGTCATTTACGACATTTTATATGAAACAGACTATGGTTTAACGGACCTACACTATTCAGTCACCTCAAAGAAACGGTATGTTGTAGTATAAGCAATCATAGCAAAATAAACCTTAGTTATGTTTCCATAACAGATAATTTTCAGTGCAGTCGCACTATTACAACTTACGTTTAGCAGCTTTTTACTTAAGTTAGAATAATTTTGAATATTTTACATACTTTAGTTAATTGCACAATTATTAACAACAAAATGTAAATCCAATCATGTCTTGTCTTACTAATCCATGTTTACAATTTAAGTTTTTTTCTTATGTAAAGCTCAGTGTTAATTTTTATGTTTCCTTTTGTAACCTTACCATTTTAGTTTAATTATAATCGCCTACTACACATTATAAAATCGGGAAGCTGATTTAGCAATAAAATATATTTCAAATGACACTATACCTACGATATGAAACCTTTATAAAATACAATAAAATCTTTAATAAAATAGTCGTGCGTTTTATTGAATTTCCATATAATCATTTCATAAAAGACAAAGAAAATAAAACCTTCAAAATTAAATAATTTTATTACAAAGCTCACTAACTCTGAAAATTCTTTAGCATTTCACATTGCATTGTATATTTTTTTTTACTTCTTGTTTATTAAAGCAAATTTTACACGTCATTATTGTTGAGTGATTATGGGATTCTTTTTTGGTCGGTATGACTACAATTAAAAATATTGTCAATTATTCAATTTAAGATGTTAAGTGCTTAGTTTTTTTCTCGGTACGTCGCCTGCGTTTTAATTTTTTTTTAATTGTTCTATGCTTGTGTCGAAAAAGAACAACCAATCAAGCTTCACCGGACTTGAGCCTGCGTTTAAAGGACAAATACAATATGTATCCAGTTATTTAACCTGAAGAAGAAAAGGAGAACCTTTGCTACTTAATATAGGTAAGTAAAGAATTTCTTTTATTTATATTGCATTTTTTAAGTTCAATAATAGATTTATTCTATAAACCCCATTAGCGGGAAGATTTTTTTATTTATTTTGTGGTATTAACCCAGTAGAGATTTGGAATAAATCCTATTATATGACTAAAACACTTCAGTGTCTGAAATTTGCTCTATCCATGATCATTTAAATAATCGATAATAAATAATACAAACAAACAACAATCAAATCTTGCCTCTTTGTAATTATAAATATAGATTAAAAATAAGACCGACCTTAAACCGCGAAAATTAATATATTGGCGGCGGCGTGAGACGCTATCTAACATACTTAATATGTAGCAATTTATAGGTACTTGCTTGATTTTAAAAGTGTTATTTCTTAAGCGTTGGTGTGAAGGAAAACATTGTAAGGAAACCTGGAATGTTTTTACGGAAAATTAAGTAAGTAAGAAACACTTTATTGCAAACAAATAATAATATATACCTAGGTATATAATAGCTCTAGAGAAACACATCAATCGTCTGGAAAACATTTTAAGGTACCTATTATACACTGTACAAATACATAAGAAAAAACGAAACAAAAATTTGTACTTTGCTGGAATTTAAAAGAAGTTATACTTGGTAGGTGCTTACATAAATACTTCCAAAAGCCTAACCTTTCTCACAGAAATGATCGCGGGATGGGCAGGGCTTTATCGGAAGCTCTATATCTCTTTAATGAATATATTAAGCTTACTGAACCCATTAACTACTTACATTAAATATGGCGACCAGCGGGGCTAGCATACGCGTTTACGTGGGACTTGAGAAATGAAAGACAAAAAATGTCCATTTGGGGGATTTTGTCATTTGTTGCGAACATACCGGGCGTTTTGAGAAACTCAATAATCGTGAAATCATTTTGTCAATTTTTGTCACCCCAATTCTTGCCATTTTACAACAGTTACTCGTGGAACTAGTAAATACTATGGTTACCTAATACCATTCATTCAATACTAGCCGATCCGTGCTTTTGACAGATTGTAAAATAACACTGTTTTACGAAAGAAAGGGATCGCGCTATACAAAAGTTGGAGTGCGTTCTGTGGCTTCGAGCGTAGTTGTTTGGGTAAAATTTAACCAGTTTGAGTTGCAACCGAGCCACTGAACGATCGAGTTGTTTTTATAACCTCAAATATTTGACGAGAGAAAATTCTTCTCCTGTCTCAATTGTTTTCTACTTTTATATACATTACAGACGTATTAGACGTCTGTGATATACAAATTTAACAAAATTATTCGAAAGTAACTACGAAACAAAATGGCGGGCTTTTTGAGTCTTTTGACTTTGACATAAATTGCAAGCTTTAAACGTCAAATAGCTGTCAGAGTAAAAATTAACCATCTCATTAGACGGTTGTTTGGTTGTTTCGCTCTGAGCCACGGAACGGGTGAAACTACGCTCTGACAGCTGTCAGGGTAAAATTTCACCGAGCCACGGAACGGTTTAGAGCGCGCACCGAGCGCGCTCGAGTGCACTCGTACGAAGCCACTGAACGCGCCCCTGATGTTGTTTTCTTTATCTAAATTTGCTGTTTATTTTCATTTAGTGAGTTATTAATCACACCGGACGTGTAAAAAAAAAGTTACAAAAAAAGTAAACAAACAAAATCAAATTTTATTTATAGATATTAGCACGATTTATTCGTGTTTAAACAAAAAAACAGCTAAAAACAATAAGTAAGTACACACACATGGTACATTTACCTTAATGTAACTAGTTAATGCAATGATATTCATCTAACTTTGTTTGTTTCAGAGGAAAATACTGCGTGTTGAACCATTATTCAAAAATCTTGTTCTACCCGTTTCAATAGGAAGATTTCCTGAAGTTGGCTCTCTGACCGATTTAAATGGCCCTCGAGAACAGCTGCAAAAGAAGTAGCAGCAGTGGAAAAAGCTGCAAATAATCTTTGTGTAAGCAACGCTACTCAACGAGTTCTACTTGTTGTTGTTGGAATCCTAAGGTACCCAGGGGATACATAGGGCCTTCAAGAGATTCTTCCAGTTCCCCCTGTCCTGCGCCGTGGCCTTGGCTTCGCTCCACGTAACTCCGAGTTCTACTTGGCGTGATTTCAACCAAAAACCCAAGCAAAAAATGAAGAATTGCATGTCAGAAAGTCAACTTAGTGCATGTAAAAGTGCCTAGTCCAAAGCCTGATTCTTCGGTAGTGGCTTTAGACACTATGTTTTGTGGTTCTTTCTCAAATAAACTGCTGTAAGAAACCCTTAAATTGTGTTAGTAAATTAGTGTTAAGCATAGTGCAATGTGCCTTAGGTCTCTGGAAGTGAGGAAACTGGGATAAATATTATTTAGCAGTAGGTACCAAAAAGATACAATTTTAACCATTATGTGTAACGAAGATGAGGTAGGTGTAATGAAGATGAGGAGTACTATACTTACTTCTTACATAGTTCTTACTTTTATTATGTTATCAGTATCAGACTACTATATTACTCATGTGTTGTAGTTAAATATTTATAACCATTATATACTTAGTATGCTAGCTCCTCATAGTTAAAAGAAAGCTAAATTAGTAACTATACCTAGCGGCTGCAGTTGTAACTGAATCAACAAATTTAGTGTTTAGATATTAAAAACAGGGAAAGGTTTGAGTGCTGACATGATGTTTTATTTATTTATTTCCTACCATCTTGTCTTATTTATTATCCATTGTTGACGGTAAAAATAATAAATAAACAATTTACTTTGTAATAATGTTGACTATGTTAATTTGTTTACTAGAATAGAAGTAATAGTTGATAAATAAATAATGTATCAAAAAATATTATTTCATTTCATTGGATTGATATTGATTTCTAACTAGACTTGTAGACTTGTTTAGTTATTTACTTACATATTATATAGTATTGAACCGCTTGTAGTTTTAAATTCCCTATAACCAGGGACAAAGATTCTTTACCCATGCTATAACTATATGCGCAGGGAAGTAATTAAATCTCTGAATGTGGCTCATGCATTTCTTTCTAACCACCGATGTGAGGAGGCAAAGATACTTTATGTCAGCTTATTTACTTCATGGACTGAGCGTAGGTAAGTAGTACTAAGCTTGGGTTGTGATTAGTTCCAAACTTCTGAGTCTTCGACAAAGTCTTTACAAACATCTCTTGAATTAGCACTTCCTTTCTATTGCTGTTCTTTTTCTTAATTTGATAAAAGCATGCTGATTAAAACTCTTTATTACTTTGTCTGCAATCTATGAATAGTGTAATATTAATTACTTACAACTATAACATATCTATTGTTTGTTTGTTTGCATTGAATAGGCTCCAAAACTACTAAACCGATTTTAATGAAACTTGGTACACAGCTAGTATAGACTTTGGGGAAGAACATAGGCTACCTTTTACCGCGGAAATAATCCTCATTACCACGGGAAAATCTGTTAACGCCAGCGGAGCCGCGGGCGTAAACCTAGTAAAATAGCAATTAAAAGCTAACGGAAGAGAACATCTTTCAATTACTTTAGTGTGTATAAACATCCTTATAGGTTAAACAATGAAGAAAATACGATTTTCCAGCCAATATTACAGTCCTCTAAAACTCACAAAAAATCTCACGCTTCGTATTTGAGGTTGATAAATATTGACAAATTAGCCTTATGAAACTGTCATTTTGTGACCAATGAGTCGTAAAAAGTGGTGGTATGTTCGCAATTCTGAGAACGAACAAAAAAAAAAACAAATTGTCAACCCACATGGAGTTTGATAAAAAACTGACGTCACAAGAGTCACAACGTGCATCCATATTCGCTAAATTGACAAAATTTCAAAATGGCGGCGTTTTCGTGACATTTTGACAGCTCCGTAATGGGTTGATCACACGTAACGAGTAGAGTGGCGAGACAGCAAATGTTCACTGGGCCGAGAGAGTCGGCCAACCGAGTCGCTGTTCACACGTATTTACAAAAGTGGCGAGACAGTTCAGTTTGATGCTGTTGGTTGTCGTGTACAATGGATCGCAGAAAACCTGATTTTTATTTTATTTTCATTTCTTATTGCAATTAGGGCTGCATTACACTTGACTTTGTTTTTATATACAGGTGACGAAAAATTCCATAAACATTCGTGTATTTTTTAACACTGTATGAATTTAATTGTCGTTTCTAATGTCCATTTCACATTATTCCACATACTACTAGCCATTTTTATTGAAAAAAACTAAAATAACAAAAATAAATAAACACACGCTGCTCGGTACAAATTGAACGAGTGGCGAGTGGCCAACCGAGTGCCTGTCCACACGTGCCGAGCGGGATAGCGAGTGGCTGCGGGGGCTGAAGAATGAAGCGGGGGGGGGGCACTCGGCCGAGTAAACAAATCATGATTCTAGGCGCTGTCTCGCCGTTTTGGCTCGGCCGAGCACTCGCCAAAGTGTTCATACGTAACAACCACTCGGCCGAGTGCACTCTCTCGCCACTGTACTCGCTACGTGTGATCCACCCATAAGGGATTTAGAGTTTATCACAACTGGCGTGCTAGCCCCGCAGCAATGCATACGAACATACAAGACACACACACACACACACACGTTCTCTATCATTCATTCACATTTCGATAGCATCTTGCTTGGGTTAGGTATGTATAAAAGATTTTACAAGAAACGGTATTGATAGTCACAACATGCATGGTCACCAATAGTATTACCTACAGTACATAATAGGAAACTCAAAAATCGCTGTCTTACCAATAGGTCTCAAATACAATTAGGTCCAAACTTGCTTAAAATTTCATTAAAATAACTGACAGAATCTGTCCGACTTACCGCCGCCGCCAGTTGTATCGCTTTTCTATAACGATGAAAAGTGTGTGATTCATGAATTAATTTTGGTCGACTATCTACTTGCAATAGGACAGTTGAGTTCGCTATATATCTAAAATATATCCGCTTTATTTTAATGTTTTTTCCGTTAGATAATCATATGCCTGCCTAAGTTAGTCAAAACATTTCTTATTTATTCTATGCTTAAACTAAGAAAATAATCCCTTAAAGCCGATGTTTCTTACTATAATTAGAGGGAAGGGCTACGGATGGTAAAATATTGACTACTTAGAGTAATGGCCGCATTACAACACCCTTGTAAGGATTAAAGCTTGCTGAGCGGTAAGAAACGGAGCCAACGAGATAACCTTTAAGACAATTTGTATTTCTGCTACGAGCTATTTGCGAGCTATTATAATGTTACTAGCGACCCGCCCCGGCTCCGCACGGGAAAATGGTTATTGTGGGTTTTCCTTAAGCATATTATGCATGTATTATACATATAAACCTTCCTCTTGAATCATTTTATCTATTAAAAAAACCGCATCAAAATCCGTTGCGTAGTTTTAAAGATTTAAGCATACATAGGGACAGAGAAAGCGACTTTGTTTTATACTATGTTGTGATTATGACATAATCATTATGCATATTCTGTGATACGATACGGGCGGGGGAACGGGTAAAATAAAGGGTTTATTATTATAGTGATTTTTTTTAGACCTACGCTTGTTATGTTGGATTTGCGGGGAAGCGGAGGGCTTCCTACTGAATGATTATGCTCAATAAATTGGTTTCGAAAAAGATACTTTTTGCGAAATGCAAAGTGATTTTGATATTCCTCAAGTCATAAATGATTCGGTCGTTTATTATGGAGGACTGGCTTTCCGACCCGCGGCCCCACCCGAAGTAACGTTGTACTCGAATAAGCTTTGCCACGTGACTACTACGTGCTACTACCACTTATTACTCGTAGAACTAAACTAATAAGTACGAAGTTTAAGCGGGTAGGTGTAGGTGGAGATAATGTCTAACTAAGTGTGAAGTTATCTGCGCTTCTATCTTTTAGGATGCCACAGACGGCTATGTTAAGATATTAAACTTTATTGGTTAGTTTTTTAACTAGTTTTTGCTGCTATAATCGTCCTTATATTCATTGTCGGTCCCATAATTAGATAAATCAATAAGATAATCTCTGTTGTCTCGGTAAATTCTAGATTATACGGCTAATTCAGTTGTTGTTGCCACGTCTCATACAGTGTGATTTAATATTGGTTGATATTTGATAATTTTAGTTTGTAAGTGAGCGATAGTTGTTCTCAAATGCCCTTCTTTTTATTTACGATGCGAGCACAAAAAGCCTGCCTGTGTAAAGTATTAATTTAAACGATAATTTTATTTTTTGCGTTACCATGTAAGTGTATCTAATACTGTACTGTACTCACCCTCTAACTTAACCTAACCAAACTAAAAACTCAAAAATTTATAATTTGTTTACAATTGAAAATCGTAGCAAGTTTCTACGAGAGCTACGGCGTAGCGCGAGTCAATACTTTCTATACGCAACTTAAAAAAAAATCTAAATATTCTTTATTCTCTGTAATAAATTACGTTGCGCTGTTGGGCAAAGCTTGATATGTCGATTTTACGACACAAGCGTATGCCAAATAATAATAAAAAAAGATAACAACAACAAAATTCGCAATGATATTGACGGCCCCGTAGCCTAGTTGGTGCCTGGCGTCTGCCTTACAAGCACACACTCTAAAAAAAATTTGATTAGCCCAATCAATATCTTGACAGTCGTAACAAAGCATCTTGATTCCATACGAGCCTAACAAGGACTTAGACGCATCAAATAAGGTAATCCTGATTACTTTTACTACTGCTACGTAACTGAGACAAATAAGGTCTTGTTAGATATTTACATGAAAAATAATTACGTCAACTAATTGATCCTAGCAAGATCAACTAGGCGCTTGATAATTATTATCATGACACGTAACTGTGCCAACTAATACGAACAAGTCAGGTCGACTAAGATGTAATCAATATTAACATGAAGAATTGCTGAATCAATTATTTGACCAACATAAGTTCAACTAAGAACATGATTATATTATAGTTATTGCTTAATCATTTCAACTAAGATGTGGATCAATTTTAACATGAATAATTAATGTATCAACTATTTGGTCATAATAAGTTCAACTAAGAAAATGATTACATCGACTTATGAACCTTATAAGGCTGAATAAAGATATTGGTCAATTTGAACGTTATTGTTTAATCATTTCAACTAAGATGTGGATCAATATTAACATGAAGAATTATTCTATTAACTATTTGACCATAATAACTTCAATTAAGAACGTGATTACATGGACTAGGCATCTTATGAAACTGAACTAAGATATTGGTCAATTTAAATCTTTAATGTTTAACCATTTCAATTAAGAAACTTGTTCAGTACAATTCATTCATGTTCAATTGTACTGTGACTCTCTTTGTCTCATTTACTAATACATTTCATTCAGGTCTAGTTTTTTGACGATCGACCTAGATCGGTTTAGCTTTACAAACACGGAAGGTGCGTTTGTGAAGCAAAACCGGTGTTGGTCGATTGCCAAAACCTAGACCTGAATGAAATGCATTAGTACCTAAATGAGACAAAGAGAGTCACAGTACAATTGAACATAAATGAATTGTACTGGACAAGTTTCTTAATTGAAATGGTTAAACATTAAAGATATAAATATATCTACCTCGCTGTAAATATTATTATATAAGATAATATACTATGCCTAGTTTGTAGACATACTTAGTACTTTACTTTTCATCGCCACCTTTCAACTTTGTTTTGTGTCAATTATCTGTGGTTAACGTTGTTGGTGGCACAATAATTTAACTTAGATTAAAAAATATATATATTATAAGCTCATATTGTGCACACTGTTTATTAACCCAAATATATAGAGTAAAAAATATTATTGTAAGCAGGTATTTATATCATACAGGGTATAACAAAAATTGTAGAGATCTTGTTTAAGACCATAATAGGTATCACATTCCGATTATGAAAGTATCCAGGAGAAAAAAAATTATAGCGATTTTTTTTCATTGTATGAGGGTCATACATAGGCTCATAGGTCGAATCCTCCATACAAGAGTAAAAGTTTGAGTGAGAGTTTTTTTTTCCTTCTTTTTTCTTTCTTTCTATCTTTCTTTTTACTTACTTACTTACTTACTTAGTCTGGATGCGATACCTATTATGCTTTTAAAAGTAGGTCCACTTTCTGTTTCTGTTAAGTTGTAGTTAAGTTGTACAGTTTCTGTTACAGCCTGTATAGTTCAAAATTTAAATAAATACAAAAATATTATTATAAAGATTTTATTTATTAATTCAAAATTTAAACCATTTATAATCTTAAACAATTTCTACCTAAGTGTGTTAAAACAATTTTAGTTCTAAAGCAACGATATTATAGAAGAAAGATTCAACACTCTACATAAAATTGACGATCGAAATGTGAGAAAACTTTTTTGTACTGGCCTCTAACTGGCGTGCTTCCAACCAATTCGTGGAGGAATGGATCAGTCGACTTTTTGTTTTTCAGGCGTTCTAGCAGCTTATTTTTCATTAATGGAAAATTAATGAATAAATTGTCGATGTAAATGTCATGCGCAGCATTGAAGTCTTTATGTAGCTGAAATGAAAGAATACAATAAATAACAAAACTAAAGAAAACTGAGTGCAATGCTGTAAGCACAGCATATAAAATATGCACCTACGATTATTTATGCATCAGTGGACAGTAAATGCAGTTACACAAGCCAGTTGTTGCACAATAGCCCATAATCAATACTATGAAAACAAACAAAAATGATATAAATTAGCTTACCATGCACTGAGAAGAACTAGGCCCTGTACTCTGCATAGGGGGCAAATTTTCCTTCTGCGGCAAAATTTCCTTTTCGTCTTGAATTACTATTAAGTCCGTGTCCGTGTTTATAGTGTCAAACAGGGACAAATCGATGAGAGTCTAAAAATTAATGATGTAATTAATATCAAAGAGTTAATTCAAACACATATAACTAAGTCAGTCTGGGAAAGTCTGTAACTATGAACCTTATGAAGATCTGTTCCTACGAACCATGACATCAATTTTACTTTAAAATTAAGTTTTTAGAAAAACTGTATTCGTAAAAAAAACTTGTACTCAGCTCGGGAATCGAACCCGGATGTTATGAAATATAAAACTAACATTATTTCCATTTAGATATTGATTGTGTAGTTCTTAAGCATTAGTTTATTAAGAAACACCATGTCTAAAAGGAATCAAAATGCAAACATGACATATAACTAATAAATAAATATTACAGGACAATCTTACACAAATCGGCCGAAGGCCGCGGGCGGGGAGCTGGCGTCAGCCTTACGGCCATGGCCAGGGTAGCCATTGAGACAAATGGAACAGATGCTACAATTAAATAGCAACTCGTCTTAAAAAAACCTCCCCTAACAAAACACTCGGAACAAACAAACAAATACAAATAAATAGGTAATGAAATATATTGTAAGTACTTACTGGTGAATTCCGGTATGAGGTTTTCGAGCTCCCAAGTCTTGAGTAGCTCAAATACTTCTTCCATGATGGGCGATATCACATAAAACATATATATCAAATACACAAGTTGAAATTATCCGCACGCACTCACGCACTGACCGCACACTGACCGCCGCACTGCACCGAAATAAACAGGGGGAGGGGCGCGGGTGCGGAGCGGGTTTCGCCCAGGCTTCTCTTGGTTGATCGAACTAATCGATTAATTAATTTAACCAGAATGAATATCGATTTAACAATAAATTCTTAGTAGAATAAACTATACGCTTCGTAATTAAATACAATAAGTTAATCATAGTCGGATTGAATGTTTTATCTTAGTTGTTTTAAATATTATACGTTAAGTTGACTAAAATACCAAATCTTATATAAATCAACGAAGACAAAATAATGAAACAAACTATGCAAATGGTCAAATCTATTAACAGACTTATCTGTTTTAACGAATTTGTTAAGGATTGAACTAACCTACGTTACATCATTATGCCAACAATTTAATAGTAGATGCAAGGAATACGATTGTTAGGATTAATAACATACCTTATTTATTAGTTCAATCACAGATACACTTATTGTTTTTACTGATCAGCTTTGTTTGAATTATATAAGATCGTAATTGATGTAATTAACATAACGTCAACTAAGAGAAAACTGCTCTTAGTTGGTCTTCATTTTTTAGAGTGCAGGGTCGCGGGTTTGCACCCCGCCTAGCACAAACATTTGTTTGATGAGCACGTCTGTTTGCCTGGTATCAATGTTCTAATATCTCTGTATATCAGCTGCCTGACACCAATAGTACCTACCTACAGGAGGCTTTGCTTAATTTGGGGTCAGATGGCCAAAAATTCAGGATAATTCGTTGGCCTCTGAATATTAATAAATAAAACACACTTTATAAATAAACAAGAGAGTAAGTTTAAACAGTGTAATCCACCTGCCTTTTAATAGTGGACTACACTGCCCACTGGTCAAACTCGGTCCTGATAAACGAGGGTACTTAATCTGTCTTACTTAAGAACACTTATTGGAGCAACTTCGGCACTTGAGAGGTGATCAGGTGAGCTAGGCTTGCGAAGATATAAGGGAATTTAATGCTAATGGACTTTATTATAAAGTAAGTAATGTCGTTGTTACGTTTGGTAACTGAATAACATTGGCTTATATCACAACTTATACTGTAACAAATAATGGTCTAATCGAATATTCTAAATAAAACACATTCATTATAGATCTTTTTAAAGAAATTTTTTTGGACCTAGTTCTCTTCTCAAGTTTTAACAATAACAAATTAAAGTGGCGAAGCGAATTTAGTATAAAAAAATTTATTTGGGTATTTTTAGTATTTATTTACACCTGAAATCAAGGCAATATTCTGAGCAAATTTTATTATTATTGAGGGAGGATTTTGACTGACACACTTCGATATAAAAGACCAAATGTTTCGTTTCCCATTATTAGTGAATACTTAATTTTATTATTTATGAGGTCACGATATTTAAGGCTTAGAGATCAAGTTACAATAACAATTTAACAGAGTATTTGCGATGAATGTCAAAACAACGATCTTTTGACATTCAGCGCAAATACAGCCCACCTACTATGAACTTTATGGCGACTCAATATGGAACCCAAACTGAATCGTCATCTCCATAACAACTTCAATTCAACTTTTTATTTTATTGTTATGATCATATTAAGCCCCATCGTCATTAGAGGTAGCCTTCCTGAATCGGTCAGACGCGCGCCGTCAAAGCGCATTACCTTACCACCCTATCCTCTTCCTAATTAATATTTTCCTTTTTACTTTGTGATATGTATGTATTAGTATTAGTCTATTTTAAGTATATATTATTTTATCTCGTTTTAGTTATTTATTTATTCTGTGTAGTACTTCATGTGTTCTAAGTATGTTCTATTTGTACTTAGTCTATTATATATAAACAATTATAATATCTTGCCACCGACCCGCATAGATATTTTTCTTTTTAACTCTCCTTACCCTAAGGTTGCCTGGAAGAGATTGCTACCTTAGCAATGAGGCCGCCTGTTGACTTCTGTATCTTGAATTTAATGTATTTATTTATTTTGTGTTTTTCCTTGGGTGTCAATAAAGCATATTTGTATTGTATTGTATTGTAGTTGCTGTTGCTTTTTCAGTTTTTCCCAAAGGTAAAGGCAATGGTTGGTACTAACAAAGTGACAATACTGTCAATCATACACGCACAAAACACAACACACACACGTGCCTGCATACACATTGTAAAACACTTCAAAAGCTGATGTGATGCTACAATACCTATGGTTTCTTTTGGCGGCTATTTAGCCCAGAAAAAAATTACCCTTGTAGTAAACATACTTACTATACATACCATGAGAAAATAAAAAATATAACGTTGTTGATTTTATTCAATTCAAACAAACAACAAAAAAATATATATTGAAAAGCAACCTGTTGTTTTAAGGCTTATTTTTAGTATGTGGGCAAGCGACGTGTTAGATAAATTTATTCACATCTCATTTTAATATCCAAACAATTTGTGGTTAAAATACGTTCCCTGCTAAAACAATTTATGCTCATGATCTTTGAAACTCACCGTAAAGCAGTTTATAGTGCAAAATGTCTGCGAAATTCTCTATGGTCCCGATTTTACGAGATTTATTGACCACTTAACGTGGCCACTCCTTATAGAAATAATGCCTCTCAATAACGTTAATTTGGGAATCCTTTGTTATTACGCTCTATCTTACCTATTCAAAATGTATAATAAATGTATACCTACATCATTTTCACGCGTTTTTATCAAAAAGAGTGCTTGTCAAATTAGTTTTAGAGACGTCAAATATCGATAGCGATCGCTGTGTTTAGGGTAGGTTAGGTTGCATGGGGTCACGTTATACATGAAAATTTTAAAGAAACAAATGTTGTCAACTAGCTGAGATAGAGGGGGGGAATTACGCCTAATATGGTAGCTGCGCTTGTATTTTAAATATCATTCATTCAAAAACTATAACAATTTATTCGCCGTCCTTGAGGTTACCATTTAAATCAGTGTTTTTCAACCTTTTTCATGATGCGACCCCCCTGGTATGAAAAAATATTGAAATATGAAAATGAAAATGAAATATGTTTTATTCAAAGTAAGATTTTACA
Source organism: Teleiodes luculella (assembly GCA_948473455.1). NCBI lineage: Eukaryota > Metazoa > Arthropoda > Insecta > Lepidoptera > Gelechiidae > Teleiodes > Teleiodes luculella. The sequence goes on along the minus strand of OX419587.1, from coordinate 5,590,895 downwards.
AATCATTTTTCGACGTCGAGGTATTTCGCGACCCCCCCGACCCTTCGCTCTTTTATCATGTATGTATGTATATTGATACTTACTTAGTTCACGTCGACGACGGTTCAATTGTTTGACGACCGTAAGACATAATTACATATTTGAAGTAATCATACTAATAGTATAAAGATGAAAGATTTGTATTTGTGTGTGCGTGTGTGTGTGTGTATGTTTGTAATGAATAAACTCAAAACCGATTTCAAAAATTCTTTCACTTTCAGAAAACTACATTCACCCTGAGTAACATAGGTTACTTTTACCGCGAAAAAATGGCTCATTCCCGCGGGAAAAACTGTTAAAGCGGGTGGAGTCGCGGCGGAAAGCTAGTTTGTAATAATTTAAAAGATCAACAGGACCGCCAACTTCTGGTAAGAGTACTGGAAGTAAAACGAAGAAAAAACGTCAATATGACGACAATTATTTTAAATTCTGGTATACTGTGATTAATAATGAGCCACAGTGCGTTTGTATTAACTTCTAAAATTACTTCCAAATGTTTATGAGTATATCCTTTTGTTAAAATTCTTCTTCTTAATAATTCAACCTTTTTATCATTATTGTTTTTTCCTGAAGTAGTTCTCTTGACTTCTGGCGACCCCCCTACAGAAGCTTCGCGACCCCCCAGGGGGTCGCGACCCACAGGTTGAAAAACACTGATTTAAACGTTAAAGACATCAGTTTACGAAGTCGCGTCTTTAGTTTTGAGATTGACTTGCGACCGCCATTATAATTTTAAACTAAATACCTACTTTCAAACAGCCACACCACACAAATGTGTTTGGAAAAAAGTATTGTTGCTAAACAATTGATGTCGTTTTGTGAAAAGGCTTTTGATTTAGATTCAGCGACAGGTATTTTGATATAGTTAATTTATCTTCATCAATTATAACGCCTGAAAGAAAAATAATAGTAACCAATTTAATCCTATAAATTCCTCAATAAATTTCTATCTCAGTTAAAAAATAAATGAACGTCACAGTCATGTATAATATGTGTTTCCCTATAAATATACTTTGAACGACTACCATAAAAGGGTACTATGGGGAGAGTTCGACATAAATAAACAAATAGGTGTGTTTATAGAAATTTGAGAATCATAAAATTCGGCGATAAAGTGGGCAATGGTCAGGGGACACCGGGGTGTTTTATCCGCCTTCGCAAAAAGTCATAAAACTGTTTTATTGCGTGTGTTTGTGATACGTTTTTATGCACTTGTCCATCTTGCCCGAGCTCCTCTTGTTTACTAAGTTGATTGGATACGTGCCGGTTTTATTTGTAAAAAGTATTATGTTCGAGTGCTTGGATACTAATTTCGGGAATTCAGAAAAGCGTGGGAGTGCACGAAATTTAAGACGAACATTTGTTGAATTTAAAATATTTGACGTTTCAATAATTGAAAACTTTAATGTACAGTGTCGTACAGTAGGCTGCACATGCGGCTGAATAAATAAAAAAAATCTACTTCTACGATCGGACTGGACACTAAGATCACGAAACCTTCGTCGTTTTCATCGAATAGAAAAAAGGGGAAATACTTCTGTATTTGAAGTAAAAAAACGTTGAAAAGTATGAAGTAAAAAAACGTTGAAAAGTATACATTTATTGAGTCATATATATCTATGAAACATCTATTGTAAGACTCTATTCAAAAAGTCTACCAAAAAAGTTACCATTCTTCTCGTAAATTAATTAAAGCATTGCTGATGACTAAATAAACGTAATTAAAACTTTGGAAATTAACTTGCGCCTGATTTCTTTTTTAATTTGCTCTGACTTGGCTAATTCTAAGCACAACGGGGAATTGACAACCCCTCCTGACCCTTTGTTGAAAAAAAATAAACGAGGATTTAAAAAGAGGGCTAAGGGTAAGTAGGAAAAATAAGAAGTGTTAAATTTTAAGTCACAAACAATGTTGTGGAGATGAATACAAATAATTGTCGTCGTTAGTATACTAGATCCTTGAGCCGACCCTGTATTACGGTAAAATAAAAAAACGTCAAGTTTCAGTTGAATTTTTTGATATCATCTCATCAGTTCATCTCAGCCGAAAAACGTCCACTGCTGCTCCATTTTTTGATATATTATTATGTAATTTTTTAATACTTTTATCTCTGTCTACTGCTGTGAAGGTCTTATTCCAGCATTTGGCGAAATTAATGTGGTAGATATTTGAAACAAAAAAACGCTTGTTAATGTGTGTAGGTGACGTCATATTATGTAGTTCTGTGGTGACGTCATCGGGTGACGTCAAGTTGATTTACAGAAGCAATCAATAACGAATCACAGATTTATGGTCCCTATTACAGTGGAGAAAGATTAGGTAGACTTATATACTCGTATTTTCATTTTAGGAAAAATATTATGTACCTATGTAAAAATTATAAAATACAGGCCGAGCTTTAATTAAATTCCCTACTATTATTTACTTATTTCTATTAAGATGGAGTACAAAAACATACCTGGTAACCAATGTGACCACTTTGGCATATTATCTTCATTCCAGAAAAAGAGCGTTGGAAAAGTGTTTTGAAATCCAAAGGCGTATCTATCCGTAATGGTATCCAGCAGCTGGATTACAGCCGCTTCCCGTGACCTTTGCCAGGCCATTCCATTTGTCCCGAACTGCTGCGTGTCTCTGGATACGTAGCCACTCAAAACCTGCGGGCAATAATTATGCAATACATATCATGTCGTGTTCGCTCTCTATTGCAGAAATTGCAGATATAATATTGGAAGATAAGCTAAAGGTCAAACTAGTCAATGAACTGTCAACGCAACGGCCTCTACAACACGTTATAGTAAACTAATAAAATACGACTTATATTATTACTAATTGAGCTAAAGTTCGTTCGCTATGAATTGCTTTGACACTAAAAAAAATACAATTGAAAAAAAAATTAAATTAAGTACAAACATAATACAAAATATATTTATACTTAGATTATAAACTTTAGATTATACAAGTATTATTTAAACCTAAAAAAATTAATGGTTTGAAGATTGTGTAGGTTACCCAAATCATAAATTACTATCTGAAAAATGGTATAAGTTTAATTTGTAGCATCAGATTCGATATATTGATAACTACTTTCTAACAGGCGTTACATTTATTATGATACTTACTAGAGTTTGTTTTTGTAATAAAAAGTTTTTTATTATGATACGACGGTTTAGTTTTAAACAAAGCTACACTAGACCATATTTATGTAGAACTAGTATATTATATTATAGAAATCCTCAATCATGAAGTTACCACTTCAGTACTAAACACTAATATTATAAAGAGGAAAGATTTGTCTTTTGTGTGTGTGTGTATGTTTGTAACGAATTGATTTCAAAAATTCTTTCACCACTAGAAAGCTACATTCACCTTGAGTAACATAGGCTACCATTTACCGCGGGAAAATGCCTCATTCCCACGGGAAAAACTGTTAACGCGGGCGGAGCCGCGGCGGAAAGCTAGTAATAATTATGTTGGAAAAGTATTTATAAACCACATAATATACATCTTAGTCCAGCAGTAAACGGTTATAGTAGGTAGAAGTTATACATCAGATTCTCCTTTGCTATTTAATAAAAATGGTGGATAAAGTTAATAAAGTTTTCTACCTTAGCAAGCCTTCTATTGACTTATCACTAACTAAAATTATATATTTTTCTGTAATATGTTCCTGAATGTCCTGAAAGTATATTTGTATTGTAAAATTGCCTGAATGGGTTTTCGAATAGGCCAGGGCTTAATAAGGTAGGTTATATTACCTAGATAAGCTCCTAAGGTAGGGTACGGCTCAACAGGGTAAGCTAGCAATAGGCTTGTGAATATCTGAAACCACCTATATCTGGACACAGAGTCTGTAACGAAGAAATTTTATTTTATTTTTGTACCCCACAGAAGGGTGCAATCTATATATTTATAGACTAGAGGTCATTCACCTGTCCGTCTATCACCGTCCAGTAGTTTAACGACTCATTACTCTCGCTGGCCGCGCGACGTGGGCCCTCGTCATCGAACCCGCCTGAATGGACCTTGCCCACAAAGTAATAAAAAAAATTATAGGCGAAATATAAAGTTTTTCAAGCCCATGGGTTAGTCTGTGGGAAGGTAGAGGGTTGTAGATTCGATTACAATCATTTTATAAAAGTTTAACTGAAACATTTCCCATCATTTTTTTTACAAATAAATATTATGTTCTTTAAAGCCTTCTTAGTATTATTGCCATATGTCCCATAAATTTCACTTATTATTTTCCATGATGTAATTAAATTACATATTATTTATTATACGGCGCTAATATATTCTCAAGTTAGTCAGTCTCGTGACGTTGCGTTGGATGGGACGGTCTACGTCATCAGAGACTTGTGGTAATTAAATTGATATTATATTCTTATTAGAAATTATATTCTTATTATATTCTTATTCTTTTTTGACGGCCTCGTAGCCTAGTTGGTAGTACGTCTGCCTTCGAAGCACAAGGTCGCGGGTTCGAATCCCGCCCAGGGCAAACATTCGTGTGATGAGCACTTGTGTTTGCCTTGTGTCTGGATGTTGTATTTATATATGTATGTGTATCAGCTTTCTGACACCGTGTGAGATGTCCCCAAATATTTTTTTTTATTTTTTTATTTTTTAGAATCTCTTGGGATCACATAATTATATTGAACTGTAGTTAAAATAATAATAATAATTTTTATTATTATTCATCGGCATGCCTTGCTGTATATCCTGGCTACCTTTGGTTATACTGCAATTTTTCCGCAAAAATTTGGCGTGAACATACGCAAATAAAACATAAAAAATAAAGTGCGTGTACTAGGAGATCATCAAAGACAGTGAGCCGTGTCAGGCGATTGGGACAAGATGGACTCCCATCTCTAGTCCGTCCCGTCCCGTTTTATTGCGTGTTCCGCCCCATAAACAAGGTGCGGCTGCTGATAATGTACCTTCAATTTATGGGGACCTGTGAAAGTCGTTTAATACGAAGATAGTGGGTAGTATATTGCTTGATAGGTTTGCAGTGTCTGGCAAATTGGATGCTACTTTTAATCCTGGTTTAGCAAGATAGTCTTCACCTAAGTCACGTGATGTTGGAATATGCTACGTCATCGAGAGAAAAAAAATTAATAAATTTAGGGGGTCCCCATACAAAGAACTGAAACTCAAAAAAATTTTTTTCATCAAACCCATACGTGTGGGGTATCTATGGATAGGTCTTCAAAAATGATATTTAGATTCTTAATAACATTTTTTTCTAAACTGAAAAGTTTGCGCGAGAGACGCTTCCAAAGTGGAAAAATGTGTATCCCCCCCCCTCTAACTTCTAAAATAAGAGAATGATAAAACTAAAAAAAATATATGATGTGCATTACCATGAAAACTTCCAACGAAAATTAGTTTGAACGATATTTATTTATTTATTTATTTTATTTTATTGTAAAGGTACAATAACAAGTAACAGAATAAAAATTACATAACAGAACACTAAAAAATACAAATTTAAATCTGAAACTCTTTTAAAATTGTACACAACATTCACCAAGACTTGTTAACATTTTAAAGGACGGACACTAAACTATTAATAAAAACATTACTATTATTGCAAACAAATACGGTTATTGATGAAAGGAAGAAAAAAGGTTTGTAAAAGGGCAAAAGTATAGAATATAAATACATACATGGGCAATATAACTATTGCAACTTATAGAGTGATGATCGGAAGCTGTTGACACTACAATCAAATATGTCCAAGTGATATCTAGTTAGTAGTTTTTTTTTAATACGTCATAAATCGTAAACCGCAATTTACCTTTCACTATTATTAAAACATCGATCAAAGTCACAACGAACTTCAAAAACTTTTATATTATGTTACTGGCTGCTACGGAACCCTTCATGGGCGATTCCGACTCGCACTTGGCCGCTTTTATTTAAATCTAAATACCTCCCTAGCATGACCATTAACTCGTGACAGACATACGTAGTTTTGTCGTGCGTATACTCTTATCCTATTGGAAGATATAATTATCATTATGGCGAGTTTATGCGAATAGCATAGGTGTAAATTTTTGTGACCCAAATTAAAATAAAAAATAATAATTCAACTACATCAAATTTAGATTGATTACATCTTAACCGATTCACAAGTTTGGTTGCTATTAAGACTCAATCATACATTTTCAAAGTAGCAGCGATAAATAAATCATTTCCATTCTTTTTATTAAACGACCGTTTTTTAAATTCAACGTGGGCGGTAATAATATTTCAGTTTTACGACCGCCCCGTCTGGGTGTGCGTCTGCGCTTGTTGGGAAATTGTTGTAATGGCCGCATTATCTCCCGGCATGCGGCATCGCCCATAATGGCACACAGACTCGCCTCCGAGAATCTATTCGCTAAATGGATTTACATACATATGAGATTGTTTAATTTTAAAAGAATGCTAAAGACTTTAATGTAACTTTACACTTTAAGTAGGGCGTGTGGTTTCTGGCCTTCTCTCTTATAAGACTTTGGATCAACCAGACTTTTTCGGTCATACTAGGCGAGGGCGACTAAAAGTAATAGCCAGAAAATTGTCATACTGTTATGCCTTGGTTACATGGTGTGGGCTGGCATGCTGTAGTCACTAGTCAGTTACTGAGGTGTACCATGTAACTGAGGTGCTGCTACTTGCACCGTGTGACCGCACCATACGAGTTACTGTGATGTTAGTTGCTCGCTCCGAGTTACTACTTTTTTTTTTTACTCGCCGCTCGCCCGCCCCCACCACGCTACAAGCATCGGCTCGCACGTCCGCTCGGTCGTCAACTAGCACAATTTATTCGAAATGACAGTAGCTCGTACCTACTTGTTTTCTTCTTCTTTTTTGTATAGCACTTTCAATTCTAAGTATTTAATCACTAAGTCTTTTTGTAATCGCTTTTATTGTGGTATGTATTGTGATAATTCGTCTATTTTGCGACAACGTTGCAACGTTGTCGTGCACGAGACGATCGGAGAGGAAGTAGTAGTAGTAGTAAAGCGACCAAAATAATTAGGCGCATTTCAAAAATGGCGTCACGGCCGGTCACGGGGATTAGTGCTGGGAATGAGGGCGAATATTGTACAAACCGCATTCCTGTCATGCGCCTTATTGTTTTGGTCGAGTAGTATGCGAGTACACTGGTGCAGTAGCTGTCAGCCAGCAGTTTGCATTGTGTGACTGAGCGAGGCGAGTCGAGCTGCTGTCATGCGAGTACACAGGCACAGTAACTGTCTACTGTCACATCAGCAGCTCGAACTGTGCAACATATCCTTTATTCCTAACTGGAGGTGACGAATTTGGTATGCCAGCTGCATTCGAGGCTAATGGTACATAAAATAGGGAATATGAATCAGAACTCACTTGACTAACCAATAACAACTGCGATCCCTCATCTGACATCCAAATGTAGTTTTAAGGCTGTAATATGTTTGTAGGGAGTTGTTTAGTACGCTTAGAAAGTCGTAGGCATTCATCATTCGTCGTAGCACAGCTACAAGTGCTACGTAAGCTACGACGTAGCAATCTACACTTAAATATATCATAGAATAAAAATGAGGTTTTGATCATTAGGACAGGTCTTTGTCCAGCAGTGGACTACTGGCTAAGGTTTTGATATTTTTACATAATTAATTATATTATTATATTTTTATTCAATAGTAACACAAAATAATTTAAGGAAAAGACCAAGGTTTGTAAAGAAGGAAAAGTTAGAGAAGCCCTGAAACTTTATTAAATACTTTGATGTTGGATGTATTTTCGTTTGCTCCAATTTAGGCCCCGATTTTATGAAATAGTGTGGCTCCCTCATGTCTCGGAGAGTTGTGATGATATTATATATTATGGAGAATTGTGAAAATAGGCTCTAAAGACGCGTGTACACGAGAGCTGTAAGGTGCAAAAAGAACTTTTCGAGAAACTCAAAAACAAAAAATTTATGACCGAAATAGTGAATGAGAAATTACTTTTTTAGCAGCCACTAACAAGTTCTCTTCAGTCGTCCCGTGATCATGATGCATGCAACTGCATCGAAATATCGGGCACTCACACAAAACAAATACCACGAAATATGCCGTTTTTAATCTTAATAGTTTTTAATGAGAAATTGTCATTTTCCGATTTTTTGCTGTTGGCGCTCAATATTTTGAAAACGAAGAATGATTTAAATAAAGATATATAAATTCTTCTGGATAATTTAGTCAGCTACAATTTGAGCCTAAATAAAACAAAGACGATCGGGTGTGAAAAGTTAGACCGAAATTTTCACACTACAGATTCATTTCCGATGTGCTCAGTCGTGTGAGGTGTGTGAGGCTCGGAATTTGAGAATTTTTACAAACTTTTATTTACTTTCAGCTGTCTCGGCGGTACCTGTGTGTCTGTAATCAATAATCATATCTTGCAAGTTAAATTTGGCCTACTGCCCTGCGTCCGATTGAGCTGGAATTTGGTATACGCGTTAAGTTCCTCCATAATCCAGAGTTCGCGAGACGCCGTAAACCGTGACAAGTGGAGACGCATCGCGGGAGCTTCACTCTCCAACAAAAATGCAACATCGTCAACCACGACCACTCTGTCAAGAGTGAACGACTAAGGAGGAGGATGTAAGTCCGATGACAATGCAATGTTATGTTACCAAAACAAGCTGATCTGATGATGGAACCCATAGATAACAACTGGGACTCTATGCTATTATGATTGAAGATAAGTCTTTTGGAAGTTGAACTTGGGTTCGTGTTTTGTTGCTTTGAGCACTTTGCATTGCACTTGAGGACGAGGGTCTGATGATGGAGCCGGAAGACAGCCACTAGAACTCCATGATGGACAAGTCCGGTGAAGCTTGATTGGTCGTACCTTTTCGACACAAGCATAGGTCAATAAAAAAAAAAAACCATGATGGAAAGTCTTTAGGAAGTCGAATTTGGGTTCATGTATTTGGTCGCTCTGAGCACTTTCTATTGCACTTGATATCATCTGAAGATGGAGCCGAAAGATAGCCAACAAAATTCTGTGATAGAAGGTTGCTTTGTATACATATTTGGAAAAATGGTGCATTACTTAAACATTTTCGACAACAACTAAAAAGTAAAAAAAAATAATGGAAAAAAAAAATTTTTCAATTTAAAACTTATACAATATAAAACTCATAGACTTAGTAATATAATCTTTTAACGTAAATATTTACGTTATATAAGTGAACTAATGTGTGATTAATTTTGTAAATCTCGTGTTAAACCTTTATGTCTTACTTAAAGACATAATTTATATAAGGAAATAATTTAATGAATTTGACTAAACCCAAATTATTTTCATCTTTTTAGAGCATATTTAAATAAAAGCTTGTTTTAAAAATATTTTTGTAGTATTAATATCTTTTAATAAATAAGGACCCACGAGTTCGGCTTGATTGACTTATTTATAACAATTGCGTTGCTAATTGATTCAGGCGATTAATACCTTACGGAAATCAATAACACTAGTTTGTAAACTTGGCCTTCCTTTCTATTCTAGGAACATTCCCTTATTTTTTACAAATTAGCATAGGCGCACAATTTAAGTGATTTTTATTTGACCGCCTTTTGTTTGCTTCTTTTATCGCCTAAAATCAAGAGAATAGAATATAATACTTAATACTTTGATGCACACCAGAAATAACAAAAAAATACGCAGTCTACAATGGTAAAAGTGTACGAATAGCGGCCTTATTGCTAAGGTAGCAAAGAGAATGTGCATAATCTCTAGTTTTTTAAGACCCAAAAGGTGTTGGAGTGTACGTTTGTCGCTGTAGGACTCTCAACCGTTCTCGACAGTTCCTCTTGTTTCCGCCGCTCACTTTGACGCCTCTAGCCCACTAAAAGGCAGTACTTTCGGCTCTACGTCCAGCATAAACTGACCTCTAAGAATCTCAGTAACGTTAGAACGAATGTGTATGTTTAAAATGGTTATCAACAACTTGTTGGCCGCAGTACCTAGCGAAGTGTGTTTAGATCGAAAGTGTGTTTGAGTGTTTTAGGTTTAGGAAGTTTAACATCGAAATTCGTTTAACCACCTTTTTAAAAAAAGTAGAGATAGTAACATGAGGTAAACTACACAGAGTTGCGTTGTTCCAATTAAAGTAAAAAAAAAGTGTCAAATTCAAAAGTAAATAAAAAATATATGATTTCGCATAAAAAAATCGTATGTTTACTTTTACATCAGCTCTGCAAGCAAATTAAATTTAAACATTCCGTTCGCAAGCTTTAAAAATGTCGTAACATTAACTTTTTCAATTTTCACCTGCACTTCAAAGTCGCGTAAAGAGAGAACTCAAAGTAAATACGAGTGTTGCCAGCTTTGTGTTAAAATATGTTATTTTTATGTTTCGATAGGATTTTCTTGTAAATATAAAAAAAACCTCGTATATTATACCTACATTTTGTTCGTACCTATATAGCATTCAGTAGTAGCGCCAGTTTATTCCAATTTATATTCAAATTCTTACATTGTTAGGAAGAACTCAAAATACAACAAATATTTGTTTTAGACACGTAAGTAAAAATTGTATATATTCTAAATAGCAGGGTTGCCTGGAAGAAATTGCTTTAAGCAATAAGGCCACCTTTTGCCTAAAGCCACCTAAAGCTGTATGTACAAAATTATCCATGTAGGTAGATACTGTATTTTGCTTGCGTGCAATAAAGTATTTCATATTTCATAGTATTCAATTAAAACCTAATCTATATTCCTTGTTTGACCTATATGTATTTTTTTCTTATCTAAAAGAACGCATGTAAGTAACTAAAGCCAACGTTAAGAACGGTTTCCTAGGAAGTGTTGGAATAAGTAATCCCAAAGAAAGAAAGGCAGTACTGAATAGAAAGAAAATGTTCTGAAAATAAGAGGAAAAAGCTAGCAACCCAGCGGAAAAGGTTGACGACGCCTGCAAATGTAGCGAGTTGATAAGGGTGCGGCATAAATGCATGTAAACACCTCAGCATACCTCGAGCCAAATGTAGCCGACTACTTAATACAGACATAAGGTACGGACGGACGGACTATAGTTTTACACAACAAAAATATCACTTCAAATTGATTTGAAATTATAATCTGAGTTAAAACAATATCTAGTCATTGCTTACCAAACTAAGATAAGAACAGCAAAGAATACTTTTTTAGCCCTGGAATTACTTCACAGGTATGTGCGGGTTTCCTCACGATGTTTTCCTTCACCCTCAAATAAACGTACCTATACATCAATTAGAAAATCGAAAATAGTAGGTACCTACTGGTTCGACTGGAATAAACGTTAAAATTATGGTAGGAATACTTTATGTACCTATTTAGATTTTCGTTGTTTTAATTTCAATTTTGAAATTTTAATTTCGTTGTATCATTTCCTAAAAAAATAAAGAATAAAACGAATTTAGCCCGCTTTGGTTTAAACAAAAGTTTTTTAACTTCTTACGTCTTTAAGAAAAAAAAAGATTGAAGTTGACCAACTCGCACTGAGCCAGCGTGGTCGACTAAGGCTTATCATATAAAAACCCTATATCAGAAAAAATGCGCAATTTCGACGCTACTGGTGACAGCGCAAAGCAAAGCAAAATAAATTTTACACAGCTGTGATATGACGCAAATGGATAGCGACATAACTGCTTGCGCCACAAATTTACCACATTTGAACAAACAGTGGAAACAAATTCTTGGTAAGAACATTCGTTTTTATACTTACGAGCTATACATATTGTATGATTTTTTTATTTTATTTTTTATTTATTTATTTGTAAATGAAATATGGGAGATGTACCTACACGGGGGATAGAGGAATTATGTTTAGTAGGAGTATTCGCACTTATTCATCATAAAAGGTGCATTTTACTGACAGTGGCGTAGCTAGTGGTGCAGTGCACCAGGGCCCTGAGCTAAGGGGGCGGCCCTCTAACCTCAGCTTTGAAAAAAAAAAATTTTTTTTTGTTTTATGTGAATTCATCGTTATCCTAATAAATTATTATTAAAATAGAAGAAAAACTAAAAAGCATTTCGATGAATTGGCTTTTGATCAGTGATCACCGATTCGAAAACCAGGAAGAAGTCTTTAGGGTAACTATTTTCAACAATGTACCTACTCGACATATAATAATCAATCAGTTAGATGCGCGTTTTATTGGTATATGGTATAAATTTTGATTATATCTGATGGTGGAGTAGAAGATCAAAACGAAAACTCTTCAATAAACAACAGCACACTCATTGCGTTGCTTTTGTTATAATTGAAACAACAAGTAATATGCTGTTTTGGTTCATATATATATTCTGTAAACTAGTCATAGATTAAAGATTTGAAAACCACAAGTGACTGGTTGCCTTCTTAAAATTGCATATTTTCGTTTGCACTCTTTGTTATATATTAATCAGATTGCATAAAATAATATATTTTTTTAAATATTTTTGAAAAGATGCAACGCCTGTGGAGTTTCTTCCGGCGGGTTCTTTTCCACAGAAGACAGCCAAATTGTGAACCCGCCTCGACGTCGAAAAGTGATTTGTAAAATCTTACTTCGAATAAAACATTTTTCATTTTCATTTTCATTTGTGAAGACAACAACTTAAGATTTTTTCCGTGGACTAAACGGGCTAGCGTCTACGTACGTAGTGGCTTTTTCAGTTGTTCGCCATTCGGAAAACTTAGTTTACAGTCCAATCAAGTATAGCGATGTTTTAGAATTTAAAATTCAAACGTAAGACTGATAAGGAAACATAGTGAGGAAATCTGCATATAATTATGTACTAAACAAAACAAATTAAAGTTTTGTGTGAGTAACTTGTCATGGTAAATTTTCACTAAAAAGGGTAAAATAAAAAGATAATTTAAAAAATATATAAAACCGCCTTCAAGGTCCTAACCTACACTAAAAAATAAAAATAATATATAAATCTAGCTGAAAGCATAGAAATTTAATATGGCTATTAATATTCCTTATTTACATAAATTGTAACATCATATAAACATGTGTAGACATTGTTATACACTTCATCTTGGAGTCGGTGCCAGCTAAAGCAGAGGCCAAACCTGCGCGTCAGTAAAGCGGGACGCGGGACGCGATGCGGGAGCGTCTGCAAAGCGAAACTAACGTGCATACCTGCGCGACTGCGGCGCGAATCGCCAACTTCATTAATTGATGAACAATCACTGAAGACGCGCGACTTTATCTGAACTACTAAATTGTTGTGGTGATGACATCCTGGTACTTAACATCAGAGTCTGACAATGCTTGCTCTTGCGGAACAAACAACTCTGTAGTATCTCCTGTTGTAGTCATTGTGGAATTAAATAACAAACAAACTCGCTCACAACACACGTCTGACCACTGGACGCGTGCTTTTTTTTTTTTTTTTTTTGTATTGACCTATGCTTGTGTCGAAAAGGTACGACAAATCAAATCAAGCTTCACCGGACTGGTCTGGACGCGTGCGTCCCGCTCTGCCGACGCGGCCGTCCCGCGATGCGGTCGCGTAGGTAGGTATGCAAAGCGCCATAGATGTATATGGGTAGCGTCCGTCGCGCGGTAGACGCTCCCGCTTCGCAGTCGCTTTGGTCGCGCAGGTTTGGCCTCAGCTTAATACGAGTATAATCACCATCATTACGACCAAAAGACTTCTACTGCTAGCAGTCATCTATAGAGGGCTCAGTACTCGTACCTAGTACTCTGACCGCGTCTTTTAATATTTTATATTCAACGATCTGAGCTTTTGAGATCAGATGTGGTTCCGATTAAATAGGTAGCCTCAACTGGCACCGACTTCAAGGTGAAGTGTATAACAATCTCTACACATGTTTATATGATGTTACAATTTATGTAAATAAGGAATATTAATAGCCATATTAAATTTCTATGCTTTCAGCTAGATTTATATATTATTTTTAACTTTTTAGTGTAGGTTAGGACCTTGAAGGCGGTTTTATATATTTTTTAAATTATCTTTTTTATATAATAAAATATAGCCTATGTTACTCAGGGATCATGTAGCTTCACAAATAGTAAAATAATTTTTGAAATCGGTTCAGTAGTTTCGGAGCCTATTCGATGCAAACAAAGAAACAAAAAAACAATCAAACCTTTCCTCTATATAATATTAATAGTCCAGTCAAATAAGGTGAAATTTGGTAAGAATCTCGGAATTCGAGATACCCAGCTGTAAGTCTGTAAATAGTTGTATATTGGCACCCTGAAAGTTGTCTCAAAACCTACATATGGTAGGGTGTAAGCAACTATTAAATTTCAAGGTCAAAGGTCACAAAAATCGGTTTTTTGCGCTATTTTTGTAAATATCTCATTTCCTATGGGTTTTTTGCTAATTGTATGTTTATCAATATTGTAGAATACAAAATTGTCTACAAATTTTGTTTACAAAGTTTTTTTATACGGTGAACCGTTTTCGAGATAGAGGGCGGAGAACGCGAGGTCACAGGATCACTTCAGGTCAACTGGTGTTTCCGGTCGAAAACGCGCCATAATGTAGTCGATGAACTATCGATAAATCAATTATTATGAATATTTGTCAATTTTATTAACTATTATATTTTATTTTTTCATTTTCTTCATGCATTAAATCTATATCTATTCAATAATACTGATAACCGTTTCCTAAAATTAAAAATTAACTAAGGGAAAGACTTAAATTATAATATAATTAATATAATTATATTTCTCTTTACACTAATGACATTTTAAATAGAAAATAATTAAGTGCATCTTCTTTAAAATCTTTAAATTTTAAAATCCTTCCACTACGTAAATAAGACAAAGGCAATAATAGCCATATAGCAAAAAAAAAAATTGGCCCTAGCGATCGCCGAAGATATTATTTAAAAAAATACAAAATTTTTCCTTACTTCCCACTTAAGCCTGGGCTCTAAACCTGTTACTATTCTTTTCTAAGTTCTTTTTTCTTGTTGCTTTAAACAGAACCAAAAAATAAAATATGATCCTCATTCCAAAACACATATTTTATTTCTGCACGCATTAAGTGGCTGTGACACAACTTCTGCGCTTTTTAAAAAGGGAAAAAAATCAATTTTAAAAGTTTCCTAGTTTCACTAGTCATTGTTCATTAGAATTACCTATTTAAATTTTATATAAAAAAAAAAAAACAAAAATCAAACCAAAATAAATCTTGTTCGTTATAATTAGGAACAAAATATTTCAAAATTGAAATTATCACTACAATTTGCATTACAACAATCAACAATCAGTTTCAATGATACCTACTAAGGCATAAGAAAAACAACACTCAGTTGCAGAAAGGCTCATTAAATATTTAATGTGGCATTAAATACTAATCTTCCATTAAAGTGTTGCACAAAAGCAAATCATGACATAATAAATTTTAAATTTAATGCTTCATTAAGTTTAATGGAAGAACTGTCAAACCTGCTATCTTTACCTCATTTTTGGTTGCACAAAGCGTCTTTACTGTTAGTCCGGTTCGCTCCAGTACTGAATGAAAAAATTCTATCTGTCATTCCTGTAAATGGCAACGACTCATACCGTTGGATTCGTCTTGGTGTCCTGTACGTGGAACTGTCGGTCGTCAAGTTCTAAAGTGGTGGAGGGAGGAGGGGAGGGGTAATCAAAGTTGGCGAATTTGTACTTTTGTTTTTACGCTGTAATTTGAAAACTAGTGGACCGATTTCTTTGTTATTGGTATTATTTGAAAGTGTATAATATTACCTAAAAGACGTTCTTATACATCGAATACGCCAATTCAGCGGTTACCGCGCAATAATACGAAACATGGAAAAAAGAAATTGTGTATAAATAATATCACAGATTACGCTAAATCTATCACGTTTTCGTGGAAACAATGTTTACTACTTTAATTCTAAAACAAATTACCTAATCAAAAAGGTAACAATAATTACTATATGATTTATGGTGCCTGAGCTAGAGCTAATTTACGAAACGTAGTCGTAGGATCACTATACTACGAGTACGCAAATATAAGTAAATGAATGAGAAGAGATGGGTAAGTAATCACCATATTACTTTAATTATATATTTCAAGCTTACATTTTTCAAATAATACCTTGAAAAAAGACTTTACGTCGAAATAAAGAGGATAATTTTTTTTGTTTTTCACTATTAGTAGTTTTGAATTTGCCTGTAGCATCTGACCCAAGGTACGTGACAAGATTAAACTTTTGTCAGGGGTAGATATTAGTAATACCTACCCATGATAAAAAAATAAAAGAAATCTACGGCGAAATAATTCGAGAAACATTTTTTTAGGTTTTCACTATAGTATTTTTGACTTTCCCTGTAGCATCTGACCCAAGGTACCTGACGAGATTAAACTTATGTCAGGTGATAGATTTTAGTAATCCCTTTCCATGATAAAAAATTAAATGAAATTTACGTCGAAATGACACGGAAAACAATGTTTTAGTTTTCACTATAGTTGTTTTAACTTTGCCTGTAGCACCTGACTCAAGGTACCTGACGGGATAAAACCTACATCAGAAGATAGATATCTGTAACACCTACCTATGATAAAGAAATAAAATAAATTTACGTCGAAATAACGCGGAAAACAATCTTTTAGCTTTTCACTATAGTAGTTTTGACTTTGCCTGTAGCACCTGACCCGAGGTACCTGACAGAATAAAAACTATGTCAGGGGATAGATATTGGTAATATCTAACCATGATAAAAAAATAAAATAAATTTACGTCGAAATAACGCAGAAAACATTTTTTTAGTTTTCACTATAGTAGTTTTTAATTTGCCTGTAGCCCCTGGCCTAAAGTTCCTGACAGGATAAAAACTATGCCAGGGGATATATATTGGTAATATCTACCCATGATATAAAAATAAAAGAAATTTAGGTCGAAAAAAAATTAAAAATAATAATAAAATAATTATGTTTATTTTAGAAAATTCAGTACATACAATTACATGTTAGTACAGTTTAATTTGTAACAATTAACGCGGAAAACAATTTTTTATTGCGTACTCGTAGTATATTGACCTGCGACTACGTTTAGTTAATTAACTCTAGCTCAGGCACCATAAATCCTATAGTAATTATTGTTACCTTATTGATTAGGTAATTTGTTGTAGAATTAAAGTAAGCAACATTTTTATCACAAAAACTTTATAGATTTAGCGTAATCTGTGATATTATTTAAACACAATTATTTTTTATTATGTTTCGTATTATTACGCGGTAACCACTGCATTGACGTATTCGATGTATATGAACGTGTTGTAGATAATGTTATACCCGTTAAAATAATACTAATAATAAAGAAATCGGTCCACTAGTTTTCAAATTACAACGTAAAATCCAGCGATCTTTGATTACCTCCACCACTTTAGCACTTGACGACCGACAGTTTCACGTTCAGGACATCAAGACGAATCCAACGGTAGGAGTCGTTGCCATTTACAGGAGTGACAGATGAAACTCAAGTTCTAGAGCACTTTTGGTCTAAAATGAACCGGACTATGTCTAATGGGCATTATTTTGACGTTTCTTACATTAAAAATATAATTGGCCGTGAAAGCCCCATTAAAGCTAAAAATTGTCAGGATTTCTAATGAAAAATGTCTTTATCCAGTTTATCTTCATTGTCTGATGCAGAAGAAGATGTTCCTCATCGCCGGCATATCCCAGATAGGGAGAGTTTATTCACAAAATACGATGGAGAAGATTTCCGTATAAGGTACAGAATTTCCAAAGAAGCTGTGTTGCTGATAAAAGATCATCTGGCTTTGGAGCCCATGACAAAAAGAAATAAGTCCATCGACGGCCTAACACAGCTATTGGTTTGTCTACGATTTCTGGCAACAGGAACATTCCAGCAAGTGTTGGGTGATCATGTAAATATTCACAAATCAACAGTTTGTCGTATAATACAAAAAGTGACTCAAAAACTTGCAGAATTAGCTCCTGCTTACATTAAAATGCCAGAAGGAGAAGAGCTGCGTAATGTTGCTGAAGATTTTTATAGCATTGATGGATTTCCACGTGTGGCAGGAGCATTAGATTGTACTCACATAAAAATAATAAGTAGGGGCGGCTTGTTATCAGAGTTGTATCGATGCAGAAAAGGTTACTTTTCAATTAACGTGCAAGTGGTGTGCGATGCAAAATTGAAAATTAGAGATATCATAGCTCGCTGGCCAGGC
The DNA here is from genome assembly GCA_948473455.1 of Teleiodes luculella. NCBI lineage: Eukaryota > Metazoa > Arthropoda > Insecta > Lepidoptera > Gelechiidae > Teleiodes > Teleiodes luculella. The sequence goes on along the minus strand of OX419587.1, from coordinate 5,572,667 downwards.
TCTGTGCATGATTGCAGAATTTTCAATAACTCCCACTTATGTGCGGATTTAGAAAGGGGGAAATATGAGAACTACTATTTGTTAGGAGACAGTGGTTACTATAATAAAAATTATTTACTGACCCCTATATTGCAACCACGCTCATCTGCAGAAGAAGCCTACAATAAGAGTCATATTGCCACTCGCAATACTGTGGAAAGGTGCTTCGGCGTTTGGAAGAGACGATGCCCTTGCTTGGAGAAAGGCATCACCTTAAATAAAACCTCAACACTGCTTCAAGTAATTATAGCGAGTGCAGTGTTACACAATATGTGTATTGATTTAGATGAAGTGGACCCACCAAATGATTTCGAGCCTGACTTCTTAGGTGATAATATTCTGTATAACGGAGAAAGTGAAGAGGTTTCTGTAAGAACCGCACTAATAAATACTTTGTTTTAATACATAAAAAATACCTGTATTGAACCATGTAATATGTAAAGAAAAGAATAGTAAAAGTAGATAGTAGGTATATTATATTTAAGATAGTAATTGTTTGTTTAAAATTTTCATTTTTAAAACATGTTCCTGTTTCGAATATACAATATTTCTTGCATAAGTTTTTTTCTTTCTAAAGCTGCATTTTGACACTTTTTCTTAAAATAAAGCTTTTTTAAAGCTTCAGCTGACGTATTTCTTTTAAGTTTCCGTACAATTTTTTTTGCTATAGGCTTTTTCCTTTCAATTAACTTTCTCTTATCTGGACCTAAAACAAACATCACAAACTGTTACTTATGTATAGGCAACACAATATCATTGATTCACAAGTGTAATTCTTTTTTGTACTGACCGGTTTCACTGGTTTTCTTTTGTGACTGTTCTTCTTCTGGAATGGACAGCTGAACAGAGTGAACAGAAGGAGGTGAAGATGCAAAAAAGTCAAAATGATAAGTAGAAGGTGTTATGTTAATATCATCATTATCTGGAACATAAAAATGTGTTTATCGATGTGTTATGATATGAAATAAAATTTAAATATAATTTAAAAAATGCATTAGTACCTTTAAAATAAACTGCACCACTATCAAATTGATTTGGAAGAGCACCTGGTCCTGAATGATGGCCAAAACTTTGGCATCTGAATCAGTGGTTTGTGGTTTATAAACTCCTCCACCGGTTTTGTTAATTTGTATCTAAAAGCAAAAGCAAAATATTTACAGCGTACCTATTAAAAGAGGATTGGGCCCGTCACGTTTCCCATATAATTAAAATTATCAATGTTACCTTGTCTTCTTTAATATTTTGTAATGCATTAGCAAGGTCCTCCTTGGTGACAACTTCCTTCAGTGGCACTCAGTAGCTAAAACAGTACATACATTACATTCCCCTACTTTCTTCCGAGCTTTTTGTTTCATGTTATCATATAGTATTTTGAGCTGCTCTGTCCCTCTGTAGCCTGTAGTAGCGTTACTATTGTACTTCTTTGAAATTGCCTTCCAGGCTTCGGTTTTTTTGTTTAAATATATTCCTCCCGTCCTTTTGTCTTCAATAATATGCTTATAACTGAAACAAAAATAATTTATTTGTTTACAACTTTTTCGACGACAATCAAGGTTTAGATTTTTGTGAGAGAAGTATACTCCGCAATTTCAGTTAGATAGGTATTACTTAAATAACTATTCTGTGTAGTCCTGTTTTGCATTATTTGCCTAACGGCACAATGCTGCCATACTAGTAGCATTATTTTTAATAAACGAAAATGTTGTAAATATCACACTCACCAGTTTACTATATCTGCTAACATTATTTTTTCCTGCTCTGTGTAGTTGGAACTACGATCCCGTTTTTTTCGCACTTCAGCCATTACAAAATAGCATAAAATACAAAAAATCAACAATAGGTAACAGTTTTTTAAAACCACTAATTTTAAATATGAATTGCTCGTGAATTGTCAATGTCAAACAATCTTTGCTTTTTTTTTGAAGTTTTGTGGTTCGGCTAGCATCAAATACGACAGATCTGCGTCATTACATTCACTCTTTTTTAATTTCCATACTGTTTCTGAGGGCAACATTTTTTAATGAGAGCTTTAACTAATGAAGGATTATCCTGTCATAATTTATTTTTATGCAACGTCTTTAAACTAATGAAATCATTAAAGTTAATCTTCCATTACCTAAGGTAGGATTTAATGCCAGCTTTCTGCAACTGAGTGGCCTCATTATAAATATAAAAAATAAAAACAAACACATATTGCACATCAACGTCTCCCCTCCGACCTCTTCACCCCCTCTTCGCCCGCGCGCGTCCATGGAATACATTTTTAGCCGCTTCGGGTCGGATTATGTGCTAGTTTATACGGCTAAAGATGAAATAACTCGACGCAATTTTATATTTTATCGAACATTTAGTCGGGGAAAAATAAATTTTTTTACACATTAAATCCAATAGTTGTAATTTCTTTTGTATTACGATCATTAGTGTTACTGAAGACTAACCTTGTGTTTTTCCCCGATCTACCTAAGGAGCTCACCAAGAAAAGGGGGGTAAAGGGCCCAATTGCTATATATCATTCAGAAAAAAACTTACACTGGAGATTATAGATGTTTTCACTTCATTAAATTATTTGTGCACTGCTATAAAAAAATCACCTTTATTATTTACGAGCTTCTCGACATAAGATGGGTCTTTATATAAATTTTGACGCCTTTTTTAAAAAAGTGCCTTAGAAAATCTTAGAAGTGGTGATCTTTTCATAATATGTTTTAAAGATATATCTAAGACCTCGTGTGAGTTTTCACCTGTGTGACTATAATAGATCTAATTTTTATGACGTTTTTTCCCTTTAATTCACTGAGCATTAATTCTACACAAAATATTTTTATTTGCCAACAATTGTAAGCTAATAATACACACTGAACATAAAAATCACCAAAATTTACTAGGAGCGATTGGATTAAACAGCTAAACAATTATCTAATATCATAAGAATATCATCGATATTGTATTTGGAGCGAAATACGCTGCGCTGCGTGGCCAGGACAAACGCTAGGGAGCCGTCCCGCCCCCCGCTCCCGCGTCATTTAGGGCGACCGAGGGGAAGCGGCACGGCGCACTGGAGGTCAAGCTACTGGACGGACGGATGTCTGTTTGTTTACTTACACGAATAGAAAAAGATGTATCCGTTTTATTATTTCGTAATATTTCGTATTGATTGCATGATCATTTCGAGTAGGTAACCTAAGTGACTAAAATCATCATCGGAAATATGAATTAATGTAAGGGACAAATCTTCGAAAATGAGTTATGTATACAGTTCGATTGCAAATTTTCCGCTCTAAATACTTAAAAATATGTTTAGAATATGGATATCTTTCTGGTGTCCTTTACAGCAACAGATTTAGTAGAAAATTATTCTTAAAAGTAATGCAAAGTACGCCTGAGACCTATGTTAAATTAATTATTAATGTAATGGAGTATTCATTATTGTTACTATTTATTGCAAAGGACACTAATATTTAAAAGTGTATGTTACGGTTACCAAGGTTCTAAATTTTTCTACAAAAATGTCCCTTTCACTAATCGAATTACGTGGAGTAACGAAGAGTCCCTAACATTAAGTTATAATATGCTAGGTTCCCGAAGTAGTACCTATCTATTATATTTAGTTTCTTTACCTTTTCATCCAACTGATTGTTTTTATTCTTCGCCTCGAAGGCTTGAAATCTTTCTCTGTTACGTTGTGTCATTTTATTATCCAATTTTCACTGCCGTAGAGTGTAGTGCAATGCTCCAGATGTATAGCTTTTTCTAACACTTTTTGAGATTCGGGCTTTGAGAAGATGTTTTTTCCCACTAAACCTTTCTGGGCCACCGCTATTCTAGCGACTATATCTGGTGTTCAACTAGAGTCATCAGTAATTATGTTATTAAGGTATTTCATTTCGAGCTATGTCGGTGACTCTTGTTCGCCTACGGATCTCATCATTTCTGATTCGATCACGCAAGGAAACTCCAAGCATAGCCCTCTCAATCGCTCTTTGGGTGACTTTAAGCCTTCTTATGAGGCCCATTGTAAGCGACCACGTCTCGGATCCATAAGTCATCACTGGCAACACACATTGGTCAAAGACTTTTGACTTGAGACACTGCGGTATTTGGGACGAAAAGATATTGCGCAGCTTCCCGAACGCTGCCCAGCCGAGTTGGATTCGACGATTGACCTCCTTCTCGAAGTTAGATCTACCTAATTGGACTGTTTGTCCCAGGTAGACGTAATGGTCTACAACTTCGAGAGATGAGTCCCCAACTTTTATTGGAGTGGGTACTACATGGGCGTTCGACATGACTTTTGTCTTCTCCATGTTCATCTTAAGACCCACTTGTTGGGAGACTCTGTTAAGGTCATCGAGCATTGTGCCGAGGTCCTCCAAGGTCTCAGCCATGACTACGATATCATCGGCAAACCGAAGGTGAGAGATGTACTCGCCATTGATATTGATGCCATGTCCTTCCCAGATCAGAAGCTTAAAGACATCCTCCAATGCAGCGGTGAACAGTTTCGGAGAAATAACGTCTCCCTGTCTCACACCCCGCTGCAGTTGGATTGGCCTGGAGTTCTGATCCTGGAGCCGGACAGACATGGTGGCGTTCTCATACAAACACTTGAGCACCTCAATATATCGGTAGTCGATTTGGCACCTTTGAAGAGACCGCAGCACTGCCCAAGTCTCAATCGAATCGAAGGCCTTCTCATAGTCCACGAACGCTAAGCATAGTGGCTGGTTATACTCCTCGGTCTTCTGTATAACCTGCCGCAGCGTGTGGATGTGGTCTATGGTACTAAAGCCCTTTCGGAAACCGGCTTGTTCGGGAGGCTGGAAGTCGTCCAACCTGCGCGCGAGACGATTCGTGATGACTCTCGAAAACAATTTGTAGATATGGCTCAGAAGCGAGATGGGTCTGTAGTTCTTCAAAAGGGTTTTATCACCCTTTTTAAAGAAGATGACCACCACGCTTCTGAGCCACGCCTGCGGCGTTGTACCTTCGAGGATGACGGAATTGAACAGTTACTTACATTATAGATTTTTTTTTAATTATTAATTTTCCAAAAAAAAAGTAATGTAACGGACATAAACAATACAAATTATTCCAATTTCCGTTCACTTATGTAATAGAGCTTTAAATTTCAATAGCATTACAAATATAGTAAATATAGCATTTTAATTTAAAAAGCAATCGTTTTTTCACTCTCCTGAAAAGTTACGATTTGTCCTTTACAGTAATTCATATTTCCGGTGACAAAATTCTGACTTGGGTTTACATTAATTTATAACAATAACAATATAAATCCTTAAAAATTATCACTGCTTGAACATGAATTACCCATGGGTAGTTAAATTATCGACACGGGACCATTTTAATAAGTATTAGGTACGTAAAATATGTGAAAAAAATATATTTAAAAAAATTTCAAAGTCGTCTGTATTGTCGGTTAAAATGTTGATTGACCCAGCTACGAGTTGATTCATTCTCAATAAATAATTTGTTTCATCCATCATACACGGCTGCATCATCGTTCCGCGCGCGCGCTGCGCTCGCGATACCCCCGCGCCGAACTCTCTACCCCCGAAACATTACAACCGTGGTATTTTCGTTTCCTCTGGTAATATTTAGGAGAACTTTCGTTTTGGGGTATTAATTATCATAACATTTATTTTTATTATTTATCAACGACTGTAGAATTTTTGCTTCAGTGTTAAAATTTAATAAAACGTCCTAAAAAAAAAACTACGTTAGTCACACGGGTGAAAATCTGTAGGATTAACTTTGATTAATATATAAATGACGTGCTCAAAGATCACCAATTCTAAAAAAATTCTACAAGGTTTTAATATTTTTATTTTACAGACCTTCGTTATCTCACATTACTCACGCACTACATTGGTGATATTTTATGTTTATTATTATATATTATTTAGAAGACCATAAAAAAGAAAATCACCAGTGTAGGATTTAATCTCAATTAAATAATGAAAAAACAATTTTTAAACAGCGTTTAAAAAAAACGCTCACAAGTTTTTTTGGGGAAAATTTAAAATAATCAATAATAAACTAACTCTAATCAAACAACGAAAAAAAAAATTGTCTAGGAATTTGTAATTTTTTTCCATACAAGCTATCGTATCTTTACCGGACTAATTAGCCGTTCCTCTAAAGGTGCTCCCTCACCGGGAGCATTCGCGTGTAATGTAACGTTACAGATTGTAGAATTACTTAGTGAAGAAGAACAGAACACATTACAATAATGTTACATTACACGCGAATGCTCCCGGTGAGGGAGCACCCTAAGACAAACCTAAGTTTAGCCGGCTAATCTTAAGTTTATGTTCACACCTGTCTTTAGCCGTAACATATATAAAAGAAAGTCGTGATAGTTACAATACTTATAACTCGAGATCGGCCGTACCAATTTTCATGATCTTTGTTTTAATTTATTCGTCTACATCCTGGTCAACATATAGGCAAATAAAATATTGATAAAGTTTTCTAAAATATAAGTTTAAAGCAATACAAATGCCATACAAAAATTTCATAATTCAAATGCAGAACGCCATTGATAAGCAGAAGAAAACACACGACGCCAGAGAGGTGGGAGTGGGAGCCAGCGGCTCCTACCTCTCTGCATGACGCGGTTGTTTTTTTTTTCGTTCGCGGCATCGCATCGCGCCCTGTGCAGCCAGATTTTGTGCCAGTAGTAGTGCAGAGTTCTTTTTTTTGTCATAAAATGGAGGGAAATCTTCTGCTTACGAAACTCGAATTGACTCGAAAGTAACAGTGTAACAGAATGAAACCAAGTATGTTATTTAGCTATTTTCAACTTTAGTATTATTATTTTATTATGTAGGTATATTTGTATTGAATTGTACATTTATTTAATAGCCGCTTAAATAAGCATCAACCAAAATTCTTCTGGTGGGTGTCTTATTGTCAGAATGGGCAACTAACAACAACCTGCCTGCTAACCGTTAAGATTTTGACAAAATCTTCCTTATAAAGAGAGAGGCCTTAGTCCAGCAGCGGGACTGTTATAGGTTGTTCGTTGCGATCACTGCTTGGCAATTGGGTTGGGTTCACAGCGGTTGTTGGTTACGCGCCACCGGGAGCCACACGGCATTCTTCTATTTTAAATATAAACAAGCAAGCAAACGCGCAACGGACGGATGGGTGTTAGGTTGTTTATTATTACAACCTGTACGCTAGCGAGGCGGGTTGGGGATCGCAGTTGTTTCTGGTAAGACGTCGGGAACCACAGGTGTTCTTCATACCATATTACCGGGATAGTCAATAGCAACAACTGCGATCCCTGATCCGTTGGCTAAGCTGTAAACTATCATCAGTTGCCTACATAATACCTAATGCCCATCTTTAACGTTAGATGCATTAAAATTGAATTCGGATGATAATTAACAAAATATTAATTGATTCTGTGGCGGCACGAAGTTCGCCGGGTCCGCTAGTAACAAATAAAAAAAATACTGGCATTTTTTTATAATTGATTATAATTTCCAACAGTTATTTTGATTATGATGTTAGTAAAGGAATGTTTGTGTAGGTAAGGCCGGCGGTTGGCGCGACGAGTTCGACGCCGAGATGACGGCGCGCGCGCAAGCTTGGATGCAAGATAACCTCCAGGACACGGACTTGCGATTCCCGCTAGAGGAGTTCTGATTCATTCGTCGTTTTTCTGTGGGCCGTAGAATAACAGATTAATTTACGTCATACCTGTTTGTGTCCATATTACAAGTTGATTAACATACTACACAAATTAAAAGAGTTTTTAATTTTGTTCTTTGATGTCCCAGCACAACCATCTGATCTTAAATATATTATACTTATACCAATAAGTACAGCTTTAGCAAATTATAATACTAAAAGAGCATCCTTAGTCACAAAACCATTGCATGTATTTAATTGAAGACCCTATCGTAGACTGTAAGTAGCAGAAGTAGACTACAAAATTTATGTAATTAGAAAGTTTGAAAAACACAAGGTTTAGGTGCCGCGTGGTGGCGTCTTTGTAAGAAAATTCTGAAAAGAAATGGTCAATGGATTTAGTCAAAAAACTCTACGTTTTTTATTCTTTCCTAATCTAAATTACTTTGTCACCGTGTTTATATACCTAGATACATTTTTACACGGACCACGTCTAAGTACTGGTGCAGGGCAGTTCAATAGTCAGACATTTTCTAATAAATCGGCAAGATCTTCCAGGCTTTTTTTAAAGCCGCCGGTTGTAGAGAGGACCATGGTGATAGTTTTGACTGTGAACGACTGTCTTAATTTCAAAAGCAAGATCAGTACACTTTGCTACATTTTTGTGCGGGTGCTAGTCAAGTGTGTTACATATGGCAATATTAAATAAACAGTTTTGTCTTTGTGTAAAGTAATTATTTGCAGGAAAGGTCTAGCACAGTGTTGTGGCAGTATATTCGGTTTCAAAATCACATTTGAACAAACTTCTGAAAAGAGCGCTCGTTTCTCATTCCTACGTATTCATTCCATAAAATACAGCTATGGAAGACAAAAATAAAGTGAGAGATACTTATAAAATAAAGCAACTTACTGACGAAGAGAAATTGTTATTCAATAAATGTCATAGCAGTAAGTAAACCTTTTATTGTCAACATAGTGATGATGATGATGATGATGATGGGTGCAGATAGGTCTATCGATTTGACAAATTCAAGTGTTGTTTTAAACTAAACTCTGTGATAATATCTATAAACTAACTATTTTTTTATGAAAGTTGGTTTGCTTTTATGGAGACGAAGAAGTAATTTACACATGTGATTGTGAATCACCATCATTTCAGCCGAAAGATGTCCACTGTTAGGCAAAAGACTCTTCTCAATGCGAACGCCCAAATAATACAAAAAGAAGTTCTTATCGTGGAAAGGGTTATTCTTCTTCTTTTCGGACTGTCTGAGTCGACAGCAGACTCTGACAGTCTCGGTCCAAAAACCAGCCTCTCGAATAGCGTCGCACAATGGGGCCAAAGTGTGAAAAAATTATATAAATTCACAAACCGTATATTCGTATGCTAGGACAGTTATGCAATAATAGATGACTTTTTAAAAAATATGTAGAAATGTTTTAAAGTATATAAAAGCGAGTTTTATTTTTTCGCTTTGATATATAATTATGATTTGACTTATATTTAAGTGAAAAACGACATCAAAATTTAAAAGGATGCGTCAATTTCTTTAAAAAATTACTGCTTCATATTTATGATAGGATGATTTTTCTATTGTATGATTCCTAATGCCTAATAAAAGGGGATCTGATGATATTAACATTTATTTTAAAATATTTGCTATAGTATATTTTCTTCAAGTTTTCGTACTGTAAATTGCTTTGCTTTTTTTTATCTATTTTGTGGATGGGCTTTTAGGGCCTCCTCACTTAATATGAGAGACATAGAATAACTCAGCTGCTAAATGCTAAATTAGAAGCCCTGAAATCTGTGGTTCGTTTGCGTTTTATCAGTAGCTGATTCAAAATAGACGGCTGTTGACTGGCTAGTCAAATGAATTTCCTTATATAAAATGACAAAACAATATTTTATATAGAAAATTAAAGGTAATACAAACTTATGACGTCATAATTTAGCAATAATAAATTATAAAATTGAAGAAAGCCGCAAAATAAGTTATACTAGAGTAATTTTAGATGTTTTATTTTCTGCAAGAGTATTATTTTATAAGAGATTTATTTTGAATACAGCAGCATTTCTGTCATCCGAAGTCCATCCTACTCTTTTATTATTTAATTTATACATAACAAATTCTATCTAGCCTTAAAGCCAGCTTTTTTTATTTGAAAGAAAATTTATTTTGATTTAAATGATATTCTTTCATTTATTTATATGGAAATTTGTCAATTTTTGTAAATGTTTTTATTGCAATTGTGCTCTTTTGACTACATTCTGTATTTTTAGTTAAAAACATCTCGATACCTTCCATTTTCTTATATATTATTTTCCATTTACTCTCTAGAATAACAATTAGCTGATGTTGCCCTTTTATATTCGAATTTAGATAAATCAATATAAAAATAATAATAGGAATACATTATTTCATGTATTATATATTCGCTACTAAGCTTTTGACAAAAAGAAGTAATGTTATTCAACACCAAACGGTTTTTCAATTTTAGAAATTAAATAGGTTACATTTCAAAAATTCTAAATAAACATATCGGGCAAAAGTTAAGCACTTTTCTGTTCAGTTTATCATAAACAAGGTCTTAAAGTGGTAAGTACTTTTTACAAAATAACTTAACTTTTGCCCGACTTAAAGTTATTCGCAGATATCCATCGGAAAACAAATATAAAATTAACATATTTTGTAAGTGTGGTTGTTGCTAGACAAATTTTGGAATACACCAATTTAAATCTAAAAAATATTCATCTTACCTTCACCAACATGTTGCATTTTACAGTAATTCAATAGCACTACTAATCACAGAGAAACATTTTTTAAATAATTACGCTATATGTAATCAGACGCTTCACATAAACCAAATTACGAGTAAGTGCGAAGTTTCGCAACCCACAACGCCGCTAGTGAGTACAAGTGACTGTGGCAAACATTTTTTAATAGAATATACCTTCAGATACATATAACCAACAAAATTTTTCGAAATACCTTAAAGATCATAAATTCCTTAAATATCACTTTTTAAGTTTTCGGCCCCAATGTGCGTCGTCAGTAGTCAGTAGCCTTCATCAATGCCTCTCGCGTGCAGACGACAGGACAAGAAGGGCAGCTAATGATGTGTTTCATTTTCTGGGGAACCATACCACACCTTCACTCCAAGTTGGAATCCCCTATGAATCCCCATCGGTACAAGTTATCCCTAGTCTGACCCACCTAGGTCCGGAGTCTGCTGAGGGATTTTCAGATAGGACATGGCTGTTATAATCAGGGGGGAGATTTTGAGCTATTGGGACAAATGGGTTAGGTGTTTAGCTTTGGCACCATCCGCCAAAGCTAAACACTCGCCTATACAGGGTGGACTGTTAAGGGAGTGACACGCTTAGAAAAGTTGTTTCGACTTTTCTGTGCTACAGATGAATGTTTGTTCATAGGGTGTCGCGTGTCGCTCTCCATTTTGTTTCTTTCTAGGGAGCTTGCCACAGCTCTGCGGACCTCTGGTGGTAATATTCCAGCCAGCGGATAAAGCACATGTACAGGTGTCGGCTTAAGACAAACAGTAATTATCCTACACGTTTCATTGAGTGCAGTATCCACCAGCTTTGCATAGGCTGAACGACACCACACAGGGCTGGCATACTCGCCTGGCATAACGCAGAATAGTCCGCACGATATCAGGCGAAGCCTCAATATGGTAGAAACTAGTCGACGAAGCAGATTGTTCCGAGAATGAACTTTCAGTTTCAGATGTTCGCAGTTTTTTCTGAAAGTTAGTTAGCGATCCAAGATAACGCCTAAGTATACCGGGGAAAATGATTATGCTCAATTTGCTCCCCACGCCAAAGGATGTTCAGTTTACTCGCATCTCTGTTGCGAAGATGAAATACGCACATTTGAGTTTTTCTGGGGTTTGGCTTCAATGCGTTGGCGAACCAAGCAAGGGTTATTGAGAAAGGCACATTTCTTTTTTAGTGGAAGGATAGCCATCATTTGGTTATATTATAATACGATTTTTTTATGATAACCTTAAAGTATATTTTGTCCTAATTTATTTTCTAGAAAGTTCATGCGAGTACATACGAGTGGGTCCCCGAGGTTACGTCTTGCCATCTCTCTATACCGAATACGCCGAAGAGATTCGCCAAATGCCGGTCCGAAGCACAGACATCTGGGTCGTTTCATTCCCTCGGTCAGGTATAAAATATTATTAATTTAACAAATTAATTAAAAAACATTGTTGCCTATGAGGGTTCCGTACCTCAAAAAAAAGAGAACCCTTAAAAGATCATTTGTATGTCTGACTGTCCGTTCGTCCGTATACAGCTATTAAGGACCGAATAAGTTAAAACTTCATAGGCATTCGTGTAACAATGAATTTTCAACAGTTAGGCCACTTTTCAAACATTATGAAAGGGCTAATAATAATTATTGAATTATAATATATTATATTTTCCTTGTATTTTTGTAGGCACCACTTGGACACAAGAGCTGGTGTGGTTGGTGAATAATGACTTGAATTTCGAATTAGCGAAGACTGTTCGGCTCACCAAAAGATACACAATTCTTGAGTAAGACTTCTTCACTCATCTCTCTTCTTACTAATAAATAGAATGTGAAAGTGGTGTAATTGTGTTACTCTACACATTTTTTTATGAAATTAGATGGGTAGATTAGACTGGATTAGACGGCACAGATACTTTTTATTTTTAAGCGCCTCTCTGCTATTGGTGCCGACTGAAAATCAGTGTTGCAAGTGTTTGAGTCTCGTTCCTTGCAACGTAATGCTGAGTCGGTCCCAATTCCCTGTCTGTGAACTCACGTTATTTTTTATTCTATTGTTGTTTATTTGTTATTGTGTTCACTGGGAATAAATTGTTTTCTTTCTTTTTTTCTTTCTTTTTATTAAGACCACAGGAAAATCATCTTCCCATGACATAAATTATATATTTTTATAAAGTTCTTGAATGCACTTACTTGAAATTCCTTAACATTTCCAGGAGGCTCGCATTAAAATCTTTTGAAAAGTTTATGGAGCAGGCTTCCCCAGACGATGTAGCCAACTCTCTCATAGATTTTTTGAGCCCGACGAAAACGCGTGAACTGGCCAACGCGCCATCTCCTCGGTTCATAAAGAGTCATATGCCTCTGTCTCTTATGCCAGTCAATACTTTGGACACGTGCAAGGTCGTCTATGTGGCCAGAGATCCCAGGGATGCCCTTGTTTCATTTTACTATTTTTTTAAAACCTTATTCATTCTGCAATGCGAATTAAAGGAATATTTTGAATTGTTTATAAAAACATAGGTGAGTGAAATACTTTGAATGTTTTAAGGAATGCATCGTGAACCGATATTGAATAATTAAATTATTATTAATTTTAGCAATAATAAGTCCATTTTTCGAGCATGTAAAAGAAGCATGGGTACAAAGGAACCATCCTAACATGTTATTTATATTTTACGAAGAGCTTTCAAAGGTGAGGTTTAGCCTATTATTACCGACGAGCAACACTTTCCGTGTGATTTTCTTTAAGTCACAAGTGATAGCGCGAATGCGAGACATCCAGTCCGTTTCAGCAGTGTATGTCAGTTCTCCACTATCACAATACTCAACCGAATTTGGTTATCTGATTTATTTTTTATAAATAATTTTTGCTAAGCCATTTTTCACAATCTGTTCAATTAAAATGACTGTTTTTGTACTCGTATGGGAGTTTAGAATACTTTTTGTTACCTAGAAATGTTTCTAAGAAAAGTCGTTCAAAACGATTAACAGAGTGTGTGTTTTGATTAAAAGAGTATGTGTTTAGCAATATTTTAGAGGAAATCAAAGGTTTCATCAACAAAACGAAGTAGTATGTTTGTTCCGGTTTTAAAGTCTAAACTATAAAAAAAAAATTATGGGAAGAGTTTGTATCCTGCATTACACGGAGTGGAATGCTTGTACTTCCTTATCACTTGGTGTAATAATTAATGCTATATGAACATCACGCCACCAGGACCTGAAGAAAACAGCGAAAAAGGTAGCGGACTTTTTTGGAAAGATCTACACGGAAGAACAGTTCGACCAACTTTGCGAACATCTGGAGTTCAAGAACTTTCAGAGTAACAGGTCTGTGTCAGACACGGAATTCACGGGGGAATCAGGAATTATTGGAGGCAAGGAGTTCTCCAAAGTATTCTTCAGAAAAGGTGCAGCTTTATTACCTACCTACTTATTACAATTTAAAGATCCTCCAGTCTTATTTGAGAGAATATTGAATACGGCTTTTATTTTAGAAGAAGTCTCAACAGTAAAAGACAACAGTGGTACTACTTACTTTTATAAGAGGAGGACAAAAATTTGCTAAAATAAAAAGTGAATAAAAAAAAATCCAATATTTATTTTTTATTAATGTTAAATGTTTAAACAGGGCAAGTCGGTGGTTGGCGCGACGAGTTCGACGCCGAGATGACAGCGCGCGCGCAAGCTTGGATGCAAGATAACCTCCAGGACACGGACTTGCGATTCCCGTCACAGGAGTTCTGATTTGTCGTGTTTTTATAGACTTAACTGATCTGTCAAATTTGTACAATACCTATTGTGCTACAACTGTTTTTGTCCAGATTACGAATTAAAAAATAAACATAGAAATACCTATGTATTTTTCCCTATGAATTTTTCAGAACAATATAAAAAACTGTTTAGTTTTTCATTTTGTTCTGAAAAATCCCAGCACAATCATCCCACGAAAAAAATGTTACATGCAATGTTGTAAAGTAAACGGGCTATTTCCCACACCCTACTACGCGTAAACATAATCATTTCCGAACCTGACGACGAAACCACTGATGCAGTAAAAGCAGCCAAAGAATTTAGATTACACCTAACAGAATGCCCTTCTAGTAGCGATTACCCTTCAGGTAACAATGCTCGTACCCGCCAGTGGGGGCGCGGCCGAAACCAAAATCAAAATAGATAATCAGAGACGGAGCCCCTCAGTCCGTCGTCTCCTTCACGATGTTTTTCAGTATAGCTCGTATAGAACTCCTTCATTGAAACTGCCCGATAAAATGCCTACTTCGATCGTATTATGCCTATTTCTTTTTTTTGAAAAGTGATTCTACGTGTCCTTTAGTATGGACGACACTATAGCCTGTAACACGGTTACTTTGCAACTAACACAGGCTATAGGTCTTTATGTACAATGTAACTTGTTTTTAAAGACAATAAAGTTATTATTATTATTATTTTATGAGTATTTGCTCTTCTTCTTTTTCGAGTCAATGGTCAAGAGATAATATTTGTTTTGCCCAGTACTCCGCAACAGAAACGGTCCAGATGGCCAAACGCAAAGGGCATGAAAGAAGGTGCGCCATGTTCTGCCTGGGGGCTCCACAGTCGCAGCTTGTGTAGGATTGGTCAATGAAGCCCCATTTAGCCATGTTAACTCTGCAGCAGCCGACCTGGGTACGCAAGCGATTTAATGACTTCCAGGTCGGCCACTGCAGGTGACCCGGGGGCAGGCTCTCGGCAGGTTTGACAAAATCCACCGGTACTGGCCTCTATGCAGACCATAGACGCTCCGTCACCCCTGCTGGAGGACAGTCCGCGGACACAGTGCTTCCTAAAAAGTTCTTTCGGCTCTTAAGACGCGCAGGCGGCCTCTGGTAGTTGAACAATGTGTGGCGTGGGTCAGTTTCTTGTTTGTGTTTCTTCACTGCACAAGCTACTTCGCGTCGAATATCAGGTGGAGCTATACCTGCCAGGGGGTACAGTAGATTGAGTGGGATCGGTTTGAGGCAGCCCGTTATAATAAGGCAGGTCTCATTCAGTGCAGCGTCGACCATCTTGGTATGCGCAGAACGGTGCCACACTGGGCATGCGTATTCTCCAGCGGAGAACGCGAGCGAGAGGCCTGTCGTGCGGAGTACATGCGGGGCTGCTCCCCAGGACGA
Organism: Teleiodes luculella; assembly: GCA_948473455.1. Taxonomy (NCBI): domain Eukaryota; kingdom Metazoa; phylum Arthropoda; class Insecta; order Lepidoptera; family Gelechiidae; genus Teleiodes; species Teleiodes luculella. Next base: position 5,557,033 of record OX419587.1, on the reverse strand, counting down.
TGAAGTTAGCCGTCGAAGTAGGTTATTCCTTGTTCCTACTTTTTGCTGTGTATTAAAGCAGTGCCCCCAGAATGTTAAGGCTCTATCCAAAGTTAAGCCTAGATAGCGAAGGTGTAGGCTATGATCTATATTGACGCCTCGCCATGATAATTTAAGAGCTCTTTTCGCATCACGGTTGCGCAAGTGAAATACACAGGATTGTGTTTTGGACGGATTTGGTCTTAAAGCATTCGCGTCATAATACACATCAAGTGCGGTCAGCGCTACTGTGAGCAATGATTCAGGACATTTCTACGGGAAGAGGCGAATCAGCTACTGTATCGAAAAAAGGACCTCTAACAGCTCATTACGTTTTCGAAAAAAAACACATATATTTACAGGACTATTGGCCTGATGGAGAGCATATTTGGAAGATCAGGAAGTTTTAAACGGCGCCAAAAAAAAATTTCAAAGTTCAAAAACGGGCAGAATTTGGCTTAAAATGGCGTGTCCGGTTTCCAGAATTGACTCTTTATTGCTTCATAACTTTTTAAATAATAACTAGTTCATTATGATTCCAATGTTCACATAGCATGAGATAAACAACAAAGCCGTATAAGTAATAATATTTATTGTAAATCATTGGAGTTTGACACAATAACACATTTAAATTTTGTCCGAAGCTTCTGCCTCAATCCCGTGCCAAATAGTTTTATTTACTTATATCACTAACTTCGAGAAGTACGAATGCCACTAGCTGGTTCCCACAATCTACCAGATGAGCCCGAGCGTCTGAGCAGTATGAACTTGAGGATAGCTGCATTGAGGAGCATTTTTCGAGGGTTCAAAATTCTTCCGAGAATTTGGGGTCGGGTAATTTCTGAAAACTGTGGACGAAATTCATTTTGTTTGTGAAGTCTTATATTAAATTTGAGCTAAATATATTGAATATTTAAGTGATATCTATCAGTACGTTTTGAAAAAAATACTTTAATTTGTTACATTTACAAGTTATTTGATGAAATGTGTTATTTTCTCAATTTCGTGGATCTCAATTACCTGTAAAATGGTGCACCGAATTCAGAAATCTTACACTAAATTCAGAATTTTTCAATAATGTTATGAATTGTACTATACGTATGTATTATTGTGGCCCCGTAGCCTAGTCAGTAGTGCACCTGCCTTCAAAACTAAGGGTCGCGGGTTCGAACCCAGCCCAGGGTAAACATATTATGTGTGATTAGCACTTGTGTTTGCCTTGTATCTGGCAGTTTGTATACATATTTCATCATCATCATCATTAGGCGCACCATTTGGCCCGATCTTCGGCTGTACGTATCCACCTGCTGCAGATCGTCACTTCATCTAGCTGAGGTGCGTCCTACATTTCGTTTTCCTAGACGTGATCTCCACTGCAGATGCCGGTTACTCCAGCGATTATCGGTTCTGCGATAAACCTGATCAGCCCACTGCCACTTCAGTTTGTTCAAGTGGCTATGCCGGTTACATTGATTCTTCGACGGATTTCCTTGTTCTGGATTTTATCCATTACAGAGACACCGAGCTTATTCTTCTTCATAGCTCGCTGAGCAACTTTTTTGTGGACTAGTCCCACAGTCAGTGTCCACGTTTTAGCACCACCACAGGTAGGATAGGACGTACCTGGTCAAAGACTTTCGTCTTTAGGCTCTGCGGTATGGGCACCGTGAAAATGTGACGCAACCTCCGGAAAGCTGCACTATGCTTAACGTTCGTGGACTATGAGAGAATTGAGACTTGGGCAATGCTGCAGTCTCTTCAGAGGTGCCAAATTGACTACCGGTATATCAAGGCGCTAAAGTGTTTGTACGAGAGAGCCACTATGTCAGTCCGACTCCAGGATCAGAACTCCAGACCAATCCAGCTGCAGCGAGATGTGAGACGGGGAGACTTTTTTTTTTTTCAAAACTGTTCACCACTGTACTGGAGGATGTCTTTAAGCTTCTGGGCTGGAAAGGACTTGGCATCAATATCAATGGCGAGTAAATCACTCACATACGGTTTGCCGACGATATTGTAGTGATTTCTGAGACCTTGGAAGACCTCGGCACAATACTCAATGTCCTTAATAGAGTTTCCCAACAAGTGGGTCTGGGAAAGCAAATTATTTTCGAACGCCCATGTAGTACCCACTCCAATAAAAGTTGGGGACTCTGTTCTTGAAGTTGTAGACCATTACGTCTACCTGGGATAAACAGTCCAGTTAGATCCAGAGATCCAGGTAGATCTAACTTCGAGAACGAGGTCAATCATCGAATCCAACTCGGCTGGGCAGCGTTCTGAAAGCTGCGCAATTTAGGAATCTTTTTGTCCCAAATACGGCAGTATCTTAAGTCTAAAGTCTTTGACCAATGTGTGTTGCCAATGATGACTTACGGATCTGAGACGTGGTCGCCTACGGCCCACCGTATTCCCTTCCGGCCCGTACCGGCCTTCTTATGAGACCCATCTCATAAGAAGGCTCAGAGTCACCCAAAGAGCGATGGAGAGGGCTATGCTTGGAGTTTACTTGCGTGATCGAATCAGGAAGGATGAGATCCGCAGGCGAACCAGAGTCACCTACATAGCCTGAAGAATAGCGAAACTTAAGTGGCAGTGGGCAGGGCACATTGCACGTAGAACCGATGGCGGTTGGGGAAAAAAGGCCCTTGAATAGCGGCCACGCGCCACAAAGGTCAAACGCTGCCAAACTTAAGTGGGACTGGGCCGGACACGTTTGCTGCGTGCCACAAGACCAATGAGCAAAATAAATTACGTTTTGGCACCCACCGATCAACAGACGTAGTGAATGGCCGCGCAGGAGATGGCGGGATGAACTGGACAGCGCCTTGGGGGACTGGCCAGAATTCACTAAGGATAGGAAACAGTGGAAGAAAAAGAGAGACACCTTTGCCCAGCACTGGGACAGTGTACGCTAAGTAAAATAAGATAACATTTACAAATTTAGTCATCCATTTTCTATATTTCCTAAGCCGTTTCTGAATTCGGTGACTAGTTTTCTGAATTCGGTGCTGTCTCAATTCGGTGACTGACTTTTAACATAAACCAGTTCACAATATCTGGTGCTAAATGTCGTCAATAGGCTCAAGATGGAATAAACTTCAATATTTGTTATCAAACTATTGATGAAACTCAAATATGAATTTACCCACCGAATTGTGAAAATATGGCCCCTTTTGTAGAACTGCTCTTCAGCTTCTTGAAAACTTGGCGTTTGAGCAGCTAGCGCGAGATCATCTGCGTAGAGGAAACGTTGTGTACCTGTTGTTGTTGGTTGATCATTTGTATAAATGTTAAACAGGGCAGGAGCCAATACACTGCCCTGAGGGAGGCCATTCTTTTGGCAACGCCATCTGCTCCTTCTATTGTCAAGATGCACCTGGAATCACCTGTTGTTCAAAACTTGTCTAAGGATGTCTACGAAACCCGGATCATTTTTTGTTCTGTGTACTTTTTCTAGCAGCCTTCGGATGTTTACAGTATCGTTGATATTGCTGAGTTTCTTTTTTTCATAATTTTCCATAAAGTTGTCCGAAAATATCGTAACACGCAGTCACAGGTTATCTGTGCGCGTAGTAAATCTAGTTAAATAAATGGAGCAACGCGAGACAGACAGACAGAGTGGCTCGCGCGGGTGACCTTGTGCGAAGCAATGCACCTCACCGCACCCCCGGGCACACCCTCCGGGAGGCGATCGATCGCCCGACAGTCAATCGCCTGCGGTCCCTTGGGTGGATACACGTGCGCGCGCGCATTTACCTGCCTCGCGAGTTTAGTGCAACGTAAGAACGTAACCCGAAAATGTGCAAAGTGTTTGATAGTGTTTGATAGTCTTTAAATTGAATGTACATCATTTTTTTTTACTTGAACGTGTTGATTTGTTGCGAATTGCGCTAGTTAAGTACCTAGCTGTTAAATAAGTAGGTGCTATCAGTGAAGACCTGTTATTGGCTTTCTGTTATTTAAGTTAATTATTATTTCAAATGTAATAGGTGTTGGTTTTAAATAAAATAAAATAAAATAAATTTAAAATTTGTAGACTGTTTTGTATAAAAGAAAATATATTTTTTATTCATGTCATAGAGTCCGTAGCCGCGTTTTTGATAAACATTCCGCTATCATCCTGTATAGTGTAGATGAATTTTAAATGTTTCCCTTTAAAAATATATAATATTAGGTATGTTGTAGAAATAGTTTAAGTTTATAGTTATTTAGGTACAACATATTGTATGATTAAAACACAATTTTATAATATTTTGTGAATTATTATAAATAAATAAAATATAATAAATAAATAAATAAATACACTCAGCGGCACGGAATTTAACCCTTTCATTTAGAGTTTACATATTCCTCATTGGTTTCATCATCATCATCATCATCTCAGCCGAAAGACGTCCACTGCTGGACAAAGGCCTCCCCCAAGGATCTCCACAATGATCGGTCCTGCGCTGCCCGCATCCAGCGGATTCCCGCGACCCTCACCAGATCGTCGGTCCACCTCGTGGGGGGCCTGCCCACACTACGTCTTCCGGCGCGCGGTCGCCATTCAAGAACCTTTCTGCCCCTATGGCCGTCGGTTCTACGTGCAATGTGCCCAGCCCATTGCCACTTAAGTTTAGCGATCGATTCTTCGGGCTATGTCGGTGACTCTGGTTCGCCTGCGGATCTCATCATTCCTGATTCGATCACGCAAGGAAACTCCAAGCATAGCCCTCTCCATCGCTCTTTGGGTGACTTTGAGCTTTCTTCTGAGGCCCATCGTTAGCGACTACGTCTCAGATCCGTAAGTCATCACTGGCAACACACATTGGTCAAAGACTTTAGACTTAAGACACTGCGGTATTTGGGACGAAAAGATATTGCGCAGCTTCCCGAACGCTGCCCATCCAAGTTGGATTCGACGATTGACCTCCTTCTCGAAGTTAGATCTACCTAGCTGGACTGTTTGTCCCAGGTAGACGTAATGGTCTACAACTTCGAGAGCGGAGTCCCAACTTTTATTAGAGTGGGTACTACATGGGCGTTCGACATGACTTTTGTCTTCTCCATGTTCATCTTCAGACCCACTTGTTGGGAAACTCTATTGAGGTAATCGAGCATTGTGCCGAGCTCATAGGTTTAGGTACACTAAATATAAATTATTATTTTTGAAATCTTCCGTTTCAGTTTGGTATCTCATTAGTGCTGGCTGTTTAGGCAGTATCATGAAAAAGAAATGCAAACTGTCAATGTCAGTTTTAAAACATTCAGCGGGAAACGTATTCCCAGAAAATTATTGCTTATTACGGGTAAGTTTAATTTATGTTTAATTTAATTTAATGATAATATCGTAGGTTCGATTGATATTTTATTGTTTTTAAAATAACGTTTTGTCGTTTCTAGGTTTGCAATATTATGTCGCTTACTCTTGCACAAGTTGCTCAAGCTGTCGCTTTAATCGACGTGGGCGGGCCTTACTCAGCGCCAAGTGGCTGCAAGATTAAATGTTTCGCGTTCCAATTTTAAAATGCTGTAAAGACTAGCCTGTACAAGAGAAGACCAGGCAGTGGTGGGCTAAGTTGCACATCCTCCCGCGATGACCGTTTTGTCGTGTTGCAAGTACAGCGAAACAGCTTCCCGCCGGGCCACAGCTACCCGCGATGCAAAAATGGCACAAACGCGAATGAAACAAACGTAAGCAATTGTATAAAGCAGTCCACAGCTAGTCGTGGCAGCGGCGGCGGCGAGACGAGCATCAAGCGAATAGCGAAAGGGGTGTGAGGGGCTCACGGCGGCGGCGGCGGCGGCGGTTGGTGTTTCGGCATCGCGCCTACAGGCCATCCACTATAGATGACAAATTACGGTGAACGGCCTGTAGAGCGAATTCGCTGCGAGCTGTGGCCTACCATCGCACCGCCGTTCGCACCTCCGGTCTCTTCGCAGTTTACGCCGCTGGTCGCGCGAAGCTGTGGCCAGGTCCTACTGCTGTAGAGGCGAGGTAGAGTCTGCAAATGGTTAGAAATGTAAACGTCAGTGAGCGCACGATTAGAAGAAGATTAGAGGACGCCGACTTACATGCCTGTAGGCAAGCCAGAGGTCCAAAGCTCGAGAGGTATCATCGTCTACAACGCCTCCGATTCGCACGAGAGCACGCTAACTGGAGTCTGGAGGACTAGGGCAACGTTTTGTTTACGGACGAAAGTAGAATGGCTTTGAAAGTTTCAGATGGTCTAGAGCGCGTGTATAGGAGACCTGGCGAACGATTTCTCCCAATTCCCGACAGACAGAAAGTTTTTAAGGAGGCTTGGTTATAGTATATGGGGTGGCATAAGTTCCAATGCTCGCACGGAGTTGGTTATTGTGGGAAGTCGAGAAAATTCAGCACGCTACATCGAAGAGATTCTCCAAGAACACGTTGTACTATACGTGGACTTCATCGGAACCGAAAATATTCTGCTAATACACGATAATGCTCGTGCACACTCTCCACAAAGCGTGGAGAGCTACCTTGCAGAAGTTAGAATTCGCAAACTACAGTGGCCAGCGCGAAGCATGAATATTAACCCAAATAGAACATGTCTGGAACATGCTAAAACGTAAGGTCAAAGCTAGCCCCAACCCACTACAGAACCTTCATCTACTAAAATCAACCTTAGTAACTGCTTGGGTTGAAATCCCACAAGTGAAGATAAAAAACATAATCCACAGCATGCCAGAACGCATGCAGGCAGTTATAGAGCAAGAGGTGGTAAAGACGCTATTTCTTTCTAATCAATTTTACATGAAATTTTAATTTATGAACTTTGCACATGCCCAAGATTGGCTGGCAAAAGGGACAGAGGTATATCTCTTTTGAGGAGATGGAGTGTTGGCCTCGAGTTTTCATTGGGGTCAAGGAATCTATGAGAGAGTTCCTGGTTTCATCGTCTGTGCAAAGCTGCAGCACATCTTTTTGAAGCGAATTTAATACGAGCATCCTGGAAATAGTTTAGGAAATTAAAATGAGTGCCTTTAAGAATGTTGTTTTAGAAAAAGAATAATTATTATTTGCCGTTGGGTAAAAAGTTTTTTAACTTCCATCTAATTCTTGAAATACAATTTTTATAGCCCATATTAATAACACATTATACCTACTCTCTACTGTCACACACATATTAATGCAGGCCAGGCCTGGCTGGCCTTGTGGCAGTATATGGCGTCTCTTTATCTATGTAAATAGATACATTTGAACAAACAGTTTAAGGTAAATAAATTTCTGGTAAGAGCGGTCGTTTCTCAAGTATTTCATTCGCCAAAAAACGCGCCACGATTGGTCAACATAGTTGTGACGTCATAACGAGCTAAAATTTCTAGTTAGTACTGGGAATACGGCTATTTCCGAAATACCCGGCCTACGACAAATAGTAGACACGAATAATTGTTAATAAATAGATGTTTGGTTCATAGCACATATACAAGACTCAAAAACACATTCACATTTATAGTATTTCAGCTAATTATTGATACTGAAGTTGACTCACTGACCGATCATTGTCTTTAGTATCTACGCCAGATAAAAATCAACAATAATATTGGTCCACCGGCGGCGTTAGTAAGGTCAATAAACTCATCGTGATAGTTTTTTATTACAAACCGATAGATCTTGCACTGTAATATTCAAAATATTGACTTGCCTGAGTAAAAATTAGCTACTTACTCACCTGGTTTTACTTTTCCCTCACTCTTCATAATTTCAAGATATTTTTATTTTATCACGAGTAGTAAATTCACTTCCTTATTATTAATTGAATCATCACTACACAGTATTTACTACGTTTTTTAACAAAAGTGCAAAGAATTTAAAAGAATTAAAATAATAATAACAAGAGTATGTATTGTTTTTTTCATCGAGCCGCGCGCAACGCAAATTGTTTTTTAATTTATTTTATTTTGCCCCTGTTGTTGGGAACAGGCAGGCAGAGGCATTAGGCCATGCAGCGTGTCGTCTATAATTTCTTGCGTATAATATCCGAGTTAGAAAATAAATGTCGTTAGTAGTTTAATTACTTGTCCATTCATAAATAAATTCGTCTTTAGTTAAATTATTAATTATTCATAAACTTTTCCATGTATTTTTTATAAATTATACTAGCGTAGTGTACGATAGAGAGCATTTGAAGTGAGAGTTAAATTTAATTTTAATATATATTTTTTCTGTAGTCGACTTTATCTACCTGTATATGGTTTTAATTGATCCCTACTAATATTTTAAATGCGAAAGTAACTCTGTCTGTGTGTCTGTTCGTTAAGCTTTTACTCCAAATTCACTGATCCGATTTTGAAACCAACTTTTTTCAGATAAATTACTATTATTTCAGTGTTTTAATTTACAGAATGTCTGTTTTACATGGTATTATTAAATCACAATTTATAATGTGGTATGCTAGCTAACGCATATTCGCACGTAGCTATCGCACTCGATAGATACGTGAGAATATGAATAGATAAAGAAAGGCTTCCTGCCTTGAAAGCACGTGTAGATATTAATATAAATACAGTGTGTGCAACTAAATAAAGGAGTTAACGAGAGACGACAATGTAGAACCCAACTGAGTTGTTTAATTCATCAACCGGCGTCATTACAATAATAAAGGTGTTATGAAGTACTTACATCGAAATTAAATTATCTTCACAACAAAAATAATTTGAATTCGAAATTAACTCTGTGCGCCGCTTCGAACCACTTCTTGCGCCGATTTTTGTCTTGTGGGACATTTACAAACACTTTTTCAGGACATTTTTTTGTAGTGTTAGTACACAAAGGTACAAAACAACAACGAAATCTCATCGGTTTCGACATTAAATAAGAATTAAGTATCAAAATCACTGTATTTTATGTTTTTCCCATACTGCTATAAAACTTATATATGATCTTTCATTTTAAGACAAAAAAAATTGATTAAATAGACCAATTTATGTAAAATATTCCTAATTAATCATAAAAATCTACAAAAATTAAACGACGTGAAACGACGTCTGCAGAAATGCATTGCCATTATTCTTTGCCAGTACTAGTGCTTCCGCGAATAATAGAGCTGGGTTCTTATGATAAAAAACAAAAATTTTTAGTTAAAAAATGTTACTTTTTATCAAGTCAAAATGTCTTATCTTACTACAGGTTTCATACTTGGTCAGTAGACTCCTTACAAGCAACCCTTATATCTCTTTTAAGCTTTACGGGTATTATTGTAACACCCTGATTAAGGTAAATAAAGTATATAAGGCAAATAAGGTATAAAAGGCAAATAAAGTATGTAAGGTAAATAAAGTAAATAAGGTAAATAAAGTATATAAGGTGAAAAAAGAATATAAAGGTGCTCCCTCACCGGGAGCATTCGCGTGTAATGTAACGTTACAGATTTGAGCATTACATCAGTGAAGGAGGAGAACCGAGCATTACAATGCGCACCTTGTAATGATACAAAACGGGCATACATCAGTGAAGGAGGAGAACCGAGCATTACAATGCGCACCTTGTAATGATACAATGTGTAATATCTTGATACAACTTGTAACATCAATGCGCTTCACTTCCCCTAGCCCCCCGCCGCTATGAAATGCTCAAAGTCGAATCTATAATGTTACATTACACGCGAATGCTCGTCAGTCAGGGAGGTAGTATTGTAATGTAATGCTCAAAGACGAATCTATAATGTTACATTACACGCGAATGCTCGTCAGTCAGGGAGGTATTATTGTAATGTAATGCTCAAAGACGAATCTATAATGTTACATTACACGCGAATGCTCCCGGTGAGGGAGCACCTTAAGGTAAATAAGGTAAAAAAGTATATAAGGTAAATGAAGCAAATGAAGTAAATAAGGTAAATAAAGTAAATAAGGTTAAAAAGTATATAAGGTAAATACATAAATATATATTTTATCAAGTGAAAGAAAAGGGCAGGTTGTAGCCCGCCCTTACGAAGATCTCTATCTATAGTGCGGCCAAAGTCGATTGTTGCGGGTTGTGAATCCGATTTTTATTTACCTTATATACTTTATTTTACCTTATATGCTTTATTTACCTTATTTACTTTATTTACCTTATTGACTTCATTTGCTATATTAACTCTATTTACTTTTTTTGCTTTATTTACTCTATTTACCTTATATACTTTATTTGCCTTATTTACTTTATTTACCTCATTTACTTACTGCTATAACATTTATTGAACATCAATTTCTCCCCTTCAGTAAATGGCATTGTTTCATAAGTATGATATCTCACTTTATTGTTCTTTTCCATAGCTTTATGTAATGGAATGAAACACTTTGGTATGGTTGCGTACACTCTTTTCAGAAATGTATGCATAATTGTTTGATCGAATATGCGAAAATAATAAAAAGTTATTTGGTTTTGTGAATAAGGATGCTGTTTTAGTATTTGCTAAAGCTGTACATATTGGTATATAATATATTTAAGATCAGATGTTTGTGCTGGGACATCATAGAACAAAATTAAAAACTCTTTTTATTTGTGTAGTATGTTAATCAACTTGTAATATGGACACAAACAGGTATGATGTAAATTAATCTGTTACTCTACGGCCCACAAAAAAACGAAGAATGAATCAGAACTCCTGTAGCGGGAATCGCAAGTCCGTGTCCTGGAGGTTATCTTGCATCCAAGCTTGCGCGCGCGCCGTCATCTCGGCGTCGAACTCGTCGCGCCAACCGCCGGCCTTACCTACACAAACATTCCTTTACTAATTTCATAATCAAAATAAGGTATATTCGGGTAAGATCGGATTTGGTAAAAGATCGGATCCCTTAAAAATAAAGCGAATTTGAGGATATTTTTGAATACTGGCAACATAAAAAGCAAGACCATTTCATCCTGCCCCTCTTCGTAGGCCGCTTTTATCCCTAGGCCTAATAGTTTATGTGTAGCGATGAGTTAAACAAAAAATGGGATTTTTCACGTTTTAGGCACAGATCCGGACTTTTCCCTGATTTGTTTTTTAATAAATTCGGGTATCAAATTACATGTTTTCATAAATATTTCAACTGTATAGGCAGAATTTGCAAATAAGCTATAAATTAAAGTAATTAAAATTAATCTAGAGCTATTATTCGCAAAGATCCGATCTTTTGCCCGTTAGTTTAAGATCGGACTATAAACAGTCCGGTGTTTACGTCGAAAAAAATTCCAGTGGTTCACAAACTGAAAGGTAAAAATATATTTTCACGCACAGAATGAAAGCTGGTATAGTGAAATAGGAATACATAAAATAAATTTTAATTTTAGACACTTCCTTAAGGCCTTTTTTTCCAATTTAATGACACGCAATAAGTACTAAAAACGAACAAATATTTTCCTAAAATTTACTTAACTGGAGTATATTATGTTTTACCTATAATTTCGTTTAAGTTTCACATTACTAGCCCATCTAGTGACTTTATTTTTAAATTCTGTCCCTTTTTCAACTTGTACTTTCTTTTTAAAAATGTATAGGCTCGCAAAAGCACGTCTTGTGCTAAAGTTTGAGAACCATAATTTTCTAAAATTTTATCATGCAGGAAAAGACCGGACATCAAAAGTCGAAAATATAATCAAAACGTCGGTCCCACCACATACAAAGAGCTTTTAAAAAAAAAGCACTATTGACGAAAACTAGATAAAATGCCGGACACAGACCTAGTAAGCACCTTATCCAACTATCAATAGAATTGAAATTAGATAGTAGTCCGAACTTACCACTCTAAGGTCCGATCTTTTCCTACCACTTTTAAAAACATACCTGATTTTTAAATGGCTGTAAAATCCAAGCTGCTAGGCCTAGAAATCGGATTGAACTCTGGATTATAGAATGGTCTTCTGCGCTCAGTTTACTGTTTATTTCGTCGAGATAGCTTTCATACATCATGAGAAATATTAAGTTTTCCAAAGTCCTTTTCACTTGCCAAAAAACCGTCCGAACTTACCCGAATATACCTTAACTGTTGAAAATAATAATCAATTATTTAAAAAAATGCTAGACTTTTTTTATTTGTTGTAGGTACAGTTACGTTTTAACATAATTATTATGAGTGTCATATAGATAAACCCAAACTTGGATACCCTATTTAACAAATTATTGTCCTCCTCTTATTAAAGTAGCACGACCGTTGTCTTTTACTGTTGTGACTTCCGCTAAAATAAAAGCCGTATTCAATATTCTCTCAAATAAGACTGGAAATAGGTAGGTAATAGAGCTGCACCTTTTCTGACGAATACTTTGGAGAACTCCTTGCCTCCAAAATTTCCTGTATCCCCCGTGAACACTATGTCTGACACAGATCTGTTACTCTGAAAGTTCTTGAACTCCAGATGTTCGCAAAGTTGGTCGAACTGTTCTTCCGTGTAGGTCTTTCCAAAAAAGTCCGCTACCTTTTTCGCTGTTTTCTTCAGGTCCTGGGGGCGTGATGTTCATATAGCATTAATTATTACACCACGTGATAAGGAAGTACAAGCATTCCACTCCGTGTAATGCAGGATACAAACTATTTCCATTAAAAAATTTAATTGTTTAGACTTTTAAACCGGAACAAACATACTACTCTCCAACGTTTTGTTGATGAAACCTTTGATTTCCTCTAAAATATTGCTAAACACATACTCTTTTAATCAAAACACACACTCTGTTAATCGTTTTGAACGACTTTTTCTTAGAAACATTTCTAGGAAACAAAAAGTATTCTAAACTCCCATACGAGTACAAAAAAACAGTCATTTTAATTGGACAATGCCCAAAAAACTATGTAGCTTGGTCCAAAGAAAAACTTCCGCGGCCACTTCCAAAAATGTATTCCTATTCAAGAAAACTATATAATAAACCTATGTAAGAAAACTAGGTGTCATTAATGAAGTTAGTTTTTGAGTTATTAACTAATATGTAAATCTACACTATTGAAAGATATGACTATTCCGTGTAGTATTTTAGTAACTAATATAGTGTTTTATGGTATAAGTATTATTTATTGACTTAACATTATTATTTAGTTACATATATATGTATATATCATTATCATCTCAGCCGAAAGACGTCCACTGCTGGACAAAGGCCTCCCGCAAGGATCTCCACAATGATCGGTCCTGCGCTGCCCGCATCCAGCGGCTTCCCGCGACCCTCACCAGATCGTCGGTCCATCTCGTGGGGGGGCTTCCCACACTACGTCTTCCGGCGCGCGGTCGCCATTCGAGAACCTTTTTGCCCCAACGGCCGTCGGTTCTACGCGCAATGTGCCCAGCCCACTGCTCCTTAAGTATAGCGACTCTTCGGGCTATGTCGGTGACTCTGGTTCGCCTACGGATCTCATCATTTGTGATTCGATCACGCAAGGAAACTCCAAGCATAGCCCTCTCCATCGCTCTTTGGGTGACTTTAAGCCTTCTTATGAGGCCCATTGTAAGCGACCACGTCTCGGATCCATAAGTCATCACTGGCAACACACATTGGTCAAAGACTTTTGACTTGAGACACTGCGGTATTTGGGACGAAAAGATATTGCGCAGCTTCCCGAACGCTGCCCAGCCGAGTTGGATTCGACGATTGACCTCCTTCTCGAAGTTAGATCTACCTAATTGGACTGTTTGTCCCAGGTAAACGTAATGATCTACAACTTCGAGAGATGAGTCCCCAACTTTTATTGGAGTGGGTACTACATGGGCGTTCGACATGACTTTTGTCTTCTCCATATTCATCTTAAGACCCACTTGTTGGGAGACTCTGTTAAGGTCATCGAGCATTGTGCCGAGGTCCTCCAAGGTCTCAGCCATGACTACGATATCATCGGCAAACCGAAGGTGAGAGATGTACTCGCCATTGATATTGATGCCATGTCCTTCCCAGATCAGAAGCTTAAAGACATCCTCCAATGCAGCGGTGAACAGTTTCGGAGAAATAACGTCTCCCTGTCTCACACCCCGCTGCAGTTGGATTGGTCTGGAGTTCTGATCCTGGAGCCGGACAGACATGGTGGCGTTCTCATACAAACACTTGAGTACCTCAATATATCGGTAGTCGATTTGGCACCTTTGAAGAGACCGCAGCACTGCGTGCAGCTGTACACGACGTATACAAAGGAGACAGCTAGACGGATCCAATTAGGATGGGCCGCTTTCGGAAAGCTAGAGGACATGGGCTGATGTAGGCTAAAATAGATAGAATAGGTAGGTACTTATTTCACGAAGGACGATACGTCAAGCGTTGATCTTAATTATGCTGCCTTATCCTGTCTGTACGAAATATAGCGTGTTTTGGTGTACGACTGATGTTACATGCTATGGACAGTTGAGTGTACTGCATGATGCTAATAGGGATGTACATAGTACCTACTTCTATCAATATAACCCTTTTTTTATTTATTTATAACTATGCGCCACCGTATTCGCCTGTTGTTATAGATAACTCGGAATAAAATCACGTGCCGCCTTCTTGCTAATAACAAAAAATATATATAATATAAAAAGCTATTCATATAAATTAGTTTCAGAAGTGGCCGCTGAACTTGACTTTGGACCAGGAATGGGCATTGTCCTTGGCTTGGTCAAAATATATTTATAAGATAACCAAATTCGGTTGAGTATTGCGATAGTGGAGAACTGACATATATTGCTGAAATGGACTGGGTAATACTGGGTATCTCGCGTTCGCTCGATCACTTATGACCTAAAGCAAAAACATACTTTCCGTATGTTGTGTGTCGGTAAAAATAGGCAAAACCTCACCTTTGAAAGCTCTTCGTAAAATATAAATAACATGTTAGGATGGTTCCTTTGTTCCCATGCTTCTTTTACATGCTCGAAATATGGTGTTATTATTGCTAAAATTAATAATAATTCAATTTTTGAATATGTTCACGATGCATTCCTTAATACATTCAAAGTATTTCACTCACCTATGTTTTTTATAAACACTTCAAAATATTCCTTTAACTCGCATTGCAGAATGAGTAAGTGTTTAAATAAATGGTAAAATGAAACAAAGACATCCCTGGGATCTCTGGCCACATAGACGACCTTGCAGGTGTCCAAAGTATTGACAGGCATAAGAGACAGAGGCATATGACACTTTATAAACCGAGGAGATGGCGCGTTGGCCAGTTGACGCGTATACGTCGGGCTCAAAATATCTATGAAAGAGTTCTTGGCTTCATCGTCTGTGCAAACCTGCATCACAACCTTTTCAAAAGATTTAGATACGAGCAACCTGGAAATGTAAAGGAATTTCAAGTGAGTGCATTCAAGAACTTTATAAAACTACTAACTTTCCGCCGCGGCTCCGCCCTCGTTAATAGTTAACCCGTGGGAATGACACAAAATAAAACAAGCTCCGATATAGTTGACATAAGCTATGAATCTATAAATAAAAAGAAATAAAAAAAAATAAAAAATAAAAGTAAAACAACATAAATAAAAGTAACATAAATAAAGTAAAAAAAAAAAAAATTATATACCCGAGCGAAGCCGGGGCACAAATTACGTATAGCGGCGGCGGCGCCGCCGAGACAGATGGCCCACTCAGAACTAAGCTCCAAAATCTTACTTACTATGCGTGCCAAATAAGAATAGGATCGCGTTTGCAGCTAACGTCACGAGACAGATGTCAAAATACGACAGAAAAGTACGGTCTACAAAAAAATCTAATGATATGAATATATAATAATTAATTTGAATTAAATGATAAGAGATAACACAAGCACAACAAACAGCAAAATAGTAATATTATTACTGGTCGCACCGATAGACGCGTACGGTTGCCAGGTTATGTGGATTTTTGTGATTTAGGTTACCTCGAAGAGAGTTGGCCCCACTGAAAATTCTTAATATGATTCTAATTATGATTATTTTGATTATGTTAATTAATGATTTAGGTATGCAGGTATGCATAAAAATCACGAAAATTCACATAATCTAGCAACATGGACGCGTCTGTCGGTGTAGTAATAATATTACTATTTTGCTTATTGTTGCGTTATCTATAAGATTTAATTTATTTAAATTAATTATTATATAAAAAAAATATTACATTTTCTTGCAGACTATACAAAGACATTTGGTGACATTTGTCTCGTGACGTTAGCTGCAAACGCGATCCTATTCTTATTTGGCACGCATAGTACACATTGATAGCACACGTTTACAGGCTTGCTCGGAACAGTTCGGAACGCGTGCAGTCGGGTCGTTGCGCGCGAGTATAAAGTACGTATTGTATGCAATGTGCTAAACAAAATGGATAAACGTTCTTATTACTCTTGTAGTGCATTTGGCTGTTTAAACACAACACAAAATAGTGATTTTACCGTTTTTCAAGTTTCCAAATAATATTGAAAGGTTAACTACCTTTTTTCTCTTGTTATTAGGTATAGATAAGTTTTGATAGCGATAATATCAATAATTAATTTCATTACACATTGAAACTCAGCAGAAATGGGCTTTTAATTTTCCTCAACTTCTCGATCGCTGGTATAACACCGGTGTTTTAGTATTATGTGGTAGATATATTTTCTTTTAAGCTCTGTATACCCATTTCGGAATGTATGTACGATAAGGTGAATGTGTAAACGAATTATGTATCGGTGTAAATATAAAGCACCTAAACTGCTCTATTTCAGAATTCGTACAGTAGCAACCCTAGGCAGGTACAGTAGCAACCAAGTTTAAGTAGTTAATTTTGAGAGCGGCCGGGAGTGGACCTTCTGGAAACTTTTTATTTTGTGGCCGGGGCGGGCCGCTAGTGTAACATAAACACACCACTTTCACGTTCTAATATTAGTAAGAAGAGAGATGAGTGACGAAGTCTTACTCGAGCTCTGTGTATCTTTTGGTGAGCCGAACAGTCTTCGCTAATTCGAAATTCAAGTCATTATTCACCAACCACACCAGCTCTTGTGTCCAAGTGGTACCTTCAAAAATACAAGCAAAATATAATATACTAGCGACCCGCCCCGGCTCCGCACGGGAAAATGGTTATTGTGGGTTATCCTTCAGTATATTATGCATGTATTATACATATAAACCTTCCTCTTGAATCACTCTATCTATTAAAAAAAACCGCATCAAAATCCGTTGCGTAGTTTTAAAGATTTAAGCGTACAAAGGGACATAGGGACATAGGGACATAGGGACATAGGGACGGAGAAAGCGACTTTATTTTATACTATGTAGTGATTATATTATATTATTATTATTATATTATTTATTTATTATTATTCAGTATATTCTATTCTATTCTATAATTCAATTATGATTATTAGCCCTTTCATTTTGTTTGTAATGTGATTTAGTACAAAAACTTTTTTTCAATTTCAATTCATTATTTAATGTTACATGTCTGCATTGGTTTTTGAAGTACGAAAATGGAACCACAATAAAGAAAAAATGTTTTTTGAATGTAAATGTTTTTTTGAAATATTCACCAACTACACCAGTTCTTGTGTCCAAGTGGTACCAACAAAATTATTTGCAAATTGATTATTCCCAAAAAATACATAGATATAATAAAACCTATATTAAAATATAAGCCCGCTCGTTTTATCTGTCACACGATATACTTACTTACAAGTGTTCTTTTAAGGGTCCTCTTTTTTTTTAGGTACGGAACCCTAAAAAAGGCTACAATGTTTTTTAATTAATTTGTTAACTTAATAATATTATATACCTGACCGAGGGAATGAAACGACCCAGATGTCTGTGCTTCGGACCGGCATTTGGCGAATCTCTTCGGCGTATTCGGTATAGAGAGATGGCAAGACATAACCTCGGGGACCCACTCGTATGTACTCGCATAAACTTTCTAGAAAATAAATTAGGACAAAATATACTTTAAGGTTATCATGAAAAAAAATCGTATAATCCTTCCACTAAAAAAGAAATGTGCTTTTCTCAATAACCCTTGCTTGGTTCGCCAACGCATTGAAGCCAAACCCCAGAAAAACTCAAATGTGCGTATTTCATCTTCGCTACAGAGATGCGAGTAAACTGAACATCCTTTGGCGTGGGGAGCAAATTGAGCATAATGATTCCTCGGTATACTTAGGCGTTATCTTGGATCGCTAACTAACTTTCAGAAAAAACTGCGAACATCTGAAACTGAAAGTTCATTCTCGAAACAATCTGCTTCGTCGACTATTTTCTACCCAATGGGGGCTTCGCCTGCTAACGTGCGGACTATTCTGCGTTACGTTGGCGTCATCCTTCTCGAAGATATCAACGCGAGGAGAAGGACCTAACCCATTCATGCCAAGTAAGATAAGTTAATATAGCTGAACATCTCCCCCCTGATTATAAACAGCCATGTCCTATCTGGTAATCCCTCAACAGACTCCGGACCCAGGTGGGTCGGACTAGGGATAACTTGTACCGATGGGGATTTATAGGGGATTCCAACTAGGAATGAAGATGTGGTATGTTTCCCCAGAAAATGGACAATCTCATTAGCTGCCCTTTTTGTCCTGTCGCCTGCACGCGAGAGGACTTGATGAAGGCTACTGACGACGCTATTCGAGAGGCTGGTTTTTGGACGGAGACTGACTGTCTGAGTCTGCTGTCGACTCGAAAAGAAGAAGAATAACCCTTTTCCATGATAAGAACTTTGATTTGTATTATTTGGGCGTTCGCATTGAGAAGAGTCTTTTGCTTAACAGTGGACATCTTTCGGTTGAAATGATGATGACTGTGAATCACCATCGTTTCATCACATGTCTAAATCGTCTCCATAACAGCAAACCAACTTTCATAAATAAATAGTTAGTTTATAGATATTGTCACAGAGTTTAGTTTAAAATAACACTTGAATTTGTCAAATCGATAGACCTATCTGATAATTCATCATCATCACTATGTTGACAATAAAAGGTTTACTTACTGCTATGACATTTATTGAATAACAATTTCTCTTCGTCAGTAAGTTGCCTTATTTTATAAGTATCTCTCACTTTATTTTTATCTTCCATAGCTGTATTTTATGGAATGAATACGTAGGAATGAGAAACGAGCGCTCTTTTCAGAAATTTGTGCTCAACTATTTGTTCAAATGTGCTTTTTAAACTGAATATACTGCAACACCACAGTGCCAGACATTTCCTGCGAGTAATTTACACAAAGACAAAACTGTTTTTTTAATATTGCCATATGCAACACACTTGACTAGCACCCGCACAAAAATGTAGCGAAATGTACTGATCTTGCCTTTGAAATTAAGACAGTCGTTCACAGTCAAAACTATCACCGTGTTCCTCTCTACAACCGGCGGCGGCGGTTTCAAAAAAGCCTGGAAGATCTTGCCGATTTGTTAGAAAATGTCTGACTATTGAACTGCCCTGCACCAGTACTTAGACGTGGTCCGTGTAAAAATGTACCTAGGTATATAAACACGGCGACAAAGTAATTTAGATTAGGGAAGAATAAAAAAAGTAGAGTTTTTTTACTAAATCCATTGACCATTTCTTTTCAGAAGTTTCTAACTAAGACGCCACCACGCGGCACCTAAACCTTGTATTTTTCAAACATTCTAATTACATAAATTTTGTAGTCTACTTCTGCTACAGTCTACGATAGGGTCTTCAATACATGCAATGGTTTTGTGAATATGGATGCTCTTTTAGTTTTATAATTTGCTAAAGCTGTACTTATTGGTATATAATATATTTAAGATCAGATGGTCGTGCTGGGACATCATAGAACAAAATTAAAAACTCTTTTAATTTGTGTGTATGTTAATCAACTTGTAGTATGGACACAAACAGGTATATCACAAAAAAACGACGAATGAATCAGAACTCCTGTGGCGGGAATCGCAAGTCCGTGTCCTGGAGGTTATCTTGCATCCAAGCTTGCGCGCGCGCCGTCATCTCGGCGTCGAACTCGTCGCGCCAACCGCCGGCCTTACCTACACAAACATTCCTTTACTAATATCATAATCAAAATAACTGTTGAAAATAATAATCAATTAACAAAAAAATGCTGGACATTTTTTATTTTGATAGAGGTACAAGTTACGTTTTAACATATTATGAGAGTCATATACTTTGTAAGCTTAAAATAAAGCCCAATTTGGATACCCTATTTAACAAATTATTCTCCTTCTCTTATGAAAGTAGCACCAACAACGTTGTTTTTTACTGGTTGTGACTTCCGCTAAAATAAAAGCCGTATTCAATATTCTCTCAAATAAGTCCAGTCCGGTGAAGCTTGATTTGTCGTACCTTTTCGACACAAGCATAGGTCAATTAAAAAAAAAAAAAAAAAAAAAAACTCAATTAAGACTGGTGGATCTATAAATTGTAATAAGTAGGTAGGTAATAAAGCTGCACCTTTTCTGACAAATACTTTGGAGAACTCCTTGCACTTGCCGGCCAAAATTCCCGTATTCCCCGAGAATTCTATGTCTGACACAGATCTGTTACTCTGAAAGTTCTTGAACTCCAGATGTTTGCAAAGTTGGTCGAACTGTTCTTCCGTGTAGGTCTTTTCAAAAAAGTCCGCTACCTTTTTCGCTGTTTTCTTCAGGTCCTGGTGGCGTGATGTTCATATAGCATTAATTATTACACCACGTGATAAGGAAGTACAAGCTTTTCACTCCGTGTAATGAAGGCAAGTTACGAACTATTCCAATTAAACATTTCATACAAAAAAAATCGTTTAGACTTAAAAGCGGATCAAACATGTGCCAGAAAAAGTGTTGCTCTTAAATACTCGGCGGTAAAAATAGGCAAAATCTTACCTTTGAAAGCTCTTCGTAAAATATAAATAACATGTTAGGATGATTCCTTTGTTCCCACGCTTCTTTTACGTGCTCGAAATATGGAGTCATAAATGCTAAAATTAGGAAAACATGAATTTTTGAATATCGGTTCACGATGCATTCCTTCAATCATTCAAAGTATTTCACTTACCTATGTTTTTTATAAACATTTCAAAATATTCCTTTAACTCGCATTGCAGAACGAGTAAGTGTTTAAATAAATGGTAAAATGAAACAAGGGCATCCCTGGGATCTCTGGCCACATAGACGACCTTGCACGTGTCCAAAGTATTGACTGGCATAAGAGACAGAGGCATATGACTCTTTATAAACCGAGGAGATGGTGCGTTGGCCAGTTGACGCGTTTTCGTCGGGCTCAACAAATCTATGAGAGAGTTCTTGGCTTCATCGTCTGGGCAAACCCGCACCATAACCTTTTCAAAAGATTTAAATGCGAGCATCCTGGAAATGTTAAGGAATTTCAAGTAAGTGCATTCAAGAACTTTATAAACATATACACACCACTTTCACGTTCTAATATTAGTAAGAAGAGAGATGAGTGAGGAAGTCTTACTCGAGCTCTGTGTATCTTTTGGTGAGCCGAACAGTCTTCGCTAATTCGAAATTCAAGTCATTATTCACCAACCAAACCAGCTCTTGTGTCCAAGTGGTACCTACAAAAATACAAGCAAAATGTAATATATTATAATACAATTATTATTAGCCCGGTTTGTGTGATGCGATATAGTACAAAAACTTTTTTCAATTTCAATTCATTAATCAATGATACATGTCTGCTTTGGTTTTTGAAGTACGAAAATGGAACCCTAATAAAGACAAAAATGTTTTTTGAAAAGTAAATATTTTTTTGAAATATTCGCCAACTACACCAGTTCCTGTGTCCAAGTGGTACCTACAAAATTATTTGCTAATTTATTATTCCCAAAAGATACATAGATATAATAAAATCTAAATTAAATAATTTTTCAATGTCTAAGTTACCCTCAAAAGTGGCCTAACTGTTGAAAATTCATCATTTTTTATTGTTACACGAATGCCTATGAAGTTTTAACTTATTCGGTCCTTAACAATTTAAGATAAAATTAGCTGTATATGGACGGACGAACGGACAGTCAGACATACAAGGTTCTCTTTTTTTTGAGATACGGAACCCAAAAAAAGGATACAAAGGTTTTTAATTAATTTGTTACATCACTACATAGTATAAAACAAAGTCGCTTTCTCTGTCCCTATGTCCCTATGTCCCTCCCTTTGTACGCTTAAATCTTTAAAACTACGCAACGGATTTTGATGCGGTTTCTTTTAATAGATAGAGGGATTCAAAAGGAAGGTTTATATGTATAATACATGCATAATATACTTAAGAATAATCCACAATAACCATTTTCCCGTGCGGAGCCGGGGCGGGTCGCTAGTTAATAATATTATGTACCTGACCGAGGGCATGAAACGACCCAGATGTCTGTGCTTCGGACCGGCATTTGGAGAATCTCTTCGGCGTATTCGGTATAGAGAGATGGCAAGACATAACCTCGGGGACCCACTCGTATGTACTCGCATGAACTTTCTAGAAAATAAATTAGGACAAAATATACTTTGAGGTTATCAAAAATAAAATCGTATTATAATATAACCAAATGATGGCTATCCTTCCACTAAAAAAGAAATGTGCCTTTCTCAATAACCCTTGCTTGGTTCGCCAACGCATTGAAGCCAAACCCCAGAAAAACTCAAATGTGCGTATTTCATCTTCGCAACAGAGATGCGAGTAAACTGAACATCCTTTGGCGTGGGGAGCAAATTGAGCATAATCATTTTCCCCGGTATACTTAGGCGTTATCTTGGACCGCCCACTAACTTTCAGAAAAAACTGCGAACATCTGAAACTGAAAGTTCACTCTCGAAACAATCTGCTTCGTCGACTAGTTTCTACCATATTGGGGCTTCGCCTGATATCGTGCGGACTAATTCTGCGTTACGTTGGCGTCATCCTTCTCGGCAGGCGAGTATGCCAGCCCTGTGTGGTGTCGTTCAGCCTATGCAAAGCTGGTGGATACTGCACTCAATGAAACGTGTAGGATAATTACTGTTTGTCTTAAGCCGACACCTGTACAAGTGCTTTATCCGCTGGCTGGAATATTACCACCAGAGGTCCGCAGAGCTGTGGCAAGCTCCCTAGAAAGAAACAAAATGGAGAGCGACACGCGACACCCTATGAACAAACATTCATCTGTCGCACAGAAAAGTCGAAACAACTTTTCTAAGCGTGTCACTCCCTTAACAGTCCACCCTGTATAGGCGAGTGTTTAACTTTGGCGGAATGGTGCCTCCCTACCTAACCCATTTGTCCCAATAGCTCAAAATCTCCCCCCTGATTATAACAGCCATGTCCTATCTGAAAATCCCTCAGCAGACTCCGGACCTAGGTGGGTCAGACTAGGGATAACTTGTACCGATGGGGATTCATAGGGGATTCCAACTTGGAGTGAAGGTGTGGTATGGTTTCCCAGAAAATGAAACACATCATTAGCTGCCCTTCTTGTCCTGTCGTCTGCACGCGAGAGGCCTTGATGAAGGCTACTGACGACGCACATTGGGGCCGAAAACTTAAAAAGTGATACTTAAGCAATTTATGATCTTTAAGGTATTTCGAAAAAATTTTTTGGTTTTATGTATTTGAAGGTATATTCTATTAAAAAATGTTTGCCACAGTCACTTGTACTCACCAGCGACGTTGTGGGTTGCGAAACTTCGCACTTAGTCGTAATTTGGTTTATGTGAAGCGTCTGATTACATATAGCGTAATTATTTAAAAAATGTTTCTCCGTGATTGGTAGTGCTATTGAACTACTGTAAAATGCAATATGTTGGTGAAGGTAAGATGAATATTTTTTAGATTTAAATTGGTGTATTCCAAAATTTGTCGAGCAACAACCACACTTACAAAATATGTTAATTTTATATTTGTTTTCCGATGGATATCTGAGAATAACTTTAAGTCGGGCAAAAGTTAAGTTATTTTGTAAAAAGTACCTACTTACCACTTTAAGACCTTGTTTATGATAAACTGAACAGAAAAGTGCTTAACTTTTGTCCGATATGTTTGTTTATAATTTTTGAAATGTAACCTATTTAATTTCTAATAATTGAAAAACCGTTTAGTGTTGAATAACATTACTTCTTTTTGTCAAAAGCTTAGTAGCGACTATGCAGGGCGTCCCACGGCTATGCCACATGGAGGGAAAGTACCTTAAATATTGTAGTTAGAACATTTTACAGAAAGAAGACTTTATTTTATTTCTAGAAACTATTAAAACTGCATTCATACATTTTTTAATAATTACATGGTTGAACCGGAAATCGAACCCGCTATACGAGAAAAAAAAACACCCTGTAGTTTTATCATATCAATCGAAAGGCATCATCATATAGATTATTTTTTGCTAAATAACATAGTGTCAGAAATAAAAGGAAGACTATGAATTTTAACATTTGATGTGGCCGCCGAGATCTCCAGATCTAACCCCGTTAGATTTTTTTACGGGGTTATGTAAAAAATTTAGTTTACAAGAACCGGTACGAAAGTGTCCACGAGCTACAAACAGAACTTAAACGTATTATTCTAAATATCCACCACAACAAGATAAAAAAATCGACAGGGAGTGAAATAATCAAAAGAGTGTGATTTGTATTCAACAGCGTGGGAGTCATTTTGGGCATTTGATAGAATTGATAAATTTTGTATTAAAAATGTTAAAATACATAGTCTTCCTTTTATTTCTGACACTATGTTATTTAGCAAAAAGTAACCCTTATGATGAAGCCTTTCGATCGGTATGATAAAACTACAGGATATTTTTTTTCTCGTATAGCGGGTTCGATTCCCGGTTCAACCATGTAATTATTATAAAATGTATGAATGCAGTTTTAATAGTTTTTAGAAATAAAATAATGTCTTCTTTCAGTAAAATGTTCTACCTACATTATTTAAGGTACTTTCCCTCCATGTGGCATAGCCGTGGGACGCCCTGTATAATACATGAAATAATGTATTCCTATTATTTTTTGATATTGATTTATCTAAATTCTAATATAAAAGGGAAACATCAGCTAATTGTTATTCTAGTGAGTAAATGGAAAAAAATATATAACAAAATGGATATCGAGATGTTTTTAACTAAAATTACAGAATGTAGTCAAAAGAGCACAATTGCAATAAAAACATTTACAAAAAATGTCAAATTTCCATATAAATAAATGAAAGAATATAATTTAAATCAAAATAAATTTTCTTTCAAATAAAAAAAGCTGGCTTTAAGGCTAGATAGAATTTGTTATGTATAAATTAAATACTAAAAGAGTAGGATGGACTTCGGATGACAGAAATGCTGCTGTATTCAAAATAAATAAATTACTCTATGCAGAAAATAATACATCTAAAATTACTAGTATTACTTATTTTGCGGCTTTCTTCAATTTTATAATTTATTATTGCTAAAATTTGACGTCATAAGTTTGTATTACCTTTAATTTTCTATATAAAATATTGTTTTGTCATTTTATATAAGGAAATTCATTTGACTAGCCAGTCAACAGCCGTCTATTTTGAATTAGCTACTGATAAACACAAACGAACCACAGATTTCAGGGCTTCTAACTTAGCAGCTGAGTTTTTCTATGTCTCTCATATTAGGTGAGGAGGCCCTAAAAGCCCATCCACAACATAGATAAAAAAAATCAAAGCAATTTACAGTAGGAAAACTTGAAGAAAATATATTATAGCGGATATTTTAAAATAAATGTTAATTTCATCAGATCCCCTTTTATTAGGCATTAGGAATCATACAATAGAAAAATCATCCTATCATAAATATGAAGCAGAAATTTTTTAAAGAAATTGACGCATCCTTTTAAATTTTGATGTCGTTTTTCACTTAAATATAAGTCAATATGTCGAATCATAATTATATATACTCTTAAATTATAATCAAAGCGAAAAAATAAAACTCGCTTTTATATACTTTAAAACATTTCTACATATTTTTTAAAAAGTCATCTATTATTGCATAACTGTCCTAGCATACGAATATACGGTTTGTGAATTTATATCATTTTTTCACACTTTGGCCCCATTGTGCGACGCTATTCGAGAGGCTGGTTTTTGGACCGAGACTGTCAGAGTCTGCTGTCGACTCAGACAGTCCGAAAAGAAGAAGAATAACCCTTTCCACGATAAGAACTTCTTTTTGTATTATTTGGGCGTTCGCATTGAGAAGAGTCTTTTGCCCAACAGTGGACATCTTTCGGCTGAAATGATGGTGATTCACAATCACATGTCTAAATTACTTTTTCGTCTCCATAAAAGAAATTTAACTTTCATAAAAAAATAGTTAGTTTATAGATATTATCACAGAGTTTAGTTCAAAATAACACTTGAATTTGTCAAATCGATAGACCTATCTGCACACATCATCATCATCATCATCACTATGTTGACAATAAAAGGTTTACTTACTGCTATGACATTTATTGAATAACAATTTCTCTTCGTCAGTAAGTTGCTTTATTTTATAAGTATCTCTCACTTTATTTTTATCTTCCATAGCTGTATTTTGTGGAATGAATACGTAGGAATGAGAAACGAGCGCTCTTTTCAGAAATTTGTGCTCAACTGTTTGTTCAAGTGTGCTTTTTAAACTGAATATTCTGCAACACCACAGTGCCAGACATTTCCTGCAAGTAATTACTTTACACAAAGACAAAACTGTTTATTTAATATTGCCATATGCAACACACTTGACTAGCACCCGCACAAAAATGTAGCGAAGTGTACTGATCTTGCTTTTGAAATTAAGACAGTCGTTCACAGTCAAAACTATCACCATGGTCCTCTCTACAACCGGCGGCTTCAAGAAAGCCTGGAAGATCTTGCCGATTTATTAGAAAATGTCTGACTATTGAACTGCCCTGCACCAGTACTTAGACATGGTCCGTGTAAAAATGTATCTAGGTATATAGACACGGTGACAAAGTAATTTAGATTAGGAAAGAATAAAAAACGTAGAGTTTTTTGACTAAATCCATCGACCATTTCTTTTCAGAATTTCCTTACAAAGACGCCACCACGCGGCACCTAAACCTTGTATTTTTCAAACTTTCTAATTACATAAATTTTGTAGTCTACTTCTGCTACAGTCTACGATAGGGTCTTCAAATAAATACATGCAATGGTTTTGTGAATAAGGATGCTCTTTTAGTATTATAATTTGCTAAAGCTGTACTTATTGGTATATAATATATTTAAGATCAGATGGTTGTGCTGGGACATCAAAGAACAAAATTAAAAACTCTTTTAATTTGTGTAGTATGTTAATCAACTTGTAATATGGACACAAACAGGTATGACGTAAATTAATCCGTTACTCCACGGCCCACAAAAAAAAAACGACGAAGAATCAGAACTCCTGTAGCGGGAATCGCAAGTCCGTGTCCTGGAGGTTATCTTGCATCCAAGCTTGCGCGCGCGCCGTCATCTCGGCGTCGAACTCGTCCCGCCAACCGCCGGCCTTACCTACACAAACATTCCTTTACTAATATCATAATCAAAATAACTGTTGAAAATAATAATCAATTAATTAAAAAAATGCTAGACTTTTTTTATTTGTTATAGGTACTAGTTACGTTTTAACATATTATGAGTGTCATATAATTTGTAAGCTTAAGATAAAGCCAAACTTGGATACCCTATTTAACAAATTATTGTCCTCCTCTTATTAAAGTAGCACGACCGTTGTCTTTTACTGTTGTGACTTCCGCTAAAATAAAAGCCGTATTCAATATTCTCTCAAATAAGACTGGAAATAGGTAGGTAATAGAGCTGCACCTTTTCTGACGAATACTTTGGAGAACTCCTTGCCTCCAAAATTTCCTGTATCCCCCGTGAACACTATGTCTGACACAGATCTGTTACTCTGAAAGTTCTTGAACTCCAGATGTTCGCAAAGTTGGTCGAACTGTTCTTCCGTGTAGGTCTTTCCAAAAAAGTCCGCTACCTTTTTCGCTGTTTTCTTCAGGTCCTGGGGGCGTGATGTTCATATAGCATTAATTATTACACCACGTGATAAGGAAGTACAAGCATTCCACTCCGTGTAATGCAGGATACAAACTATTTCCATTAAAAAATTTAATTGTTTAGACTTTTAAACCGGAACAAACATACTACTCTCCAACGTTTTGTTGATGAAACCTTTGATTTCCTCTAAAATATTGCTAAACACATACTCTTTTAATCAAAACACACACTCTGTTAATCGTTTTGAACGACTTTTTCTTAGAAACATTTCTAGGAAACAAAAAGTATTCTAAACTCCCATACGAGTACAAAAAAACAGTCATTTTAATTGGACAGATTGTGAAAATTGGCTTGGTCAAAATATATTTATAAGATAACCAAATTCGGTTGAGTATTGCGATAGTGGAGAACTGACATATATTGCTGAAATGGACTGGGTAATACTGGGTACAATGCGCGCAGCCAAAGATGAGACCTGTCAGATGCTAAAGAGGGGACTTTGCGCTGGTAGATACAGTCGCGCGTGCTCAAAATAGTTAAACTAAAATATGAGATCGGATTAATAAGATATTTATTGAATTTCAAAATCGCTTTTATCGCTGTATCTACTGCGCAGATATCGAGGGGTGCCTGGTAAAACCCGATAAGTGCTCAAAATGTGATTCTGAGATAATCGAAGTTAAAGTTTTGATGCCGATTTACCATACTTAAATCTTGTAAAAAGTAGAGTAAAAGTAAGTAATAAATTGCAAAATATATTCTTAAATCAAGTTTGATTAATTACAACTTCAAATTGTATTTACTTTTCCTATAAAAAATGTTTATTTTGAGTAAGGTGCATACTTAAAGGGTTTTAGAACGGAAACAAAACCAGTTTTTAGGACTTATACTTGATATTTTTCTTTGAAAAACATCTTCCATCATCATCATTACTTACTTAAAATTATCAAAAAAAGAAATAATTGTAATCGTCATCATCAGTATCCAGCGCAGTTTCATTATTATCGTTTTTAAGCTTTAAATCCAGCGGTGAAGTTCTTCCGGGATGATCTGTTTCGCGCACATAGCTTATAAATGTAGCTTTTAGCGACACTTATTGAGAGCTGACTACAGTATAAAGGTTCCAGTCCTTGAAGCAACTTAAAATTAACAGAAGGTAGGTTTAATTATCGTTTCGGGTTTCAGGTGTGATTCTGAGACCTATAGGGCCTGCCCCCGTTACACCTTTCGGCATTCAGGAAACTTTCTGCTCCAACAGCCATTGGTTCTACGTGCAATGTGTCTCGCCTACTGTCACTTAAGTTTAGCAGCTCTTTTGGCTATGTCGGTTACTTTAGTTTGTCTGCGGATCTTAATCATTCCTAACTCGATCGCGCAGGGAACCTCCAAGCACAGCCCTCTCCATTGCTCTCTGAGCAACTTTGGGCCTTCTTAAGAGGCTCATTGTTAACGACCACGTCTCGGATCTGTTTCGAAGTCATAACTGGCATGGCAACACACATTGTTCAAAGACCTTTGACTTGAGCTGCAGTATTTGGGTTGAAAACATGATGGCAGCTTTCCGAACGCTTTCCAGCTGAATGCTGAATGCTTTTTTGGAGTGGTCATTGGTAACCACTATTAGTAGTAAGTAGTTTCTACTTAGGTACATGGGCGTTCGACATTACTTTTGTTTTCCCCATGTTCATCTTCAGAAGACTATTGAGTTCATCGAGCATTGTGTCCAAGTCTTCTAAGGTCTTAGCCATGAGAATAATATGTCGACAAACTCAAGGTGAGATATGTATCCACCATCAATGTTGATAGTATCAACATTAATGCCTCTTCCAATCCAGAAGCTTTAAGATAGAGAATTTATCGGTGAAAAGTAATTGGAGAAATAACTTCTTCCTGTCTCACACCCCGCTGCAGCTACATTGGTCTGAAGGTCTGATCCTGGAGTTAAACAGGTATGGAAGCATTCTCATACAAACACCTCGATATACCGGTAGTCAATTTGGTACCTCTGAAGAGATCCCAGCACTGCTCAGATTTCTATTGAACCGAAAGCCTTCTGTAGTCCACGAACGCCATGAATAATGTCTCGTTATTCTTCAGTGTTCTGTATAACCTTCTGCAGTGTGTAAAGTGGTTTATTTTAATGTAGCCCTTTGGGAAACCGGCTTGTTCTTGAGGCTGGAAGTTGTCAAACCTGCGATTCGTGAGTACACTCGGAAACAATTTGTAGACATGACTTGGAAGTGAGATGGGTCTATAATTCTTTAGAAGGGTTTATCGCCCTTTTTAATAAAGAAGACCACTACATATCTGTGTCATGCCTACGGCTTTGTACCTTCAAAGATGACAGAGTTATACAGTTTCTGAAGTACTTCCAAAACCGGTATACCACCTGCCTTCAGAAGCTCAGCAGCTTTTCTGACATCGCCCGAGGTCTTGTTGTTTTAAAACTTTGAGAGCGATTCTAAACTCGTATCCGTGATGTCTTCAGTATAGTGTCGGATTAGCTCACCTCTGGCGTCAGTTGCAGTTTGAATACTGACAGGTGTTCGTGTTGTCGTGTACAGTTGTCCATAGAATACCTTTATTTCTTCCTGTAGCTCAAGCTCACATATCACAGTTCGTTACGCTCAATTACTTCCTTAATACGATCCGTCTATTAAGATCTGTCAGCATTATCTGGGACAAAAGAACCATCCTCCATCTTCCATAACCCTGAGGATAGAGTAAGAAATATTTTTGTTTTCATTAATTGTACGACGGGTCTTTAAAAACTTGGATCCTGTTATACGGACAGCTTTCACGAACCAATCATTGTAATCGTGCACACCTACTCCTTTTGCTTGGCTTTCAAATCGTTTTCGCAGCTCAGGATGGGTTTTCAGGGTTCTGAGTTTGAATTAACAACGGACGGTGCGTATTTCATCATTTTTATTTGTTTTTAGTCAACATGACAGTTACGGATATTAAAAAAACTGAATTTATGAAACTCAAGAATAATATTTACCTGGTTTTGCATCTTATAAAATTAGTGGTGTTGATAAGTAAATATATTTGCTAAAACCCAATAACAAGTCATAACTCTACTGTTTGTGAAAAAAAATACAATATTTGTATTTATAACTCACTTTAATGGGTTTTACCTCTATGAATGGATGTTATTGTTTTGTAAATACTATTTTCAAAAAGCCCATAACAAGTAATAGTTGATTCTGCTAGAAAATATTTCATTAATTTTGACGTATAACACACTTTAAAGTATTCTTCTTCTCATAAGTCCATAAAAAGGGTATAAGATATTGGGTTTTGACATAACGATTAAAGCCTTACACTTTAAATATCGATTACTGGACTACACCATTAGAAAGAGCTCGAAAAGTACTCTATGGTAGTATAAATAACTCATTTTGCCAAAGTGGGGTACTTATCGGGTTTTCACAGGCGACCCTCGATATAACCGTGGTCCGTCACGTGATCAACCACGTAATCCGTCAAGTCTCATCTTTAGTTGCGCGCATTGTGTCTCGCGTTCGCTCGATCACTTATGACCTAAAGCAAAAACATACTTTCCGTATGTTGTGTTGCTCAAATACTCGTCGGTAAAAATAGGCAAAACCTCACCTTTGAAAGCTCTTCGTAAAATATAAATAACATGTTAGGATGGTTCCTTTGTTCCCATGCTTCTTTTACATGCTCGAAATATGGTGTTATTATTGCTAAAATTAATAATAATTCAATTTTTGAATATGTTCACGATGCATTCCTTAATACATTCAAAGTATTTCACTCACCTATGTTTTTTATAAACACTTCAAAATATTCCTTTAACTCGCATTGCAGAATGAGTAAGTGTTTAAATAAATGGTAAAATGAAACAAAGACATCCCTGGGATCTCTGGCCACATAGACGACCTTGCAGGTGTCCAAAGTATTGACAGGCATAAGAGACAGAGGCATATGACACTTTATAAACCGAGGAGATGGCGCGTTGGCCAGTTGACGCGTACATACGTCGGGCTCAAAATATCTATGAAAGAGTTCTTGGCTTCATCGTCTGTGCAAACCTGCATCACAACCTTTTCAAAAGATTTAGATACGAGCAACCTGGAAATGTAAAGGAATTTCAAGTGAGTGCATTCAAGAACTTTATAAAACTACTAACTTTCCGCCGCGGCTCCGCCCTCGTTAATAGTTAACCCGTGGGAATGACGTACTTTCCCGCGGTAAAGTTAGCCTATCCACTGTGCCGATTTCAAAAATTCTTTCACCATTAGAAAGATACATTCACCCTGAGTAACATAGGCAATACTTTGTTTTCAAAAAAAATAGGGATCCTTACTAAAACTTAATAATGTAACCCAAGGTGTAAAAAAAATACCTAAAATATTCCTAATAATTGAATGGGCTCCGAAACTACTGAACCGTTTTGGTAAAACTTGGTACAAAGATAGAAGACCTTGGGAAAGAACATAGGCTATGATTTACCGCGGGAAAATTCTCATTCCTATGGGAATAAATATTAAAGCGGTCAAAGTTGGCACAAAAATAAAATAGACCTTGCGGAAGAATATAAGAAATTGTGTAGTCTATACTAATATTATAAAGAGGAAATGTTTGATTGTTTGTTTTTTTGTTTGTTTGTTTGCATCGAAAAAGCTCGGAAACTACTGAACCGATTTCAAAAATTCTTTCACTGTTGAGAAGCTACATGATCCCTGAGTAACATAGGCTATATTTTATTTAAAAAAAAATTAGGGATCCTTGCTAAAACTTTAATAATGTAACCCAAGGTGCAAAAAAAAAACAATTTATTTTGCTGCCACAAAATAAAACAAGCTCCGATATAGTTGACATAAGCTATGAATCTATAAATAAAAAGAAATAAAAAAAAATAAAAAAATAAAAGTAAAACAACATAAATAAAAGTAACATAAATAAAGTAAAAAAAAAAAAATTATATACCCGAGCGAAGCCGGGGCACAAATTACGTATAGCGGCGGCGGCGCCGCCGAGACAGATGGCCCACTCAGAACTAAGCTCCAAAATCTTACTTACTATGCGTGCCAAATAAGAATAGGATCGCGTTTGCAGCTAACGTCACGAGACAGATGTCAAAATACGACAGAAAAGTACGGTCTACAAAAAAATCTAATGATATGAATATATAATAATTAATTTGAATTAAATGATAAGAGATAACACAAGCACAACAAACAGCAAAATAGTAATATTATTACTGGTCGCACCGATAGACGCGTACGGTTGCCAGGTTATGTGGATTTTTGTGATTTAGGTTACCTCGAAGAGAGTTGGCCCCACTGAAAATTCTTAATATGATTCTAATTATGATTATTTTGATTATGTTAATTAATGATTTAGGTATGCAGGTATGCATAAAAATCACGAAAATTCACATAATCTAGCAACATGGACGCGTCTGTCGGTGTAGTAATAATATTACTATTTTGCTTATTGTTGCGTTATCTATAAGATTTAATTTATTTAAATTGTTTTATTTTAATTATTTTATTAAGTCATACAAAATACAATACAGTATACACACGATACAGTCAAAATTGTCATAATAACTAAAGCTAAATTGAAGCTAAGTCAAAAACCCTTCCCGCATCGTGTCCGACGGCAACGTGCCCATTATGCTAGCAGCGTTGCCTCTCTGGATCGCCAAAGAAATTCTTTGCACCAAATAAGCCTCTGATTTAGGATCAGCCCCACACCTCCTCATCCTTCGTCCCAATTCCCTGATGAATTCTTTGGCGTCCCTACACCAGGGCCCTGCCACCTCCACGGCGAATGGCACAAACAAGTAAGTATTGGAGAGGTTGGCGTACTTCTGCTTTTTTTGAACCGCCGCCCATTCAGCTGCTGAGCCCGCCTCTCGTGACGTGCGTCCCATATGAGACGCCGCGTAAGTGCCTACACAAGTGGCATCCCAGATCAGGCACCGGCCTCTCTCCCACGGAACTAAAGTTAGTCCATCCGGGCGCTTGCCATCAACACGGCTCAGACCTGGCGGCTCCAGACAGCAAGGCACATTGGCAGACACCAAGGCACGACGAATTACTTCGTTCAAGGAATGGTGTCTCGGAAATCTGCCTGCGCTCTTCCTGCAACTAAGCCCATGATATGCCCTGGTGTCCACCTGGGCCCCACATTTGCAATTATGCGGCTCGATAATGTCCCCGCCGAGTCTTAAAGCCACCGCAATCCTAAGGGAGTCGTCATCTAAGACTGTCCCCAAGTGCGGAGAAGGCAAAGCGTGGAGCCAAGCGCCCGATTCCGGGCACGCAGCCGCCTTAAGTCGGGCTACATCCTCTCCCTGCGCAGCAAGAAGAAGGCCTTGAGACCGAACCCTGCATAAGCTGTCGTCCCATTGACGCTGTACCGAAGGATTAGCAGGGCGGGGAGTGTCATGGGGACAACTTTGCTCCCAGATGCCTAAGGCCCCCTCAACAAAAGGAATCACAAAGCTGTCGCCAGAAAGATTTAATATGTTAGCGACTAAGCTTTGGACCCCGAATGCTGAAGCCAGAAAAGCTGGGATGCCTACATCCTCCATTCTCCTGACCCCCAACCCACCGTAGCGAACCGGCAAAGACGCCTGTTGCCACTGACTGTCGTTAAGCCGAACATTAAGAATGTCCTCTAGTATGTCCCGAAAATCGTTGTCTAAACGAAAAACGTCGCTAGGGTAAAGCCAAGTAGGAGAGATTCTCACGACATAGATTAATTTTGGCATTGAGAGACAACTCTTAAAGAGGGCCAGAGACACATGAGCAGGCAACTGTCTGAGGTGCATCCTTGCCGATGAAAGAATGGTTCTTTTATTTTTCAACGTCTCCGGGATGGCCTCTTCGAAGATGGGAGCGCCTAACAGGCTGAAAGAGCTTTTATCTAAAATCTTCAGACCAGGAATCAGCGCTCCCAGCGACCCGGAAAACTGATCAGCATCAGCGGTTCCACAAGAAAACAACTCGCATTTGCTGCTGTTGACTGTGAGACCCATCTCTTTCAACCGTGGAAGAAGAGCCGAATAATCCCTGGCAACCACCTCAGGGGATCCACCAATCGTGCCATCATCCAAATACCACAAATTAAGGGGTGCTTCCAAAGACCGAATTGCACCGTTGATAGCCAGGCTAAAAATGAGGGGCCCGAGGGGATCACCCTGCTGTGCCCCTACTTGAGACTCGATCCTGTGTTCGCCAAAGTATAAATTGCTGGGAGAGGCGTAACACTGCCAAAGGAAAGGATATAAAAAAGGAATGTTATCCCTGGCCTCCGACAGCAACACGCTCCTCTCAACACTATTGAAAGCATTCCTGATGTCAACTTTCAGAATTACTGCCCCTGAATTTGCAGGATCAGTTGCAAACATACGGGTCGCGTGGATAGCCGCCTCGCAACCTAAAGGAGTGCCGAAACCTACCTGGTGTGGTTGAAGTACAGAAGCCATAAGCTCCTTGGCAGCACGGCATCCCAGTTTAGCGACCAGACGGCGCAAAACACCTCCTACAGCTATCGGCCTTACGCCCCCATCCTTTTTGTTTAAAGCACATAGAGAGGCACCATAGAGGAAAGGACACACGTCTTTGTTCAATTTGCCCTCCAACAAAAAATTACACAATTTGGTCAAAGACTTTAAGAGGCGCGGCCCGTTGTCCCCCGCAGATTCTGAAACCAATTCCTTCAATAACTGTGGGCGCATTCCATCTAAACCAGCTGCAGAGCTGGAATGGAAGGATCTTAGAGCGGCGGCTACCTCGTCCTCGGATACCACCAAACAAGGGGCAGCGAAGTCCGGAACTGGCACCGCAGCAGCATGCACTGAAGGTTTTGGATGCTTATCCTGTAAGCTGGCCAAGGTCTCAGCATCCGCCGCTGCCAAGCTGCAATCCGAGGTCAAGAGTCTGACTGCTCCCTTCAAGTCTCCTTCGTACACTTTAGACTCAATGCGCTTATAAATAGAGGAACCCTTTGTAGGAGCCTCCTGTGGGAAGAGGTATGATAGATTTTCCACATTCTTCTTAACTTTAGCCGTCAGTGATTCCCTGTCTTTCGTTTCAGGAACCCTTAAAGCAGAAAAGGCAAAAGTCAATAAGCAGTGCCAATCCTGTACCTCGTTTGACTGCATACATTTCTCAATGATTGCCCTCAGTTTTTCCGCCGCCACGCATCTAGCACCCTTTGGAATATGTTTCAGTATACGAATGGTTTTCCTGAGACGCGGAAGTTCCTCGAGAATAGAAATCCCCGGCGGTCCTTGCACTACATCTGTGCCACGGGGTACAACGTCCTGGGCCCGAGACGAGGCATCATCGCATGTCTGTGTCACCACCTGGCGATTTTGACATAATTGGGCTTTATGCATTCGCCCAATGTGGATCGCTAAGCCTCGCTGGGTATATGACCTGTTACACGAGGGACCACAGTGCGGGCAGGAAACCCTAGCGCTTGAATTCATAGTGAAAACAAAATAAATCAGAAATATAATAAATCACAATTTAACATATAAAAATACAACAATAAAATATAAGTTATTTTCGTATGTCAACAGAAAAAATAAAAATAACAATTGCAATGAAAATGACCAAAATATATAAACTAAATTCGTCAGAAATAGCAATAATAATAATAATATTAATGATAAAAGTTATGTCAAATATCATAAAACAAAATCTTA
Source organism: Teleiodes luculella (assembly GCA_948473455.1). Classification (NCBI taxonomy): domain Eukaryota; kingdom Metazoa; phylum Arthropoda; class Insecta; order Lepidoptera; family Gelechiidae; genus Teleiodes; species Teleiodes luculella. The sequence goes on along the minus strand of OX419587.1, from coordinate 5,520,477 downwards.
ACACCAAATGAAAAAATAATAAAACAAAAATTTATCATTAAGTACTAAACAAACAGTATGTATGAAAACATAATCATAATATCACATTAAAATTAGTGCAAAAGCAGGAAAGTCCATGAGTAATTTCATTGATACACCGCCAGTTCCACGATGATGTAGGCGAGCGTCACGCACACGATGCTGATCAGTCATTGTATGGCCTGCCCCTGCGATGCGACATCTACTTGACTAGGAAATCCTTGCATCGACATATTATATGAGGATAGGATGCGTAGCACGAAACGTAGAAGGCGCAACGAAACGCAAAAGTCAGCTGAGCCCCTCCTCCGTCACCGAATGTCAAAACAAACGTCAATTACGTCAAATGTCAATCCACTTGTTTGTTTGTTTCTAATATGCGGGTGCATACGGGACGTTTTTAAATCAAAATATTCCAAAACTTGTGCTTGTGAGTGATTTTTTTGAAAAATCCAACGGTTTTCAACTCCTTCCAATGCAAACAAAGTGAAATGGAGCCTTTAAATGGTAAAAACTTGCCCCTTCTTTATCTCACTCAGGTTATGTATCTTCCCCGCCAAAAAGCACACAACTCAGACACTGATAAAACACTTTTAACTAATAAAATAAACAAAAATAGTAGGAGGTTTGGTTTTATGTACTGCCTGGGCTGGTGTTGCAAGCCCAATAATTAATTTATTTAAATTAATTATTATATAAAAAAAATATTACATTTTCTTGCAGACTATACAAAGACATTTGGTGACATTTGTCTCGTGACGTTAGCTGCAAACGCGATCCTATTCTTATTTGGCACGCATAGTACACATTGATAGCACACGTTTACAGGCTTGCTCGGAACAGTTCGGAACGCGTGCAGTCGGGTCGTTGCGCGCGAGTATAAAGTACGTATTGTATGCAATGTGCTAAACAAAATGGATAAACGTTCTTATTACTCTTGTAGTGCATTTGGCTGTTTAAACACAACACAAAATAGTGATTTTACCGTTTTTCAAGTTTCCAAATAATATTGAAAGGTTAACTACCTTTTTTCTCTTGTTATTAGGTATAGATAAGTTTTGATAGCGATAATATCAATAATTAATTTCATTACACATTGAAACTCAGCAGAAATGGGCTTTTAATTTTCCTCAACTTCTCGATCGCTGGTATAACACCGGTGTTTTAGTATTATGTGGTAGATATATTTTCTTTTAAGCTCTGTATACCCATTTCGGAATGTATGTACGATAAGGTGAATGTGTAAACGAATTATGTATCGGTGTAAATATAAAGCACCTAAACTGCTCTATTTCAGAATTCGTACAGTAGCAACCCTAGGCAGGTACAGTAGCAACCAAGTTTAAGTAGTTAATTTTGAGAGCGGCCGGGAGTGGACCTTCTGGAAACTTTTTATTTTGTGGCCGGGGCGGGCCGCTAGTGTAACATAAACACACCACTTTCACGTTCTAATATTAGTAAGAAGAGAGATGAGTGACGAAGTCTTACTCGAGCTCTGTGTATCTTTTGGTGAGCCGAACAGTCTTCGCTAATTCGAAATTCAAGTCATTATTCACCAACCACACCAGCTCTTGTGTCCAAGTGGTACCTTCAAAAATACAAGCAAAATATAATATATTATATTATATTATTATTATTATATTATTTATTTATTATTATTCAGTATATTCTATTCTATTCTATAATTCAATTATGATTATTAGCCCTTTCATTTTGTTTGTAATGTGATTTAGTACAAAAACTTTTTTTCAATTTCAATTCATTATTTAATGTTACATGTCTGCATTGGTTTTTAAAGTACGAAAATGGAACCACAATAAAGAAAAAATGTTTTTTGAATGTAAATGTTTTTTTAAAATATTCACTAACTACACCAGTTTCTGTGTCCAAGTGGTACCTACAAAATTATTTGCTAATTTATTATTCCCAAAAAATACATAGATATAATAAAATCTAAATTAAATAAGCTCGCTCTTTTTATCTGTCACACGATATACCTACTTAGTTCAAATTTTTTTTCAATGTCTAAGTTACCCTCAAAAGTGGCCTAACTGTTGAAAATTCATCATTTTTTATTGTTACACGAATGCCTATGAAGTTTTAACTTATTCGGTCCTTAACAATTTAAGATAAAATTAGCTGTATATGGACGGACGAACGGACAGTCAGACATACAAGGTTCTCTTTTTTTTGAGATACGGAACCCAAAAAAAGGATACAAAGGTTTTTAATTAATTTGTTACATTAATAATATTATATACCTGACCGAGGGAATGAAACGACCCAGATGTCTGTGCTTCGGACCGGCATTTGGAGAATCTCTTCGGCATATTCGGTATAGAGAGATGGCAAGACATAACCTCGTGGACCCACGCGGATGAACTCGTATAAACTTTCTAAAAAATAAATTAGAATAAAAAATACTTTACGGTTATCAAAATAAAAAAAATCGTATCCCCATCCTCATCTCAGCCGAAAGACGTCCACTGCTGGACAAAGGCCTCCCCCAAGGATCTCCACAATGATCGGTCCTGCGCTGCCCGCATCCAGCGGCGGCGGCGGAAAAAAATCGTATAATATAACCAAATGATGACCATACTTCCACTAAAAAAAATTTTACCCTCCTTGAACAAAATTTTATTTTAGGCGGATAGATGTCATACCTAAATGTGTCTTTCTCAATAACCCTTGCTTGGGTCTCCAAAGCATAAAAGCAAAACTCAGACGTGCGTATTTCATCTTCGCATCTGAGAGGCGGGGCGTAAACTGAACATCCTTTGGCGTGGGGAACAAATTGATAATGATTATCCCAGAATACTTAGGCGTTATCTTGGATCGCTTACTAACTTTCAGAAAAAACTGCGAACATTGAAAGTTCACTCGTGGAAAAATCTGCTTCGTCGACTAGTTTCTACCAAATGGGGGGTTTCGCCTAATGTCGTGCGGACTACTCTACGTCAAGTACAAGTATGCCAGCCCTGTGTGGTGTCGTTCAACCCATGCAAAGCTGGTGGATACTGCACTCAATGAAACGTGTAGGATAATTACTGGTTTTCTTAAGCCGACACCTGTACAAGTGCTTTATCCGCTGGCTGGAATATCACCACAAGAGGTCGCAGAGCTGTGGCCAGCTCCCTAGAAAGAACCAAAATGGAGAGCGACATGCGACATCGAACAAACATTCATCTGTTCCACAAAGGCAGAAAAGTCGAAACAGCTTTTCTAAGTGTGTCACTCCCTTGACCCTGTAGAGGCGAGTGTTTAACTTTGGTGGAATGGTGTCTCCCTACCTAACCCATTTATCCCAAGTAAGATAAGTTAATATAGCTGAAAATCTCCCCCCTGATTATAAACAGCTATGTCCTATCTTGAAATCCCTCAACAGACTCCGGACCCAGGTGGGTCGGACTAGGGATAACTTACAAGTAATTGTACCGATGGGGATTTATAGGGGATTCCAACTAGGAATGAAGGTGTGGTATGGTTCCCCAGGAAATGGACAATCTCATTAGCTGCCCTTTTTGTCCTGTCGCCAGCACGCGAGAGGACTTGATGAAGGCTACTGACGACGCTATTCGAGAGGAGTACACTACATAATTCCGAATATTTTTTTTACGAATTTGAAAATGACGATTATCGAAATTCCGAATTTCATACTTCCGAATGATTCACAATTCCGAATTTAAAATTTCCGAATAGTGAAAATGACGAATAGTTAATTAACGAAATTTCAACCATCCGATTTATTACAAATCCGAAAGTCAATTTTCCGAATATTATAATTTTGATGTCACAAATGTACGATTTTTAGTATATCGAATATTCAAAATTACGAATCCCGAAGTTTTAATATTCCGAAAATCAAAATCCCGAATGTAACTTACAAGTAATCAAATATTAAGAAATATAATTAAACGCCTGCAAGCAAGCAAGCAAGCGAGCAAGCAAGCATGTAAGGATGCAGGCAAGCATGCAAGCAAGCATGCAAATAAGCGCGCAAGCAAGCGTGCATTCAAGCATGCATGCATTCATGTCAACCTAATCCGAAGGGTATGGCAGAACGAGCGGGCTCGCTCCGCTCGCCGCGCTCCTTTCTGCCATACCCTTCGAACCTAACCTAGCCGTGTCGGGGTGCCCAGAACTCCCGTGCTCGCTTCGCTCGCACCCGCTCCTGTAGTTTTTTTGTCAAAGATCCTTACATACATCCTAAACTAGAACTAATCAGGTACTTTAACCTATTAGATTCGAAAACTATTTTTCTATCAACCTTGAACTTTATAAAGTTTTTGTCTGAATTACGAGTTATTAAAATTCCGATCGGGATTTTAATTTTTCGTGATTATAAAAGATCGGTATTTTATTTTTCGTACAATAAAGTATTCGTAATTTTTAACATTCGTATATCAATCGGAATAACAAATCTTGGTGATTGAAATATTAGGAATTTTAAATTACGTAATTTTTATAATTCGTTATTTAAAAATTTCGAAAATACAATATTTCGTAGTTTTCAAATTCAGTATTTTCAAATTCGGAAAAAAGTAATTCGGAATTTTTGGGTGTTCCCATCCGAGAGGCTGGTTTTTGGACGGAGACTGACTGTCTGAGTCTGCTGTCGACTCGAAAAGAAGAAGAATAACCCTTTTCCATGATACGAACTTTTATTTGTATTATTTGGGCGTTCGCATTGAGAAGAGTGTTTTGCTTAACAGTGGACATCTTTCGGTTGAAATAATGGTGACTGTGAATCACCATCATTTCATCACATGTCTAAATCGTCTCCATAACAGCAAACCAACTTTCATAAATAAATAGTGAGTTTATAGATATTATCACAGAGTTTAGTTTAAAATAACACTTGAATTTGTTAAATAGATAGACCTGTCTGATAATACATCATCATCATCATCACTATGTTGACAATAAAAGGTTTACTTACTGCTATGACATTTATTGAATAACAATTTCTCTTCGTCAGTAAGTTGCTTTATTTTATAAGTATCTCTCACTTTATTTTTGTCTTCCATAGCTGTATTTTATGGAATGAATACGTAGGAATGAGAAACGAGCGCTCTTTTCAGAAGTTTGTTCAAATGTGATTTTGAAACCGAATATACTGCCACAACACTGTGCCAGACCTTTCCTGCAAATAATTACTTTACACAAAGACAAAACTGTTTATTTAATATTGCACTATATACGTTAACGGAAATGTATGAAATCCGTCATTGTAGAGAGCGAGGGAAGGCTATTGCAACAGAAGTATATAACAGTACTACTCGTACAGAAGGGATGTTTACCTCCCCGCACCAGAACAAGTTCCCCGCCCGATATTCCGCCACTCACTGCATTCGGTAGGCGCCGCCAAACTCCGCCAGATCGTATTGCGTGGTATTCGAGGAAGCATAAAGACAATTTTTCTTTGATTTTCATTTACATCTAGTGGTTGTCTGTTATAAAAATTAGAACGACGTTGGTTCTTTGGAGTGCCCCACCTGTGGTATTGCGTCACCCGATCAGGTGAACGCTTGCGCTAGTCTAGTGCTGCTTAAATATTCAGTGCCTATACACTAGCCATAAATAAGAATAAATAGTTAAATTTAGAGTGTAATTATTAAAAAGCCTTTACATAGTTAAAAAAGGCTTTTGACTTTACATTGAGGCGTATTTACTTAAACGATAGACTGTTTACTTATTAAATTAAAGTTGGAGCTTTACTTTTATATATAGTTTTTGTGTCAAATACGCTGTAAAAAATAGTGAAGCTGATTTTTAAATTTTAATTAACAAAAAGCCTTATAAAGATATTATATTTTACCGTATCATTGTTGCATTATTTCAACGAGAGCCTTGAGAAAAAATTCTAATTGTCAATTTAACAAATTGTTTCAATTATAATATTCAAAGATAACTCTGATTCTCAATTTAACCGGGAGCTTTGTTCATTTTATCCACAAAAAGCATTATTTTTATACATTTCCTAGTACAAGTTCGGAATTTTATACAATTTCTAGGAAATTCATACATTTCCTAGGATATCGATGGTGGAAATGTCAAAGGGCTTATAGGACATTTTGACGAAAATCACTTTTTGATGCAGTTCTATTCGTCTCGTCAAGCTCTTTCGATCTGTATATTTGATATTTTTTTATGTCAAATAATGGAGCTAGGAGAGAATTTTTAAAAATGCACTTTTTTCGATTTTTGGTATTATAGGTCAGTTTCATATAATTCTTTATGCTTAAAGGACATTAAGAAATTAAACTTAGTAATTTATGGATATTTACGACCCAAACTCACATATCTTGTATTCACACGTATAGGCTTAAAGGACACGTAGCATAGGAAGTTAATGACATGTGACTTATAATTATAGTGTCTAGACCAGAAAGTCAAACCCTTAATTGAGCTTTTCCCTGCTTTTTGTGCAGGAGGCGTGATATGTGACGTACAGTACTATCCCATTTTACACTTGAGACTGGATTATTCCGTTAAATTTCGATTTTACAAAAGAAAGTTAAGACAGGATAGAATGGCGTACCTGTATTTAATCACTTTTTGTAACTATAAATCACAAACATTTTCGAGATATTTTATTCCCTAACAATATATGGTTTCAAACAAACAATCGTAATAATATAATGGTTTCAGGTCATAAAACCAAAAGAATACGATAATATCAGCGTTTTTAAATAAATTAAATTAAATTCCTTGCTTATCTAAAAAAAATACTACAAAAAATACATGAAATAAAAACTAACAAAAAATAAATAAAAGATATTATGTTTTAATGACAGTCAACTGTGGTCAACTAAATTAGGACAAAAGAACCAATCATCTCTTAAAATGTGCTGAAATTTCAGATAAAAGCACTTGAATGGTAAAAAAAGTACCCCATTCTAACATTATCACTTCGTGGAATAGCATTAGCTGTACTAAATTGTCACGAAATCAGTACGTTTGCTAACGTTAAGATCTATGGGAAGAAATGTTGACTGGTGTTGAATACCGAAACTTGATTAACTGACCAACAAAAGACCAACGACATGTGGTGCCGTAATCAATGCTTGCTTTCCATTTATTTTATAAAGACGGCAACACGAAAAGGGCTCTCAGGTTAAATTATAGTGGCTCAAATATGTAGCTACGTACATAAGGACAATCCAAGAGATAAAGCAGAAAACTGCATTATGAAAGATCTGTTCTTAATAATAGTCAAATCACGAATCAGGAAGAATGTGACATAGAAATAATTGTTGTAAACAATTCGCTAAAAAAAGATTCTGTTCTAAAAGGTTCGGTTTTCATAGAACTGGAAACAACGAAGAGGTCAATAAGCATGCAGGTGGCGAGTCAAAACATTCTGCTTATACAGTGTAAAGGACAGATTTTTTGTATGGTTAGACCGCAATTGTCCTTTAAGACCTTTTAATATGTTAAGTGCAGTCCTTTAAGTCCAAAGCACTTCTTAATTTCTTAGTCTGTTTTGGCTTTAAAGGACAAGATCATAAAAGTACGAAACTTAAAGGACATCTATCTTTTAAACTAAGCTAGTTGGGTTAAATTAAAAGCGTGGATACAGTTCAGCTCAAAAAAATATAAAATTTGGTCTTTAAACCAAATTGATCGCTTTAAAAACAAAAAAGTTATGCACTTTTTTCTATAAAAATCGTTTTTCTGCTCTCCTGTAAAATGACGATTTGTCCTTTAAGCCCTTTGACATTTCCACCATCGATATGTGTGAATTAAATAATCTTTAAAACATTATTTCATACATTTCTTAACGAGCTCAGGAATTGTACACATTTCCTAGGAATTGTATACAATTCCTGGATTTCATACATTTCCTGTAACATATACAACACACTTGACTAGCACCTACACAGAAAAGTAGCGTAGTGTACTGATCTTGATTTTGAAATTAAAACAGTCGTTCACAGTCAAAATTATCACCGTGTTCCTCTCTACAACCGGCGGCTTCAAAAAAGCCTGGAAGTTCTTGCCGATTTGTTAGGAAATGTCTGACTATTGAACTGCCCTGCTACCTGTACTTAGACGTGGTCCGTGTAAAAATGTACCTAGGTATATAAACACGGCGACAAAGTATTTTGGATTAGGGAAGAATAAAATACGTAGAGTTTTTTGACTAAATCCATTGACCATTTCTTTTCAGAATTTTCTAACTAAGACGCCACCACGTGGCACTTCAACCCTGTATTTTTCAAACTTTCTAATTACTTACATAAATTTTGTTGTATACTTCTGCTACAGTCTACGATAGATAGGGTCTTCAATAGATGCAAAGGAAAAGTTTGGTTTTGTGAATAAGGATGCTATTTTAGTATTTGTTAAAGCTGTACTTATTGGTATATAAATAAATAATAAATAATAAATATGAGGGACATCTCACACACGGCCATCTGACCCCAAACTAGGCAGAGCCTGTACTATGGGTGTCAGACAGCTGATATACATCCATATATATATATATTCAACATCCAGACACAAGGCAAACACAAGTGCTCATCACTCGAATGTTTGCCCTGGGCGGGATTCGAACCCGCGACCTTGTGCTTCGTAGGCAGATGTACTACCAACTAGGCTACAAGGCCGTTATATAATATATTTAAGATCAGATGGTTGTGCTGGGACATCATAGAACAAAATTAAAAACTCTTTTAATTTGTGTAGATTGTTAATTAATTTGTAATATGGACACAAACAGGTATGACGTAAATTAATCTGTTACTCTACGGCCCACAAAAAAACGACGAATGAATCAGAACTCCTGTAGCGGGAATCGCAAGTCCGTGTCCTGGAGGTTATCTTGCATCCAAGCTTGCGCGCGCGCCGTCATCTCGGCGTCGAACTCGTCGCGCCAACCACCGGCCTTACCTACACAAACATTCCGTTACTAATATGTATTTAATTAAAAATGTATGAATGCAGTTTTAATAGTTTTTAGAAATAAAATAATGTCTTCTTTCAGTAAAATGTTCTACCTACCTACAATATTTAAGGTACTTTCCCTCCATGTGGCATCGCCGTGGGACGCCCTGTATATTTGATATATATTTGAAATTAATTCTTTTATAATTAATACTTCTATAATAATACTGAGCAAAGTCAAAGTCAAAGTCAAACCTTCTAAACCGGCGGATACGCCGCCGGGCGGAAAGCTAGGTAGTGTATACTTCTATATTTAATATTTGAAAGAGGAAAGGTTTGATTGTTTTTTTGTTTCTTTGTTTGCATCGAATAGGCTCCGAAACTACTGAACCGATTTCAAAAATTATTTTACTATTTGTGAAGCTACATGATCCCTGAGTAACATAGGCTATATTTTATTATATATAAAAGATAATTTAAAAAATATATAAAACCGCCTTCAAGGTCCTAACCTACACTAAAAAGTTAAAAATAATATATAAATCTAGGTGAAAGCATAGAAATTTAATATGGCTATTAATATTCCTTATTTACATAAATTGTAACATCATATGAACATGTGTAGAGATTGTTATACACTTCACCTTGAAGTCGGTGCCAGTTGAGGCTACCTATTTAATCGGAACCACATCTGATCTCAAAAGCTCAGATAGTTGAATATAAAATATTAAAAGACGCGGTCAGAGTACTAGGTACGAGTACTGAGCCCTCTATAGATGACTGCTAGCAGTAGAAGTCTTTTGGTCGTAATGATGGCGATTATACTCGTATTAGCTGGCACCGACTCCAAGATGAAGTAGATAGCTGAAAGCATAGAAATTTAATATGGCTATTAATATTCCTTATTTACATAAATTGTAACATCATATAAACATGTGTAGAGATTGTTATACACTTCACCTTGAAGTCGGTGCCAGTTGAGGCTACCTATTTAATCGGAACCACATATTAAAAGACGCGGTCAGAGTACTAGGTACGAGTACTGAGCCCTCTATAGATGACTGCTAGCAGTAGAAGTCTTTTGGTCGTAATGATGGCGATTATACTCGTATTAGCTGGCACCGACTCCAAGATGAAGTATATAACAATGTCTACACATGTTTATATGATGTTACAATTTATGTAAATAAGGAATATTAATAGCCATATTAAATTTCTATGCTTTCAACTAGATTTATATGTTATTTTTAACTTTTTAGTGTAGGTTTGGACCTTGAAGGCGGTTTTATATATTTTTTAAATTATCTTTTTATTTTACCCTTTTTAGTGAAAATTTACCATGACAAGTTACACAAAACTTTAATTTGTTTTGTTTAGTACATAATTATATGCAGATTTCCTCACTATGTTTCCTTTACAGTCTTACGTTTGAATTTTAAATTCTAAAACATTGCTATACTTGATTGGACTGTAAACTAAGTTTTCCGAATGGCGAACAACTGAAAAAGCCACTACGATACCTACCGTAGACGCTAGCCCGTTTAGTCCACGGAAAAAATCTTAAGTTGTTGTCTTCACTTGGGGTTTTCAAATCTTTAATCTATGACTAGTTTACAGAATATATGAACCAAAACCGCATATTACTTGTTGTTTCAATTATAACAAAAGCAACGCAATGAGTGTGCTGTTGTTTATTGAAGAGTTTTCGTTTTGGTCTTCTACTCCGCCATCAGATATAATCAAAATTTATATGAAACCATTTTGAGTACAAGTTCTATCTATAAAACAAAAACATATTGAAATCGACTGATAAGAAGCCGAGTTATTGCCAAAACAATTTACCGATCGGGTATAACGGCATCGTCAATTGAGGAGTTATTTCCTCATATCTTCAAATTTAATCATCCGATCTTAGCGAAATTTTTATGGGACCACCCTGCAAGCAAACCTGGTCGATTAAAAAAAGAATTTTGAAAATCGGTTCACAATTGGCGGAGATATCTTATAACAAAAACACAAAAAAAAAAAACATACGCGTCGAATTGAGAACCTCCTCCTTTTTTGAAGTCGGTTGAAAAAAAATAGGGATCCTTACCAAAACTTCAATAATGTACTTAACTTAAGGTGTAAAAAAATACGTAAAATATTCCTAATAATTGATGCTCCGAAAGTACTGAACCGATTTTGGTGAAACTTGGCAAAAAGATTCGATAGAATAGACCTTGCGGAAGAACATAGGCTATTTTTTACCGCTGAAAAATTCCTCATTCCCACGGGAAAATCTATTAACGCGGGCAGAGCTGTGGCGGGAAGTTAGTTTTTAATAATTTTGATATAGGTAGGTACCCAATGTCCCCGTAGCCTAGTTGGTAGTACGTCTGCCTACTGAGTCGCAGGTTCGAACCCCCGCCCAGGGCAAACATTCGTGTGATGAGCACTTGTGTTTGCCCTGTGTCTGGATGTTGTATATTTATATATGTATGTTTAACAGCTGTCTGGCACCCATAGTACAGGCTCTGCCTAGTTTGGGGTCGGAAGGCCGTGCGTGTGTGAGATGTCCCATTTATTTATTTATTTATTTATTAATGTCACTCTCTCTTACTACAACACCTACGAGAACTAATGGAAAATCCTTACTTCACTATCACTATCACTACATTATTACATAACTAGCGACCCGCCCCGGCTCCGCACGGGAAAATGGTTATTGTGGGTTATCCTTCAGTATATTATGCATGTATTATACATATAAACCTTCCTCTTGAATCACTCTATCTATTAAAAAAAACCGCATCAAAATCCGTTGCGTAGTTTTAAAGATTTAAGCGTACAAAGGGACATAGGGACATAGGGACATAGGGACATAGGGACGGAGAAAGCGACTTTATTTTATACTATGTAGTGACTATGTAGTGATTCTAGTGATAGTGATAACAACACTAAATTAAAAAAGCGGCCAAGTGCGAGTCGGAATCGCCCATGAAGGGTTCCATAGCAGCCAGTAACATAATATAAAAGTTTTTGTAGTTCGTTGTGACTTTGATCGATGTTTTAATAATAGTGAAAGGTAAATTCCGGTTTACGATTTATGACGTATTAAAAAAAAAACTACTTACTAGATCTCGTTCCAACTAATTTTCGTTGGAAGTTTTCATGGTAATGCACATCATATATTTTTTTTAGTTTTATCATTCTCTTATTTTAGAAGTTAGAGGGGGGGACACACACATTTTTCCACTTTGGAAGCGTCTCTCGCGCAAACTATTCAGTTTAGATTTTTTTTTTATTAGGAACCTAAATATCATTTTTAAAGACCTATCCATAGATACCCCACACGTATGGATTTGATGAAAATTTTTTTTTAGTTTCAGTTCTATGTATGCGGACCCCCTAAATTTATTGTTTTTTTTTTTCATTTTTGTAAAAAATCTTAATGCGGTTTACCAAGTTTCAACAGTATAGGTATTATAGTTTCGGAATAAAGTGGCTGTGACATACGGACGGACAGACAGACAGACATGACGAATCTATAAGGGTTCCGTTTTTTGCCATTTGGCTACGGAACCCTAATTAATAAAGCCCGACACAAAACCGTTACTTAATCCTTTTAACAACTATAAAAGAGCTGATAATCTTCAAATGGCTGAAGATATTTTCTTGGATCATAGCTAAGAACGCTCTCGATTGTGACACCATGCAAAAAAAAACTAGATCAAAATCGGCGCATCCGTTTAGGAGCTACGATGCCACAGACTGACAGACAGACAGACAGACACACACGTCAAACCTATAACACCCCTCTTTTTCGTCAGGGATTAAAAACAAAGTCGCTTTCTCTTTTACTATATCCTTATGTATGTTTAAATCTTTAAAACTACGCAACGAATTTTGATGCGGTTTCTTTTAATAGATAGAGTGATTTAAGAATAAGGTTTATATGAAAGGTAGCCTATGTGTTATTCTGATGTAAACGCTATATTATATTAGTGTGATTTATTTAAAATCCATTTAGTAGTTTTTGCGTGAAAGAGTAACCAACATCCATTCATACGAACTTTCGCGTTCATAGTATTAGTAGGAAGGAAGTAATATGTTGTAAAAGATTGTAGAACTACACCTTTTCTGACGAACATTTTTGAGTACTCCTTGCCAAACATAGTTCCTAAGTCACCCGTGAACTCTTTGTCTGACACAGATCTGTTTTTCTGAAAGTTCTTGAACTCCAGATGTTCGCAAAGTTGGTCGAGATGTTCTTCCGTGTAGGTCTTTCCAAAAAAGGCAGCTACCTTTTTTGCTGTTCCCTTCAGGTCCTGTGGGTGTGCTTAAAGTTTAAATGCATTCAATCCAAAATCGTTTAAAATGAGACAACAATGCCAGCCTCACTAAAACTTTGCCAGTAGTTTTTTTTGTATCTCTGTTTATCAATGATCGTATAATTGGTTTAATTTGTTTAGCAAAAATAATAGAGCAAAGTACATCAATTACCATACACGACGAAGTGTAAATAATCTGCTATATTTTAGAATTGAGAGATAGACGTCAACGTGAAAATTTAATTTTAACAATAAAGAAATTTTATTTCACAATTTAAGTTAATAACATGTTTTCCAAAATAACATTTACAGAGATCTTATTTAGACGAAAAAAATAGTGTACCTAATTTTTTAATTAAAATAGGTACACACAAACCCACCTTTGAAAGGTCTTCGTAGAATATAAAAAGCATGTTGGGATGGTGCCTTTGCACCCACGCTTCTTTCACATGCTCGAAATATGGTGTCTTAGGTGCTAAAAGGGGAAATCATGTTTAAATAGGACCGATTTACGAAGAAACAATCAAAGCATAAATCCTTGAAGCAATCAAATCATTTAGACTCACATAAATTTTTAATAAACAAGTCAAAATATTCCTTTAACTCGCATTGCAGAACCGAAGTGTCTTTAAAGTAATGGTACTGAGAAACTAGGACATCCCTGGGATCCCTGGCCACATAGACGACCTTGCACGTGTCCAAAGTATTGGCTGGTAGAAGGGACAGAGGCATATGACACTTTATAAACCGAGGAGACGGCGTGATGGCTAGCTGGCGTGTCTTTATCGGGCTTAATGTATCCTTGAGAGAGATCCTAGAATTTTCGTTAGTACAACTCTTCAGCAAAACACTTTCAAACGAATTCCATGCGAACGAACTGAAAGTTGATTAAAATTTTAGTAATTGCAGCAAAACTTTATGGATAAAAAATCTGTGGTAGTAAATAACATTTATTGGTAGAGTTGTTAAATGTCTCAAATAAAATAAAAAATTGCTAAAGTAATGATACATTATCTTTTTCGGTTTAAATAAAAAAAAATTAACGACGACAAAAGTTATAATGAAGACTTACTCGAGTTTTGTGTATCTTTTGGTCAGCCAAACCGATTTAGCTTCTTCGAAATTCATGTCATTATTTACCAACCACACCAGTTCTTGTGTCCAGGTGGTACCTACAAACATTTTCCACTTTGTTAAAAACAGAGTTTTTTTTTGCTTCTCGTAAACATGGTCAATTTTTATATCTTTTGGAAAAACAAAGATGTACCTGACCGGGGGAATGTAATCACCCAGATGTCTGTGCTTCGGAGAGGCATTTGGCGAATCTCTTCAGCGTATTGGGTGTAGAGAGATGGCAACACATAACCTCGGGGACCCACTCGAACGTACTCACATTCACTTTCTGAAAAGAAATTTGTAATTCGAATCCAACACATTTTTAAGGTTCTGTCCTCAAAAACATAAAACGGACGGAACTCTTATAGGATCACTTAGGTCCGTCCGTCCATCTATTAGCGCCTCTTCCCTCCGAAACTACTGAACCGATTGAGTTGAAATTTGGTACACTTAATTAATCCGTGACCCAAAGACGGACTTGTGACATTCAATAATGAATTTGAAATAAATTGGGCTTTGAAAAAAGTTATGCAAACTATACCGCGACGCGAGACATATCAAATGAAAGGGCTTGATATAACTGTCTCAAATACCTAGGTATATTATTTTAATAATTTCACGATAAATAGTTTTTTAGTTATGAAAATTGATCTCGTGTATTATTTCGAAATCCGGAGTTTACTTACTGCAGAAACATTTACTGAACTGCGATTTTTCTTCTTTAGTAAATGGCTGCATTTCACAAATACTTATCGCTTTGCTTTTCCTTCCCACACTTCTACTTCGTAGAATACAACTCGTTAGAATAAAAAAATAATGTTGTTGTTATTAGTTGTGAACTGTTTGTTCAAATGTGCATAGTAAATTAAACGGTGCTGACATTCAATATACCTTTTGCAGTCGAGTAACGTCATGATCTAGGGCAGAACCAATAAAAGGTGATAATTTAAATAAAGAATGAATATTAATTGTCTGTAGAATATCTTGTAACAAGTTGCTAAGAGTACCTACTTCTCCGGAGTTTAGTTTTTTTCTTCTATTTTCCTACTTCGCAGAATTTCAAATCTGGTGAAGCTTGATTGGTCGTACTTTTTCGACACAAGCATAGGTCAGTTGGTTCAAATGACGTATGTAAATATGTTAATCTTCTTATATATAAAATTTTCGTGTCACAGTTTTCGTTCCCATACTCCTCCGAAACGGCTTGACCGATATTTATGAAATTTTATATGCATATTCAGTAGGTCTGAGAATCGGCTACTATCTATTTTTCATACCCTTGAGAGCGGGCGGAGCCGCGGGGCGAACAGCTAGTAATCTTATAAATATATTGCTACAGGTGCTGGCCTTCACAGTCGATTAATGGTGCATCCAAATAGCAAAACCCATAACTATATGTGGAATATGAGGCTGTACAAATGTGCTAATATACTAGCTGTCTACCCTCTACGGGGTTGCATATTAGAAAATCAAAATTCATCGAGCAAATTTTAAAAGAACAACAAATGAAATAACAAAATTTAAATGACCAAATGTTTTATTTAGCAAAATTTTATAATCCAAATGTATGTGTCATCAAATGGACGACTGACCAAATGTTGTTAGATCAAAATTTAAAGTGCCAAATCATTCCTAGTTTTATTATCGCGAATGATATTCTTCAGTGTTTTGTTTACCTTCCACAGTCTAATAAATTAGTTAGTTTGCAATTATAAACGTTTACATATGTCCTAGGGTTCACCAGGCGGGTGCGAGCGAAGCGAGCACTGGAGTTCAGGGCACCCCTACTTCGGATAGTATAGGTTTGAAGGGTATGGCAGAAGCGATGTGGGTGAGCGTAGCGAGCCCAGATCGCTCGCCATACCCTTCGTGTTAGGTTACACATCAGAAGCGTAGCGTGCCTTGGCGGGGCCCCGTATAAAAATTCGTTTGGGGGCCCTTATAAAGGGTAAAGATTTCTTACAAAAGTAAAAAAAATGGTGCACGTTTCCCTGGCCACCACATAAGAGATACATGCATATTTGATATACCATATTTTCGAGCATAATTTCAGCTACCATAGTGACAAATTCCAGAATTAGAGACAAAACTCGAACAACGCTACGGTCTAAAACAGTGTGTTAGCTGTGTTAGCTGGAGCATATCCCGCCAGCCGACACAAGCGAGATCTTCGAAACTACTTCAAATATTCACAAGTATTAAAGCTCTAGATTTAGAGACAAATTGCAGCCATCCGTCTCCAAAAAATCTACTTCTGAAATGCATTGTGGAAAGAGATATACGAAAAAAAATACTGTGTGGCTGGGGTCCTGACCCTCCAGCTGCACAATATGGATCTACTAAACTATAATGATTTAGACCACGGTTGTTGTCTCTGCGTATAGGAGCTATTTGCAGCGATGGATGGCTGCAATTTGTCTCTAAATCTAGAGCTTTAATACTTGTGAATATTTGAAGTAGTTTCGAAGATCTCGCTTGTGTCGGCTGGCGGGATGTGCTCCAGCTAACACACTGTTTCTTGACCATAGCATCGTTCGAGTATTGTCTCTAATTCTGGAATGGCACTATGTATGATAGCTGAAATTATGCTCGAAAATCTGGTATATCAAACATGCATGTATCTCTTATGTAGTGGCCAGGGAAACTTGCACAAAATAATGCATAAAATTTAAAGAAATATTTATTCATCATAATTATCTATCTATCTAAAGAAATTGCTGTATTTTTACTTTTGTCATTTGTGAAATAGAATAAAAATTTGGAAGTTTTTATTAATTTTTGCTCAGCACGTTGGGGGCCCGGGGCCCCGTATAATTGATACGGCTGATACGGCGGTAGATACGCCCCTGTTACACATTAACCTAAACAAACCTAACCTTACCTAAACCCAATTTAGCATATGCAAAACTAGTTTGACCCAAAATTGGGTTTGGCCGGTAACATATAGGTAATAAGGCAATTTTGGTTTGGCTGGTGAAACCAGATGATAATTAATAAATGAACCAAAAATCCTTTTAACCTTTGAACGATTTGGCCTACAGTGTCATAGATAATTTAAACGTTGATATTCCAGACTTTGGTCAGTTGAACTTTTTATCAAATGACCATTGATATTTTAAAATTTGTTCATTTGTTCGTTGTTATTTTTGCTCGATGAAGTTTTGATTTTTTAATACGTAACCCTCTACGGTGCTGGCAATGAAATGCTTGATTCTAAATAAGCAGTTCACCAAATTCTCTCATTAAAAATTACAAAATATTGGAAAAAATGGAAAAGCTGTATCTTTGACGTACCTTTTTTCTAATTATTGGATCAAGTCAAATAAAGAAAAAATCCGTTTAGTTATTTTAATTAATTACATTTCAGTTTTATAAATCATTGTCGTAATGTGTAAGAACTACAGTGCAACTAAAAAATAAATAAATTCGGTGACGACCACAACGTAAATCTCAACACATTTAAATTTTAGATATAGACACAAAGACACAATAAATGATAAATTTTAAAGGCCGCAATACCGCACCCGTATGTAGGCCCCAACTTATCGCGGTTCGAGGCTCCCTCGAACCGCCCCTAGACGCGTTGGTATATGACTACTTTGGGGTAAAGCCTTTCACCCCTCTGCAAGTCCGATGAATATTGATTTGAGAAGTCTCCAAAAGAAAGCTCCATGCCCTTCGGAGCAATCACAACCCCCGCAACTTTTTTTCTAAGTTATCCATCATTTCACCTGTGAGTGGCCTCCAAGTTTAAAAATCATTATATCATGAAGGAAAAAAAAATCCGCGCCCGTTATTTGTTTTATTTCTGATCTTTTGTGACAAACCATCACGACATGCCATTTGAAAGAAAAGTGTGAATGTGTGTGTGAGTCCAAAAAATATGTCTCAGCCGGCACCCATGTGCCCATAGTACGTTTTGATTACTACTCCATGCGCGCAATTTTTTTTCCTACCTGTGAGTGGCCTCCAAGTTTAAAAATCATTATAAAATATAATGTAATCGTCCGTCTACCAAATTTAGTTTTGGAGGAAATAGGCGCTAACATCGGGACCGACAGACACCCGAGTGATCCTAGGGTTCCGATTTTTCAGGACGAAATCGTACGGAACCCTAAAAAGGAACAAGACAGTAAGATATTTGAGATAAAGGTATCAAATTAATATATAACAAAGCACCGTAATAATGCTCGCATTTTTCTATTGTAACCCATAACAATGAAAGTTCGTTTTGAAATTCGACGGGCTTAAAGCTTCAGGGGGAAAATAATTATTTATTTATGTCAATGGGCGATGGCTTGGAGGGAAATTCTTTTCCGTCAAACTGCTTATTGTTCCAATAAACTTCTTTTATTACATTGTTAGTAAAATGAGAGAGTATTTTTTTCAATTACCTCCCTACTTTAGATAATAAACCCTCTTTAGAGGCTAATCTGAATGGTTTATGGGAGAATTTTGCGCTTCAATTTAGTATCGATTTGTTTTCTTTGGCATACTTTGTTAAATATTGTTTTTAGAGGGCTGTTTTGTGCATATAAAAGAAGAAACAAAATGGAATAAGTACCTACAGCTTCATTTAATATCCACTTTGTTGGCAAACCGATTTTCTTTTTAAAAAGTGAATGATTGTATTTCGACTATCTAACGAGCATCAGAAAAACAAATCGTGTTACTTTGAACACCTGTAGGTATAGAAAAGTTGAATATTATTTTTTGAGCTTTCAACCTATGTTCCTTAGGGAAAGTTGTTTAGTTTAATGAGTAGATACTACCTCTATGTGGCGGATATTACACGGTGTATTGTATATTATTTAGTTAATGTTTGTTTTCTGAAGGGCCAAGAACATATTGTCGTCTAGACGTTGTGGAATAACTTGGAACTAGCGCTATAATAAACCTTAAGCGTGGAGTGTAAAACTAATAGGCGACGTCACTACGTGGTAAACCTTCGTGTTTACTGAACAACAACCGGCCTTGGAAGAGTACGTGGCGGTACGTATCCGTTTCTCATAATAGCTTACTTTTTCCCGTTCGGTGCCAATTATCAACGACATCACTACATCACTACATAGTATAAAACAAAGTCGCTTTTACTGTCCCTATGTCCCTATGTCCCTCCCTTTGTACGCTTAAATCTTTAAAACTGCGCAACAGATTTTGATGCAGTTTTTTTTAATAGATAGAGTGATTCAAGAGGAAGGTTTATATGTATAATACATGCATAATATACTGAAGGATAACCCACAATAACCATTTTCCCGTGCGGAGCCGGGGCGGGTCGCTAGTACTATATAAACTTAGCTTTCCGACTAGCGGCTCCACCCGCGCTAACAGTTTTTCTCGTAAGAATGAGCGATTTTCCCGCAGTAAAAGGTAGCCTATGTGTTATTCTAATGTATAAGCTATATTAATATAAAGTTTTATTAAATTTCACTCAGTTGTTTTTGAGTGAATGAGTAACAAACAATCATCCATCCTCACACACTTTTGTGTTTATAATATAAGTAGGATTTCTAACGTCCTTGCGACATACCGAATTATCCCTGGTATCAGAATTATTGAGCCATCAGAACATTTGTAGCATAACAAAAGAATTCAACCTATATTCCAGGAAAGTTGTTCAGTTTCATGTGTATTATGTACCACTATGTTGCGGATATACAACCAATTAAAGGATCATGTGTCAAAACGTCCCCCCAAAAAACAAAAACTAATAACATCGACCAACAGATTTGAAATGTAACTCAGTACATGCGTCTTAGCTATGTGATTACTTTTTACTATGGCGACATCTTTCAAAGACGCGGGATATTGCGAGAAAAAAATCGTATTATCTTAATATTGGTACCCAAAATACAATTGTAAGCATTTAATTGGGCACTGGACATTTATAGGCTAATAATAAACAATATTTATCTGTTTAACTGTAAGTACATGGTAGTCCTACATAGATAGACATTTTTTTGGTAAAAAATACTAATTTTTTTAGAGTGCATTTATATACTTAACATTCTAATAAGCGACTTTGATATTGTTAGTAATTGATAACATGTTTGTAAGTGACGAATTATTGAAATGATCCCATTGATCATGAAGTTAAAACTGGTTACGAGCGTTCCTAAAGATCCATAAGAACCTATTGACACATAGAAAAGATCTGTTGTCTCATATAAAAATTGTCATCATCCTTTCACGGTGAATATTAATTTGTCTTCATGAGATAATGGAAACGCTAAATGTTGTGATTTCATGAGTTAGATGACGTTCGACTTGTGAAATGTAAAACCTGTGCTTTATTTCGCGTATGCTGCCTTTCATTTGTCTGTCTCACGAACATATAGGAATGCATTTAAAGTCACTCTGAAAATCATCGAGCGCTCGTGAAAATTACTCGACCGCACTTTAAACTACTTAATAATAATCTAGCAGTATACAACAGATGATCTATAATCATTACACTACAATCGGTGTAAAATAGTTATAATTTGTCATAAATTTTTGAATAGAAAATAATGAAAATTTTTATTTTTCAAATATGTTGGTTTTTGGCAACCACCCTTGTACCTTAACCTACTTACATCCAACTTTTAGTGCTAGATAAAATTATTAAAGTGCGAAGTAATGAAAAGGTAAGTACAGGTTGAAATCTCAAAAATAGTAATCAACTTACCATATACCTAAACTTTGTTCAAAATATGACCACCACTGACAAGTTGAATATTAGGTCCTTACATAATGAAATTGCCGTTCAGTATCAAAAAAGTGAATCAAGTTTTTTTTAATGAAATTATTATTTAATCAATCGAAGTATGCGCCGTTGTTATCGATACACTTCCGCCATTTTATAGGCAGATCATTGATACCTTTGGAAAAAAAATCCTGGGAGCGAGAGTCTAAAATGGCGGAAGTGTATCGATGACAACGGCGCATACTTCGATTGATTAAATAATAATTTCATTACATAAAACTTGTTTCACTTTTTTGATACTGAACGGCAATTTCATAATGTAAGGACCTAATATTATTTTTGAGATTTCAACCTATATTCCTTAAGGAAAGTTGTTCAGATTCATGAGTACTGCCATATTTTGCGGATAAATAACCAGCAAATTTCACAATGTACATGGAACAGCAGGTTTGTTTGCGCGATTTCAGAATTGATCAAAAAAGGCTTTTATACGAACGAAATACGGTGTAGAATTATAAAGTTACCTATGCAGTTGTTATATTATACAGGTATTTGATAACGTCAACGTTATATATAACAATATGAACTGTTACCACCTAAACTAATATAGCGCACTACACCATTATGATTTACAACTCAGCCATAAAGCGCCGCAACTATCTGGTACTAGTAGACGATAAAAATAATTTAGCGCTGCCGCCGCGCGCCGCCACTGATGTCATGGCGTCATTAGCGCTATCTGTTTAAAATATGTAAATAAGGCATATTTGCGTTTATTTACGAATTTCACATCATACCGTAAAATGATAATTTATTCATCATCGTTTTAAATAAGTTTAATCATTAGTACGCACCTTATTTATTATTATTTTTTTACACGACAAAGGAAGATACCGTAAGAATATGTTACGAGTATTATGACTATGATTCTAAAATTCAAAAGCGCCTTGTACACATTGTTAGCGGAGAAATGTTTTATAACGTTGAAGATTATTTAAAAATGTAATTTAATCAATACAATTTAGCTCAGAATGTCATAATTTATACTAATTTATTGTTATTCTTCATTGATTTATTATTATTCTAAGTTATTTTACTTTGTAGTTTATAAATTTGCACACCAAATGAACTTTGGTTAAATGTGTGATACGATTTAAAATTATTGTAACAACTTATAATACCACATTTACAGCAAATAAAGATTTGATTGATTGAAAAAAGCAAGCATAGTAGCATAGTAGAAGCTAAACAACGTAAAAAAAAACTTGTCTGTAAAAGAATAGTAGAAAGCACATCTTACGTCTTTTTACTAAGTATTTACACAGTGATAATGAACCATACAAATATCATTCAGCTACTTAAAGTCAAGTTGAACGAGCTACATATTTTTAGTGTGTAAATTATGAAGTTGTAAGGTTTTGTTAAGAAGATCTCGACGATCGTTTCCACTTCGAAAGTTAAAGTAACTTCGGTATATTTGCAATCTTTAATTGCTACCAAGGTGTATCTACACAATTACAGTAAATCGTTCCAGCTCTATAGCTAGATTGCTGGACTAGAAGAAAATTGCTCGTAGATCTGATGGTGACGGGCGGAACACTCCAAAGAACCAACGCGATTTGAAGTATATTAAGAAAACCGCCAAACGCTTCATCTAGTGCCAATACCACCCATGCTACCCGCCAGACGGGGCGCCTGCGGCTTGAGGTGCGTACGGGAAGGTGAATTTCTATTGTATACGGGCAGTACATTATACCTATACTTCTGTGGTAATGTAAAAAAGTCTCGATTGAAAAGTCTGGAAGGGTAGAGGAGCAGATTTCCCACAAAGTTGATCCAGTCTCTGAATATTGATAGCATCGGTCGTGCTGTATGGTACCGACATAGAATAGTACCACCCCATCTCTTCCCGTGGGGGTCGTAGAAGTCGACCGAGGGATTTAACCGGAAGACGGGCAGCAGCGTCTTTCTGTGTATCTACGACCAGACACTGTTGATCGCCAACCCGCATGCCAAGCGTGGCGATTATGGCAATATCCCCCCAATATGAAAATAAATCTTTGGGGGAGGCCTTTGTCCAGCAGTAGACGTCTACTGGCTGAAATGACGATGATGATGAGGATCGGTCGTTGTGGACCTTTGAACTTTGTCCAGCAGGAGAGGTCTACGACGGTTTCTCTTCTTTTTATGGATGTATCTGAGTTTTTTTTAATTAGACTTCATTTTACATGCCAGTAAACTTTAAAACAGTCATTCTGCGAGTTACTGGCTCATTGTAGACGAGACCTAAGGTATGAGGTGTAATTACAACTTGGTAATTTTAACATGTGGTTGCTACGTGCTGTAACATTTCAAGAATATACTTTAATCTTTTAGAATGAATGTTCTTGATTATAAGTTTTATCTCAAGTTGTTTAACCGTTATTGCTTTGTAAGAAGTAAGTTAAAAAGTAATATTTCGATAATATTCTTTTCTGTTTGTAGCCTTGTTTTTGGAATAGCTTTAGACATAGTTTTAATTGAGATTTTCATGGCCTTCGTCACTGAATTTCTCTTGAAAGTTTTACGGATTTTGTCACGTTTTGTAATGATGAAATGAATTATATATGTAAATGCTACGAATAATCTAACACTTTAACATTTTAGTGTATCACATTGCTTTGTATATGTATTAAAATGTCACCGTCGTTACACGTTTAAAATTAAATCCAATGCTAATTAGAAACTTTGGGATGAGAGTAATTTTCTTAGAGCATTTTTCACTTCCCCGCCGTAGCAGGTGAGACTGTCAGCTGTCCGGAAAAGGAACACCCCTTTTTTCGTTCATTTATTTAGCGTTTTTTTTGAGATGTAGGTAAATCGTTTTTTAATTAATTTATTAACTTAAAATGTTATGGACATTCTTAGATGTTCGCGTAGATCGGAGTAACCCAGTAGAAATGTTGCAGATAATATAACCCGTAAATATATCTGTTTAAGTTTTATATTTGCATGCCTGTGGAAGTAAAGATTGAATTTTCGTAGGCCATAATATCAATGTAAATAAAAAAAGGCTTTAAATCGATTTAACTGAACCTAACCTAACCTAATTTAATAATCATTAATCGTCGTTTTTATTTATTTATATTATTTGGGGAGCTTGTCTATAGAATAGACGTATTTTGTTAAACTTAAAACGTTAATTTTGACTTCTTCCTAATTTAAATCTGTAGGATATAATAAAACGTTTAACATCAAGAAAAACAACAGAATCTGTTTTTTTTTAATCTCAACGCGATAATTCTGAAATATATAATTAGTAGCTAACATCATTACGCTGCGCTGAGGCAGCGCCCTTTCACTGCTTTGATATAAACTATTGTTGCTATCGTCATTGAAGTGAATAAACATTTTATATCTATCTATCTTATTTTTTTTTTGCGTTTTGTTGTCATGCGGTTAGCATATAGCCACAAATAAAAAGTGGAGAAACGAAACGCGATTTTACAAGAGGAACGGAATTTTCATATAATAGTGATGTATATTATGATCGTGCATCGCGACACGCAGTGGGGGCTCGGCGACGATAACGTTTTATTTATAATACATTGCGGCACGCCCCCGCCGCACAGTGGGTAGCTATGTATGGGCGTGCGGAAAATATTGTTTATTAATACAATACATGACTATATGTGTATTTTTACTTTGTATTCTTGTTTGTTATTAAATATTCTTGTAGAATAATGATAATATCAAGGTACCAAACCTGTAATAAGTATTTACTGCAAAGGCTTCATGCTACATTGGCTTCAAGGATCAAAATTTTTTTATAATATTTATTTCTAATCGCCTCTTTTTAAAAACAAGAATGCAAAATTATATCACTCACAGAAGCAGAACTTGCATCAATTGTTAAACTTAGAGCCAACCATTCTTGATTGTTTGTAAGTAAGAGGCTTTTGGTTCGATTAGCTGCTTGCCACTTTTGAACCAACCTTGGCATAAAAAATTTTGTCAATTCTTTTTTAAGGTTCCCAACAGCACTTACTTACCTACAGTTACGTTAGGATATTTACTTTTTAAAATTTCGATACACTTCGCAACGCAACAACAACGCAACAACGTAATTTCTACTAATTCCGAATTTCAAAATGTTAAAGTCGACATTGTTGTTGCATCTCAGGTTAACGAGAGTGAATGACACAAAAAATAACAACTATCAAATTATTTGGGTTATTGAGGGTAACATAATACTTTTTATTGCAGAATAACAATTTTATTTTTTATTGAGGGTAGTTATTAGCTAATATTGTTTTGATATATTTGATATTACTATTATTTTATCTACAATAAATTTTTTTATGATTTTAGATAACACTCGTTAAATTAGATAATAATTCATCAGCTCGTTTTAAAAACGCATATTTATATTATTTTTACTGTCGGCTAGTAAACGTTGGTTTAATCATCCTGAGGCAGATGGTGGCAGCTGAATTTGGTATCTATTTGTTTGTGAGGGTTAGTTCTATAATACTATGATGAAATTAGCCGGTAGCAGCTTGCAGATCGATACTTATGAACCTCGAATGACAGAAAAACTAAAAAAAAAAGTCTCAGTATATAAAAAACTAAAATAAACACAAAATAAATAAATAATTGTGCAACGATAATGGTTTTATATTGCCAAAACTATAAACATTCTTAATGAATATAGACATAAACTCAAAACTCCACGAGTTTTGACTATACCAGCTTAAAAAAAAGACAAATATTTGGTCTGGAAATACTGGCTTGGTTTAGTGTTCTTTGATGTACGATTTACTCTGTACCATAAATAGTTATATGTTTTATCTATGTTGCAAAACATATCTAAGGGTATCTTTTTCATGATAAAATTGTAAACTATCCTAAAGATAACTATCTTAAATTATACTTTTTTCCTCCATAATCCCACTGTGCGCCGCGATAAGAAATTTACTTGAATTACCCTCTTATAGGAAGGTTACTTTACTCACTTGGACGCTAAAGTAAGCTTAATGTGATTTGTAGGAAATATGTTTTGCGGCGCCAGAGGCTAGAGAGAGAGTTGCTTGCTTACTTACATTTTTTTAAATAATTTTATCTCGTAGTCTATTAAATGTGATTATGTATTTATGTTTTTATGTAGTCTTTGTTAATTATACATTTGTTGGACAGAATGAATATTAGCCTACAACAACAGAAATTATGACATAATTTACGTATTGTACTAACAACATAACGTAAATTATGTCATAATTTATGTCTTCATAATTTCTTTAGAATTTAAGATTAAATGAAGTACGTACCTACATAGTAAAAATAACTGTAGCGCTGCAAAATATTTTCAATCTTCCAAAGCGGTATTTTAAAATAGTAGCGGTGAATTTATAGTCAGCAATCTGAGCCATTTACAATTTGTAGAAAAGATAAATATAACGTCCAAGTTTAATATTGACGATGTAGCCTGCAGTGGTCGAACAATAGTCTGGACCAGACTGAGGCAAACACAATATCGCCTCGTCATACAGATTACTAACTTCCAGCTTCCAGCCACATACAGCTCCCACAGCCTAGCTTTGCGCTTTATGTATGTAACATTTCAATCTATTACTGCTATTATCTAGCCTTTGCTCGTTTGTTAACTTCTCTTTAGCTCGCCTTCCGCGAGTCAGGGTGAATAGGCCTTAACCAACTACGCTGACTCAGAGGGTCGACTGAGAAGTCAACTCAATTTTTCCAAAAACTTTTTCAGGAGACGAAAAGAAAAGTAGACTTCTTAATTATAACTGTCCGATCAAAATACCTATGTTCTTTCAGTATTTGCCAAACCGTCACTTGTATTATGAATACTATAATTCACTACTTTCCCCTCTACGGCTCCGCCGCGTTAACAGATATTCTCGTGAGAAACAAGTGTTTCCCGCGGTAAAAAGTAGCTTATGTGTTATTAAAACATATTAAGTATATTATATTATTCTGAAGTATAAGCTAATAGATACATTATCGTAAAGTGTCATTGAAATCCATTCAGCAGTTTTAGCATGAAAGAGTGACAGACGGACACAACAATACAACTGTACATCCATCCTCACAAACTTTCCAGTTTATAATATTAGTAGGATAGTATTTATTTATCTACAGCAGTAGTCTTTCTAATATCTACGTGTAGGTATGTATGTACAGTTAAATGCAGTATAAGCTGAACACACGCACATATCCCTCCCTTATTCAACGGACTTAAGAACGGTATGAAGTCCAAAGTGTTCAGCTTAGCGTGCTCTCGCCTGTACTGTTTTACCTATAGGTCTTCATCGTATCGTTGTGTTCAGGAACCGCCGAATCGGTATCAGGCTGTTGAACACAGACGACGCCGGCGCACGTCCGTCACTCGCGATCGACGACGCTTCATTTTTGAACTTAGTAAAATAATATTTTTAAAATCTAATGGTGTAAAATATTTATTTCCAAATAGATTTTAATACATATATAGTATATTACTTTTTTATTTTATACATAGATTTTCTATCTTACCAATGAGCGAAAAATTAAGAAATCGATGTAAAAAGTACGTTTTTGTAATGGTAGAGATGTTCTTTATACTATGGTCTGTTTCATATAAATCCGGACAAAAGTTCATTGACCTCTTTTTTTCTTGAAAGTTATTAAAAATAATGTAACGCCAAAATGTCTGGCAAGGTCACATGCTCATCCTGCCTTCTACTACGGTATGCCAAATTACGTATTTTGCGATAATTTCCTATAGTTTTAATGTATCGTTTGAAAAAAAATGTGCGTATTGTATGCAGGTGTCAATGACCTTTTGTTCTGATTAATATGAAACAAACCATAGATGGCAGTCGTCGCCGTTGCTAAAATCGCTCAGAGATTATACTGATAAACTCATATAATGTCCCCACTGAAGGATATTAGAATTAAAATATGTAGTGGTGCTCTAAAGGAAAGAATAAAGCGTCAAATTACTCTCAAGGAGATGGTAATAATGACAGTTCATAAACGTCCCCATTCCCTAACGGCTTATACAAAATACAATATCCTGTTTATATTTTTACACTGATGCTCTAAGACGGGACGCGAAATGTGTTCTAGCAGATTTGAGCGAAATTTCGCTTGGTCTGAAAATAGGCGCCTTGCAGTGTGTACGGAAAGTGCGGAAATAGAATGCGGCGATGCTGCCTCCGGGTGCCTCCGGTAGCAAATGTGACGGGAGCTAGCAAAACCAGTTTAATTTGAACTCTGCCTCTATGCAGGGTGTTAGAAAAAAAGTATAATAATTCTTTCAGTGACGAACAAAGTACTTAAATATAAAAATCTTGGCTTTCAATTACGAATTACGATATTAAAATATTTTTAAATCTGCTCTACGCATCAAAGTTAATTCACCTCATGCCGCTCTCGCAAACAATCACGTGGCGAAGATGCATAATATACATACGCGACGTTGCCAAAACCAAAACTAGACAGTTTGCATCTCTTTTTCACGCGTAGCGATGTATACTTATTCAAATTTCGTAATATAAAACATGTTCAAAAATATATTTTTTGTGTTTAATGTTACACATTTCACTAAAACAATACTGGGTATTAAGGATAATGATACTTTTTGTTTCAAACTGTATGTAACTAAACACATCATAAAAGCCCAGAATATCATATTATAATAACGATTTTCATATCAAAAGCTTATAATAAGGAATAAAATACATCTAGACTAAACTAAAAATGGTATCCTTAATAAATTACCGAGTGGCTCGAGCCTACCAAAGTCAAATGCCCTGGTCCTGTGCACATTGTGCGACTTCACAAACACGTTTAGAAGAAAAGCAGCTGTGGGGGTTCCGTACGTAGTTTCGAATACCGTTCTTGCGATGAAGGTTATTTCACAATGTTTTCTTTCACGGTTAGAGCGAAGTTTTGACACTAATAAAGATATTTATGGAAGGGAAGATAGATGGCAGGAGAGGACGTGGAATACCAAGACGCACATTTTTAGACCAAGTGAAGGAAAAAGTTGAAGTCGTGTCGTACCAGGAAGTCAAGGAACTGGCTATGGACAGAAAGAGGTGGCAATCACTCCACGGACAAGAGCCCTGCTCTTAAATTCGAATGAATGAATGAAATATATTTTACACTAGCTTTCCGCCGCGGCTCCGCCCGCGTTAACAGTTTTTCCCGTGGGAATGACGCATTTTCCCGCGGTAAAAGGTAGCCTATGTTACTCAGGGTGAATGTGCGTAGTCCAAAGTGTTCAGATCAGCTATTAATTGTACAAAATGAAAGCACCAGCTGTGTCTCTAATAAAGTTATTTTTAAAAGGTTCGTCTGTATCATTAATATAATAGGTCGTGTTATGACAGTTTCATTAGACTCTGGAAATGAGTGATGATCATCGTCTGCAAAACATGTTTCAGGTACAGGTTAACGACCGCTGCAAGGTAAATAAGTAATAATGGTTGGATATTTTTTATGGAAAACGTTAACAGCTCATATATGTCCCTAACGAGAGGCTCGAGTCTGCACTGAAATCAGGGTGAATAGGCCTAAGTTGACCACGCTGGCCCAGGGCTGGTCAACTTCACATACAGCCTTTGAATTTGAGTTTTCTTTCATCGTAGGAGCGTCGAATAAACGTACAGAAGTCAGCACACGCGGTTGGGCATTCGCACTACGAAATTCACCCAAAACGTCACGGAATACAGGTGCTCTCAAGGTCAACATGTCCAACTGCATGTGCTGGCTACTGTACCTACACATGAATTCCAAAATTGAAAACACATTGATACGTGCCGAGGCTTGAATCCGCGAACTTCCGAACGGAAGTGTCCTCTCAGTAGTCGATATGCCGTCTGTTACAACCTGTATACACCGTGCTTTTTTAACCGTCTTACAAACGAAGCCCAATGTATATGCCCGTGATATAGAATATATTGGCAATGTTATTTTTTTTTATCAATAAAATAATAAAACCGTGAAGTAAAATAAAATAATGCAAAATATTTTTGAATCAACCTGTACATAATATTTACAATTTAGTAACAATTTGCGCATGCGTGAGAATCGTAAATAATGGGAAAACAAAAGAAAAATATGAGATAAACACATTTTTCGATCTCTCGATCGATTATTTTATTGAAAAAATCCTAGATTTTTTTTCTTAAAAAAAAAAAAACATTGCCAAGATATTCTATATCACGGGCATATACATTGGGCTTCGTTTGTAAGACGGTTAAAAAAGCACGGTGTATATGTGGCTAATCGCTTAAACAAGTTTTGAAAAGTATTAAAATTTAATTATATTTCTCGTTTCTTCAATAAAAACTCTAATTCCGTTGTCACGCCGCGTAATGGATTGCTGGGTACGTCTAAGACATCGAAGAAAGAGTAAAAAGAAGAGAAATGTCTAAAAAAGAAACTTTAATATTATGTTCGAACATCTCCAAGGTATAAGAGAAAAGGTAAAAGCGCCGTGCCATTGTCGTGGGACTGAGAATTGTGAAAAAGTCACGAAGCCTAGGTTGTTCTCATTTAATCCATGTTATTACGGGTGCAAGTGACAACTTTAAAATCAAGTGGGTCTGTTCAGGGTAACTCACGTTAAGTACGTCACGAAAGAAGTATATTTTATCCAATATCTTACATACTAACCAACTTTCATTTTAGTTAGAAAATTGATGAATATTTACACTTCTTAAGTCATACTAACCAACTTTCATTTTAGTTAGAAAATTGATGAATATTCACACTTCTTAAGTTTGAAAATTGGTTGAAACATACTACCCGGCGGCTCTGAAGTAACGCGAGTTACCGTGAACAGACCCAACTTGATCGAAAAACTTTTTTAGGAAATAAAAAAAAAAGAATTGTACACAGACTGCCCAATCAAAATAATGTATGGCAGAGTAGATTTTTTTGTTACTGAGAAAATTTTCTTTACGAAAATGACTCAAGACCGTCGACTAAGTCCGTATTTATACGTATATATATCCGTATTTACTAAGCCGTCACTTACACCCTCCAAAGCCTGACCAAAAAAATAAAAAACCTGCTCAGGGAGCGTCAAATGTAAATTTTTATGTTAATGGCAACAGTTTCCATTAAAAATTAGTTCTATTGAAATTCCGCAATATGGCGAGGTTTTTTTAGTTCGGCTTTACGTACATTATGGCTTATCTTGGTTTGAAATTGGATCACGTAGGTACACTGACCACTTTCCTATGTCAGACGAGACGACTGAAGGTAAACGAGGAAGTTGGCAGCAGCATCAAGTGTTCAAATGTTTTACAAACAACAACTGCAATCCAAAATCCGCTTACCAAATTATGGAGATTTTTGGTAACAAATGCCTTTCAAAAGCGAGCTTGTGAACTTGAATGACATTGAGGCTGAAATTTACCAAAACTAGTATTATACTTACATAAAAACACGCTATTTTCGGGGGGCACCCGGGTGGGGAGAATTTGTATTTTATTTTAACATAAGTGAATACAAAGTATTTCACTTCCAGTCACTACTTTTTATACTATTGGTACTCAGCTACGTAATATGTTTAAAAGACATATTTATAGTGTGGATTTTTTTAGATTGGTTGCTCAGCTGACCCCGATTATTCATGTTCAGTAAAAAAGCAATTACTAAAATGTACAGCAGTTGGGAAGAACCCTAACAAACTATTTTTGTCTAGACAAAAGATGACAAGCGGAGGCGCTTTGCCGAACCTATATAATTTCATTGTATTGTGACGATTTGTTCAAAATGTTGTTACGTTTCATTTTTAAAGAACTTCACGGAATTATGGTTGCGACATGATATAAACGTGTGCCTACAAATTATACGTTTACTCCATCAGTAAGTTTATTCATTTTGTTAGATTCATTCATAATATAAAAAAAATATACGCGTCGAATTGAGAACCTCCTCCTTTTTGAAATCGATTAAAATTAAAGCACAGAAGTCGAAAGCTACCTAAGGATCGGTAAAATAGACTTCTTTAAAATTTTAAAGTTATTTACTTATTAGAAAAGTTGACAAAAAATTTTACGCTTACATTATGTACTTACGTATTGCTATTCTTTTATTGCGACAGAAAACAGTAATATTGTTGATTATTGGTCGTTATTATTCGTTTCTTTCGTAAGTATTCATTTTATCAAGTGCGTTATACATTTTAAACCGCCACAGATTCAACTAGAAATATCATAGATATCATAGACAAGACTTCCGCCAAAGGACATATGAATGCCTACTAAGATCTATGTGAAATATTGAATAGATACACTAGATTAATGTAAAAGGTCCTACGATCGTGTTCAAAGGTAATCTAATAATGGCTGCATTTTTGATCCATCAGTTTTCAATCGAATATTTCCGCTATAGATATCTCATCATACTTTTGACAGGGCTGTCAAAAGCTTGATTATTCAAATTAAAAGGTGGTAGGTGCATATTATCGTTTTCCGAAATATTTTTCGCAATTACATTAAAGCTAATAAAATTATAATGTACATTAAACAGACCTACTTGAATGTTATAATAGATTGTCAGACATGTTAGTAAGAAGACAATGAAATAGGTAATTAACATTCTTCAC
Source organism: Teleiodes luculella (assembly GCA_948473455.1). Classification (NCBI taxonomy): domain Eukaryota; kingdom Metazoa; phylum Arthropoda; class Insecta; order Lepidoptera; family Gelechiidae; genus Teleiodes; species Teleiodes luculella. The sequence goes on along the minus strand of OX419587.1, from coordinate 5,487,848 downwards.
ACACACACACACACACTAATGACCATTCTTGTGATGATGACATCCGTGTGCGTATTTATGTAATGCAATAGACGATCCATCCATCTATCTAAACTAAAGCCTTAAATAATTTGTTCTCTCAACAAACAAAAGGGAAAATCTGAACTCTATCAAACAGTTCACATAAGGAGCAAGTGAAATCCAACAAGTTCTGAAACTAATAAGCGAGGATCAGCCCTGTCGAACAAATCATATCACTAATAGCCTCACTAGCTATTAGAGTCTATGATATGACGCCTTGCTTACACCATGCCAGTTAATAAAAAATCTACTAGCAGTACTGTGTCAGGATATCGATTTACAATAATAATAATATAATAAATCTTTATTTCAGGCGTAATATCCAAAGCTAAAATAAAAACCCAATAAATAACAAAAATCCAATAAAATTATATAACAATAAAATAAAATTAATTACAAACATTATTTTACAAACATTCCATTGTTGTCTTTAATTTAAAACATACCATGCTGTCTCAAAAATTGGGTTCCTATTTGAATGACTAGTCAAATAAGCTCAGTCAGAACAATCCCTATTAATTTTAAAAAGAAAATTTAAAAAGAAATCAACTAGGTACTACTTCCTACTTCCTTACCCTACAATATATATTGTACATATATTTATATATTAATATTATGAATGCAAAAGTAACTCTGTTTGTCTGTTTGTTACAGTTTCACAATAAAACCACTGAACCGATTTTGATGAAACTTGGTACAGAACAGAGATAGGATAGATCTTGGGGAAGGACATAAGCTACCTTTTACCACGGAAAAATACCTCATTGCTATAGGAAAAACTGTTAACGCGGGCGGGCGTATTATCAAAGAATAGGAAAACGTAACGTCACGTAAGGTTTTTACTTTTATCTGACATAATAAATCTAAAATATGACTAGACCAGGCATAACTATTTATTAATCTGTGACCGGGTCCGTCGGGGGCTGCCTTTTCTATGATAAGTGTATTTTATGTCGTCGTTAAACATCTACAATTCTTCAATAATTGTATTCACGTCACTAGAAAAACTTTAGCGGTATTCCTCGGTTATGTATTATGGTAAAATTATTATTGCTACATCTAAGTATATCTTCGAGAAACAGATACGTTAGGAAAAGTTGTAAACATCGATATTCATTGTTTAGGTACTTAAGTATATCTATTACCGATTTCTGGAGATATCAACTCTTTGAGAAAGTATTTTTACGTCTATTATAATATTCCGTTACATAATAATTGAGTTAAGTCGGGAGTTTTGAATTATTTTATTCTTTAAAGATTAGATTTTTAGGTCTATGTATATAATTTAAACCATTTTACACAATAATGTTCTGTCACATAAATAATGTCTATGTCTAGGTATATAAATTTAAACCATTTTTCACATTAACGTCATGTGAAACAATAAAACACATTCCACAAGACAATAGTAAATATTCAATAAAGTAATTCGAAGCTGAATAAATATTACAATTGACGCAGCATTTTAATTTGTCCTTGCTTGCTTGTTATTATATTAACCTAGTTGTGCAAAGGCCAAAACTGGAGTAGGAATTAAGCGAAAAATCGTAGCAATTGAAAACAAAATGATCTCTTCTTTGCCTACCCCTCCGGGTGACTTTATGTAAACATTACTCTGATATTGGACAATAAAATAGCTGAAATAGTAGTATGTAGAGCAATCGTCCCATCAAATAACCCAAAAAAACAAAAAAAAACCTATACAATCGTGCCAGTTGAAAATTCCAATACAAGTACAATGATTCACTGGCAAAGTGTAGACAAACTTTATTTATAGTATATGACATAAGGATACGCCATAAACTTTCCTTCGCCCGTGAAAAGTGAGCTTAGTCACGGAAGGGTCATTAGTTTGGTATAACCCGGCCATTGCGAGTATTTCTTCAATGGTTAGGTAATGGAACTGGCAAAACTTATAGGAGTAAGAGTAAGATTATTGGTACAGCAGAAGGACCGCATAACAAAAGGAAAAACTCGAAGGTATATAATTATACAGGATACGCACATTTACACTCATTTGGAGATACATACACCGAGGAATCACAGACTCAGTCAAATGATTTTTGACTCTTTAATATCGTAAAATAAAAAATTACTTGAATGTGCCTAAATAAGCTGTTGGTAAAAATTCTTGAGAAACTTTTTTTTTTCGATACCAATAATAATAGTTTTTTTTTTATCTGAAATGTTCTTATTATTTTTAGGCTAGTGGTGGTCAGACCGTTTCTAAGGAGCGAAGAAGACCTTCAGGTCGACCTGTAAACAGATTGCGTCCATTTTCTATGGGACAGGCTGTTTGAATATTGTCCCACAACCCGCTCTTTCCCGCGGTTTTACTGTCTACTGATGCAAAACATTATTTCCTGTACTCACTCCTCACTACCAGCTAATATTCCCCTTGTGTAATGCCCTCTAAGCTTGTAAGCCAGTAATCGGACGAACGCGACCAGTTTACGAACGTCGATTCCTTCAAGTGAAATATGCTCATGGAGCCTTCCTAATCTGGCAACATAATATTGAATTGTAAACGTTCATATAAAACAACACTTTAAAAACAAATTTAGCTAAAATTCAGATTGAGATGTAGAAATAAGAATACCTAATGAGTTCTGAAGAAAATTAGAAGTTTTAGAAATTGAAATTAGTTTTTAGATTGAAAGATACTTATAAAGACTTTTTTTTATTTATCAAGTAATTAATTATAGTCTTTAATCCTGAGCAAAAGTATCATTTTTCATACGTAATAATATTCATGGCAAGAATTGAAATTTGCAGCTTCGTTTTAGTAGGCCAACGTTTTCGTCATAAACAGCCCATTATTACAGCAAGAGGCTCAAGCCCACCCTGTAACAGGGTAAATAGGCCTTAGTCGACCACGCTTGTCCAGTGCGAGTTGGTCAACTTCACACACAACCTTTAATTTTCTTCGCAGGTGTGTGTATATTATGTACAATAATGTACATGTTTTCCTTCACCGTAAGTGAGTCGATTAATAGCATATTTAATATGAATTCGAAAATTGAAAACACATTGGAATAAACCAAAACTTGAATCCGCGCATCCCCAATGGAAGACAAAGGCCTTAACCACTAAGCCACCGACGACGCTCTGTATTTTATCGCCGTTTTACTATTGGTTATTGTGTTATTTAATACATTGATTATATTCGTTCTTTGTTGGAAAAGTCTTTATCAAACTTTTATTAGTATTGTTACGCAAAAAAGGCGCATTAAACGTTGAGTTGCAGAAATCAGCCCGCTTTTACCATATTTTTAACATTATTGTATACATGGTCTAAAAAAACAAGGTCTTCTATTCCGACCACGTGACTTGACACAAGCCTACGTCATCATGCCGTTCATTCTTGTCGATTAACACGCATTCGATTGTATGATGATTGTATAATATATAAACAGGTACCTTTTTATTATTTTTTAATCCTGACCAGTGTTCTATGAATACGACTGACGCGGGATCAAGACATGCCACTATAGCAACAAAGGCATCAACAAAAAACCAAAATGACTCATTATTGACATTCAGACGATCCAAGGCGAGTTCAACAACGGTCTGGGCTGAAAATGTACTTCAACCTTTTTAACATTTCAGCACAAGTGGACCGAAACCAAATTGGAAATGTAACTGGTGAACACGGGTTTACATGTAAAGTAAGTGCGAATGCGAATTATGCAGCGCAAATTATATTCTTTACATTTCATGTAATTTTACTTGTTTCGATACCAGCTTTTGCCTGCCTTGTCACTAGCATGGTCAACACATTTTTTTCCGAAATAATAAATTAAAAATTTCAAAAATCCCCGCCATTAAACCGTTACTTGACCCTTCCAACAACTAGAAAAGAGCCGAGTCAGGGGGTTGTAATCATGTAAAATGATGAATTTCATTTTGCATGGTAGTACTTTACATCCCCGGTCAACATCTTAGATACTTTTTACCTCGGGAAAATATCTCATTCCTACGGGAAACTGCACGGAATCAAAAAACAACGCGGGCGTAGCCGCGGGCCGTCAGCTAGTAAGTAAAAGATTACTTAATATATCCTTCTGCCCCCCATATGTGTTCTTTCTTGCTTGACTGATGGCGAAGAAGCGAATACCTACCTAACCAGAGAGCAGAGGGTCACAATCTTAGAGTATAAATAGAAAAAATTCTGGGAGGGATAGAGTACGCCTATCGAGTATGAACCGTAAGCACGGATATGAACAGTCCGAATATCTTCAGCGCGTTCGTTTAGTATCAAATGGTTATCGGAGCTGATTGTTTTTCCCGGTGAAAATAAGCAGTTTAATAGAAGAACATTTTGAAATGTGCAGTGATAAGTTGCAAACATGACTCGAGAAAGAAAAATGTTATTGATTTCACCGCCCATACAAAATCTGCCAAAATTTGCTTACGCTTGACATAAAGGCAGCGGAGCGATGCGCGTGCTCTATGTATATTTATTCTCTAAGGTCACAATATTTCTAACTAGGTATTTCTAAAAGTCATTAGAAAAGAAACGCGCGAATCTATACTGCCAGTATCATATACACGAGTATAGATAAGTATGCGGATAGTGCACTCTATACGATTTAAAAACTCTATTGCATTTCTCTCACGGCCTCCCAGAGGGTTGTACTCGCAAGTTTTTGAACGTTTATGAATAAGTGAGGGCCCGTCTGCCGCATCAATACGGCCGGCTGAATGCCAAATGCTGTTCGTGACACTTTCCACTTTCCCTCGTCCTGAAAAAAACAACATGTATTTTAGGGATACGCTCATTACAGGGTTTTTTTTTTCTTTCTAATTGATCTTTGCTTGAGTCGAAAAGGTACGACGGATCAAGTTTCACCGGACTTGTCATTACAGGGTTCTTTGTTAGTACCTAGTGGTGTCATGGAATTGCAACAGAGTTTCCTAAATGTAAATTAAAATTACAAGGCGATCCTTTTCTTATCCTTCGAATATTTCAAAAATATATTTGTGATACATAGAATATAATTACCACAGTTTGTAAAACTTACTACATGTTTAAAAACATAATTGCTTTTTTTTATTGATTTCCAATATTAAAATTATCTGATAAATAAAAACACTGTAATTACATTTCTGGTCCTAATAATTAGGAAATAAAGTTTTCTTTGTTACATTAGACACATCAAAAGGGCGATTATCTATCACAATCAGTAAATACGTGACTCACAAAAATCATTTTAGCTTTTTTATTTTTTTTTTAAATAACGCTCGTCTGGCCTAACCCTTACTCCTTGACATCCTAGTACGGCACCACATTTAATTTTCATTTAGGTATATATTTCAATAGGGACTCTGGAAGTCTTTAAATAGACTTCGGACTCAGGTTGGCCGCAGTAAGGAAAATATGTTCAGGTGGGGATTTTCGGAGAACCCAAATTTGGAGTGTGTGTGTGGAACGGTGCAGTCTATGGCCCACCTAGTGTCCTGCCCTGCTTGCCCTGCCACATGCTCGCAGCAGGACTTGATGGATGCCACAGATAATGCAGTTGAAGTAGCTAGGTTCTGGGCCAAAATTATCTAAGCAATTAGTCATCGACACGATAAGAAGAAGAATGGGGACTTTTCCCTTCAATGTGTCATGAAGATGAAGCTTGTCCCAGCGACAGGCAGGAGATTACATTATTACATACATTATTTAAATGTAAGTCTATATCAATACACAGTCAATACATGTGAAAAGTCTTTCTCTCCATACTTTAGTACTTACGGAACTTGTAGCGTGTTACCCAACTCGCACTTGCCCATTGTATTTCCTTTTTCCACTACACAGTTGGATCCTGTGAATATTTCGTGCGGCTAATTTCCGAATTGAATAGCAACTTTTTTCAGGAGTGGCTTTTCACCGAAAAGTTTGCATTTTCGTGTAGCAAATTAAGTTTGTGAAAGCGAAATTTTTGGTAACGTAAATTAGCACGTCTCGTCTATAGCCAAAGGTAATTCTAATGTTTTGTGAAGGTTTTGATTAGGTGAAATTATTTTCAGACATGCCACGCCTTAATAACTGAGATAGTTAAAATTATGGCAAATTATTCGTAGACAGCTATCGTGTTAGGGGTAGTGTTATTTTGAAAATGCATATTTTGATATAAAACTTGATATTTTCTGTTAAACACATGTTTAAAAATAACCTCCAATAAGAAATCAGTCTGCTGAGTGCCAAAAATATGTGTGATGATGAAATACCCACCTGTAAATGCCGTTACTACAAAAACTATCCGATAGAAATTCTAATCTTAATTAATCATCATCACTTAATTAAGTCAGCTTCGTATTATTTTCTGGCAAGTTCAAAAAAATATCTCTCGCCGGAAGTGTATATAATATTAACAACTACAATCCCCAAAATGCGTGCTTGCTAAGCATGAAGATGAATAACTCCTCCTTAAAAAGGGAAAGGCTGTATAGCTTGTTATAATAGCACCTTAGAAAGATCAGAGATAATATTTTGTAGTTTGAATTGTGTTAGATAAATAATAATTATGATTATTGTTTTACAGAAACAGTAATAACTATCTTTTATTTCTTTATATAGATAGATGGAGGTTAAAAGACAATGACATCAAGAATAAAGTGCGACCATTTTCTTTGTAGTCACCGGTAAATCACAGCCGAAAGCGAGTTGACATTTTAGCGCAGCGTTCACGATGTTTAGGAAGGTTGCGCAAAGGTGTCGCGGCCGTTAACCTGAGCACTGATACCGAAGTGGCTGAGTTATACAGATCGAAATGTAGGGACCGATCTGATCATGCGAGAAAAATAACGGCCTCCGTGGCCAAGTCTACATCTTAACTTTGTAAGAATTTCCCCAGTTTAGACACATAATAAAAATAAATAGTAAACAATGGGGACATCTCACACACAGCCCTTTGATCCTAAAGCCTGTACTATAGGTATCAGATAGCTGATATACATACATATATAAATATACAACATCCAGACACAAGGCAAACACAAGTGCTCCTCACACGAAGGTTTGCCCTGGGCGGGATTTAAACCCGCAACCCTGTGCTTCGAAGGCAGACGTACTACCAACTAGACTGCGGGGCCGTCAGTTTAGTTAGGACATTCTTGACTTTATTGCGTGAAAAGATGATTTCGTGCTTCGGAAGGCAAGTAAAGCTATTAGTTTTGGCTACAATCTACAGATGTAATAGTCGTCGTAAGAAACCTTAGGTGGCACAATTTTGTGCCATTAATTCAATTTCTAATATTAAAGTGAAAAAGAAAGTTACCTACTTTCAAAACAACGTAATCACTAGGAGTACAGAATTTACTAGAAGTAATCCTATTCGCTAAGTGTCCGTCTTGTCACAATACCGAGCAACAGCAACCTATACAGCCGTATGTACTCCTAGTACCTTCGCTTGCAGCCTTCCACTCACAGTCGTCTGCAGGTTCAATGCCATTACCCGCTCCAAATAGACTGAAATGTTGAATATAGTCTGAAATAAGGAAAACAACTTGGAAAGCTTACGGAAATTGGCGAGGAGATTTTCGATCTGGCTCGTAAGATGGAAAATAAAAAGTGCATTTTAAAATATTAAGCTGATATTATATTCTTGGCTACAAATTAATTTAAGATTCTAAAAACTAGTTCAAATTGACTTATTTTCTAAAACTAGAACACTTTTAATACTGATTCGTAGACTAATTTGGAGAAAATTTCACAATAATTATTTATTTATCATAATTTAATTCTCGTATAGCCGTAGTAGTAAAATTATCAAAAACATAGAGATGAAATATACCATTTGTGATTAATTTTAAATAATAGTTTATTTCTCGTTAAAAAATATTGTTCAAAAGCTCACAAACATTCTAAAATGCAAAAATTTTGAATAACATTTTCCAAAGTTATTAATTTATTCCTCAAAAAACAATTAAACTTTCGAGAGATTTTGTCGATATACTTAAGTGATTAAACGCGCCATTCAAAATAAAGCAGCCCCAAAATACCTCTCAAACATCAGTTTAGTTATCAAAAACTAATTTGAAACTTTAATAATATTAATATTGAAAGCACTGAAATATCCCTTAAATTCAGTTCCAGCGTTGCGACGCAATTTTACGACGGATAGAAATAAACCTACGGGGATTTAATTTCAATTTTGTGGATTAAAACGTATTAGACGTAGGTCTGGGAATTAGATATTAAATATACACGTATTTTTTCTACGATAATATGATTCTTTAGTTCCGATCAATGGCGTTATTTAATATGACGAAGAAAAGGGGTGTTATAAGTTTGACGTGTGTCTTTCTGTCTGTCTGTCTGTCTGTGGCATCGTAGCTCCTAAACGGATGCGTCGATTTTGATCTTGTTTTTTTTTGTTTGCAAGATGTCAGGTGCAAGGTGTTATTAAAACTTTTCCCTAGGAATAAGAATTATTGAAATGGTAAATGGAGGCACAACTGAGACTTACATAGATGATCTATTCCATCTGTCAAATTTAAAACAAATAGTTTTAGCCGTTACTCAAAGTTTACGAAACAATTGTAATCTAAATCCGTCGGAGCAAAAAAAAAACATACACACGTTCTCATTTATTTTACTCCTGACAGTAAATAATGTTGTAAAGTTTGCATCGAAATTGAATTTCACATTGAAAAATGTATTACAAAATTTAATTATGCTTTTATGTATGATATACGCAAGTTCATAAATGCTAAGAAATTCCTGAAACTTTTTGAAAGTTTGTGAATTAGTAAAATGCTTCAGTCTGGCGGAAAACGATCAAAACACGAGGGAAAAAAATGAGATAAAGAATGAGACAGTTTTCGATATTAATAGTATTTTCTTCTTTAAGTTTTTAGAAACGTTTTCAATAGACTGTTTTTGTGACAAAAGCATTGATACATTTAAAACAAAGTAAAGGCAAATAGATGTGACAGCAATACTAATGTTACTATTGCATATTTAGTTTTATTTTTGCATAAAATATCTTAGATTTATTAGTTTACTATGGTTTTAATCCTCATTTTTCTTTATATCAGCTTCTTTGTTGGAAAAACTATTTTACCTGTGTAATCATTTTTACCTACCTAATTGATTTTCCCTTTTCCCCGAAGTTTCGTGAGCAATTTGTGAGAGAGCTCCTGAATCAAATTATAACGACTACCTCGAAATAACTTAGCAACGTTTCGTGGTCAGACATTCAAGGAACCGCGATAGTAATGGATAACGTTTCAGAGAAAAATGAACGAGAATTTAGGTAACCTTGTTTGGTATTTACTATTTATATACAACACAATACAATTACTTTATTTACACCAAAATAAACAGTAGGTACTCACGAAAGCAATACAAACACATACAAGAGTCAAAAGGCGGCCTTATTGCTAAGGTAGCAATCTCTACCAGGCAACCTTAAGGTCGAAAATAGCGTTAAGTAGAGTACAGTCAACTGCAGATATATAACTTAAACCCCGGCGCTAAGACGAGGGTTGAAGTATATGGGTAGAGTACAGTCAACTGCAAATATAACTTAACGGCGCTAAGATGAGGGTTGAAGTATTTAGATAGAGTACAGTCAACTGCAAATATAACTTATCGGCGTTAAAATGAGGGTTGAAGTATTTAGGTAGAGTACAGTCAACTGCAAATATATAACTAAAACGCCGGCGCTAAAATGAGAGTTGAAGTATTTAGGTAGAGTACAGTCAACTGCAAATATAACTTAACGGCGCTAAGATGAGTGTTGAAGTATTTAGGTAGAGTACAGTCGACTGCAAATAAAGCTTAACGGCGCTAAGACGAGGGTTAAACTATTTAGGTAGAGTACAGTCAACTGCAAATATAACTTAAACATCGGCGCTAAGATGAGGGTTGAAGTTATTTTGTAGCTGATTGTATTTTACCTTACTCTACTGGTTAAAGGTAAAGCCAGTTTAAGGATTGTAATTATCAGTATTATAACGCGTGTCGCGCAGCTTCTTCTAAATCACAACACGTTTATTGATATTTATGCACTTTATTAATTAACTGAGAACACATTGAAAGAAACTTATCTTAAATTACTAGTTTCCCTATATCACGAGCTATCCTGCCCAGAATACGTCACAATCCAACCGACTCAAACCATGAAAATAAATATCTCGAAACAGATTCAAATTTAGAATGTACTTTCGGCCAGACCGACAAGCAAAGGAGATGGCATAACCGATGCCACAGAATGTAGACATTTCCACTACCACCACGACCGTGTGGAATGGAGGCCTATTCAACTTGTTTCAGGGAGGCTCGAGCCCCTCGGTGGGGACATATCGACGATGAAGTGTAATGACCTCCTAAGTACAATTTTGCCAATTTTGAGATTCTTATGAATATAGATTTAAAATACAAATTCGCATGTACGGGCAAGACCATCAAACTACATTTCGTAATTTATGATGAGTTATTGAAAAATGAAAATAGCTTCTAAGTTCATTTGCGTAAATTTTGCTGCCAATATCTCCTATCTACGTCTCACCCGTGCGTACTCTAAGTTGATTAATGTTTCATCTCAGACGTAAGACGTCCACTGCTGAACAAAGGCCTCCCCCAAAGATCACTACAATGATCGGTACTGCGCTGTCCGCATCCAGTGACTTCCCGCGACATTCACAAGATCGTCAGCCCACCTTGCTGGGGTCCTCCATCGCACAGCCGAATTTCAAGAACCTTTCTGCCCGAACGGCAGTCGGTTCTACGCGCAATGTGACCTGCTCACTGCAACTTATGTCTAGCGATTTTTCGGGATATGTCCGCGACTTTGGTTTGCCTGCGGATCTCATCATTCCTGATACGATCGTCTAGGGTGTACCGACCCGCCCCTAGGCTAAAAAGACAATGAAATGTTTTGGAGGTCTTGCCTTAGCGTAGAAAGCACAATAATAAAATTTTCCTAAAAATCTCTAAAATCGAATAATTAATCTCAAATACATAGAACTAAGTTGTAAAGAGCTTATTATAATCAAATATGTTCAATACAGGTCGAATGTAACAAATAGAAAACCTTTTGGAAATTTACCTTTTTACTTTATACGTTCCTGTATTGAATTGAAATTTCTTAAGTACTTTATACGTTCTTGTAATGAAATCAGCCGATTCCTTAATAACTTCTAAACTAAAATAGATAGCGCAATTCTGATTACTGATTTGGAATCAGGATAAGCGACACTATCTAAAATATGAGTTTGAGCAAGTTTTTATATTTTTGGCCGCGCACCTTCGTTTCGTGTCGTCCGTATATATGGTGGTGAGAGCGTCGGTCAGTAGCACATAGCGAGGGCCGATGTCGAAAAGCATGAAAAATACTTAGTAAAAGATAAGTATGAAAACGCTCTGGGATTGGGCTAGAAATAGTTCAACTCTCAAAAATATGTGAAAATTTGCTATTTTCAGAGTGCTAGGCGTTGTTTGCGAAATTTGCGTCTTTCGTCGGGATTACGGTCTCAGTACGATTGTCGACGTCCTAAACGCTTAGAAGGTGGTAGATAAGTTTCTATGGGTGTTTGGAGCTTGACCCAGGTGTTGGCAGACATTAGTATATAATTATAGAAAGTGCACGATTGCTAGAGTTTGGGTGTTTGCAAGTCATTCCTATCTTACAACCATGATGAGTATAAGTCGGTCGAAAGATAGACTCGCATCAAAATATAATATTTCTAGGAAAAACTTCTTACACATCGTCGCCCGCGGTGGAAGCTTAGACTTCCCTAAAACTTTAGTAAATCACGCCGACGCCGAATAGAGACTTCATCTTGTCTGACGCTTGAAGACGAGGTGTTTCTGGACTATCGTAGGTTTCCAATTAATCAAAGTAATTAGGTCTGCAAGGAGAAAGTGAAGTTGGCTGATTCATTAGTTTGTGATGAAGCTTAGACGATGTACAACTTCCATGTTATTCCTATATACTAGATTGGAGACGTACACCAGTCTTCCTCCAAGGCATATTGTCTGTGGAGAGGCTTTGAGAATGAATGGCTGTGGAGAGATAACGCGATGTTGGAATAGCGTAGCTAATCTTAACATGCAGTAACATTCCCAACAAGCAAAAATCGGTTTCATAAGAATCCTGGAACCAATTTTTTGTATACTTATAACGAATTTATAAGCGCTTACTAGCCCGGAAAAGGGCCCACTTTATAAGCGTATTCTGCCTTGTAACACCCTGATAGTACTCTCGTCGAATTCGACTTACGACCAATACAGCCTTGTAATGGCATTGTGTGAAACTGTATACACCAACAAAATCAATTATAAGTGTCTTACAGAGCTAATCTGGATTATTACTCACTCCACAATTCTACTAAAAGTTATAACTCATTCGGTCATTCATTCATTTGCTTTCCAAAATAACGGAGTTTTGTGCGTCGGTGAAATAAATAAAATACAAATATTTGAAGAACAGGAGGAGAGAACTAAGGTACCTACGTGTATTCTATTTTTATTTCATTTTCTTAGACTGATCGTTATTTAATGTTGTTGATCTTAAACGCATGGGGACCTCATATTTCCTGTGCAACATTTCAAGTTTTAGGTCAAAATTTTAAAGCCCCCCTTAAAATGAGCATTTTTATATTTTTATTTATTTTATTTTAAATAGTCACTGTTGAGTTTAATCTCCATTTTATAGGCTAGCATTTTGAAGTACGTTACTACACCATTATCAGGGTACTCAGTTCTATAACGTCACGCGCAAAACTACAATCAAAATGGCTGATCCAGCGTCATACACGAGAACTTTTTCGGCTCATAACACCTTATTCCAAAGGTAAGTAAACTTATAATAGCTTTGACAACTATTTTATAAGTTTATTGGACTATAAAAGTGTATGGCAAGTAGCGTAATAGGAAAAAGTAGTATCTTTGAAAGCATTTATAGGATCGCATAGATCTAGAGCCACTTTATACTTACAAAATGCCTTTATGAAACTCTTTTACTAATAATGGACTCAAGTATCGTACTTTTAAGCGCTTATAAGTGCTACTTATAACAATGATCAATCTCAAGTCTAGTTGCTCCTATTTGAAGCTTTTATAAGTGAGTTTAGCTTATAGTGGCTATCAAACATGACCTTATAAGCGCTTATAAGGTTAAATATAAGAGTAATTGCGATCAAAAACTAAGTAGCATTTTCTGGAACACATAGAAGAGTAGTTGGAAACGCCAGAATCATTATAAGAGTCTTATAAGTGTCATACACTTATAAAGTGTGTATTCTGAGGCTAATTTGCTTGTTGGGATTAGGTTCTTCGGAATCTATTATACGATGTTCCCGTATACAGTTGCCGTTACAGTATGGTAGAGAGGCCGGCTTATTCAGCTATCGTCTCTTTATGGACTGACGTTCAAGAAGCTAGGAGGTTGTATTTCTATATGAACTCCTACTCGAACGCTTAGCGGCCCACCTTGGTGGAAAGCTTGGATTGGCTTCCATAATTGCTAGACGTGTGTGGTCTTTAAACATACCCAAATTATATCATATTCCCTATACAGGTAACAAGCGTTTGCCGTGGTGGGAGCTCGTTGACTACGGTCATCTTATAACGTACAGGCTTTGTACTCCATTGTAAGCCCTGATACGTATGGTTCCAAACCATTTTGCGAGCGCCTACCTCGGTAGCTTGTCGACTGCGGTCGCAACGAACAGGTATTGGTTCGCCATGTAAGCCCTGCAACAATCGGACTCACAATCCGCACCAATCGACCTCGGTCGCACCGGGAGATCAGATGGCATTGTCCTTTGGGATAGCGATCTTCGTAAGGGCGGGCTACGGCCTGCCCTTTTCTTTCACTTGAAAAAATATATATCTATGTATGTTTTAGTGGATTTGAGCCTCCGAGACCTGATATTCCCGGTGCGGTGAAAGGAATATTGTATGAATAGCAGTATCATTAGAGAGACTATACGACAGTATTCTAGAGGCGTTTGAGTTACAATTGTTGATGATGTTGCGACTGGTAAGTGTATTGGCACACGCTTACTGGGAATTTTGTCCATTTAGAGACATATAGTAAGTGTATTGGCACACGCTTATCGAATTAAAGGATTAGGAGATGAGGGAGCGGTTTGCAGTCTAGCGACTGATGAATGGCTTTTCTTGTTGATAGTCCTGCCCAACCCATTTTATAAACTTTCATATATTATTCACAACTGACGTTGGTAGTTCTTATTAGGATAACGATGTTCAGGTATCAGACAGAATTCAGCCCGCTGTTTACAATAGAGGCATTGAGAACGGAAACACTGTGATATCTAAAAGGAAATGGGATATTACTCACAAGGCGTAGAACGGATCCTACCCTAGACGATTACAAAGGCCAATTAGATAAAATATAAATAGAGTAGAATTCCTGCGAAAGGATTTTATTTATTTTATATTTTTAATAGAGGACAGGTGCAGTTACAATTTGGTGCCGTGACCAGGATGTTTATTATCTGATAGATGGTACACGAAACGGCACAGGCAAATTGAGAAATGAGTAAGAGGTGGCGAAAGCCACAATTTGTTGCTCGTGAAATGGAAAGATATCGAACAGTGTGGAAGTTTGAGATGCCAAAGTATTTAGCCGGGTTTTGATGTGTAGTGAGCTGATGGTTTTTGGTTTGCAGCATGTTGGGACTGCAGGTTAGAAGTAACAGTGAGGAAGTTGTAATTCTGTAAAACCGCAAACATTGATGAAGAGAGGGAAGTTATAGAGATGGCTCTAGCAAAAACATTAGGTTCGGCCAACGGATGGACATGCATCTTTCGAGGCAGACTAGTGACGATGTATTTCGTAGAATTAGATAGTGTCGATAGATGAAGTTGGAGACTCCTAGTCGAATCCTAGATGTTGAAATTGAGATTATGAAGGCATAATCCTGTGCAGAAGCACAAAACTTGTAAAGATTGGGGGCTGTTAGTTCTCTTAAAAATCAGAAGGATGGGGGCTGTCTGGAAGATCTAAAGGCGGGGGGCTGCTGGGATCTAAATGATGCTTAATCTTATACTGGAATTTAAAAGCACATTGAATGATGGGTCAGACAGGAGACATATGTGAAACGATGGTCTCAAGTTTAGATAGACAATTATTAGGTGAAGTTTATCGGCATGATAATTTGATAAACTGTTAGATGTGCTAACCAATAAGCTGAGATCAAAGGTAGCACTGAAGTAGAATAGATTGTAGGGAAGATAAGGGAATATGAGGTAGGCTAATTTACTTTAGGTTTTTCGATGTTAGATTACAGATGTTAGGATAGGGAAAAATCATTTTGAGCGTTTGGAGATGAGTTTGGAATCTCTTATGATACGAGCGATAACATGGAATGTTTTGTGCGTGTGGACGATCAAGGAGGTCCACGCTTTCTGAGCTTAGAATCTCTGTCTACAGGATAGAAGAGATGCGGAGAAGGCCGCAGTGGATAAATGTTGTAACAAAAACAAACCTCCAGGTGAGGATTGGGATTACAGACATAAGACAACATTCAGGCTTTACCGAGTGTTATCGAGTATTGTTCTCTAAGACTGAGTTTAGCAGGTTTGTTGTCAAAGCCGAGATCGTAGTGTTGACTGAATTGAGTTTCACAGGTGCAAGCGTTTTGTTGTTGTTAGCTCTGTCATGGAGGTCGACTTAATCACTAGGTAGCGAGATTTGATTAAGTGGGGAGGAAGCCCTATGGGTTTTGAAAAGTATTGATAATTTAAGATTGTCATGTTCAGCAGATCGAAAGGATTGACTTGGTTTGGTTGATCTGGGAAGAGTGGAAATTCCCGTGTCACAGGAGCTTTACCAACCTCCCTTGTCATTTCATAGGCCGCCGCCTTTGGATGACTGGTCTAGCCACTGTAAGACAGATCTTGCTGCAGAGTGGACTTGCAAGAAAATTATAAAATTTATTGTGGATGCAGACATTAATGAAGCCGTGGTGGTGGAATTAGACGCAGGTCTACTCGGTTTCTTTTTCTACACATTTTCGGTAAGCCTAGCAAGTCTATCACAGGGGTTTAAGTACTCGTCTGGATCAGGCCTCTTCCGGTAGAATAGCGATGCATAGAGACCAAGTTCACCTTAACCACAATGAGTTTTATGATGGGTGTCAGACAGTGAGAAGGACTGCATTCATGCTTGTTCTTAGACTCATTGTGTGATACTGTATTGAATGAGGACGAAACGGACGGAGAGACTATATACGAGTACCTCGAGCGAGGGAAGCTGTTGTAGTTTGTAATATGAAGCATTAGTTATGCCTAAGAAACTTCAATGGTCACGAGGTTCTTAGAAACGACTGTGGTTGACGGGTGTAGCTCATCATGCACTTGATAACTATGGGCGATCAAGGGACTTAGTGAGGAATGGGAGTGACGGTGGCAGGCTTATGCTGAAGATTGATTATGAGATTCGAGAGATTGGAGAAATATTCCTAAGTGCTGGAACTAGTTGGAAGCTAAGAATGTTGAAGATGAGCTGATGATAAGTAAACGTAGGAGTACCTCGAGTGGGGGAAACATATAAGCCTAAAAGTTTGAGCTTTGAAAATTTATCTTCAGTAAATTACGACAAATTTTGGGGGCTGGATGTACCGACCCGCCCCTAGGCTAAAAAGACAATGAAATGTTTTGGAGGTCTTGCCTTAGCGTAGAAAGCACAATAATAAAATTTTCCTAAAAATCTCTAAAATCGAATAATTAATCTCAAATACATAGAACTAAGTTGTAAAGAGCTTATTATAATCAAATATGTTCAATACAGGTCGAATGTAACAAATAGAAAACCTTTTGGAAATTTACCTTTTTACTTTATACGTTCCTGTATTGAATTGAAATTTCTTAAGTACTTTATACGTTCTTGTAATGAAATCAGCCGATTCCTTAATAACTTCTAAACTAAAATAGATAGCGCAATTCTGATTACTGATTTGGAATCAGGATAAGCGACACTATCTAAAATATGAGTTTGAGCAAGTTTTTATATTTTTGGCCGCGCACCTTCGTTTCGTGTCGTCCGTATATATGGTGGTGAGAGCGTCGGTCAGTAGCACATAGCGAGGGCCGATGTCGAAAAGCATGAAAAATACTTAGTAAAAGATAAGTATGAAAACGCTCTGGGATTGGGCTAGAAATAGTTCAACTCTCAAAAATATGTGAAAATTTGCTATTTTCAGAGTGCTAGGCGTTGTTTGCGAAATTTGCGTCTTTCGTCGGGATTACGGTCTCAGTACGATTGTCGACGTCCTAAACGCTTAGAAGGTGGTAGATAAGTTTCTATGGGTGTTTGGAGCTTGACCCAGGTGTTGGCAGACATTAGTATATAATTATAGAAAGTGCACGATTGCTAGAGTTTGGGTGTTTGCAAGTCATTCCTATCTTACAACCATGATGAGTATAAGTCGGTCGAAAGATAGACTCGCATCAAAATATAATATTTCTAGGAAAAACTTCTTACACATCGTCGCCCGCGGTGGAAGCTTAGACTTCCCTAAAACTTTAGTAAATCACGCCGACGCCGAATAGAGACTTCATCTTGTCTGACGCTTGAAGACGAGGTGTTTCTGGACTATCGTAGGTTTCCAATTAATCAAAGTAATTAGGTCTGCAAGGAGAAAGTGAAGTTGGCTGATTCATTAGTTTGTGATGAAGCTTAGACGATGTACAACTTCCATGTTATTCCTATATACTAGATTGGAGACGTACACCAGTCTTCCTCCAAGGCATATTGTCTGTGGAGAGGCTTTGAGAATGAATGGCTGTGGAGAGATAACGCGATGTTGGAATAGCGTAGCTAATCTTAACATGCAGTAACATTAGGTTCTTCGGAATCTATTATACGATGTTCCCGTATACAGTTGCCGTTACAGTATGGTAGAGAGGCCGGCTTATTCAGCTATCGTCTCTTTATGGACTGACGTTCAAGAAGCTAGGAGGTTGTATTTCTATATGAACTCCTACTCGAACGCTTAGCGGCCCACCTTGGTGGAAAGCTTGGATTGGCTTCCATAATTGCTAGACGTGTGTGGTCTTTAAACATACCCAAATTATATCATATTCCCTATACAGGTAACAAGCGTTTGCCGTGGTGGGAGCTCGTTGACTACGGTCATCTTATAACGTACAGGCTTTGTACTCCATTGTAAGCCCTGATACGTATGGTTCCAAACCATTTTGCGAGCGCCTACCTCGGTAGCTTGTCGACTGCGGTCGCAACGAACAGGTATTGGTTCGCCATGTAAGCCCTGCAACAATCGGACTCACAATCCGCACCAATCGACCTCGGTCGCACCGGGAGATCAGATGGCATTGTCCTTTGGGATAGCGATCTTCGTAAGGGCGGGCTACGGCCTGCCCTTTTCTTTCACTTGAAAAAATATATATCTATGTATGTTTTAGTGGATTTGAGCCTCCGAGACCTGATATTCCCGGTGCGGTGAAAGGAATATTGTATGAATAGCAGTATCATTAGAGAGACTATACGACAGTATTCTAGAGGCGTTTGAGTTACAATTGTTGATGATGTTGCGACTGGTAAGTGTATTGGCACACGCTTACTGGGAATTTTGTCCATTTAGAGACATATAGTAAGTGTATTGGCACACGCTTATCGAATTAAAGGATTAGGAGATGAGGGAGCGGTTTGCAGTCTAGCGACTGATGAATGGCTTTTCTTGTTGATAGTCCTGCCCAACCCATTTTATAAACTTTCATATATTATTCACAACTGACGTTGGTAGTTCTTATTAGGATAACGATGTTCAGGTATCAGACAGAATTCAGCCCGCTGTTTACAATAGAGGCATTGAGAACGGAAACACTGTGATATCTAAAAGGAAATGGGATATTACTCACAAGGCGTAGAACGGATCCTACCCTAGACGATTACAAAGGCCAATTAGATAAAATATAAATAGAGTAGAATTCCTGCGAAAGGATTTTATTTATTTTATATTTTTAATAGAGGACAGGTGCAGTTACAAGGGAAACTCAAAGCATAGGCGTTTGCATTGCTCTTTGGGTGACTTTGAACCTTCTTATGAGGCTCAGGAGGTAAGTCTTCCCTGGCAACACACATTGGTGAAAGAGTTACGAATTGAGACACTGGTGTATTTGAGACGTATTATAGACGTGTAAGTGGACTTTTTGTCCCAGGTAGACGTCTACAACTTCGAGAGCTTAGTCCCTAGCTTTTATAGGTGTCAAGAAGTTTGTTTTCTCCATGTTGAAGGTGAGTGATGTACTACCCATTGATATTGATGCCATGGCCTTCCCGGTCTAGAAGCTTAAAGCCACCATCGAACATTTTCGTAGAAATAACGTCTTCCTGTCTCACACCCCGCTGCAGCTGCATTGGTCATGGAGTTCTGATCCTGGAGTCTGACATGGTGGCGTTCAAACACTTCAGCACCTCAATGTATCAGTAGTCAATTTTGCACCTCTGAAGAGATCGCAGCATTGCCCTAGACTCAATCAAATCGAAGGCCTTCGAATAGTCTACGAACACTAAGCATAGTGGCTGGTTATACTCTTCGTTCTTCTGTACAACCTGCCGCACCGTGTGAATGTGGTCTATAGTACTATAGCCTTTTCGAAAACCAGCTTGTTATTTAACAGTTATTCCGGCATCTCCCGGTGCCTTGTAGTTTTTTAACTGTTTGAGAGCCATCCTAATCTTGGACAGGCTGACGTTCGAGATATCTTTGGTATAGAAACAGGCTCTGGGGCCAGTTTCAGCTTGGCTTGGCAGAACCCCTCGATTTCCTCCATTAGCTCAGGCTAAGATGTCACAGTTCTACTGTCCGCAGTCTTCAGCTTGGCCAATTGGCTTTGCCCTTTGCCCCATCGACAGATCCCTTACAAACACCTTGGGCCCTTTATTAATCTTAATGGCATCTTTAATACGATCCGTATTAAATTGGTGAAGGTCGCGAGTCGAAGACTTTGATATCTGTTTATTGAGTCAATCAAATAAAGAAATGTAAACAAATAAAAATATAGTAATTCATTTGATATATCGGACGGTAATCTATCACATAACCAATCTAAAAGTCTGTAGGTACGAGTAAAAGTTTCGTTTCAAAAAGTACCTATCACATTTCATCGCTCCCAACGGGATGCTCTTTTTGCCTTCCTGAAAGCTTTCAGTTTCAGTTAAAAGCACTTTTTGAATAGAATGTTGCAATTTTGTACCTACATTTTATTTTTTATTTTTTTTATACTGGAGAATATTTTAAAAGAAGCGGGAAGTTAGATTTATTTTTGTCTATCCATTAGTGTTATAGTGAAGATACATCTTAACAACACGCTTTGCTTGGTAGTCATTAAAATGAGTAGATTACTTTTTGACTATTGTATAGTAGCCAACATATGCGGCTGGATATTTTGACCTTCAGAGCGCCCGTATTCGGATTAGCGGTAGGGGTGAATTTCGTAGTGCGGGTGTTCAGTCGCATGTGCTGGCTCCTGTACAATATACAATGTATTGAATAATTTTTCAGTTGTTTACTTCCTACACACGTACTTCCTAAAACGTCTCAATTTTAACGTTTGGTAAGGACAGAGCATTTTATGCCGTTGAAATACTTTTTCCAAAAATTACCACCGATAAAAGGAAAATAATAGAATAGAATCATGTTTATACTTGAATTATAGTTTTTGTATATTTAGTTTCTGGTATATTTTGAAATACCTACCAGCAACAATCTACGTAGAATGAACCATAATATTACATGGTTACAAAGTTATTTTGTGTTTCAAAGAAGACAATGTTGTTTTACAGCTTATTCTTTAAAAAAGAAACAATAATACAACATTGTAACTTTAAAAGACTTTTATGTGACATGTATTTACGCTTTTTAAGCATACATAACGTTATATTTACAAAGTAAAACATGGACGCATGTGCAAGACATTTTTCTTGCAGATCTTTCTTTAGCTTTTTACGGTAAAAGGAAACAAAACACGTAGTTACTTTTACACTTTTGCTAGATAGAGCACGCGCATCGCTCTGCTGCCTGTATGTCAAGTGTAAGCAAATTCTGGCAGATTTTGTGTGGGCGGTGAAATCAATACCTAACATTTTTCATTTTTGATTTGTTCCTCAAGTCATTTTTGCAACTTATCATTGCACGTTTCAAAACCCTACCAGATTTTTTTCTATTTATACTCTAAGATCATACCATTTTCTGGAGCTTTTCATTAAAAGTGCATTCTTATTTTTATTGGAATTGTAGAAATTCCTAAAAAAAATACAATATATTTTTTTCAACGTTCCCGGCTTAAACCTGTCAACCCAAGAACTCTTTATATTTATGTTCGCCGTACAAACAAGAGCAAGCTAAGCTCAACAATTTGCACCGTTCATAAGTCCGTTAAATAAGGAGAGAATAGCGGCGCGTATGTTCAGCTTACCTTGCACTAGATAGTACTTGCCAAAACACAACCCGACACATATTCAACCAAGGGAATAGGAAAGAAAGAAAAGTTTACTATGTAATCAACAACAAATGCGATCCCCAATCTACCGTGATATAGTAATCTTGTGACCAAATATGCGTGGTCGCCACTATACACATAAAGACATTGCATGGACTACAAATTACTATTGTAGTAATTATAGAATTTAAAAAGATATCAGAAAAACAGAAATAACATTTTCACCTAAAACTTTCTTACAACTACTTTCTGAGGCAACACAACTAAAATAAAAGATGCAAGAGGGTATTTACAAAAAGAGAATAAACAATTAACTTTACAGACTGAAATATTAAAATGGAGACGAAGAAAAATAACTCGGATTTAAAAGAATTGCTTTTAGTTTAGAACTGAATACAATTAAAAAGTAAATTAGAAACTTGAGAAAATGAAGTGTTTCAATGTAGCATTTTTCTTTTAATTCTTTTTTCTAGTCTACAATGGAGCTGTGAACAAGAAAAAATGTGGTAAATTCCAAGAAGAAGAAAAATCTCTTGTTTTGAAAGAATTATCTTAACTTATACTTAGATTTAGGTAAACGGGGCTTTAAGACACTCTTTTGCTTCATTACAATAAAACTTATTTTATATAAGAATATGAATTGTTAAATAAATTCGCTCAGATGTGTACAGTCTGTGCGTTCTTCACTTTTTTAAAATGAAAATTACAAAATGAATATTAAACCAATACTGTAATTGAACAAATTACGTTAAAAAATAAAGAATTAAAATAGCTCGGACATAATATAACGAAATGTGCCGTTGCATCATCTAATCGTGAGGAAACTTGCACACACCTGCAAAGTAATTCAAAGGTTGTGTGTGAAATTGACCAACCCGCACTGGGCCTGCGAGGTCGACAAGACCTATTCACCCTTATTTCAGGGTAGGCTCGAGCCCCTCAGTGGGGACACTTTATATGGGCTTTTAACTATGACATTTTTAATACAAGATTTCTAGAAAAGCGTTTATTTTTAGTCCTAGTGTTAGTATTAGTTTGCGGTCCTAAGCATCTAGGTAGCTAACCTAAACCCTTCGCCGGGAATGGTAGTAGATTGGATCGGCGAGCCGCAGCCAGGGAATTGAACATTCGGTATGTCAAGCAGTTAGACAAGATTTCAGACGCATTGTTTTAGATATTCCGAGCATCCGTCCGTTCGTTTCTACGTCAAAACTATTCGTAGGGCTGCGGGTACTGGAATGTTTTTACGGATTACCTTATTTAATGTTTGGCATTTTTGTGTTTGTATTTTTTTATATCCTACAGTTACTGAGCAAATATGTGCGTAATTCTAAGAAAAGTATTGTCTTAGAAGTACTAAGAATTGTTTTTGTGGTTAAGGATATCGCTCACCACAGGCAACAAAACTGACCACTTTGTTTTCATGAACATAATGATCTTAGACGGAAACTTCCCAGCAAAAATATGAATTGCGAAGTTGAAATAAATCTGGTTAGAAAAAAATGTTTTGTATTCCAATTTCAAAACGTAAACACCACAATATGTTAAATCAGTATGTAAGCGTGACTACGAATTTTCCTAATTTGTTCATGTACTTAGGCAAGATTACAAACCAGTAAAAAAATTACACGGAATATAACAGACGAAGTACAAAGCAGTAAACTTCGCGTTACAAAACCCCCTTATAAAACAAACTAAATACAATGTGACGCGTATTACACACAATCCTTATTTCCGTACTGTTTGATGAGTCAACCAGGAGTAAGAGTCGACCTCGCTTATTGGAGTTTGTGCACACCAAGGTAAAGTTGCGTTGACACATATTTTCTTCTGTCTCAGCCCATTTCAACCCACTGCTGGGTATAGGTCTCTCCTTTGTTGCGTCACTCATCACAGTCCTGTGCCATCCGAATCCAGCTAGATCCAACCGATTTGGCTATATCGTTGCACCATCATCGGGCTGGTCTGCCTACAAAATAAAATTAACAAAGTTCAACAAGTTACCCATAATATCTCCTGTGAGACCCCGGTCTTGCAGGCGGCTCCCCTGATCCTTTAATAAATTGTTACCACACTTTTCTATTCAAATAATCATTTACCAGCTGGATGCACAGCAATAATTTGGAGATTATGTATTAATTTAAAAGATATATTCTAGTCAATTATTTCATGTCACATTAAAACAGAGAATAATTTAAGCAACGTACGAGTATGTACTTGCCAAAATGTATTCCATTCCTTTCAGCCGTTGCTACGTGATTATGTAATAATTGGTAGTTTATAAAAACCATAAAGGTAGAATTTTTAAAAAAGGTCACAGATATAATAAAATACCTGCTTTAATATTAGTAGAGGATTATAGTCACCAGTTTTAGAAGCAATGATTTACTAATACCTATACACGTCTTTAAATAAATATTCGTTTTCCTAAATATTTTACTAGTTTCTAGAATCCTGTAAATTACTTCACAGTAGTAATAGTCCGTACAACCCCTGTGAGTCATACAGTGAATCATCATAACCTAAGAAAGTAAAGCGGATTTTCGCCGCGTGGTTTACAACTCTTAAACAATCGATCATGTTAACAATGCTTTATCAATTGAAGCATTAATAATTGCTGTAAAGTAATTAATTTGATGGTTGAGTTCACTTAATAATTGAGAAAATATAATAATTAATGAGGTACTTTATGAGCGGTAAATACTAGTAATTTTTATGTGCAAAAAATGTAGAGCACATAATTTAATTAAACGACTCTTGATATAAGATGTACATAATATTTTAAAATTGTCATACTCGTATAAATCCTGTATTTTTCTATGAAATTTCAAACGGAAAATTCTTCTTTTCAAGTCGACAGCAAACTCAAACTAAGCACCGGAATGATCTGTTTTTTGTACAGAGATATTACTCGTATATTGAAGGCTGGAGTGTGACATAGGCTACTTTTTACCCCGGGAAGATATCTCATTACCACGGAAAAGTCGAAAAACAACTCGGGCGTAGCCGTGGGCGGACTATTTAGAGACCCCCCACACTAGTCTTACGAGTGTCTTTTGAGTGTCTCGCGCATACAATCATAGGCAGCAAGGCGAGTGAAAAGTGAAATAGAAGACGGACGCGGATGATCGTATGCGCGACGCACGACGTAGACGCTCGAATGACGCTAGTGGGGGGGGGTCTCTACGCATTAAATAAATACGTAATGACTTTGAAGGAACACCTAGCTAGGTGGTCAAAACGGTGAATTATGGGTCGGGAGAGTATTGTTGCTATATTAAAGGTTGTCCGGTAGAGATAGCTACTTTATCAATAAGACCGCCTTTTGACTCTTTTATTTTCTGTGTTTCTATACTGTATGTTTTGTGGAGTCGAGAATATTGCATTGTCATAATATGTTGTATTGCAAACACAATGAAACAATAAAGAAAAATTCTTGTACTACAAACAAAACAAAAATAGAATTCTGTTTCAACCCTACACCTCATCATAATGCAGTCGGTGTACCGGTCAGGTTCGTTACTTGTAGTTGCAAACAATCAAACTACACAAAACTATTCCATACTATATAGCACATTGCGATTCGCGGCTCCTCAAGACTCTTGATTGCAGCAAATTTTTAATTCGATGCGACACTTTGCAACCCATTCCTTTTTATTGCATTGTTTCTTGGCGTCTTCGTCATTTGGAATTGAGGAAAAAAAGCCACGCTTTTCGTGTCTTTCGTGATGTTATTGTATTCCGGATAGGATGTCCTTGTATGATGTCAGAATTGTCTACAACCTGTGTCTACAACACTGTTTTTCAACAAGTTTTGTTGGATTTCATAGCTCAGAATTTAACACGTTATTTCTTTGAATGTTTATCTCTTTTGAAAAAAAATCTAGAATATTTTTAAAATATAATGTAACACTTTTTTTATTAAATGTACAATCTATGAGCTTGAAAATAATTGCAATACTACCGAAATCAAAATTATAATTTAGGAAAGCTTTTTATTCGGGGATTGTTTTTTTTGTTTATGAGAACTACATAATTATTTTTTTAAGTTTTAATATTGCTTAATCCTATAAAAAAATTACGTAAGTAATACAACTGTTTGCGACGTATCTAATTTATGTTTAAAGTCGTGAGCAACTTAAAAGAAAGATAATTTGACGGAGAAAATATAATACTTGATCAATAGCGATTCAAGTAAAAACTGTAGACAAAATGGAATCAAAGAAAACTTTTATTATTTAAGACTAAACTGAGGGTACCTACTCTGTTTATTTTATACACTTTCCTCTTGTTGAGTGTTTGTGAAAACAAGCTCTTTGAAAACAGCAAAGGATTGTCTGGTTCTTGTTCTCGTGTTCAAAGGAGTTATGTACGTACAAAGCGTCGGGAGAGATACTTATTTATATAATAATGAAATGTGTATCAAAAGACATCTGTGTACGACCAGTATGTTCATCAGACTTGTTGTAAAGAGTACTTCAAACTTCACAAAAGTGTGACTTTAGGTTTGCAATACAATGAAACATTATTTTTCCTTCTTGCTTTATGAATTTTTATTACTTATCAAATCATTTTATTTTGTTGCTTATCTCTTGATATTTTTAAGATCTATTGATATTTCGGAAACAAAGAATGATATCAAAAATTTAATAAATGTCCCCTGGGAAATTTTGTCAGCTATAATTTAAGCCTAAAACAAAGAAGATTGGGTGAAGTGTTTGCCCTGTAGCCTACCCTTTTCAAAAACAGCCAAAAAAAGATAGTCTAGTCTAGATAGATAGTCGTGTGAGGCATTAAATCTGTAATTTTTTTTCTATGTAAAATTATTTTTGTTAATATCCTAAAAAATACGACGCTAGATTCGTGTACGACAATACCGCATCGGCCGGCTAGCATGAACAACTTTTCGGGGTAGTGTGAAATAAAACACGCAACAGAACTACCAGGCGAACGGAAGTCGAGCACAAGTGTCGAGAATGACCACTAGCTCTCTCTTTACGGTTATTCTAGTGGACGCGCGCGGTAACGTCCTAATTTATAACGTTAATACACGAGACATGATAGCGCCTGGCCCGACCACCGCCACATTACCAATGCTGCCAACTATTTGAAGATAAAAAGCGCTTAAAGTTCTTTGAAGAAGCGCTAGATCCGCTAGATTTTGTAGGAAAATTTACATTATTTATTTTTCATATTATTTTTAAAAAAAGGTGCTAATAACAACTTTTTTTTTTCTAATCTGTGACGGTGGTGACGTTGGTCACTTACTAAACAAACCAATCAATAAACAGCGTTAACGAAAACGACTTCAGTAGAGTTATTCTTAGCAGAATAAGAAAACAAACAAGACACTGAAATTATTGGCATTAGTTGGGATGGGAAATAGCCAAAATATAAGGAAAATTTTCAAAATCCAACTAAGTATTTGTAGAAAGTTGCTGTTTGCTACTAATGTACCAATATTTTTACCGATATTTATATAATATTTTGTCAATTGTAGAAAAGCTTTAGATATTATTTATCGTATTTTCACAGGTCTTACACGTGATTATATTAGTAGGTATTGTATTGTGATTATTTTAAATAGGTATATTTTACGAATACCTTTATTTTAGCCCGACGTTTCGCAAAAGCCTCAAACAAACATAAACGATAGATATTCCACTAGAAATTTCGGCGCTAAGTGACCTAAAAAAGCGTCAGACGTAACTCGGAAAGCGCTAAGACGGCAACACTGCACCGCCACATTACGCCCTCTCATATTACTGTGTGACGATGCACTGGCCAGTTTCGACGATATTATTCTCTATATTTATGGCAAGGGAGCTCTTATTAGATAGGTCTAGGTTTTTAATAAGGACGACCATCTTTGTGCGAACGAACATTATTTTCTACGGGTAATATTTTCTGGGAATTGACGATTATGAGAATGCTTATGCGTAGAATTATGATCTTTTGAATGGTGGTTGTATTTAATAACTCAAAGATTAAGCCTGAGCAACTCACATACGACTACTTTCATGTACTAGTAGCAAATACATATAACTGAAATATTGTTCGGGTTCTAAAACATGAAGCTTTTAGTTTAGAAATTGGTGCACACATTTTTTGATGTATCATTATTTATATTTATAGCGTTAAGCTTTTATTAAAACTTCCAGGATTCTTTTTGTTACTATATTGATTAAGTATATTAAGACATGCTTTAATGAGCTAACCTACTAATAAAAGGAATAAATCTTTCTGTAAGTCACTTTTTAAACTTACGAAGTATTTTTCATATGTCTGTATTGTGTGTTGCAATGTGTTGTATACCTACTTGATGCACACAGATTATAATACTTAAAAAATATGTATAAGTTTTTAAAATAATAATTATAATAACAAAAAAAACAAAGATATTACAAGACCTTAAAAATATTATAAAGTGGAAAGCTAACGTACTCGTATATACTTGAATCCATAGTAATCCATACCCTCCACTTTACTTTACTCATAAACTGTAGGCACAATACAAAACAACTCTACCACATTTATCTCTACGAGTACCTCTAGCTTACTTTAACAGCGTATACCGCAATAGAAATGGAATGTCCCCGCTTTTGCCTTTCAAAGTACGTAACTGCCAGCATTAGCCGGGTAGCGAGTCTAGTCGCATCCTTTATGTGCAATATATTGAATACAGACGACATTAGAACAGCACTAATGGTATTGAGTCGCGCTCAGATGTCTTCCACCGATTACACCACTAGTATTTGATGAATAAAGCCCAAGCCACTATACAGACAGTCTCTGGCTGTATGAGTGGAAGCAAAAAAAAACAAGAAAAAAGAACCCAGAATTTTTTCTATTTATACTCTAAGAAAAGAACTTAACGGCTTTGTTTCCCTACCTTTTACTTGACACTGGCATAAAGTTAAAAGCTAGTGCTATAAAAAAAACTGTTACTTCCGCTTTTGAAATATTACAACGTAATGACTGGTCATATCAGAAGCCTCAGGCGGTTCCATAAGTCACTTTGCGAAAAAGGAATCGAACAAAATCTCTTTGCGAGATTTCTCCAGTTTGGTTGGGGCATTGCAGGCTGAATCACCTGGTGGTCCGAAAAGAAAGATGGTTCCGTGCTTCGGAAGGCACGTAAAGCTGGTGGTCCCGACTACTATCTACGAAGCTAGTCGTTACATGCCTATGTCAAAAGGCGGTTCAATAGTTCTGACTCCAGGGTTTGTGAGGTAGGTTTACCTCGAAACCCTAGTGGACAAGGGAGCAATAATATCGAAGTTGACCAACCCGCACTGGGCCAGCGTGGTTGATCGTAGCGTTAGCCTTGTCACCTTGATTTAGGGTAGACTCGAACCCCTCGGAAGGAATGTAAATCATCGAAGTGATAAGTGCTTAATTTAAGTGCCTACAGT
Source organism: Teleiodes luculella (assembly GCA_948473455.1). NCBI lineage: Eukaryota > Metazoa > Arthropoda > Insecta > Lepidoptera > Gelechiidae > Teleiodes > Teleiodes luculella. The sequence continues at coordinate 5,458,943 of OX419587.1, read as the reverse complement.
TATCAGGTTGGTTTAATGTTTATAATTTTGTATGCATGTGTAGTAGCTATTACAATCAAAACGATATTTTAAGTTGCTTATAAATATAATGTAGACTATCTAAAAATAGGTGCATTCTAAGTTTTCTGTACCACATGCTTTGTTGAATTTGATTTGGTTAAAAATATTCATATTTCAGAAGTATTTTTTCAAATGAGTCAATTTTTCTTCACTACAATATCTCTAAATTATGCAAATATACTGTATGACAATAAATAATCTTAAATACTCGAAGTTTCCTTTATGTTCGCTTTCTAAGCAGCAGAATTCCAGCCTCTTTATCTATTGGTGCAGACATCTCGAGTCAATATCAGTAGCAAAGGGAAATGAAGATCCTTACAACGTAACATAACTTTTCTTTTATAGTCGTAATACTGGTCATTTAATTTTGATGTTTACCTTATTTCATTTCACAGAAATTTCACTCACATAGATAGAGGATCTTTGTCGGATTGGCCTGTAGCAGCTGTATTACTATAGAAGTGTGAAAAGCTCGGAAAAGTGTCAAAATACGATATAGTAACAGACCTACATGATTGACGTATTTTTTAATAATTTAAGCTTGTGTTACAAAATGGACGTATCAAGCTTCGGCGCACTTGGAATCTTATGTCACGTTTTGACACCTTTTCGAGCAAAAGATACTCAGAATAAAGTTATACAGCTCTTAGAAAAGATCTAACATTCTAAGATTTAGCAAATGTCGACCACTGTCTCGAAGAAAAAGAAGAACTTCGAGCTTATCGCGTGTTACTTGCTTTACTTGTTACATTGTACTATCTTTGTACTTCGCAGCCACAGCTCGGCCACGTGATGCATACTTATTGGTCGATTTTCCGGCGAGCAGTTTCAATTGGCCCGTCCCATTAGCGCAGCACGATTGTCTTCGTACGGATAAACCTAGGTAGGAATTTGTTTGTATTTTGTATGTACCCTATTATTAGAAATGGAATTGGAGACGTTTGTTTTTATACGTGAGTAGCGCAGTTTAATGTTTGCTTGGCTCTGATTTGTCTGACTATAAAAGTTACGGAACACACACAATATTGCGGGGGCTGGTGGTGGACCCTTAGAGCATTTAGCTCGATTTTTGGTGATTGTTATGTATACTGTAATTGTCATATATATAAGCTTAAACTACCGAATAGATTGTATATCTTAATTGTATTATATATGATGTAGTTGTAGTTAAAAATAAAATAAAATAAAAATACCCTAATTTATCTCACAGAAGTTACTGAACTGGAACGTTTTACATACTATAATATAGGTCATTGACAGCTCATACATGTCCCCACCGAGGGGTCGAGCCTACCCTGAATTAATCAGAGTGAAATAGAGCATCGGTAGCCATGTGGCCAGGGCCGACTTCCATAATATAGTGATTTATGTAAATTATGTAACAAAACACCTTATAATCAAAACGATCAATTTCATCAAACCGTTCATACCAAACAAAGCGACAATAAACTCGAGACGTTTATAAGACATAATACTCTTAATAACAAGTATAAAATGTCTCAAAGGGGATAACAGTTAATTGAAATAACAAGTATCGCGAAGAAAATTCTAAGAGCAAATATTTATTTCATTAAGACACCCTCTCTGCGATTGACATGAAAGAAGGGACATCCGAGACTGAAGAACTCTAAAAAGGGTTAAAATACCGGAATTTGATTGAAAGGGTACTTCTACTAGGGGTGTACCGTTACGATAATCGAATTCGATAAAATACACGAGATAATAATATTATATAGTGCATTAAATCGACGAATACAAAGTTGTCGAATTATCTGAAAGGTAACTTTTACTTCAAAAGACAAAAATAATACACATTTTAGAAATAATGTTTAATAATTTATAATAGATTATTTCATCTTTTGCGACAATAATATTATTATACATAATATATGGTAGGCGTACACGATGTAAAGTGCATTTCTACTTCAGTTTACATAACACATTTTCTTACTATTTCATTAAAGATCGTTTGTGTCGAAATTTTAACGTTTTTTTATGATAGTAATTATGTAAACAATCCATTTCAATAATATAAAAGTCCAAAAATTTAATTTTTAAGAGAAACTCATCTTTCTTTCACACATCACTACCAGCTTATTCTCAGCCTTTTTAAGCTTCTAATTAACACCGTAAGAAGTCTAATTGAGTATTTATTCATGGGGCGTTACTTAAAGGAGTGAAAAGCGTTTTTGCATAATTCTAGAACGCGTGGCGTGGCGTGGCTTACGAGCGTGGCACATTAGCACAGCTCCTGGCGAGATGCCACGGCGATTACATTCGAAAACTTGCATAATTTAAAAATAAATGTACGGTTATATAGAAGATGCCTATGAAAAAATCTACAGGGTTTATAAATTTTCATTATTAAGACCGATGTTTTTGCATAATATGGTTTAAATAATACATTGAATTTTGTGACTTGACTAAAATCTGGTAAAACGTTGCATGTACTATTTATTAATTAAATGAATAGTTAGTAATAATAATAATACTTACCTACTATGTCCTATCTAATAGAGACAACATAAGGCCGACTGTATTATTGGGAACGAATATACTTAGAAACAGTGACAATAGATTCGTAAAACCTACCCCAAAACTTGGAAACTTTCTTTGATCTCTCATTTCAATATGGAAAGAATATATAAAATTCACGCGCCCCCACATTTTCTCCAGATGCCGTATCTCTTTGTTATAGAAATAGAAACCTTTCTACGCCACAAAGAGCTTTTATAACAAAATTGAATATTCAAAATATCCAATATGTGTCCTTCCGTTTTTGATATAAAATGCCATAAAGTTGTATTATCGTGACCATTGGGGACCAAATGCAATAAGCGATAGGTAATATATTTTCTTTGTACATTTCGCGCTTGACCGCACAAGAAATATTTAGGTATGGCTTCGGCGCTCCGAATTGAATAGTCATCCAGTGGATAAGGTTTGTATTTACATAACTATTTAGATATGGAAATGGAAAGCCACAAAATAAACGTTCATTTTTATTGGCTATTGGAGAAAATAACAGGATTTTACAGGTAAGCTTTTAGTTGACTCTGTAATACTCTCTATCGAATCTGGCATTGTTAAATATACATTGAAGTTTTATGTCTTAAAGCAATATTCATTTATAGTGTTATAGATCAGTATGCAATTCAGCATGCTGAAGGAAATAATTACTACGAGGTATACTGCCAGAAACGCAAATTGCCTGTAGGTCCAGGTATTACTATTATATATTTTTGTGCCGCAGGTAACCAGTGCGTCCAGTTTTATTATTTAATTTTTCCTACGATAAAACTGGTCAATAGCTACAGAAGCCAGCACATGCGGTTTGACATTCGCACTACGAAATTCAACATGTCCAACCGAATGTCTAGAGCAACTTAGCGGTGGAACCAACCGTCTGAAACGAAATTACAAGTACCTGATTAGTTTATCTGCGTATTCAGTTTTACATTCATAAATGCTGAACAAAGAAACAAATAACACACTGATAAAGTAAATAAAAATATGCACTTATTTATCATAAAATAGGATACATTCTAATATTATAATATAATACGAAAGAGAATCTGTCTGTTTTTTTGCTAACACCCCCTACAGCTGAAAATAAATTCTAACTAACAGTGAAAGCTAAATTATTAGTTAGATTACAGACTATCAATTAAATTAAACTCAAAATAAAGTAAAATTACTACAAACATGTGTATTTTCTGTACTTAGTTAAAACCTGAAGAATAATGTGTCAGTTTGCTATAAAATAAAAGCGAAAACTTTTGCAGCAGTAAATAAAGCACTTGGAAAAATCTAACAAGGCTCAGTACACAATCACACAGCCAAAGTTAATTTGTAAACATTATCCAGCATGGGGCTGGCTCGTCATATTGCAAATGGCGGCAGGGTTGGTGCCAATTTCGGCAAAGTGGTTCGGTGATGGTGCATGGCGGCGCGCCAAGCTGCAGCAATATACGCCGTGTGTGAATTGTTTCATAACATTCTCCGTTTAAATGACGACGGGACTACAATTTTGGATTCATTGTGTTACTGGAATTGGTATCTGCTGTCTTTTTTTATTGTTTTGCAAGTTAGGTAAGTAACTACTTTAAATAAAGTCGATTCTATGTCTTATTTTTTTGTAAATTTTACCTTCGACGCCAACATAAAACTTATTGCAGTGAAGGAATTTATTTATTTATTTAATTAATTTAATATTTTATTGTACAAGAAAATACATAAATACAGGCACAAAGGAGAAGAGGACACAACAGGTACAGTTCGCGCGCGAGTTGAATGCATTTGTTTACTTACTTTCTTTCTCGATATATCTTATATTAAGGTATTTTAAAATGTAACTTTGTAGTATATCGTTTCTTTATATGCTTTTGTAACAGAGAGTATAATCAGTTTTATGAAAAAATACTTACGTATAGCTATTAACTCAAAATTAAGCGAAACACCGACTGCACTCAACTCGCGCGCCTACTGTACTGCTTATTTCCAAGGAAATGTCTTACAGCAGACCCAGGAAGGAAGAGAAAAGTAAACAGAATTTATGGCAAACAGAGGACTAGGCATTATAGACTGTTACAGCAGTGGCAAGCAGTAGTAACATACATTTTAACTAGAATCTACATCCAGTTACTTGACTAATACAAAAGCCACCAACTTCAATATTATTTTAAGCTCACGCCATCACATTACATTATTAAGACTACCATTGACATTAACGATACCATAATCTGAAGTGCTAGGGGGCCAATTTTCATAAATTAGCCATTTTCCCTACATTGCCTTTGAAAGGGCACAATCACAGTAATTTTTCTTAATCCGCAATCAACGTGTCTTTGCGAAGGTGAAAGTAGAGCACTTTGTAGTTGGCGACCGTGTTTCGCATTTTAATTACTATTGCAGCTTACTATAACTATAGCTAATAATGGTATCTAGTATTTACTATCTTGAATGTATACATTGCCTTTTTGAGTACTAGAAATGGATTATTCTGTTCTTCTTGAGCAAAAAACATTTTAGAAATTATTATGTATGATCAGTATGTTATAAAATTAAGGAGTTGAAGCTCGAATCACTAATGTCTTTTGGTATAATATTTTCTCGTCAAATTTATTCTAGGGAAGTCGAGTCGAAAAAAAACAAAGCACGATTTTAAAGATGTCGACGTAATAGTTAACTGACGGCTGCGTTTTGCATTGAGAAACTAAAATTATTTTCAAGAATACATCTTATAACCTATCTATGCCTTCTTACTATACTGTGCCATTCCTAGGAATACCTTCTACACTAAGAATGCTGCTTTCCATTTGAGGCCAACTAGGACGAGTTAGTAAGATCTGTAGGGTCGGTCGGGTCGTTAGGTACCTAACCAGAAAACACCAAACCGGCTAACCACATCTAGCCAGCTTGAACAGCAAGTTTCGTTGGGAATATTCCTGGGAACGACACATTACTACTTCTTACCATGTAAACACAAACTATATTAAAACCAACTAGACAGATAGATAGATAGATTTATTTATTTGCTTAAGATACGGTCACAAATCAATGGTCTTAATGTAACATATTTTAGGTCTCACATATCTAGCCTAGGACAGCATGCAAATGCACGAAGCAGCAATGCACGAAGCCTAAAAAGAATTGTCGTCTCAGTCTATGACTGGCTCACTCATCGGAGGTTCTCAGAGTAATTCTGTCTAGTAAACAGGGTGAAAACGAGAGCCGCTGTTAATTAGAGACGTAAAGACCGGCTGAGGAGCCTCCACACTGCCTCTTGAATCCTTAATCGGTGCAGCCTGGAGCTGGGAATAACTATTGTTTTAAGAGCGAGCGAGAAAGAAGTGAAATTTAATTATCAGAGGTAGATATCGCATGTAGCGATAATACCGCGTTTGCGCATATTCTAGTTGAAAGATAATTAGGGTAAACCGAGGTATTACTGGTCACTAACGGCTAATTTGTAGTTTAATGCTCCAAAATAAGAAAATCTTATTTATAACGTCATAATCATATTAAAGAATATAAATGAGATAATAACGTAATATTTTTTTCGGAGCAATAAACTAAAAAATGGCTAGTAATACCTTCTTCTTCTGTCGTGTCGATGGCTAGTTTGCCCAATATCCTGCCACCCTGATTGCTCTTTCTGAGGCCTCCATGAGCTCCTCCGACGTGCAAGACTCAGGGCATGCAGGACACGACAATAGGTGGGCCATGGTTTGCGGCGACAGGCCGGAGATCCATCCCACCAGAAAGACCCAAGACCCAAGACCAATACCTTGGTTTCCCCTTTGTGTTTCTTTGTGTGTTCGCAATAAAGTGTAACTTACTTACCTACTAGATGTAGAAAGGTGACTACTACACGCTTGAACTGTGGCAAAACGCCCAACGGGATGACAAAACTAGTTCCTGTAATACTAAGAACTTTTAGTTTTCCAAAATATCCTAAATAATTTTGTCTCTAACATATAAACCTAAAACCCTAGTACAATAAAATAAACTTAAATTATTTGATTCCGTCCAGCCTTTCCTTGCTCTATGAGGCAACCCTTTGCGATGTCACTCAGCTTTTTGTAGAGCAAGTCGTCAAGCAAGACGCCTCGTAATTAGGGACCAATGTTGGGATTTGCGCTGCGTTTCTTACACCTTTCGCTCCTATTCATTATAATTGGGATTTGATGGGGAAATATTATTATACACTAGCTTTCCGCCCCGTGGCTCCGCCCGCGTTAACCGTTTTTCCCGTGGGAATGAGGTATATGAGATCTCTACTTAGAGATAAACTCGCCCTTGTAAACTACCACTTAAATGTACTGTTTTTTGTATTTTTGTGTTAGTACGGCTTGTTAACCTGAATTACGGTCCCATCTGGCAGAAAGCATGAAACTTAGCATACATATAGCTTTTATATATGTGCTTCAATGTCGATATGGAAACACGCTGAGAAATGATTACCCCCCCCTTTTTCCCTCATTTTACCTCCCTCATTTTGGTTTTTTTCATTTTCTACAAAAACGGTAGGACTGATGAGTTTACTTTTCAAGAACCAAATAGTTGTCGATAAATTACCTACAAAATGATACTACATTTTATAGTGCTAAGATTAATATATTTCTATATACAGCCATCAACGTATTATGAAATTTTAAAAACAGGCACACTTTTTTCTTCCTTACTTCATTTATAGGAAAACGACAAGAGTGGTGATAAAATGGACTAAAGAAGTCAACTACCTTATACATTAAGCTAAAAAATGACATTTATTTCATAGTCGTAAAGGCATTACTTCTAGAGTTACAGCTCACCGCGTCTGACTCAAGTACTCTTTTTTTACCTTTTTAGAATACATCTTTCTGTTAACTTTGTTTAGCGTAGATTAGATTCAGATTTTCCAATTAGAAATAAAACAGTCCATGTACTAATCCAGGCCACAGTCTATTTACATGTAAAACTAGCTGTCTGCCCGCGGCTACGCTTGCGTTGTGTTTCGACATTTCCGTATTAATTTTTAACTATCCCACTTTTTTCCGTGATTTTAAAGTATCCAACATGTTGACCGAGTATATAAGGTACCACCATGCAAAAATTCATTTCAATCGGTCTAAGGCTGCGTCCTCCACGCACGCGGGCGGAGCGGGCGGCGCGGGCGGTGTAGGCGGTAACCTACAGCTCGACGCGCGTGCCGCCCGCTGTCGTCCAGAACATTTTCATATAAATCTATGGATTTTGATCAAGACGCGCGTGCCACCGCTCGCACCGCCCGCTTTGGCCGCTGGCGTCGAGGACGCAGCCTAACAGTTTCGGAGATAAGCCCGTAGAATATACTGCGCCGTATGAGTTACTAAAGTTTTTTAACTATCCCACGGGAACATTTTAATTTTCTGGGATTAAAAGTATCTAAGATGTTGACCGGGGATATAAGGTACCACTATACAAAATTTCATTCAAATCGGTCGAATAGTTTCGGAGATTAGCCTGTACAAAGAGAAACAAAAAAAAATCTTTAAAATCTGTACATAGAAAAAAAATGCTATAAACCTATTCAAGGGGATGTAAGAAGCGATATAGTACATACCCAGATTTTTTTTAAATATTTTTGTTTCTCTGTTTGTCTGTTTGTACGGGCTAATCTCCGAAACTATTCAACCGATTTCAATGAAATTTTGTATAGTGGTACCTTATATCCTGGTCAACATCTTAGATACTTTTAATCCCAGAAAATTAAAAAGTTCCCGTGGGATAGTTAAAAAACTTTAGTAACTCATACGGCGCAGTACATTCTACGGGCTTATCTCCGAAACTGTTAGACCGATTGAAATGAAATTTTGCATGGTGGTACCTTATATACTCGGTCAACATGTTGGATACTTTAAAATCACGGAAAAAAGTGGGATAGTTAAAAATTTATACGGAAATGTCGAAACACAACGCAAGCGTAGCCGCGGGCAGAAAGCTAGTTTTACATGTAAATAGACTGTGGCCTGGATTAGTACATGGACTGTTTTATTTCTAATTGGAAAATCTGAATCTAATCTACACTAAACAAAGTTAACAGAAAGATGTATTCTAAAAAGGTAAAAAAAAGAGTACTTGAGTCAGACGCGGTGAGCTGTAACTCTAGAAGTAATGCCTTTACGACTATGAAGTAAATGTCATTTTTTAGCTTAATGTATAAGGTAGTTGACTTCTTTAGTCCATTTTATCACCACTCTTGTCGTTTTCCTATAAATGAAATAAGGAAGAAAAAAGTGTGCCTGTTTTTAAAATTTCATAAAACGTTGATGGCTATATATAGAAATATATTAATCTTAGCACTATAAAATGTAGTATCGTTTTGTAGGCAATTTATCGACGATGATTTGATCTCTGAAAAGTAAACTCCTCAGACGTACTGTTTTAGTATAAAATTCAAAAAACCAGAATGAGGGAGATAAAAAGGGGGGGAAAGGGGGGAAACAATAATTTATCGAAGTGTTTCCATATCGATATTGAAGCACATATATGACAGCTACATTCATGCCAAGTTTCGTACTTTCTGCCAAATGGGACCGATATCCTTATATTTTTTAGCTAGCAAGCCGTACTATGTGTACAATAAAGAATCTATATATATTCCCGTGGTAAAAAGTAGCCTAGAAACACTGGGTTGGACGTTTTACACGGAATAAAAAAAGAAAATTAGTAATTAAAAACAAATTAACAGATTTCGTGTTTTCTAAATATTAGTCATTCCGCATTTTATAAAGTATCTACAAAAAACCAACCTACGATGGTTGGTGTGTTAAATATAATAAGTTCCTATTTCTTAGTATGGAATCTAAGACTACGAAAATAACTCGTAAAGAATACAATATGGATTTTTTTGTGTTTATACTCGTAGAAATAGAACTCTCACATGCAAAAATTGTATTGACGGCAAGGGTGGAATCTAATAACGCCCGAAATGTTCTGCCGAATTGTTTTTATTTTGCACTTTTATTGAAGAGATTTGGCAAACGACTGCTTGATTCCCGAAGATAAAACTGAAAGAGCATTTTATCGAATTATCGTTTTATGAAGGTAAATGCATTTAGCATTATTGTAACAGCATTGATGACGTAAGATTCATGATGATTTGACCTGAGTATAAAAAAATTAAGTAGGTATAACACAAAAAAACACTTTATACACAAAAATAGCTAACATAAAAACAACATGGAGAACATAATGTGCAAAGGCAGTCTTATCGCTTGCAGCGATCTCTACCAGACAACCTTAGGGTAGGGTACACAAATGAGCAGGCCGTAGTAGTGCAGTGCAACATACAACAGAAATTTTTAATAACGCCAAATATGATTCGTATTATTTCATGAGTATCAGGTGACATGATTATCAGTTTTTTTTTAGTTTATCTTTTCTAGTTATATAAAGGTAAGAAACAGTTTTGTGGCGGGGATATTAAAAATTTTTAATTTTATGTTATTAACTGAGCTATTCCTCTTCACGAAATTTTATGTTTCAATCAAGACAACTTGTGTCAAGTTCTACATAATCCGGTATAATTTTACGTGCTTTGTTTCCCTACCTTTTACTTGACACTGGCACAAAGCTAAAAGCTAGTGCTATTACGGAAAAAAAAAATTCTACATAAAAATAGATGATTTTAAAAAAATGGTATGGTTAATTTTACGTGAAGAGTTTTGATGCAGTACACCTTTATAGTTGGATTCGACATCACAAAATTTAAATTTACAGTTACCAGTAAACAATATTATACATCAAGGTTACAGACTTTTATGAAAATATAGAATAAGTATTCGGTGAAACATTTTATAGCTAGAAAAGAATAGACGGGGGTAGATAGTTTCATAAAAGTAGTTTTACGATGGGAGTTTTTATTAGGTATGGAAATGCATGCAACGAGTTATGACTAAATGAACCAGACTTCGAAGCGGAAAGTTGCGAACTTCGCAGTCATAATAGCCGTGGGAAGAGACCGAATAAAAGCAATAATTCAACTGTATTACCACGATACTACGGTCTATTTTTACATACATAACAGTTTAAGTCTGTATGAACTACATACTATTTAAGCAGGTTTTATAAATACTTGAATGTCACATAATGAATTAATGAATCGCTGTATGATTAAATAACGTTTATGAATAAGGTAAAATTTTAAAAGGCATATTTTACCTTAAGGCGCCTATACAAGCAACCAATATACTTCAGCTTTCAAACATAATCGAACTTCCCTATTTATATTAAATGTATAATAATCCTACAAACAGCAACAGGCTTTGTCAACGGATAAAGGCGTTGTCGACGACTTAAATAGTGTACTTCAATGGAAGCAATAAGAACAAGATTAGATTGTCAGTAGGTGCGACTATATGTATGCGAGCAGCGCAGGACTAATCATTGTGGAGATCTTTGGAAGAGGCGTTTGTCCAGCAGTGGATGTCTTTTCGGCTGAGATGATGAGTGCGACTGTGCTAACAATATTTCAATGGTATGGTATTACGAGTATATGACTCGAAACTACATTTAGGACATATTCCTGTTCCTGGTTTTGTGCAACAAAAATATTTTTTTAAAAGATACAAATACAATTCGCAAGTGTCAACAGCATCATATTCTGGGCCAACTCACGTTAATTTCAAGACCAAACCAAGACAGACTGTTCACGCGTTTACAAAGTAAGCTAACAAGAAAGGAAGATTAGCAGTTGCTACAAATTTAATCAGCCGTCGGCGATTATGCAAATCCAGGAAGATGCTGCGTAATGAATGGATTCCCCTTCCTTGCCTCATTGAAATTCGGCCTGGAACCACCTGGATGCAACTTGATTTATTTATATGGTAAACACTGTTAAATAAGGTTTTATTTTGTACAGTCTTGAGGGGTTGATGTTGTGCCTCATAGGCACATGTGTTGAGTAAATAATATTTCAATATATATAGAAAGCAGTGTTGTGAGCTAGAAAGTAATTATATCTGCTCAGCTTCAGCCGAAAGTCGACTTCCTCCAAATCTTCTATCGAAGCTCTTACGCTGTCTGCTTAATCCACCGTTTGAGGATACCGAACTCCTCTGTAACTCCTTAACGTTTTTATTTGCGATGGCTAAATTATTTCCAAGCGTTTCGTCGCGTTTCGTTTTCATCGCATTTTTTTTTGCAAGTCCGGTGAAGCTTGTTGGTCGTACCTTTTCGACACAAGCATAGGTCAATTAAAAAAAAAGGAAAAAAAGCATTTTATTTTTTATTTTTCATCCTTGGGGATTATACTCAGGAATAAGAATATAGTAAATGATTTAGCTATCGCAAATAAAAACACTGAAGAGTTACATTTTGGTCATGAAACAGCAGGACTTTTATAGGATTTGAAACTTGGTAGTGTAATATTATGAGAACGAAGGGTGTTGTTACCCTTTGTTCGCATAATTTACGTACGTTAGTAAAAGTTGTTTAAAAATTTTTAGAATATAGGTACTCTACCAGGAGAGGCAAGAAATACAGTCCACAGTGGTAAAAGTGCACAAATAGGCGGCCTAAGGTAGCAATTTCTACCAGGCGACCTATGTATAAGAGTAGAATCTAGAGATCAACGCAGGACTTCCGCCGAATAAGGCCCTCATCTTCTCGAAGAATCGTTATCCAATAGCATTTAAACTGAAGAAATTTGTATTTCACCTCTCGTTCTTTCATTTCTGTTGCAGCTACACCAGCCTGATACCAGCTATTTGGATGTTCGCCAAGCTACTTGCTGTTTCCCATTTATATAACTGCCATTTGCATAAACTTTTTATCTCGTTACCACGTAGTTTTTTTGCCTATTACAACAACGTAAATGTAGTAATACTAACAAATAATTAAAAAGAAGTAAGTGTTATATATATTTATTTTTTTAATTGAATAAAACTTCACCGGACTTGGGGCACAAAAGTTCTTGAATGGCGGCCCCCCACGAGGTGGACTGACGATCTGGTGAGGGTCGCGGGAAGCCGCTGGATGCGGGCAGCGCAGGACCGATCATTGTGGAGATCCTTTGTCCAGCAGTGGACGTCTTTCGGCTGAGATGATGATGACAATAGCAAGAGGGAGCGATCTGTGTTACAGGCTGCATATTAACTAGGATATCGTCCCGTAATCCGCGCTTTACCGCGTCTGTGGGCTCGCTCCTTTAAAGGAGTTAATCAAAAATGTCCCTATTTAACCCCTTACAACACGGAGCATTCGAGTTTACCCGTCGTCGTGCCCCCAGCATGGTCCGGTCGTTCAGTGAAGCATTCATCTTATGACCCACATTTTCCTCTGTTCGCATAAGGACAGTATCTCAAAAAGACAGATTCTCTTAAAGACAGATTCTCATAAGGACAGATGCTCAAAAGACGGAAATGGTACAGTTCCACACACCATTCCTTAATAAGGTTGCAGTACAGTGCCACGGCCCTCGCTTCCATTTGTAACAATAGTACAGGGTTGCCTGGCAGAAATAAATACCTTAGCAGTAAGGCCGTCCGTTTTTACACTCCTAGTGTTTTTTTTTTATAATCTTACGTTTGTCACAACTCTTTTCTCATTTTCCTTGCCCAATTTACATTGGAACAAACTCCAGTGAATATGCCAGACCCACATTTTGTCCACGCCCCCCGTTTGACTGTGGAACGTTTGCCTTGGCATTTCTACCGAAAACAAACTTTAAAAACCAATCTAGCATCAAAATCTGTATTTTCTTCTCTTACAACTTAAAATTAAACACAAAGCACCTTTGACCTTTAATTGTTATTGTTATGGATAAACACAACAAAATCACTTGTATAATAAAACGTGTCAACGTAGGTTTATTTCTCACACAGAATCGTAATCCTAAGTAGTTCATTTTAAAGGTGGGCTGGTACTACTGACATTCTGAAATAATAACAGCTGAGTTCACATGTGAAACTAAAACCAATTGCGATACGGAAATGCCTGCCAAGTAGGAGGATTATATTATAACAATACCTCTAGGTGTAGAAATATTTCAGCAATCCTAATAAATGAGAGAGTCTATTTATTAATACGATTTAATATTGACGGTCCCGTCCGTAACCTAGTTGGTAGTACGCCTGCCTACAAAGCACAGGATCGCGGGTTCGAATCCCGCCCAGGGCAAACATTCGTGTGATAAACACTTGTGTTTGCCTTGTGTCCGAATGTTGTATATTTATATGTATCTATATCAGTTGTCTGACACTCTTTTTTTTTTTTTTTTTAATTGACCTGTGCTTGTGTCGAAAAGGTACGACCAATCAAGCTTCACCGGACTATAGCACAGGCTCTGCCTAGTTTGGGGTCAGATGGCCGTGTGTGAGGTGTCCCCTTATATTATACCTAATATTATTATTATAATACCCAGTCAAAAAGCGTCGGTGACCAATTTTATTAGGCCGTTGACTTCTATTCGCAGTTCGCAGGTTCAATCAAGCCTCGCACGTAGCAATGTGTTTAAATTTTAGAATTCCTATAAGTAAGTTTATTCGACGCTCTTACGGCCAAGAAAAGCATCGCGAGGAAACCTGCGCACACCTGCGAAGTTATTCAAAGTTCGTGTGAAATGGACCAACCAACCCGCACTAGGCCAACCCCTCAGTGGGGACATAATAAAAGCTATAAACCCGTGTTACCTGATGCGACGAAGTTGAATGTGTTTTGGTCAGGTACCACCATGTTACTCCCATTACAATCAAAAAAATTACAATCAAACTGAAATAAAGCAAATAAAAATGCAGTAATTGAAATTTTATAAATCTGTTATATAAAAAATAAAAAATGTGTGTTGAAATTTTCTGCACTTTAAAAATAATCTTATTCCTGGAGGTCATTGACTCGATTACGACCCTGGCGTGGGAATTATTGGGCAGCCTAAGGATTGGTAAGCTGAATTTTTAACTCCCGACGAAAAAGAGGGGTGTTATAAGTTTGACGTGTGTGTCTGTCTGTGGCATCCATCGTGGCATCGTACCTACGTAGCTCCTAAACGGATGCGCCGATTTTGATCTAGTTTTTTTTTTATTTGCAAGGTGTCACAATCGAGATAGTTTTTAGCTATGATCTAAGATAATATCATCAGCCATTTGATTGAAGATTATCAGCTCTTTTCTAGTTGTTGAAAGGATCAAGTAACGGTTTTTATTTTTGTTTTTTTTACATTTTTTAATTTAATGTTATTATAAACAGTTTCTAATCACACTTATATCATAAAGGCGAAAGTTTCTAACTGTGTGAGTGTGTATGTTTGTTAATACTTCACTTCTAAACGGCTAGAGCGATTTTAATGAAATTTGGTATGGAGTTAGCTGACACCCTGGATTAACGCATATGCCACTTTTTAGGGAAAATACCTCATTCTCACGGGAAAACTTGATAAGGCGGGCAGAGCCGCGGGCGGAAAGCAAGTATATACATAACTAGCGACCCGCCCCGGCTCCGCACGGGAAAATGGTTATTGTGGATTATTCTTAAGTATATTATGCATGTATTATACATATAAACCTTCCTCTTGAATCCCTCTATCTATTAAAAAAAACCGCATCAAAATCCGTTGCGTAGTTTTAAAGATTTAAGCCTACAAAGGGACATAGGGAGGGACATAGGGACAGAGAAAGCGACTTTGTTTTATACTATGTAGTGTTATCGTACAATATTACACAGGAACGCCAGTACCTACTGTACTTCTTGCGTGTACTTATGCAAAGTGTTTTAGTAGTGAGGTTCAGTTAGAAACTACACAAATATAAACATTCTTAGATTTTCGCGGTTTGCTAACTACACAACTGAGATAACCTGTAAACAAAGCCTGTAAAAATGTCTGCGTGTCCGTTAGTACAATTAAAAACGTTCTAAAATAAAAATATGCTTGTACAATATTAGTTCAATTACTTACCTACTTATTTACATTTTTATAAACGTTAGCTATTTTAACTAAATAAGAATATATTTATTATCAGAACGAACATGTTTAAGAAAAAAATTGCCAATTACTTACTAAGATATTGCCATAGTCCCAGTTTTATTAAAATCAAGTAAAGGCCAGAATAAAATAAGAAATCAGTGATTTTACTAAAATAATAACCTTTAATAGTACCAAAGATAAAATAAATAAATAATGGTATTTATCAAATCTATCGCGAAGATTAAATAAATAGATTATGAGGTGGGGGAAGAAAGTTTTACGGAAGTGCTTAAATAAAAAGTCAGTATTAAAAAATCTTGCAGATGTAAAAATATGTTATTTATTAGCTTAGTCTCAAGGATCAGAACAAATGTTATTCATAGCCACGTGTATATTTTTATGTAGGCTACAATTTCAATTACAAAATTTGTTCCATTTAAATTCCGCAATATGGCGAGGTTTTTTCTCTCTTTGGTCGGGCCAGGCCTGGCTCACTTCGCGCCAGAGCTCCAGAATGTACCTACGCCGGCGTCCGCCTTAAGGCGGATAGTAAGTAAGGAGCGACGCGCACCCGAGTGACGACGCCCGTGCTTTAATTCGCTTTTTACCTAGTACTATTATTTATTCTGTGGTCGGGCTTTAAATTCCTCATTTTTTCATATAATCATCAGAAATAGAGAAAGTAAGATTTTTTACATCATCCATTATCAGTCCACTGCGGGACATGAATTCTTCGCGCTTATTTTTCACGGAAGTAAACAAATTCAAAATGTTCGCTGTAAAAACGTAGTAAAAGCTATTATTCATACTATGAATAGTTTTTTTTACAAGGAAAGTTTTTATTTTGTTTACTTCTGTTAAAATGCGCGCGAAGAATTCATACTCATAGCGAAAGGAATTTTCTTGTAGCGTTAAGTTTCTTCAAAACATAATACTCCTCAATACTAATTAATATTTAAACATAATTATGAAATAAATTTAATATTACCAACTTAAAAACATTAATTCAAATAACATAATTCTAGAACATTAGAACAATTCGAAAATATTCTAGATAGATCCAGTTGTAGGAGTGTTTTCCGATGGGATTATCTCCTCAGTGTTTTCCGTGAGCGGCATCTCAGTGGTTGTCCTGATCGTCCTGGTTTGATACCTCGTTCTAACTGTTGTTGTAGTCTTAAACAAACAAACAATGAAAATGAAAATTAAATATGTTTTATTCGAAGTAAGATTTTAGGTGCATTCCACTGGGGTGTCGGGCACGTGACGCTATTGTACGGTCATTTGCAGGGACAATTGACCACCTTTTCTTAGTTGCTGTTAATAAGAGGGGGTCGGTTGTCTATGTAGCACACTTCAAATGATGGTAGAAGACGATGTTTGGGAAAATTATGCGTCACGTGCCCAAAAGTAGATATTTCCGTGGAATGCCCCTTTACAAATCACTTTTCGACGTCGAGGCTGGTTCACAATTTGGTTGTCTTCTGTGGAGAAGAACCCGCCGGAAGAAACTCTACAGGCGTTGCATCTTTTCAAACTATTTTACAAAATTATTATTTTATAGAATTTGATTAATATAACAAAGAGTGCAAACGAAGTATGCAATTAGAGGAAGGCAACCAGTCAAAGTAGAAAAACTAAATTAAGTATATAACAAAAAAAAACAACCGGCAATCGACTAGAGTAGAACAGTCGCAATAACAAACAAACAGCAGTGTTATTTATTTTGTTACCTCACACACGGCCGTCTAACCCCAAATTAGGCACAGCCTGTACTATGGGTGTCAGACAACTGATACAAATATATACATTTACAACATCCAAACACAAGGCAAACACAAGTGCTCATCACACAAATGTTTGGGCGGGCGGGATTCGAACCCGCGACCCTGTGCTTCGAAGGCAGGCAACTAGGCTACAGGCCGCCGCGCCGATGACAGAATAGATTGGTTAAATTCTAACCCTTACTATTTGCAAAAGTTTGTCTGTCACGCAAACCACTAAACCGATTTTGATGAAACTTACTGCAGGAAAAATCTGTTAACGCGGGCGGGTCGAGAGTCGAGGGGCAGAAAGCTAGTTAAAAACAAAATAATATCCGAATTCACACTTACCGGTTCGTATGCTTTCAATGGATTATTGAGATACCACCACCAGGAAACCAGCATAGTAAGCAAAAAAACAGTGACCACACTGAAACATAAAAGTAAAAATGAACCGACAAGTGCGAGTTAAAATAGCATGTAGGTAGAGGGCACTACAGGGTTCCGTATGTACCTACAAAGCAACTTGACTGATTAGTCGAAACCACACCAGACGATGCACGATCCGGAAGCGTGGAGCCTGGATCATTCTGGTCTAGACAGCTTGAACTTTATTGCGATCCTGCCACACCGCTCTGACGCACTCCAGCTGACCCATACTGACCCGCTTACATTTAAATCTGTGGAGTTTTGATTGCGCGCTCCGCAGGTACCATAATACCAAGGGGCGAGGCACCTTGGTAAAAGTTTTAACTAGTTCCGCATTTTAGTTTTTTACTAATTTCTCATGAATGGTAAAAAGGAAATGATGTGGGGTGGGTCCAACCCGGCACCTTCACTAATTTCCTGCTCTCGCGGTAAGGACACACGTTCATAAAAACGCTCCTGTAGAGTGCGATTTTGCCGCTCGTAATCGGATCGTCTAGTGTGGTTCTAGCTTGCATTGAAGCTTGGAGTACGGTCACAATTTAGGCTACATTATTTTACGTGTTACTGCTGAATTTCCTAGTTTTCTGGAGTATTTGGTATGATAGGGTATGATATAAAACATACTTACAATGCCAGCGCCATTGTCAATTTTTTTTACGTACCTATTTTATATATATAGTAAAAAATCTATGTTGTAGGTACTAGCCCACACAATTTTATAATAAAAAGCAACTATGTATTATAAAATATAGTAATATATAGACAAAGTTTGCATTACAGAACTTTATACAGAATGTTTATCTAGTAATGTATGACGTTTGACATGTTGTACGCTCGGACAATGGATATGTCAAATAAGCAAAAAGTTCCTTTATAAGAAACAAAATAAGAAGACTTTTTCAGTAACATCTGTGAGACGGGCAAAGAGTAACATAATGAATTGACGTTGGTTTTTTCCAAACATGGCGATTTTTCTCTTTGGCGTAAATGTGCCAGGTTATATGGATTAGCCATGGATTAGTATTTCTTTCACAGAAATTATCTTAAGTTTAACACAAAGTAGGTGTACTATTAAGTTAAACGTTTTAGCAAAGTCTTTTTTTACCGGTGAAATAGTTCATAAGAGTTTTAATATACACCTAAGAAAATGAAGGAGTAAGTACCTACTGATTGGTTTTATACACCGTGAAATAGGTACCGGTTGTTTATACACACGCAACGTAGTGGTGTGGTAGTGGTAGTCCTTAGGTAGGTACTTATGAACTGACCAACTTTCCCTTAGGTTTACATCTATATAATAAAACTGTAGAAGTCGAAAATCTGTACATAGAAAAAAATTGATAAAAACCGAGTCAAGGAGATGTGAAAAGTGATATAGAACATATTAATATCTAGATTTTTTTTTTCTCTGTTTATCTGTTTGTCTGTTTGTACGGGCTAGTGTCCAAAACTGTTGGACCGATTTGAATAAAAGTTTGCATAGTGGTAATAAAAGTAAACATCTAAGATAGTTTTTACCGCAAGAAAATATCTCATTTTTACGGAAAACTGCACGAAAAAGTCAGAAAACAAAGCGGGCGTATCCGCGGGCGGACAGCTAGTCTCAAATATAATATACAACTTTTCAATGTCTCATTTATCTGAAATCAGTTCGGTTGTGGTTATAGCTATTATAAGAAGGCAACAGTATTCCTGCAATGTGTATTTTATAGTCTTTAATGATTAACTTAGATCTCGGCGTTAGAATCCAATGTTCTCCCATCGGGTTTCGTAGATTGTTGCCGCATAAGCGACAGGCTAGCAATCTGTCTTAATTTGAACTACGAAACACAAAGATATGTATATCTTATTTCAGATATGTACTGAATCATAACACAATCATTTTGCTAAAAGTGGTTTTAGTTTTGGCTTCCTGAGTGCTTATTTAAACTCGGCGCACCCCGTTATGAAAATGGGCGTGTTTTCATGCATGTATTGTGTAAATCATTTAATTTATATTTTTTTATTTCAGATCAGCTAAAATGCCTTCACCTGTTGTGATAGAAATAGCCAAGCGTCGTCTAGCTAGCAACAGGATGCTAAAACGACCAGCTATGCCTCGACCATGCCTTTCCAAAGATAAAGTTAGAGAAATAACTGGTATTTGTACCGGAAAGGAACCTTCACCGCAAGTTTCTCGCCAAGTAACACAAGTTGGTTTATACCAAATTGGCCGAAAAGATGTAATTCTTCCGGAAATCAGCAGCATCAAAAATCCGTTCAGTTTAATACCTAAGAGAGATCGATTTTTCTCTAAAGAAAAAAACACGCGTAAAGCCAAACGATCCAATTTTGATATCGGTCCCTTGAAAACTGTTATCGATAATATTCACCATGAATACTTTTCAGTCATTGATGGTAGACCTATAAGGCCTAATCATGATATTAAATTATATATGAGAAATCTGAGGGATATTTTCATATTCAGTGCCAATACTGCGTATTTAAATGATCAGTCACTGAAAATAGAAACGCTATATAAATCTCTAGAAAGAGAGGAATATGACAAAATATATTTATTGTACAGGAAAACGGTGGTAAATTTCCAAAAATGTCTTTACTCTTCATTCAATATGGCACAGCACGCTCTGATGAAACAACGAGAAGTAGAAATTAGAATTAAAGTACAAAATGCTGAATTAGAAAAATATTTATTTGAATATGGAAGACTAAGAAATTTGGTTCTACCTCTGATTGATAAGTTCGATGTTCTACTAAAGTACAAGAAATTTCTCGAGAAATGTGCTCCGTTGTGGTGGCGTCTACAAAACAATATAGGATTTACCGGCACAAGTAAAACATTTAAAACATTTTTTTTAGATTCTGATGAAGAAATTGTACAACGTGCAGAAAATGACGAATTTGCTTTTAAAAAGCTCGAATCAGATGAATCATTATTTGAGAAGCCTAAAGTGATTCTGGTGAATGATCCCGAATGTTTACTTTATTTTTCGGAACCTAAACAAATCATGAACCTCCTTGAAGATATGGCCGAATACGGTTTTCGTTATATCCAAGTAGGCATGCAATATTCGAGCGCTATGAAACCTGTTTCAGAATACAGAAATTATGTCAAAGCACAGCTTGCTTTGGAAATTCAAAGCTTTGGATTTGATATTCAGAGAATGGGAGAACAAATCAAGTATTTAGAAGACAAAACAGAATATGTCAAAGCCAAATTTTTCAGAATATTGAACAACGAATTTAAACACACAATTTCTTCTTATGACAATCTTAAACTGTTTGTTTGTCTTCAATATATTAATACAGAGACACTGGGAATCATTTCGGATCCTGAAGATACTCTATCTGTGCTCATGTCGCAAATTGAAAGGAAGTATGAAGGTTTGATGCTTAGGCTCGATGCCTTCGATTACAAGTTAGTGAAACATGTTATAGCAAAATGTATGCGAGACGACAGAGAGGTTATGAAGAGAGCTTATGAAGCTCAAAGGGTAGTGCGTGAGTGGAATGTATTTGAAAAAGCTCTTCGCGCTAGTTTCGAACCGCCGAGATACAAATATAAGAAGAATTTGTAGTTTATACGTATAAATCTTTTCTAAGAGTTCCTCATTATTGCTATTAGTTTCTTATTGTTTTTACTAGGCAAAGATATAGAAGGAAATGCTATCGTTAAGAACTTCATTGTTATTTGTTTTGTGTATAAGGAGAGTACCTAGTTTATTTGCGATATTTAATAAATAAGTTAATGCTGATTTGAATTTCAATGTTCAATGAAAACTTGGAGCATGCTATGTTTACCTCGGGCACCTCAAGCGGGTTATTATCAAGACGTTCCATATTTATCATAATTTCGCAGACGCGGTTCGTTCCGCGTTGGTCCCCCAGAGACTAAACAATAGCTTTCATGAATACCTTACCATAACAGCACCAGCTTGTAAGTAGCGTAAAAGCAGCAATGTAGGTATTATAACGTTGGAAAATATGATTACGTAATTTTTTAACTTTACCTACTCCACAAAAATAATTCGGAATAAAAGTTTTCTTACTCGTGAGGAAGAAATAAGGTTTTGCGCTAAATGATGGGTACCTATTATAAGCAAGTTTTTGCAATACTATCATCCAGTGGGCCTTGTGAATGATGATATATATTTTTTTAGACTTTGCTACAAAAGTAGGTATATATACTTTGTATCTAAATTTGGTATCGATCGATCACTCCCCCCAATCCGCAATGTTAGAAAATTAATCTTTACATACGGAGGCGCGAGGCATATTAAGCAGAAATTGAATAATCGTCTGTTGATTACTTTCCAAGCTCTAAAGGGACAAAAACTTCATATTGTGTCAATCTAACTTCTAATCACTTTTTAAATGCGTTAGCGGACGCGATCGGCGAATAAATTTGAATTCATTAACCGACTGATTCGGCTCCACCCACTTCTGTTCTCGCTATTGAAGGGGAACTAAATTGATTTACGTTACAAAATAAAATTGTGTAAAATTGTATTCTAAAGATTTGATTTTGATTACTTTTTTATTACGCATCTGAAAGGTTTCATGAAAAATACTGAAATAAAACGTTTTGTTACTCGCATAAACTCTTTGATTTTTAACATTATAATAAGTTCAAATAAATTATATTGTAGTATAATCTTGCACTTCTTTATTATACATAGTATTCCTCATCTAAAAGGAAGGAATTTCTGCACTTGAGTCTTCATAGGCTAGTTTATTTTTCTGATCCTATATCTATGTTTCTACTAGGGTACTTTTCCACCAGAGCTGTGCTACGAAGATATGCTAAAAGCTGTGAAACTAAGTGATCGTTGCCACCAACGCTATGCAATGTTTCTGTGCGAGTGAGATGTGCTATGAAGATGCGCGGCTCGAGCTATGCGATGTATCGATAGTAGGGAATCACACATTCATAGTACACATCCATTACATCCAGAGCACGCATCCATAGCACGCATTCTTCCATATAATAATAGTTTAGCTGGATCCGTTTCCACTGTATCTCTTTTGTAAATGCACCCAGGTGAATGGAAACGCAAAAATGCCAACGCTAAACTTTGATCTACTATAATACCACGTCTTTCTCTAGATACTTACTTATCTTTAAACTATAGAATTGTCAATTCTTCACTCAAATTTTTTACTTTGCTATGGCAAAGCAAAAATAGAGGGGTTATTAATTGAACATAGTCTGTTATGTAATGTATGTTTTCGTCAGAAACGAAAGTAAAGAGTTATTTTTATGGAATTAACTCGGCAATGTGCTCAAATAATTATCAAATACCAGGAGCTTAGAAGTGAGCTGGAGGCTACGGTATGGAGATGCAATTTATTTATTATTTAAACATCGGTTCAAATGCCGGAGGTTTAATGTACGCATTCCTTTGTTATTAAACCGTCATGTTATAGGCTCTTCCTGTTCCGACCAAGTAGGTACTTGTCTATCCATTTGTAAAAAATATTAAATGTGTTTAAAGAGAGAGTTAGATCTACGTAGGGTAGTAAAATAATTCTGTTCAATTAAAAAGTTCAAGTCGTTCATGTTTTTGCGTTAAGCTGTGCATCAAAACTCACCCACATACAATTCAAGTCATTATAAAATTAAAAGTATTGAATACAAGATGTTGAAATTCCTCGATTACTGTTATCACACTGATGATCAATATTTTATAAAGTTTGTTCAGTGGTTTCGGAAATAGCTACCCTTTTTTTAATGTCACAAAACATGTGACACGGGATATCCGGTTTCAGTGGATGCTATGCTTTAAAAACATCTTTGTCTTAGAGTATAACTTGAGTATAAATAGAAAAATTTCTGGGAGGGATATAGTACGCCTAATCGAGTATGAACCGTAAGGACAGATATTATTATGAACAATCCGAATATCTTCAGCGCGTTCGTTTAGTATCAAATAGTTATCGGAGCTGATTATTTTTCCCGGTGAAAATAAAAAAATAATAGGAGAACATTTTGAAATGTGCAGTGATAAGTTGCAAACATGACTCGAGGAACAAATCCAAAAAGAAAAATGTTATTGATTTCACCGCCCATACAAAATCTGCCAAAATTTGCTTACGCTTGACATAAAGGCAGCGGAGCGATGCGCGTGCTCTATGTATATTTATTCTCTAAGATCCTTGTATAATAAGCCGTGGCTGGCTATGAAATTCAACTTTTGGGTATAATAGGAGTAGCCCATTTAGCTCGAAGAACAAAGAGTGCAGTGGAGCGTCAATTGATAATTATTGTTTTATTATAAGCCGCGTATCGCGCCGCGCAGCGCCACTCGGCTCATCCTACCGGATTCGGGTTCACCCGTCCAACGAAGCCCAACCATGCGTAAGCGCCTCTGTTTAGACGTTTTAATTTGAATTTGCCTATCCGTACTAGTATTATAAATGCAAAATGATGTTTGTTTGTCCTTCTTTCACAGTGAAATGTAGGAATGAATCGGCCTGTTTTTGCTCTGAGATATGGACAGCTGGAGAGTGACGTCTTTTTAACCGCCGATGAAAAAGAGGGGTGTTATAAGTTTGACGTCTGTCTGTCTGTGGCATCGTAGCTCCTAAACAGATGCGCTGACTTTGATCTAGTTTTTTTTTTGTTTGTAAGGTGTCACAATCGAGAGTGTTCTTAGCTATAATCTAAGAAAATATCTTCAGCCATTTGAAGATCATCAGCTCTTTTCTAGTTGTTGAAAGGATCAGATAACGGTTTTGTGTTATTTTTTATATTTTGGGTTATTTAATTTGTTATATTTAGTGTTATTGCCAGGGAAAAATATCTCATTGAAACGGCAAAAGTCGAAAAGCAAAAATGTCCACTGATATAGAACAAGCTGTTAGCCCGCAGGCAGGTACTTTATTTTTCTTGAATGGATTGAATCAAAATTTTCTCGCAGTAAAAAAAAATACTTTAGTTACGTACGTACGTTAACAGCTCATATATGTCCCCACCGAGGGGCTCGAGCCTACCCTGATACCAGGGTGAATAGGCCTGTACTTTAGTTATTATAAAAAATTATGAGCCGTCACGGGACGCCTGGCTGATGTGAAACATCGTAAGTAAAGTTAGTTTGCAATTGCTTCAAGTAGTTTTACAGGTATCTGCTAGATGGCGTAGTTCAAGATATATCATACGAATGTACACTTTATTAGTGGTACCTACTTAATTAGAATAGTTTTCTTTAGTATATACCTATAGCGTGGCGACCGACGACGATTCCCGCTCGGCGCTCGCCACGGTCGCTAACGCCAATAATCAGTTTCATCCCTCGCCTATAAATGTTCCACATCAAAAATGAAAACATAACAATCTTCCACATGTAGGTACTTATAAAATTAGTGAAAATTAAACACCATTTTGTGATTTTTTACCTCTTTCTAAAAACATCTTCGTGTTTCAAGTCTTGCAAAACAAAATGGAATCTGCAAGACTTGGTAAACGGTTTGCTGAAATAAAAATATCTCTACATTCATTTATAACCTGAATCGTTTTTAACTTTGTGATTTATGATAATGGCATGGCTTTTTATTTGGCTCTAACGAAGTTTCAGAGTAATTATAAAAGATTTCGGTATTAATCTCGTTAGGTAAAATAAAATCTAGTTTTTAGCTCTTTACACTGTTCTTAAGTAAAAGTAGAAAAACAATATACTGTTTTAAAGTATAAAAAATATAGCTCTCGACGATCCTAAACAATTTGAATCGCAAAATACGAAGCGCGGTTTCCCACGCCTGTGACAAAATATCAATGAAACGTACTGCATTTTAAACTGAAAGCATTTTTTCACGAATTTTATACAAAAACCTAATAGATTTTCGAAAAAAATGTTTACCTTACCTCTTTTATATTCGCATTTATAGGAGAAATGTGTACGATACATTAGCAGTATCGAAATGCGATCCAAAATAGATTTGCTTGCATGAGTGATGGTGTCGAAATAACGACACGCGCCGGGCACTGAACCTCGAACCTCGACCCTTTGACGCATTTTTTTAACGCAAGGGTGAACTAGACGGTCTTCATCAATCTCGGGGACGATACTCTAGTGTTTTGTGATTTAATGTATTACGTTACTCGTGGCGAAAAAAAAAATGAATTTATGTATAAAGGGTAGGTAAGTCATGAGTTGCGGTTATTCGACACTTCCATCCAAAATAATAAAATATAATGTAAAAAAAATTGCCGTTTTGATTGGTCAATTTTAATAGTGAAGTGAACATTTTTTTGTTTCTGTGGTAAGTCAGTCCGCCGTCACTTACACCGTTTATTATTTTTTTAAATTGGAAGGTGGGAAAAACTACCGTACACACACGCCCCATCGAGCATTTCACTCGAGTATAATACATTCTGTAACAGAATCCCAATACAATTAGGCAGAAAAAATGGAATATTAAGCATCGCCATTAGAGTCGGGTCGCAACGCAAGATAAATGACGTCACTTTACGCCATATTTGTTGCCATATGACAGCTCGATTGATGACGCAATATCTTGCGTCAGGAAAATATATGCACGGAAAATGGCTAAAACACTTAATAACAAAAGGGCATAGCCATGGGAATACTATAAAATACTTTTGTTATGGTTGGAAATTAATTTTGTTACAAATTAGCTACTTAAATACATTTGAATTCTCAAAAGAGATCATTTACATAAGTGTATTAATACACATAAAAAAATTCTAAATAAGTTATTAAACTATAAGCCAACCCATATTGTAGCTGTATTATTTTTTAAACAAAATTACATTATTTGTTCGCATTAGTGCTGGTTCTCGGCTTAAAGTTTTTTACAGATATAATTTATAAAAGCCACACAGTTCAAGGAATGGGAAGCAATATTCACCTGTCTAACTAAACAACGAACCAACCTCCCTTTGTTTTAGGTTATATAAAAACTAAGAATTACAATAATTTGAAGATATTTTGACCACGTAGTTCTCGATGTTATTACTATTATTTCTTCTTTAAAACAAGTACATGCTTAATACTAACAAACACCCAGAGGAGTCTAGTAATCATATTTATAAAAAACTTCTTTGTACAAAAAACACACTGAATTTCAAGAAAATGAAAGCTAAAGATAAGTATCTGTCATCAAAAAGATCTAATATATATTTAAATCTAGAAAATTACCTGCGAAAGCGCTTTTTACGTCCCAAGGTATCTTTTGGGAGTGGAATGAGCAAATGAAACTCAGCATTCTGCAGATGTATGAGTTAAAATCCAAGTTTACAGCCGATTCGGGGAATATCTGCAGCTTTACGAGCGAAGACGAGATGCTCTCAAAACAAAATTTAAAGGTGAACTTCGTTACCTTGGCTTACCTTATGATTAAAGTAAAAGTTTTCTAAGTTTTAAAACTAAAAAGTTACTTCTGACAAGATTGTTTACACTTGCTACGTCAGTAGCGGTTGTCTACGCCGTAGTCTCTGTCGTAGCAAATGCCTACGATCTTAGAAAATATCGGATTTAGTAAACTAAATATTTTTATATTATGCTGATGTACAGTAGGCAGCACATGCGGCTGGACATGTCGACTTCGAGGCCGCCGGTATTCCGTAGCGGTAAGCCAGCACATGCGGCTTCTGTACTTACAGGGGTTCAAAGTTAGTAAATACTTTGTATGTTGTTATAATAACGTTTTTTAGGAGAAAGGCAATTTTTCTTTTCAGTTTTCTTTTCGTTTCATATTTGATTTTTTAAGTTTATTTTTATTTTCACTACAGTATTCATACTTTTATTTCGGTTTAACGTCTTATGTATAAAATACTTATTTTTATTTCTTCCCAAAATAATGAAGATACTCAACACTGCTACAGGAACAAAGCACTCAGTCTCGGGTTGTAAAAGGACGACTAAATTAGCTACTTACGTAACTGTAGATACACTTGGAAACGACAAAGGAAACTGTACTGGGTTGTAGAGTTGGCTGTAGACGGGACAACTTTGATCCTAGAAGACACTATTAGATAATATCGGGATATACAAGTATCATCATCATGATTACATGCGGTAGAACTCTGCTATGTTTCCATTTCCATTGATCTCTGATTAATCAGTCGTTAATTTTAATTCTCTGACGAGTCACGTCACGGATAGTGTCCACTCCCCAAGCATGAACGAGATAATAGCCATCATTCAATATTTGGTGGCAACTGCAGGAGATGAATAAATATATTTTGTTATAAATTTAGTTAGAAAAATAAGATATCCCTTTCTTATTTATTAAGATATTCTTTTATTTTGTAGATGTAGGTAAATTTTAATTAAATTTATTAAAATTGTTTTACATTAAAAGGGTAATTTATTATTTACACCGTTGTTGATCGCCATCACTACTAATGTAATTCAATATTTTATTGTAAGATACAACAAATTTTGTAGATTTTTACGAAAGTTGAGCATAAACCACAGACCTGAGTTGTTATGTGACGTTCCACGTGCCAAGGTACCTTATGGTCGGAGTTACGCAAATCCCTGTGATCAGCAACTAATAAGCTATTCAAATCCAAAAAGATTTTCTTTATACTAAAACCCGCCATAAATAGAAATAGAAATAGAAAAACTTTATTTGTAGGACATCACAACACATAAAACAATAAGACAAGAAAAAAAAATAACTACGAGGTACTACTACTACTACTACCATAAGGTACCTTTGCACGTGAAACGTCACTATTATTATGCGGGACGTCCCGGATATAGCAAGTATCGGCACAACACTAGCAGCTACTCGTTCGCGCTGCGGGTTCGGCAGGCAGACAAAGTAAAATGCAAATTCCCATGTATTTCCAATTAGAGCCCGACGTCAAATAATAAGTTGTCTGTGGAGGACTTCTCATTTCGCAGACGAATTAATGGAGTACCTCTATATACTTAGGTATTATTTAGATATATTTTTGGTATATCTAGAACCATTAGCGCGCTTATTAGGAGGCAAAAATAATTCACGGCTGAGGCTTTCTAAATCGGTCGGAGGTTGTCCCATACACATTTTTTCGCGTTAATGAGCGCAGTTGTTGCCAGTTACGTGAAATGAAATGAAATGAAAATATTCTTTATTGCACACAAACAGAAACACTAGTACAGATAATTACAAATATAACACAGAAAATGTACAATTGGCGGCCTTATTGCTTAAGTAGCAATTTCTTTCAGGCAACCACTTAGATGGAAACTGAAAACAAGAATAGAACTGATGCGGGTCGGTGCGCCTAATCCAAACTTAATCCTAATTCCCAGTTCCCAGTGTAATCTTAAAACGTGTTGAAGTTACGTGCATTCAGTCTTTTGTACGACACCCACAATAAGAGTAAGATTTTTCTGTTACATAGTGAATCTTCGTTATCATAGGCGTTATCTAACGAATAAGTATTCTAAGCTGTGATTAATTTTATTCTGAAAATAAACAAAATACAAGGCTTGAAATTTTTTTAAACAAATCTATTCAAAATTGTAATATTTTATCTCGCTGTAGAAATATGTCCAGCACTCATAACTCCAGTCCCAGATAAACGCACGTCTTAATATTTTTTTTCAATCTAAGAGCATTAAAAATATATTTAATGTAATATTATTTGGTACGGGAACAGTTTAAAAATCGGATAGGAGGCATTGGGAGACAGCAGTCAAATAATTCTGTGAATAATTTCTTCAGTCTCCTGCATATACCTAGCATATGAACAAAAGCATACCTGTTTATATCGTCTCCCCAGACACCTAAAGTTTATAAATAATACATTCAGAATTTCAGACCCTGAGATGCGACTCAGACTGACACCTTGAAGGTTTTAAGCGACGTCGCTAAGTTATGCACAGCATTTTAGATTTTCACTTCCAGTTTTGAAAACAGAGAACTAAATTGAATTTAAGACAGAATATTTATTTTCTGTGGTTTATATCTGACTACGTACGCCTTGCAGTTTTATCATCATTATAATATGTTTCCTTGTGTAATATATCTTTCTAATTTAGTGCAGTGCAGTTGTTCCGCGTATTGTATATTTCTTCAATATATTAGGTATATATATTTTTTTCTTAGATAAGTTACTTTTTCTCTTACTTAAGCTTTTCACCTTGGACTTCGCCTAAGTTATTATTAAAGTACATTTTATTCCATTACTTTTTCCCGTAACAATCAGTGTAAAAATTGCGCTTTTAATTGACACCTGAAAAAAGTTTTTCTTCAGTTTGTAACTACGATTCTAAGTAGCAAACGTCTTTGTTTTCTATATGCATTAAAAATAATCGAAAGACTATAAACAAACGACAAGAAACTTATCCAAATTGTAATACCTACTTCTTATACTTTTCTCGTTGAAAGAGTACTTCCCGCCCTCATAACTAAGTCCCTTACGGCGTTGGGTCTAGGATAGCCGAATAAAAATCCAAGTGAACTAGCTGATACGGGAATGGCAACAGGTTGTAGGGACGCCTTTAGCTCGTCAAGCGATGGGGTGGGTCTGAGGATACTTACTTCACAAAGAGGGACGTTGATGACGCCATCATGGAGATATTTTAGCTTGTTTGCTTGTTCTTTATTTTTTGTTTTATTTTACAGCCGTGTAGTTCACTGTTTACAAATTGTTATCCTACTTTATAGCTTCGGTAGACAAACTTTGTTTGGTTGGAGCTGAATCACCTGATTGTCCGAGAAGAAAGATGATTCCGTGCTTCAAAAGACACGGAAAGCCTACAGATAATCGTTTTTTTTTTTCGAATACCGCCATTTACACATTGTCAAGGGTATAATAGAAGGCAAGAGAGGACGTGGAAGATCAAGACGCACATTTTTAGAACAAGTGAAGGAGAAAGTTGAGTGTCGTACCAGGAAGTCAAGGAACTGGCTATGGAGAGAGAGGTGACGAAGAGCCCTGCTCTTAAATTTTGAATGAAAGAATGAAAGGATATTGCCAAATAAATACCAAAATTGGGCATTCCTATAGGTACGTAGATTTTCATTTTTTGCTCTACTCAAGTAACTCGTATTTTACAAGGCATTTTTAGTTCTACACGTCAGTATGGTACACGTCACACAAGGTTAACATATTGAGTGCATACGTTAGTAGTACACAGATGATGGTTCCATAAATTAATGTTTAATGTAATTATAATTAAATTAATGGTTTGCTGACAAAACATGTCAAAGTACTTTATTATAAGCGATATTTGTTTAGGCTCCCATGTGTTGCGGACCGTACAGAACACTGATTTGCATGTTAGTGGCGCGGGCTGTCTTAATTTCACCGAAACATTGTGGTGGCCATTAGAGCGGCGGAACAGACGAAAGATATTTTAGTTTATACCGGCAGCGGCGGCATAGTAGGTCGATTCGATTTACCAGTACTATCGAATAGACCGCTCCTGAGACCTTTCCATTGGTCAGCCGCAGTACAAGAACCTATAATAATCCACAGTATGATAAATGATAAAATGTTTTTTTTTTTGTTATTTTAGAGAATCCGAATAAGTTCAACAAATAATCCGAATATGTTTTTTTTTGTATACGAAATGCATTACGTTGCACAAGCGCTTAAGCGGTAAAAAAAGCCCCTTAGTATATGTTTAATGGCTAGACACGCAGCGGGCATCAACCTTTTCGAGTTTAACCCTTCTTTTAAGCTTTGAGTTGCCAGTTCCAATCAAACATACCGTTTGAGTGAGTAAATATTCAGAGAGAGAAATAGAAGAGTGAAGTATTTGCAATCCTATCTAACTTCTACAATTTCATGCATGATCATTTTAATGGTTGTGTATGTTTCTACAAATTCATGTTCATTTGACGCTGTGATTTGACGGTAGTGTACTTAGGTAATTTAAGAAACAACAAAGTATAATAAATAACTAAATCATGTCACGTTAAAACTTTGCCAAAAATACAGTAGGTATTTCATAATTTTATATTTAAGCGTGATAGTATACCTAACAAACAATCTAAAAATAATTTATTATTTTTGTATTCATGTATTAGTGAAATAATAAAATATGCTCTGAATGTTTAAAACCCCTGATCCGTGAAGCAGTCACAAAGGGTGTGTCCCTAACAACATCCGGTCGGTAGGCGCGTCCCATACTGTGCCAGCAATTTATTGTTCCAATCTGTATCCGAACGCCCTTATCTCAACAGATATGGATATGAGGTGATGGTGAAGACAACCTCAGTTTAGTGGAAATGTTGTAGCTGGAAATCTATTTGAATTTTAATTAAACGATACCAGGAAGGCATGCCTTACTTGTAGGTCCGAACAATATGGTGAGGGTCGATGGGACCCGCTGTATGTGAGTGGCGCACTACTGATGGTTGTGGACCTTAAGGGGTCCTTCTGTCAAAATTATGACGTAAAATGATCATGATTTCGTTTTTGTTGTAAACTTTTACATGATTTACTCTTAGAGAATAAATATACATAGAGCACGCGCATTGTTCCGCTGCCTTTATGTCAAGCGTAAGCAAATTTTGGCAGGTTTTGTATGGGCGGTGAAATTAATAACATTTTTCTTTTTTGATTTGTTCCGCAAGTCATGTTTGCAACTTATCACTGCACATTTCAAAATGTTCTCCTATTAAATTTCTTACTTTCACCGGAAGAATTAATCAGCTCCGATAACCATTTGATGCTAAACGAACGCGCTGAAGATATTCGGACTGTTCATATCCGTGCTTACGGTTCATTTCATACTCGATTAGGCGTAGGTACTCTATCCCTCCCAGAATTTTTTCTATTTATACTCTTAGGATTTACTATTTCCATTCATTACTTTAACTTGTAAGTTACTAGTAATGCAATGTAAAATTAATTGTAAGTGGATGTCAGATTGGTAGTTGGGTTAGATTGGTTGGTTGCCTCCAATATTTTTTACTAATAAAAAATCTGTCCTGTAACTGTACCTATTCAATAACAATAAAATTATTTGAAATGATACTGATTTCTAAAAAAAAATCTGGTAGCTGGCAAAAATACTACAAAAACTATTATTCATTACGATTTCCAAACTCTACCTATATGTTTTATCGCGAAAAGTGTCCGACGCTCAAAATAGCTCCAATAAAAGCCGAGATAGTCCTAAAACGCGGTATCAAAGTTTTTCCGCCAGCGGTATAAATAGGTACGAGTGGCATTGTTTAGTGAAGCTTGATTTGTCGTACCTTTTCGACACAAGCATTTAGGTCAATTCAAAAAAATAAAAAAAGTGGTAGGGTTGGACGTCTCTACGCGGGAAGCCGGCCCGCGGCTGTGCCGGTATAACTCAGCCGCCCAGTCAGATGACTGCAGGTCAGTCAGAGTTTGGCGAATGACCGCAGTATTTAGGTGAATGGCGAAACCGCGACGCAGTTGGGTGTAGTAGCACTGCACTCGCAATACCGCGTAGAGGATTTATCTACCCTTTTGATACTGGAGATGTCTTTTCGTTCGCTCCAGTCAGTACGGTCCCGGTTCGGAGTAAGGAAGAAATTAGTTTCAGGTAGCTCCAGTATAATAGGCCCCGTTTTGGCGAAAAAGTGCGATCCTTATTTCTCGGAGAGTTGTGAAGAGACGCATATTCAAGAGAGCTTTAAGGAGCAAAAAGAATTATTCGTGAAAGCTAAAAACGAAGAATTTAGTCATTTACAATTTTAGCCTAAAACAAAAACGATCGGGTTAAAGGTGACTTGTAGTTTAACATTAAAAAAAAAAAATCATAACGTAATTTTATTTAAATGTACTCGATAGTCGTGTGAGCCACGAAATCTGAGAAATTTTGAGGAAAATATTGAACTGCCCGATATCCCTATAAGGACAATGAGATAAAACTGATATTTTCATTTCAAACTATTGACGTTTACTGCTGGACAAAGACCTCCACAATGATCGGTCCTGTCCTCCTCCTGTCGCATCCAATGCAAAAAATCTGTAACGAAATTATAACGAAACTACATAAGGCGTAGGTCACATGTGCTAAATAAACAGAGTGAAGTAGGCACATACATAAAAAATAATTCTTTGTTTGTCTGTTTGCAATCGATAAACTCTGATACTAGGGTTTATCGGGGCGGTTCCATTCGCAAATACACTCGCTAAGAAGATCTATAAACTCAAAAACTACTTCATTGATTTTAATGAAACCTGAGGAGTAACATAAGCTAAGTAAATCGGCCAAGTATGAGTAGACCTCAACGGGGGCGAAGCCATAAAAAATCAATGAAAAATTGTAGTAATATTATAATAAGTACACACAGTTTATGTTGTAATAAAAACATTTAAAACAAAAACTAAAATTATAACATAACCTCTTAAGTTCAGCTTCTTCTTGACTTTTTAAATGGAACATACTTCAAATTAATTATAATAAATAATAATTTTTATTTTTTTTAGTTTAGGATCTTCTGCAGGTTTATCGTTTTTTGGCTTTTTTTGTTTATTATAATACTTCGCAGAATACTTCCTCCATTGCTCTCTTTGCTTTTTCTTTTCATTTTCGTTTAGTACGGATTGTTTTTTCTTATTTTGTTTAACTTTTTCAAGATGAGCCTTTCTTTTTTCTTCAAACTTTTCTGGATTATTTTGTTTTAGGCGCTCTCGATATCTCTTCTGTCTTTCTGCGTTCGACAACGGAGCCATCTGTCAATTTATAACAATTAAAAATAACAATGTCAAGATTTTTTAAAACGAAATAGCACGGACAAAGAATTTAACTTTACGCACAATTAATTGCTAGTTATGACTGTTTATAAACTGAGTAATTACTTAATATAAGAGGTACAGGTACCTATATTATTATATTTTTATGATAAAAAAAGTTTATACTAGCTCTGACTCTTATATGAACTAGGCCTTAGCTTCTCAGTTTAATAACAACGTAACGAAACTAACTAAACTGAGAGTAACAATCGTTACTATACTGAATAACGAAATATGACGAACCTGATAATAAAACCTGAGAATGTATAACCTCAAAATTATCTGGTGCCGGCCGACACTACAACAAATTAAGAACCCTCCGTGTTTGGAGGGAGGCTTATATTATAACTATATTTCTACAGAAATCAATAATAAGTGAAAAAAACTTACCGGTATGAAATAACGTGTGTTAGTAACACTGATAAATTAGTTGTATAAAAATTTTGCACATGCTAAAATTCAATAATGCGGAACAAAATGGATGTACTTTGACGTGTGTTTGACACTGACTTTCTGCTGTCAGTGTATCCAATTTCGAAACGGCAATTTACCAGAATAATGTTTATTTTCACCTTATAGGTCGTTATTCAACCTGAGGTTACGAAATCATAAAAAATGTGATGCTAGATTTAATGGTGATAAATACTAGGTAATTAACTATTCAATGTAATGAAAGTATTTTAAATACAAATAAAGGGTCTTTTCCCGTAAAGTTTAATAGAAAACAATGAAAAAATTAATAAAATAAATGTATTAGGATGGTAGATAGGATGTTGCAACAAATAGTGAGACACTTACAAGGTACATCCATTCTGCATTTCACCCTTCATTCAAACAAATTTCAAGAATTTATAAACTGCAACTTTAGAGCATTATTTATGGTCACATTAATAAATAGTTGAGTAAGATGGTCTATAATTAGTATTCAACTATTAACTATCTCAATTCTTTGAAGGAAAATAGAGAGCAAAATGTAAAATTGTTAAATTGTATTCTGCTTTGTCTGTAGTAATTTTGAGATTATGATTTTATTAATCACGTTGTTGTAGGTAGTTTTAAACAAGTACCTACAATTTTATTGCTTCTTTAAAAAGGCAATGTGTAAATTACCCATTGTTTACATTGTAATTGAGGCCAATTCTTTTTAGCTGCGGTTTCATCGTCATCGAACAATTAAACGTCAAATACTTGTGTCGTTTTATCAGCAGTAGCGTCATCATCCATTACGGTCATTTGTTGCAAACAAAGCCTCTGTGTCCTTCGACGTGATTCATTGTATTGCCAAGGAGACTGATTGTTTGAGGGTATGCTGTCTACATCCGTCGGCTAGGCTACTATATCCAGTACATACAGGTGGTAATTCTCCGAAATTACACTAAACTTAAACATAATTCATGGTCATAGAGGTAGAATTATTTTTTTGCGGTATTTTTTAATCGAAAATGGTGGGAGATGAACTAATCCAATTTTGAATTAATGATATTTAAATTAAAAGCGCCGCTGTCACATTAGTAGTTGTCATTTTATATAAGTCATTGACATATAATAAACATATATGATCGAAGATATAAGTCGTATGTTTTCGGATGTATCATAAACTAGCTGGTGCATCGACGCGTTGAATCGATGTTTGATGTTAAACCTGAACTTGACATTCTTCTGTACCCTTCAGTTCTTTAAAGTATGACTTTAAATTAAAGTTGCAGCTTAATAACAAGATACAGCACCATTATTGTTTGACAATTGTTAAAATGGTCAGCATTAAATGTTTGAGGGCATTTGGCGAAAGTCCTGTGTAGAGCTGTAGGTTGCATAATATATTTCGATGAATAATTCGTAGAAGCGAGCTTTTGTGTGTGTTACATGCAATTTGTACTCGTAAAACGAATATAAATAATGAACTAAAATAATCTTCACAGTATCAATAAATACCATACAAAAAATAAAATAAATGTAGATACCAATCACAATGAGATTTTAACAAGAGAGGTTCAAAAACTCTAGCGTTCACAATATTTTACTTAATAAACAGCAATTCAAAAGCGTCTCCACTCAACTATATGCAAGATCAGACGGCGGTATCTCCAAGTTTTAATAAAAACCGAGTCTCCTGAGAATCTCGCTACAATTTTCCAATACAGCCATCGCGGTAGTCAGGGGTAGTCAGGGGTAGTCTTACAACCTGAATTGATACTTCAGACACCGTCAACCGTTCTCTTGAAAGCTTTTATATTATATTATCTTGAACAGGGCTGATCAAGTGATAGTTTGGTGTTTTCGCGAGCTTGCGATGGAAAAGATTCTGGTTAAAATATAAAATTTGTCTTTTTTGTAGAGCTATCTTTGGTTTGTGAAGGGGGGTAAAGGCAAACTAGCCTCTTTTGTGGGTTTTTATACATACTACCTCTTCCCTAACGGGGTGAGCAGCCAAATATAAAATGTAATACAATTAAAACTTTATTGCACGCAAACAATTCAATATACATATTACATACATACAGTCACGCCTCTTTCCCGGAGGGGTAAGCAGAGAATACTTCCTTCTACTTGTTACGATCCAGACACACTTCTTTCGCTTCATCCACATTCATTAATCTCATCATGCAAGCTCGCCGGTTTAGAGTACTCCTGACCTGACCTTGTTATTATTAAGGACCTTTATTATTTATTTAGTAACATACCTTACCATGATTTTTTTTTTTTTTTTTGAATTGACCTAAGCTTGTGTCGAAAAGGTACGACAAATCAAGCTTCACCGGACTGACCTTACCATGATGAAAAATAAGTACCTATAATTATTCTATTAATATACAAAGATATTTATTATATTGAAATGAGCTTAGCGAATAACAATTTAAACTAACTAAACCAACGATAGGTAGGGTAAACTATCTACAGAAAAAACAAAAAAATATCTACTTGATACCATTACCCATGGTGTTTAGCAGAACTAGGTAGCTCAAGCTAAAATTTTAACAATTTCTTAAATTTTGCTGCCCCAAAACACCTGTAGTTTTGTAACCCCTGCATCAGGGCTTCTCAACACATGTCTATTGTCGATGTATCGATTCCAATTTTCTCCTGGGCACGGCAAGTGCAGATGTTAAATGAAATTATTCTGAGAAGGAGTTTCCTTCATATTAATAGAAATTGTGATGTAGGTGTCGTACGAGTATTAAAATACCTACTGAGCTTTTTACTGAGTACTTTCTGTCCATCGTTTTGTCTTTAATAAATGAACATCATTTTTATTTCTCAACTCAAAATCATGAACTTATCCCTCTATGTTATAAGCTCATTTTTTATTTAATTTTTATACATATTACGGGTACATACACATTTTTATAGGTACATATAAAGTACAGGAGAGATCTCCTGGGGTGGCTACTATTCTAGATTAGGATTCATAATATTTGCTCTAAAAGGTATTCCAGACTATTTTATTTTCTTTATCATTTCGATTGTCGTAATTGTACTCGTATTTTTCTCTGCATTTAATACGCAGTTTTGATTTGTCTTTGTTGTTTTACGGAACATAACAAATAAACATACTTTTCTTTGTTTTTTGGATTTTTTTATTTTATTCATAGCATATAACAAATCTTTATTATTTACATTAAACTATATTGTTACCATTATTTAGTAACGTAACTTACCTTGATGAACAAACACGTATAATGATTCTATTAATGTATTTAATCACTTCGTGTCCTTTAGTAATTACTTTAGGGGCATCTTTATTGTGAAAGATTGTGTGCCCGACGGTGTTCCATTATCATTAGATAGCGCAAAGTTATTCATAAGACAGCCAGGAACCTCTCTGCTAACTCGTTAGAATAATTTGGCGCACACCACCTAAGGGAGCGTTGTGGATCACTCTCTATATTGCCACACATTGCTTAGGAAAGGGCTACACACATACAGGTAAATTAATGTATTTTTAATAAAAATAATATGGTACCTTTATAATAATTTAGGGCTTTATTGCTTGGTAGTAATTTTCTTCTAGGCAAACTTAAATTAATATCAAAACAGCGCTATTTATTTTAGTTATGTGAGCAATGAGTGAGTGCACCATTTTCGACAGCTAACTGTCATGTATTGTATAAATCAAGTTTTGTATATAAAAAAACCTACGCGTCGAATTGAGAACCTCCTCCTTTTTTGAAGTCGGTTAAAAAATAAGAAATATTATTGAACAATAAAATAGAGTAGAGCGACATTTGGTTAAAGAAACCTAAATATGGGCAATAATATAGACTTGTAATTGCACCACAAAAGGCCTTGAAAGACTAGATATTACCAAATCACGCATCATGACTATTAAAGGACTTACTTGTAGAAGGATAATAAATGCTAGGCTACTAATTGTAGGTACTTATTGACGATTTATTTTGAAAAATGAACGTAGATTTTCCATACTGAACGTAGTTACCTAAGTACTACATTTAAATGAGGTTTATCTCTTCGCCTATGTAACCGCTTTACGAGCCCTAGATATATTTTAATAAAACTCCTATAAAGTAGGCGAGTATAAAAATATATTGGTGCTAGAACAACGTTCTCCCAAGAACTAGTTTCGCACATTACCGAGACACTTTGCACTTTCCAACAAAGAAAATTGCTCGCGCGAAATTACTTACCCTATGAATGCCATTCCTAAGACATGTGGGATCACCCTCAAATTGCTTAAGGCCCAGACTCGAGGTTCCGCTTAAGCGGGCGCACTGCTCATATAAATCTGCATTATTCGAGTTACAACGCTTTGGTTCTCTGCCAGGAGACGCCGCGATGCTTATGCATGCCTAGTCATTTTGCGGTTTTAACACAATGGAGATGAGCTGAGTTTGTTTAAGATATGAGTAATTTGTTATGTTATTTATTCACCTTGTACCAACTCTATGAAAAGTGCATTAATACAAGTTTGTAATGGTGTTAGGAATTTTGTTTCACGCTGTATGAGGCGAGTACCTACCTACTCACAAACTTAATAATACATAATGTGTAATACATACTAAGACATGTGTTTTGTTTTATTTTTATGTTAGCCGAAATAACAAAAAATCGGCATGCCTGAGCTTTGTTGATAAAATTATTTTGTAATTTATTGTTTAAATGGATTTTATAAATTAAGTAGGTAAATAGAATTAAAGAACCATCGAGACAAAACGATACTTTAAGAAAATACCTGTCGCACGAAAATGATATTTTTATATTTAATATTTTGTTTTGTTTTTTCATCATCATCACAGACCGACCACCTTAAAGAGATCCTACCTCTGTGGTCGGAATGATTAGAAATTATACGAAATTCAGCTCTACCGCTACGAAATATGGGCGCTCTCAAAGTCAACATGTCCAACCGTATGTGCTGGCTACCGTACATATATATACTTATTCTTCTATTATTGATTTAGTTGTTATTGCTTTACGAACCGGAATTGTGACAATTTTCGAATACAGACAGTTGATTGGCCTAATTGAATAACGCTAGGTATCCTTTATTTGCCCATTCAACATTTCCGAATGCGTAAGGTAACCGTTCTCACGAGCTCAAAGAAGATATCGTTAAACTCAAAAGATGTTTTCCAGCCCACTGACTCGAGCGTCAGAAGAATGCCTTACCCACCTTGTGATATTTTATCACTGGCGACTTAAGGATTCCGCTGCTTCGATGTATGAAACAAGATAAGTTATGAAGGTAACGTCACAACACAACCCCACACCGCACCAGCAACGAAGTTACTAGGGTTTAACTGTAGTAGCTTAACACAGCCCATTAATGTAGCCAGTAATTACACAGAATAGTTCAGACTTCAAAAGTAAATAAAATGACGCTGACTGACACTGGAATGGTCATTTTTGTTTGATTTTCCTTAGCTAATAAATGCTATTAGTGTAGGTAGGTACCTAATTTGTACTATAAAGTAAGCGAACTTTATTCAGGTAAAAATAATTATTTATGTAGGTACCTAGACATAATTTTAAAGAATTAAGTAAATTGTGGCGAGTTTGTCTCTGCTTTTAACAGGAAGGCCAAGTGCAAAGGTATCTGCAGTTTGTCTTAATCCAAGGATTCCTCCGTTGTTTGTTCAAACGAATGCGTTGAAATGCAAACTCGCTTTTATTTCAAGATCCGAGGCAATTCAAAGGAATATTCCCTTGTAAGCAACAAAGCATCTACAAAGGAAATGCAATAGTTACCGCTATGTAGGGAATACAATTTACCTCGCAACGTTTCCTGAATTTTATTGAAATTCGTGTTTTGAAACCCGCATTGTTTTCCGCACCCCAAATCTAAGCAAAAAGTAAAGAAAATCGAGGTTGTCGTTGAATTTAACCATTTAAAAAAATCACAATATTCCTGCTCAGACTAAAATATATTAAAAAAAATTAAGCTGTTAATTTTTTAAAAGTGATTGCACCGCTCTTTTTTAACCCGACCGCGTTGTCGCGTCTCGTGACTACGGAAGATATATCTACTTATATTAACTTTTCTAGACTTTTCCTTTGATATTAAGATACCTACAGCAGTAATATTTTTCATATAATATGTTAGTCATATACCTACTATTTGATTTAAGAATTAAAAAAAAAACAATTTATAAAAAATCTGCCTCCATCAATCAATAGCTTATTTACGGCCTCGTCAACACAAAAACCTCATTACGCCTTACAAATTCCCTGCGTAAAAATCCGTAGCTTTATTTCGGCATAATAAATAAGATCACCGACCGATTTACATTAAAAAGCCTTGTCTTGAGGGCGATCCTAATAAAATTAACGATTCTTTCCCGACAGCGGCCATGATTGAAATTCAAATAAGAGACGAGCTAATATAATTAAGACCTCCGCGTAATTGAGTAGGTGGAGGCA
The DNA here is from genome assembly GCA_948473455.1 of Teleiodes luculella. Lineage (NCBI taxonomy): Eukaryota > Metazoa > Arthropoda > Insecta > Lepidoptera > Gelechiidae > Teleiodes > Teleiodes luculella. Next base: position 5,417,707 of record OX419587.1, on the reverse strand, counting down.
GACACTCCCTATAAGAAAAGTTGGAAATAAAAAGTGTCAAGTGCAAAGCTCTGTAATGAGGAGATTTCAAGCGATGCGTTTACGGAAGAAATAGGTAGTAATAGTACTGTGGTAGTAGTGCAGTGTTTCCGTAAATCAAACAATAACAATCCTTGCTTTGTATTTTATCCTACCAATCCTACTATAGATTACTACATACAATGTACTAAATCAAACAAAATTACCGTACCTGTGAGTTTTATCCGTAGAAATTCCACTACGAATGCTACAACACCAATCGTAGCAAACCTACAGCAGCTGCGTATAGATTTATGAATGAAATGTATTTATCTATGGTCTTACACAATTTGCTAGACGAAACATCCAGATAACATGAACATTGAACATGACCAAATCTACACCCCCGCCTGCGGAACCCTGATAAAACAGTACTAAAATCGGCAGACGGTCGTAACAGCGGTTTATAGTAACGCCACCTAAATTAACTATTGATTGAGTAGGCGGTGCAAGACGGTAAAGTTACGTGAACGTGACTGTACTAGTGTTATAATGGAATGATTCGAGAACAAAACGATAAAAAGGCAAAATAGATTTGGGGTAAAACCAAAATATTAACGTAAAACTAGGTTTGAAACAAGATCATTTAAATCTTCTTCGTAGTTTTCAAAAGTAATAATATTACTTTCTTTCTTATAATTTTGATCATACCCTATGTCACATTAGAATCAAACCTGTGAAATAATCTAGAACCTAAAATCATACTAAAATCGAAGTAAACCATTGTTTAGGTACTAATTTTAAATCGAAGTGAACTTTACCATTGTGTACTAACTTGTCACGACAGTATTATCACAACCAATCTCTCTGCGAATCTGTGTAACTAATAATTGTAATGAATGACATTACAAGGGAAATCAGCTTTTAGGAGTTACGGGGTGGCTTTGTCAGCAGACATTAGTGACGTACGAACCCAACTTGATACCACTCTCAGACTGATATCAAGACGTCAACGTATAATATTATGGCTCAGGGTGATGTGCGCACTAACGTTAGGTTATTTTTTATCTTTTACTTAGATATCGGCGGAATAACTTTTTTGTATACCTACCTACCTAATGTCACACAAGTAAACACAAAATGCAAACGCTAAGGAACGCGTTTATTGAACAAATTATTTGTATTGATATATTGTGTAAGTAGGTACCTACTGTATTTTACGAACCATAAAAGCAAAATAACTAAAACTAAATGCAATGCTTGATACGTCGATTTTTTCAAAATAAATAGCAAGAAGGGCCAAAAAAACCTAAAATTAGAGAATTAAAATTACATAAAAGACAAAATAATTTCCGTTTTTTTTATCAGCAAAGCCTTGCTAGACCCTGATTATAAATAATTACAACATAACCAAAGATTAAACATCAGTGCAAACCACCCTTGTTCAGGACGCCTACTTAGTTCAGTATGTATGTAAATAAGCCTACGTACTCCACAAACATTCGCGAGAATTAATGTGTTACGTTTCTGGCAGGGGAGCGAACTTAAATTGTAATCGTAACGATATCCCACCCTCTCTCCATGCAAATTACCTATTACAAGTCAATACGTGGAATTACAATGTAAAATAGGTAAAGTGGCTTTTCTAGTTACCTATGGTAATTCAATTTTAGGTAGCGGGAATATGTTTATGGTACGAATATATGTACCTATAGTACGACGACGGTTCGGTACGGTTTCTTTGTTAGCTTTGAATGTACAGTTAGAAGCTACGTAGGTACGATTGAATTATGTTCCTGGCTTTAAAATAAGCTTGTTCATCTTTAAGAATTAAAAAGCTTAGGGCTGCTTTTCTTATAGTTTTTTGTATTGTGGTCTGACTGGCACCACCGACTTGTAAGGAAACTTTACTTAACCTAGCTCGGTCAAATTAGACAAAAAATTGAATTTTGTATTAACAAAAATTCCCACAAAGCCAAATATCGGTGGAGACCTTGGGTACACCTTTAAGAATAACCTGTAAAAAGTCCCCATCGATCTCATGTGTGCGTCAAAAGTTATTCGGGTTCAAACGTCAAAAGTTAGGGTTTATTCCTAATGGTGTACCCAAGGTCTCCCCAAAATTTGGCTTTGTGGGTTTTTTTGTTATTTAACCACTCAAAGTCAAAGTATTTATTTTTAGCTTTGGGATATTTACATCACTTAGTTATGTCAGTTACATATTCTTCCGGCGAGTTCAAAAATCTGGCTGTCTTCTGTGGAGAAGAACTCGACAAAAGAAACTGCACAGGCGTTGCATGCATTTTTCAAAATATTAAAAAAAATATATAAACTATTATTTTATACAATTTTCAAATAATTTTTACAAAATTTTATTAGGTATTTTATAAAAAAAATTGCAATGAAAGGAATTGAAAAAGCCTGGCTCTCAAGCAAACTAATCCCATGGATTTTTATTTTCCAAGTAGTCTTGTTATTTTATAATAAGCTACTACTACTTTTTGTCTAATTTGACTGGGCTACCCATTATTACAGCGATCTTTAATATATAAATTTATTGATTTATTGGAGTGTTTTTAACAATAAAAGAAAGATGTTTTCAACATTAATTTATTAGCTACTCGAGAAATCACAAAATGGGATAGCTCTTAAAACAAAACTGTTGATTATGATTATAAATAAGCATTGCAATTAAACAATCACAATTGATGAAAGAAAACATTATTTTCACTATTGAACTACAAATTATAATATCAACAGAAAACTTACATAATTCGTATCATACATTTGTATTTATTTAGAAAATTAGTTTTTCTATTGAATATAATTCTGTTTGTGTTATTATGGCACCATGTAATCACTGGTAAGGTAAAATGTATGTTAAGAAAGCGTCTAGTAAACGCGAAATACAAAGGTAGAGTTAAGGTCTTCGCACAATACACCAACTCAACACCAATAGATTTTTGTCATTATGCGCTTTTGTCGTTGTGCGCCTTTGACATTGTGCGCCTTTGGCATTATGCGCTTTTGTCGTTCTGCGCCTTTGACATTGTGCGCCTTTGGCATTATGCGCTTTTGTCGTTCTGCTCCTTTGACATTGTGCGCCTTTGGCATTATGCGCTTTTGACATTCTGCGCGTTTGACCTTTTGGACCCCACTTGTCATTTTGCTCTATTGACTCGCGCGTCGTCGACTCGTCGTCATCCACATTCAACTGACATGTTGTAAAATCACTCTTAAATAACACGACATAAAGCATACATTTCAATGTCATACCTAGTACTATTATTTATTCTGTGGTCATACTAGAAGTGAACAGCCTCCGTGGTCGAGTGGTCAAAAGCTCGCCTGACGTTACGGTTTCGGGTTCGTATCCGGAGGGGACTCGTCGAACAAACATCACTTTGTGAGACTTTCCTCAGTTTGGTTAGGACTTTGCAGACTGAATCACCTGTTTCTCCGAAAAACAACATGATTCCGTGCTTCGGAAGGCACGTAAAGCCGTTGGTCCCGGCTACTATCTACGGATGTAATCGTTATAGGAGTCATGTCGGAAGCCTAAGGCGGTTCTATAATTCCGACACCAGGGTTTGTGAGGTAGGTTAACCTCGAAATCCACACGATGAGCAAGCAGGCAATGTCATACTATAAGTTAAGTCGGTGTTGAGTTGATGTTATGTGCTAAAGCCTTTATCCGGTAGAGTAAGCTAAAATACGGCCAGCTGCAGACATACCGTACACCATTCTCTTAGTTTCTACTACTATGTGAGAATGGGGTGAGTTAAATCTGCAACTGACTGTACTCTACCAACGAATTCTACTCGAGGGCATACGGCTTTAAGACATTACACATCTTAAATATATTATAAAATCACATTAAAAGAAAAAAAACAATACATTTCAAAACATAGCCACAATGGATCGCGTCAAAATAAATTGAAGAGTGTCTATAGTCAAATATTATTATACATATTTATTCTTTTCTGTTTAAATTATTCAAATCTATTAACAATAAATTATTCATTGATTAATTTCAAAACGCATCTATTATACAGGGCGTCCCACGGCGATGCCACATGGAGGGAAAGTACCTTAAATATTGTAGATAGAACATTTTACTGAAAGAAGACTTTATTTTATTTCTAAAAACTATTAAAACTGCATTCATACATTTTTTAATAATTACATGGTTGAACCGGGAATCGAACCCGCTATACGAGAAAAAAAAATATCCTGTAGTATTATCATACCGATCGAAAGGCTTCATCATAAGGGTTATTTTTTGCTAAATAACATAGTGTCAGAAATAAAGGGAAGACTATGTATTTTAACATTTTTAATACAAAATTTATCAATTTTATTTTATCAAATGCTCAAAATGCCCCACGCTGTTGAACTCTCTCTCTCGCACTCTTGATTATTTCACTCCCTGTCGATTTTTTTATCTTGTTGTGGTAGATATTTAGAATAATACGTCTAAGCTCTGTTTGTAGCTCGTGAACACTTTCATACCGGTTCTTGTAAACTAATTTTTTTACATAACCCCATAAAAAAATCTAACGGGGTGAGATCTGGCGATCTCGGCGGCCAAATTAAAATGTTAAAATTCATAGTCTTCGATTATTACACTCCCTGTCTTTAAAACTACGCGACGGACTTTGATTTTAATAGATAGAGTGATTCAAGAGGAAGGTTTATATGTATAATACATGCATAATATACTAAAGGATAACCCACAATAACCATTTTCCCGTGCGGAGCCGGGGCGGGTCGCTAGTAACCCCATGCATAAAAAAAATCTCGGCGACCACATCAAATGTTAAAATTCATGATCTTTCTTTTATTTCTGACACTATGTTATTTAGCAAAAAATAGTCCTTATGATGAAGCCTTTCGATTGGTATGATAAAACTAGAGGGTGATTTTTTTTTCTTGTATAGCGGGTTCGGTTCCCGGTTCAACCATGTAGTTATTAAAAAATGTATGAATGCAGTTTTCATAGTTTTTAGAAATAAAATAAAGTCTTCTTTCAGTAAAATGTTCTATCTACAATATTTAAGGTACTTTCCCTCCATGTGGCATAGGCGTGGGACGCCCTGTATAATCCCGTAAAATGAATCAAACTGTGTAACATATTTGGTATTTAATTTAGACTTTCTTCAAAACAATATTAGTTCATAGCAATCACTAATTCATACTTTATATTTTAATTTAACAAATCTGCCATAAATACGGGTAGCTATAGATTTTATCACCGAACAATAATATTATAAATTTTCACCATACATTTCAACATGTGATCATTTTGTGCGCAATAGTTTTCCAAATTAATTTCACTTTAACTTATAGTAAATTTTTATGATCGTTAAATTAATTGATTATTAACTTACAGCACAATACTTTTCTAAGCTTAATAATAAATAACATATCGTAAGATGATTGATTGGTTTTAGTGCAGTTACCAAATAACGAATAGTTTTAAGTAGTTACTTCATGTTATAGCTAAAATATATTTATATTTTGTACTTCGCAAAATTATTATTGAGTATTGTTAGAATAGCCCTGGTAGCATGAAGCACTTTAGTAAGAGATTATTTCACATATAACTTTCAAAATTATCCTAGAAGGCCACATTGCAATTTCCTCCAATAGGAAGAATAAGATTTAGACGCGACAAAAAATTTTTACGAGTGAAAAAACTTCACGCTACCCCGGCAGTGCCGGATTGTAATATTTACAAATTAATAAATTTAATAAAAAATACTGACAAAATCTTATCAAACTTATCGACGCAAGATTAGCCGTGCTTTTGAAACTTAAGCCCTATAAACGGGTAGAGTTATAAGTAGAGTTAGTTGGTAGAGTAAATACGGCCAGCTGCAGAAGTAACTTACGCCCTTCTTATTGACCAGGTTTACACGGGTAGATTAGACGGTAGAGTTATGGTGCAACCACATCTACCGGCCGGCACTGCGTGTGTGTGCGTGACGGGCGGACGTCGTCGCCAGCCGTCGTCAAGCTGCTGTGCGTGACTTGGTAATGTAGACTTTAAATACTGTATACAAGGTTTAAATTCGTTTAAAAATTGTGAAATTCGTTTCGATCCGATGCCGTGCCGGCCAGTAGATGTGGTTGCACCTTAAGTCGGTAGAGTACAGTCAGCTGCAGGTGTAACTTACACCCCGGGGGCGCTAAGAAAATAGTTTTGAATTACCTATCTCTTCAGATGACCGCATTTGACCGTATCTACTGGCTAACTCGACCGCCTATTCTATCCGTGAAAGCGCGGCTTAAGCGCCTAAGCTAAGAAAAAGTTATGAATTCATATCTGCAGTTCACTTTACTCTACCGCGTAATTGTCCTCGTAAATATAGCTTTAGATGACGAGTTATACGTGGAAGCCCGGCGTAAGCGCCAAAGCTAAGAAAAAGTTATGAATTCATATCTGCAGTTCACTTTACTCTACCGCCTAATTGTCCTCGTAAATACAGCTTTAGATGACGAGTTATACGCGCCTACATTTTACAAGCATCTATGTATAGAAAGAGATACAGCTATGATTTTATTCAATTAATGCTGCTTTGTTTGCACCGTATTGTAAAATTTCACTGCAAGTATAGTTCAAAGTTTATCTAATAAAACGTTTTTTTTTTTGCTGTCATGTTGATAGTTTTATGTAGCCCTTAAATTTTATTTATGTCGATAAGTTTGAGGGATTTTAAATAGAGACCAATTTAATGTCGAAAAATTTACAATTTTAACATTAGAAGAAATATATTATGTAGAATATAACTTTATAATAAACTATAAAGTACATACGTGGGTTATAGCAAAAACTATATAAACCAAAATATTACAAAAACTTTCAAGTATGGCACTATTATGATTATACAAACTGATTGAAGATAAATAATTAAAGTCTGACCAGAGAAAAGAAACCTTGTATGATGGCGCCATGTGTATATTTTTATGTTTATGGCAACAATTTCCATAGTAAAATTAGTTCCATTGAAATTCCGAAATACGGCGAGGTATTTTATTTCTCTGGTCAAGCTTTAGTTTAAACAATACAGGCATTCTGTTACCGGATTTATGGAAAAACTGTTTATTTTTAAACTCGTTGCGTAACGAATATAATAATTTGTCAACAAAAAATCACTCAAACATAATTTTATAATAATAGAAAATGATATAAGATTTATATAAAACTACTCTACTAACATTCCGTTTGTACGTATTCAGTAAGTTTTCGGTTTAACCGTAAGAAGTGTATTATCCATTGAGGCACTTAGCGTTGTTTTTCATCACAATCGGTATAGCACCATTGTATATATTACAATTTTATTTTATTGCAAAGCGAATTTTGTAAAAACCCTTTGGCCAGGAAATCTTTTGTTATATAAGCTTTATTTTATGCTGTAGCGAGTAATAGGTATTAATACTGCCAAAAATGACTAAAAATACGACGAGCATCATAAAAAAAAATCGTTGGCGTCAGCCCAGCATCACCGTGATCGAATTTCGCGAATTCAACTATACAGGCCTTTAGTCGATAGTAAAGTAGATTTTGTCATATTTTGTCAGACTTTGTCAGCCAGTCGTTCAAAAGTTATAAGGGCGAGTTACTGTCTCCGCTGGGCTGACGTCAATCCAGCATCACCATTCTTAATACTCCAAAACTACAGCACCTAGCTCGAATTGGATTGGACGAGGGTTTTGTCGCTACTTTGTCAGGCTTACATACAAAAATTTAGACTTCGTCGTTACACCGTTTAAAAGTTATACGGTTGTGTTACTGTCTCCGCTGGGTTGACGTCAACCCAGCATCACCATTTCTTATATCTCTGGAACTACAGCACCTAGATTGAATCTGATTGCACGAGGAGTTTGTCGCTACTTTGTCAGGCACAAATGCAAAAATTTCGACTTTGTCCTTTAGCCATTTTGAAGATATAAAACATTACACTATAGTCTAAGAGCTTTCAGTAAAATCTGAACATGATTGAGTAATAACGTGTAAACCAATAAACTTCGTAAAATACGAGTTTTTTAAATACTTCAGTACGTAAATGAGCCTTCAAATTCTAATCTTCAAAGTTAATTATATGTAATTATAATTCGTAATTAGTACATAGTTAAGACTCCAAAAGTTTTCAAAATATCTAATAATACTCCAAAAAGCTATTTGCAAGTATTGTGTTTAATTATTATCTAAATAATATGTAAATTTTTATATTTATCCTTTTGTTTTATAAGTAAGGAAGTCAGATGTTGACTCTTATACTATTCGAAAAACCGGGAGTACAGTCATATACAAAAGTTGTTCACCGTGAAGTTTAAGTGAACGAATGAATTAATATACGGTGACTTCCAGTAGTAGGTATAAATGACAAACTTC